>JBBIGC010000125.1:10284573-10296644 GCA_037576955.1 Lepidarchus adonis | reverse complement strand
TGTTTATCAGTACATTGCAGAAAATAATGAACTTTATCACAATATGCTAATTTTTTGAGAAGGACCTGTATATGTGTATTTATATGTCAATTAGACCTGTGTTAATTTAGATAAAATTCAATGTAGAAATACTACTAAAATGCTGTATGTACTGGAGATTGTTTAAATCTATATTTTAAAATCATTTTAATTTGGTTTTCAATCCAGCCACATGTGATGGTGTATTTTGGCTGCAGATCAAATACCCTGTTAATATACATGCTGTTTTTAAAAGACAATTAATGTTTAAGTCAAACAGAGTTAATGTCATACTTGTTATTGAGAGCTCCTCCAGCGTCACAGTCACATGGTCTGCATCCATCCATGTCATTGCTGAGCCCCCAGTGCTGAGGCTGTGAACAGAACAGTTTGCTTAAACTTCTGACCTTTCAGCTAGATGCATTATCAAACAATGGCAGGTTGTCTAGAGATTACTAGGAACCAAAATTTCACTACAGTTTAAGCCATGATGTGAAACTACAGTCTAATTAACAAACACACTAATGACACATTTACAGCAAATATATCATTAATGCCTAAAATAACCCACCAAGCACTGGTCACAATCTCTTCCGGTGACCAAGCGTTTACAGTAACAGTTTCCTGAAACTGTGTCACAAGGGCTTCCACCAGGAACCGTCCCCAGAGCGCTACAGGTGCATCCTGGGTAAGATAAGTGAAACAAACAGAAATTTGCAGAGAAGTTTGCAAAATAAAAGACTGCTTAGTACTGTATATGAAACCCAGCTTTGGTTCAAATGGCCTTTACAATGAAGTTATTAAATTAAAAAAAGACCCTGTGATCAGGACTTACTTACGTTTACATCCCAGTGGGTCATCACTTAGGCCAAAGTGACCCTGTTTGCACTGGTCACAGCGCTCCCCCTCCACATTAGGCTTACAACGGCACTGACCCGCAATCAGTCCAAGAGAGACATCTGTCAGCGCGTCACAGATTCCTCCATTTAGAGAGCCAATAGGATCACAGTTACAGGCTGAAGAGAGACATTCAAACATTGACAACAGTTACAAAACAAGCATCCGGAAATTACACTGAAGAGAGCCATTAGTATTAGAACTTCAGATTTTTCCATTTCTTACAACAAATGAAGAGATTGAGTTGAAGTTATCATGAAATATGTCATCTTCTAGAAAAGGCAATTTCAAGGTTAATAACGAAATATTCTAAAGTTGGTAAAATAATCTTTTTTAAAGATTAGATTACAGTGCAATGACTTGATATAGTGGTGGTTTGGTAATTAAATGTAACATCATGTATTTGCACTCTGAAATAATGTACCTGAAGCAATTACACCATATGTGGTCTTATAGTCAGATCTTGGCCCCACATTTTGGCCTTGTGGTCAAGAGAGTGGATTTAAAACCGCAGTGACCACACAAATAGAAGCGTGACACTTAAGACAACGCTGCATAAGGGTTCAGCGCTGTGGTGACTGGGAACACTTCAAAGTCCAGGTGTTTCCCACCACAGCCCCTCCCCCACCATTACCTCAGCCACAAAGAAAGGGGGAGAGGTTCAAAGGCCCAAGCAGACATGCCGTTCAAACTAGACCAGACAAGATACAAGGAGAAACAGATGATTGAGAAGAGAAGAAAGAGGGGATGAGAGCAAGATGAGAGATTACACATACAATCGCAGATGTTGGGGTCCCGGATGTCCCTCTCAGGATTCTGGTAGAAGAAAGGCTTGCACTGTTCACAATTGTGGCCCATTGTGTTATGCAGACAGTCATCACAAACTCCACCGCTGACATTTCCGGAGGCCTGATACACAGCCATGTCGAAGTGGCAGAAGTCACTATGCTGATTACAGTTACACTCTGTGGAGGCAATGAAATTTAGATATGTATTTTCAGTTATTAATTCAGTCACTGCCTTAAATAACAGTAACTACTGTGATACCAAAAAGAAAGTTAAGTGATGAGTCTTAAACCCACATACAGGATATTAGGGTTTAAGGGGTTTAGTAACATTGTCATACTTTTGCAGGCATTGGTGTTGCGACCTTCTGCAGGCCTCCAGGGCAAGTCGTGGTAAAAGTCTTGACAGCGCTCACAGTTTAGACCAATAGTGTTGTGATTACACATACAGTGACCATGGACCTGCAGGAAAACCAGCCACAAATATAATTAAATTCTCTGTAATTTACACAGCACCTTTCCCAAGCTCAACATCACATCACAATAAAACATCAATAATCAATTTGCATGAACACTGCAAAAAATTCTTAATGCAGAATCTTTCAAACTAACACAATTAATGAATGAATTAAATAATACCAAAAATTACATTCTTAATAAATATGATTTATGGTTACTTAGCCATTTGAAGTACAAGGGAAAGATAACAGCACTTGATATGTATTTATATAAAAATGCATGTAATATACATATGCTTATAGTTTCACATATACATATTACAATGAAAGTCTCTGTATGTGATTACTCTATTAAAAAAATCAACCCTAGATTGCTAATATTGACGGTCACACAAGTTAACTCTCATCAGACATTAGAAGGAGAGTGAAAAGATTTTATCTTTAAAGTAAAAGGGAGTTAGGGTCTGGGGGGAGAGCATTCCACAACTTTGGGGATTTCGAGTACAAAATGAAAGACCACCCACAAAGTCCATTCTAAATCTAAAGCTGCAAGGAGTCTTAAGTACACCTTAGGGTTTACGTGGGTAAAGGGGCTCCACCAGGTAGTCTGTAAGCCTTGCAAAGCCATGTAAAACAAAGTACACAATCTTTTGATAATTGAAGCAAAGAGAACAGATTCCACTGAAACTACAAAACAGGAAATGAAAAGACCCCAAGCTCAACAGTCTTGCGGATAACCAAGAACAATTCGAAACACGTGAATGTATTAAATCAAACTAAAAGCTCAATGTGTTCAAGCATCTCCCTCCATTCACATTTGGTTCTTATTAAGGGAATTTAAAAAGAGGCATCATGGAATGCTGTTTGATTAAAAACAAGTTCCAAATTCAAAAGACTTCCCTCTGTATGCGTTTTCATGGTTCTTAATCGCATTCATCGCCATGATTTATTGATTCCCTTAAAAAGACACACTCTTTTAACTGAAAAGAGCAGCTCTTCAAGCAACAGGAAGTCAAGCAAAGGATACAGCTGTTCAGAACAAATACAAAATCCCCATCCAGATGGCAGCAAAAAATGTTTATACTGCATGCATCTGGACTGCATTAACAAACGGCGGTGCTGGCAAGCGACACAGACACTCAAGTAGGCTCTTGCTGTACTGTATCATTACGAGAGGAGCTCTGGAAACATTACAGTGCTTTTGAATAATATTCAGAGAAAGCTCTGACACCGAGATCCAGATGGATTTCTCTTTAGTCATGTTAAGGTTGTGCAAAGAAAAGATTTCTGTCACACGCAAAGAGAAAATATACAAGGTAGAATGGAGACTAAACAGGAACTTTGCTATGCTTCTGCCTTTTCATATGCAAGCTTTCAGGTAAACACAAACACACACTCCAACCCCCACACACTCAAAACACAGTCCACTTTTTTTCAAACCCTAATAATGAACAGATTTTTTCCCAGTGCAAACTTATTCAAGCGCCTCCTTCCCATGAGAAAATGATTTCAGTGTGTTTTTCACTCGGTTCTATCCACAAAAAGCTAGACAAAATAATCAGCGCCTGTTTCCTTTCAAAATGGCCCCACTTTGTGATCACTGTGGGATAGTGGATGTTTTATTTGAACAGTTTCCACTAATACCTAAAATGACCTTGTTGAATAACTTCTTGTTAAAGAAATATGAAACAAATTTAAATATTTTAATGAGCAAGCTACGATTCTACACTTCTATTACATGAGAATAGTTCAAACACTTTGCAGAGGGCTTACAAAATAATAGGCCTGGGAATATAACTACAGCCTCATAATTACATTATTCATTACATACTTTCACTGGCTATTCAGTGACTACTATGAATTACTACTATGAAATTAATGTATAATCACCATTCCATCCACCACATCTCCTGCTCCATCGACGGGGGCACACTCAGATGCATGACCATAGCAGAAGCAGTTTCCCCGCACCACCATGTCATATATAGCATAGTAGTACTTCTCTTTGATCTCAATGCGAGAGTCCAACAGATTATCCCCCAGTGTGTGCAGCTTAGTAAACTTCACTCTCAGGTTGGTGATCTTTAGCATATCTACAATAGCAGAAAAAAATATGAAAAGGAATCACAATTCTTCTTAAAATGGTTTCCACCAGCAGTTGCTCTAAATAAAGTAAATAAGTACACTGCTCAAAGAAAAAATTACCATTATGCTACCATTGTCTCCATTATACATAAACCCAGGAGATACATGTAGGTCCACTGACCATTATTGAAAATATATGAAATAGCTATGTTTGCTTCCAAAAACTATATGTAAAGAAATTACAGTGTTCATTACTCTACAAAATACCATTACAAATTCCAACAACTTGGAATAACTATATTTACATGTTAAGCTTTAAATTATGAGTATTTAATATTTCTATACATTAAAAAAAGCTTGCATTAGAAATAAAATAGTATAATATTTTCTAGTGTGAGATTAACTCTTGTTACTTTGCATCTGGATATTTACTTTGAGGCACAGTATCACTCATTAATTTACATTGTTCCCTTACTTTGGATCCGGGGACTGTAAGGATCATGAATCCTGAATGCTGGATCCAGAACTCGAAAAATGACCTAGAAATACAACAATTTCCAGAAATTGTAAAAAAAAACCCCATTATGAACACTGTAATGGAAACATTTTCAAAATGTTACACAAACCATTTATACTGCTGCCAACTTCAGACAGAAAAGCTCACCTCGCCCTCAGTGGATGGCTCAATGTCTGAATAGCGAGAGTCACAGATTACATCATCCACCTTCTTCATTGGGCCATGAGAGATGGAGGGGAACGATGTCTCACAGTCATAGGCGAAGTAACGGTACACCTGCCATGACTTTCCAAAGTCTGCTGAGCGCTCAATCACCATTGCAGCTGGACGGAATGTCTGGAGAAAGATGACAGGACAGAGCAGCGTTAATATACACTAAACAAAGATCCCGGGGATGCAAAAGATGAAAGTATTGAGCAATAATATTTAAGGTAATAGGACTATAATGCAAGACATGGATTGACAGACCAAGCTCATAACTGCAGCAAGCAGTACAGCACATTAGCAACAGCATTCAATGTTCCAGGTTATTGCTAAAGTCAAAAGAGATCTTGACATATTTATTTGATACTAATGCTGAGAAATAATATTTTGGGGGTTTTATTGAGTCATTTCTGCAGACTTGATGATGCAACAACCTAGCTGGACAAGAAACAGCTCATTAATCAGTTTTGATTTTATATATATATATATATATATATATGGCTTCCCGGTGACCCCAAATGGATAAACAGTTTAAATAATGTATATCTATATATCTATAGATATACATATATAGATATACGTTGTCTAAACTGATTATCCATTTTGGGTCATGGGGAAGCTGGAGACAATCCCAGGTGACTATGGGCAGGGACAGGTCAGGAGGCCAAACTGTTGAACTATAAGAAATTGTTAAAAGTTATTGTTATTTCAAATCTAAACAATATAACAAATCTGTTATAGCATGTGCACATTTGCTTTTACATTCAAATAAATAAAGTGACATGATCCATAAGTCCATAAGTTCATGCAGTAAATGAATGGTTGCAATGGGATCTTTATCAGAAACATTCCATGGGTCTCAGTCACACACACACACACACACACACACAGCTGGAGCTCTTCCAGCCCACCCCCTCACCCCCCACTGCTTTCACACACTCAGTAAGCCCTCCCCCACCAGCCTTCTTTCCTTCCTGTGCTTCAGTCCCGAAGACACCTCAGCCTCACCTCACACACACACACACGCCTGCACCTAAGCCTGTCCCTCAACTTGTCATCACAATTACCTTGAAGGTCATGATAAGATGGGTGAAGTGGAACTCAGCCTCCAGGTTCAGCTGGATGGTCACATTCTCCATGCCTGACAGAGAGGGGAGATAAAACAGCACAAAAAAGATGAATGTTGAATTTGCCTGATTTTGAAGTGTACATGATTTTCACGAGTAACATGTTACATTAATAAAAAAAGTTAAAGATCACTTGGTTCAGTGGAGAGTGCAGAGGGCCTTTACAACATAAAATCATGAATGAATGTCAACTTGGAAAACAAATGAAGGCAAAACTTTCTGAATGACCGGTGTGTACACACTATTTCGGAAACAGAACGTTGGTTTTAGCTGGACAGCAACACACTGCATTGACACTAAAGGACAATTTCATGGTAACATCTGTTGCTTGTATACTATGGAGCAGTTCCATGTACAGTTACAGTAGAGCTATACTGTTGCACGCCAACATCTGTTTTCAGTGGGAATATGCCAGCGGGTTTATGAAGGATAGGAAAACTTCAATATATAATTAAGCTGAATGTCTACTTCCTGTGATTCCCAGACCCTGTGTCCAGCTGGCTACCCATACTGCTATGAATAACCGCTTCCCCTCTCCCCTGCATTACTCCCACCTCAAGCCTTCCTCTCCTGAAACAAATCGCCCTTACATTCACAGGCCTCTCTAGTTGCAGCCATGTCCCTTACTTCCTTTTTTTCTTCATTTCACATTCCACCCTTTCCCATGAAACAGACAATCCAGGGGATTATTGCCTCCCTCCCACATCTCAGTGAGGCTGACTGGCTAATACATGCCTCAGGACACTGGAACACCCCAGTGCAGAACTGAAGCAATGCCTTTCGTTTACTTATTTAAAATCTGAATTTTAATGAATTTGCTTGATTCAAACCTGTATATAATTTCCAAATGTAAACAAATCAATAAACACAATTATTGCCAAATTAAGTAACTAAAAGTGTGTTGATGTAGTATTATCATTATGGAGATGACATACATATTTGAAATAAATGTAATACATCATCTTTTTTTGACCTAATAACATTCTGGCTTGAGCTCTAGTACACAATTGCTTCCAAAGGCTTACAGGTGATTATTCTTAACGAAAAAAATGTTGTCATTCCACAGTTGAAAGGCAGGTCTTCATCTTAACTGGTCACCTATTAGGTTCCTGCTTTGAAGTTGCAACTCCCACCAATAGTGTGATTACAGAGGGCCTAAATAACTTGTGGAGAGAGGTGTTCCTCACAAGCCCTCTTTAACTGTGCTCTTTTCCTTTTTCCCATGAGAACTAAATGCTCGATTCAACAGTCTTGCCTGTTCACCTGGAAACCAAAAAACTAAAGAATGCTAATGGGACCTCATAAACAATACTACCCTGGACCTGTTCTAAGGAAACATTCATTTAAGCAGGACAGATTAAAATGACAGAAAATGGAAATGATGGGAAGAGAATCAGAGTTTTATAGGAACTGTAATTACTAACTTACCATTTTCTGACTGCCACCAAGTCTTGAGTCGGTTAGGGGCAAATGTCGTTACCACATTTTCAATTCTGTGGCTGGTAGTGTGGACTGTTTCATCAAAGAAGTCCTTAGAATCACACACAAAGCATTTCTTCTCTTCCTACATTGGAAGGGGGTGTAAAGAATGGAAAATGTCAATAGCTTTCCAGGGATTTCACATTAACTTTCAACAAACTTTCAACAGAAATGATTCCTAGTCCTTTCATTTGAGTGGAGTGGCAGCATTTATATTAATTACTAATGTCTCAACATTTGGAAAAGAATGGGCTGCTTCAGAGTCTCACTGATTTGGAGACAGCAGAGCCTCCCTCCAAATATGTACCACACCACTACTACCCCCATAACCAATCACCACAGTACCGATAAGCCTACAAAGATGACGGAAGCATTAATTATGTTTCTTTGAGGCTTTTTCTCTTACATTCAGATTTCATTAACAATGAGCCCACATACTAGAAGGATAGTATCAGAAGGCCCTCATCTCTATGAACATTTTTTGGGGTGGTGTCTGCCAGGAAATAGACCAGACAGAACAGAGTCTCAAGCAGACTGAAGCCTTATAAAGCATCAGATCTCTCGTGCAAGAATGGGGAATGTCCCAAAACCACCCTAAAGACACAATGCCTCCCAGTACAAACATAAAAGTTGAAAGCCTTACAAGACAGAAAATGAGTGAAAAACGCATCCACAACTCTGTCTGGAAATCATAATGTTTAAATCTTGCCTGTGTACAAGTGGCCCAGGATATGTGGGAAGATGACATGGAAAATAAATATAACTCTTATTCATCATTTCTTAGCCACAGACTTAGAAACAACAGCCAGTAGTTAACAAAATAGAAAAAAGTAAGTATAAATAAAAATACATGTTACCTGCAAATGACTGACGATGCAGAAGGGTTCTGGTTTTTGGATGCCACATGTGGACGAGGCTGAGAGTTGGTGGGATCGGCCGATCAGCAGGTCTCCAGTGGCAGGGTAACAGCTGCCCTCCGTACACACATCCCCAAGCTCAGGTATATCAGCCAAACAGAATGCCCCAAGGTCTGTGAGAAGAAACAACATACACCATATATCTGTGAGGAGCATTATCCCATAAACTATTTCTCTAGCAAAGCTTTAAAACAAGGACAGATAAATACTGTACATAATTATTATTACTATTAATTATTAGTTTTTATTCTATTCTTATACAATATGTCTGTTTGCAAAGACCTAAAAGCATTTTTAAAACAGTCAACAATTATGAAGCTTACACTATTAAAGTGAACACCACAGATATATACTTATTAAACATATATTTACAATATACATCACTTCCAGGTGAATAAAATATATCCACTTTTATTCATGTTTTGTGTCTATGTTTTTTCCTATATTATTTATTCTACGTGTGTTGTGAATTTAAATTTTTTTTATTCTTATATTAGTTAATGTATTCTTATATTAGTTAATGTCACATGCTGTATAAGTCACGTGACCCTGCGAGCAAACTCAACAGATTGTGGTCAGTTTTACGCGCTGCATCCTGACCCATGTCTGATGAGTCTGCGCTGTTCACTGAATGTATGAAGACTCTGTGAAGTAAAAGAAGTCAAAAGAAAAACTATATTAACTTACACAAAAGGGCTGCGAGTTGCAACATCATCATTTTGTGCTTCTCGGTGACACTGTGTGTGTTACCCGCCTGTCGCCACCCTCTCTTCTGCTTGTCGTCCTGCTTTCTGAGCTTCTGCTTCAGCTTTGGTCCAACTGAGCTGAAGTAGTGCGAAAGTTCTTCCCCCTCCCCACACGTCCCTTGCTTTGCGCATGCGCAGCGCTCTCGGCGCCCTCCCCCAGGTACTCCCAGTCTGTTTTAACCAAGGTTTTCACTCGCTGAATGTCAGTATACAGCCCTCTGTTTAGCAGGGACATCCCTCCAAGTTGGACAGTCATACGTTATATTTTTGACAATTAAGTTATCTGGATAATGAAATAATACTTTTATCTGATCAGTACAGTTACCCTCCCCCCTCGCGCGGGCTTCTTGAGGTGATGGGTGGGCAAAGAGCAATGTGATAGGAGTTCACACTCAACACCTCTTCATAAGGTGATAAAGGCTTTTCACAGTAATACAGTTAGATTAAGATAGTCAACCACAGCAGCAAATTCTTCTTCAGTTTCTCACTAAAAGATAAATCATTGTTTTCTCCCTTTAATCATTTTTACCTTTAATCAGGTTGTAGTATGTTATACATGTTGAAACAGCCTGTGGTAATTGCAGATGGATGATCCTGACAGAACTAAAACCACTTGAGCCTTTTAGATGTTATTCAACTGTTTAAACAACATCTTGAATGCGCATGTTTGTGGTTTTTTCCCTTCACATTACAAAACAGCTCAGAATGCTGTGTTTTTAAAGTCTGCACTTGGTTGGGAATGGTAATTTGCTAGAGTACATCATTTATACACTGCTATTACAAAATGATGAACAAAGTAGGACTAAATTCTTGTGCTATGGAACCTGTTACTGTATTTGCTAATTGTTATCCATTGCTACATGCCATTGTGGGAACTCCTGGGCTGAATACCCAACTTTATTTAATCTAATCTCCGTATGGAAACAATTTGACATTCTTTGAGCTCTGGAATGGGCTAGCAAAATGGTTTCTTCTTGGCATTTGCAAGACTTGTCACACTTGCAGATCATTCTTTATTCAAGTGTGATACTGCAGAGGAAAGTATAGGAAAATATGATATAAAATGTGATATTTAGAAACAGCCAATTTGCATTTATGCATCTGCACATGAAAACACAAATAAGTGTTTTTATTACGAGACCCAAAATACAAAGGAAACATGTGATGGGAGTCTTTGGGATTCTTAGAAGCATTAAAGTCCATGCAAACTGCATGAGAAAGGGATATATTTTTGCAAGAGACATTGTCATAACGCAGTGTCCTAGAACTAGGGGCAATATAAACAGCCATCTGTTCCGGCGTGATGGTAATTTCACCATCTATATAAATATAACATTCATCTTATCTAAACTATTAACAAATGCTTACAAAATAAGAAATTCTACCACAAATTAAAGAAGAATAAAATAATCATGAGATGTTAATTCAGTTTTCAGCTCCTTCAGATGTTAGGAAATCTCTTCAGTAGGTGGTAAAATTACATTTTGAAATGCATAAACACTTTTTCAAATGAGTTAGCAATGACAGCATGATATACTGACATGCCGAGATACTTCCTGAAACTGTTAATAGCCTACTTTTGGACTAAATTACTGTGTCAGTGGGGATTCTTCACTGTTATCAGAACTCCCACTGCCTGCAATGCACAATGAAATGTAATTCTTCTACTGATTCACTGAACCAAGATAAATGTTTGTCAAAACAGGCGCTTACATTCATTCTCATACTTCCACACTATATAAAGACTAAGAAAAGAATGCTTGTTGTCCTCAGCATGTCTATTTCAATGGATTTGCTATAATAATTTGGGGACACACAGTAGTAAGTATAATCTCTAAGGTGAGTGTGATGTAGCAAAAAGGGAAGGGATGACCAGGAAAGAAAGGACATGTTTTTTTCTTCTTCTTCAAATCAATACTATGAGGAATGCTCGTTGTCTGGCTGTTAACACCCCCAAGAACAAAAGACAGTGATGGTTAGTGCCCTCCAGCTTTGGCCACAGACAAATGAATGCATTCCAAAAGCAGCAGGCGCTCAATCCAAACCTGACTGTTGGTTTAATCTTATTACACCTCAAGCCGTCTGCTATTGTTTACAGGTAATAACAGTGCACAGCTGTCTACATACCAAAGACCAAAACTTATTATTTACAGTGTTCGGGAAGTTTCATCTACCATAATATGATTATAAGTTATACATGAATACATTATGGTAGATGAGGGGTTAAGGAAGGTGTATCCTGCTAATCACATCATGTTATGCCATTAATACAGACTGAACAATAGCTCTTGATTCTGGGAGTTTGGGAGTTTGCTTTGAGAACACACAGTTTCAAAACTGGGACAGAATAAAAAATCCTAAACAAGCAATAGCTGAGATGCTTAGAAAGCAAACATAACGACTGATTAATCAGATGAGAGAGGTTCAGGTCAGGCAGCTCAAACAATAAACAAAGGACTTTTAAAAGATATTTTTAGATTTTTGAATATCTTTTAGGATTTCAGGACATTTATGTACACATTTTTGTTGAGATAAACATAAATATTTGCTTCTTAATCATTCTGGAACTCACCTATACCACCCACAAACAATCTCTGTTGCTTGTTATGTCCAGAAACAGCATTTTTTTCTCAGTGCTTCTGTTGTAGAGTGTGAGAAGAGGAACACTTTGCCATGGTTGTGAGGGACAATAATGTAACCCTAAGAGGTGCAGGCTTGTTGGAGGAAAGAACCTCCTCTCGCACCAAAAACATGGATTGCCTTGTCCTCGTCTCCAGCCAGACACCCCTTCAGATGTGAAAAGCAGCTTGTCTAAACTCTGAGGAGGACACTGAGAAG
>JBBIGC010000125.1:10247836-10262474 GCA_037576955.1 Lepidarchus adonis | reverse complement strand
ATCTTTGTATTTGTCCATCTTGTGGTCGCGCTCTGTAGTCACGTGAGCAGCCCAACTAATCGATAACGGCATTCGTTGACAACGGATTTCATTATCGATTATTAGCGATTTTATCTATTAGTTGTTGCAGCCCTAGACTCCAATTAGCTTTTTTGAAGTCATAAACTCAAGGGTTTACATACTTTTTCCACTAGCAATAGTTGTTTTTAAGTCTTCTCAATAAAGACATAAAAAGATCAGATTTTGTGGTATTATTTAAAAAGCATTTTATTTGGCAATACCCCTGAAGAGGAGATTTTATACAAATTAATGCAGAACCCCATAAAATTCCAAAAAGTTCACAAACGTTTTTGTGGAAAAATATAAATGTATATATTTTATAAATACCTTTTTCATAAAAAATAAAGTCAGTTTTTTGGGCTTAAGTGCAGATCATTGGTTCTCAAACCTTGCATGATTCAGTATCATTATTATTAACAACTCTATTTAAACTTGTCAGTATTATAGGGTGCAATTAAAACGGCACACTTTGGAATTCAGAAATTTGCATTTTCAAATTATGATTTCAATAATAAAAGTCTATGAATTGTTCAGTCTCATTATTTATTTGTTTTTTAGTTTTTTATTATTTGTTTATATATTAGATGATCCTTATTATTTCAGAGCTAACTCTATTCCTCTGTCCACCTGTGTAAAAGCGTACCATACCTCTGACAGACCCGGATGAGTCACTGAGGTAGTGGCCATATGCCTCCCAGCAGTCGCCGTCCTCCGTCTCCAGCAGCGCGCGCAGAGTGACGCGGAGAGCGGGCGGTAAACACTGCACGAGCACCTCGAACTTCTCGTCCACCAAACAGCGACACGGGACAACCGAAAGTAAAGCACAGGGTCCAGCTGCGGCCATTTTTAACTGCTGAATACAAGCCAGCGAGAACGGTGAGCTGTTTCATTCACTTACCCTGGGGTCAGTGTCGAAGTCACTATGCAAAGTTCAGCTTTGCTTCCCTAAATCTCTCGTCGGAAAGGTGGAGTTAATGGATAAACCAATCGGTCACATTCATAGGAGTAGGCTACGTGCTTTCATAAAGACGACACATGGAGACATAGCTTAAAACCGAGTCCCATAAACACTACCATAATGTGAGAACAGTTGCATGCAGCGCATTTGTGTTTTCCAGGTTGGCTTTGCGGGTTGCCAGATATAGTCTATTCTGTCTGCTGTAACAGGCAAAAGATCAGTTTTATTTATCATATGCAAGTTACTGGGTCATCACGAAATGTGTTGGACAAGTAAAACGAGTAAACTCAGCAGTAAGAGCAAGTACAGTGGTGTGAAAAAGTGTTTGTCCCCTTCCTGATATCTTTTTTTTTCCAGACCATCAAACAAATTTAAGAATTAGTCAAAGATAACACAAGTAAACACAAAATGTGTTTTTTAAATGAAGGATTTTATAATTAAGGGAGAAATAAAATCCAAAGTGATCGCCCCTTAAACCTAATAACTGGTTGGGCCCCCCCTTAGCAGCAACAACTGGAATCAAGCGTTTGCGATAACTTGCAATGAGTCTTTTACAGAGCTGTGGAGGAATTATAGCCCACTCATCTTTGCAGAATTGTTGTAGTTCAGCCACATTGGAGGGTTTTTGAGCATGAACCACATTTTTAAGGTCATGCCACAGCTTCTCAATAGGATTCAGGTCAGGAAATTGACTAGGTCACTCCAAAATCTTCATTTTGTTTTTCTTCATTCAATCAGAGGTGGGCTTGCAGGTGTGTTTTCTTGGATCATTGTCCTGCTGTAGAACCCACATTCGTTTCAGCTTTAGGTCACGAACAGATGGCTGTACATTCTCCTTCAGGAGGTTTTGGTAGACAGCAAAAATCATGGTTCCATTTATCACAGCAAGTCTTCCAGATCCTGAAGCAGCAAAACAGCCCCACTACCACCACCATATTTTACTGTTGGTATGATGTTCTTTTTCTGAAATGCTGTGTCACTTTTATGTTTTATGCCAGATGTAATGGGACACACACCTTCCAAAAAGTTGGGAATAATCAAGATGTTTTTTTGGCAAAACTGAGACGAGACTGTTCTTTTTGCTCAGCAGTGGTTTTTGTCTTGGCTCTCTGCATGCAGGTCATTTTTGCCCAGTCTCTTTCTTATGATGGAGTCATGAACACTGACCTTAACTGAGGCAAGTGAGGCCTGGGGTTCTTTGGATGTTGTTGTGGGGTCTTTTGTGACCTCTTGGATGAGTCGTCACTGTGCTATTGGGGTACTTATGATCGGCCGACCACTGCTGGGAAGGTTCAACATTGTTCCATGTCTTTGCCATTTGTGTATAAAAGTTCTCACTGTGGTTCGCTGGAGTCTCAAAGCTTTAGAAATGGCTTTATAATCTTTTCCAGACTAATAGATCATAATTACTTTCTCATTTGTTTCTCATCTGCACTTGGGCCCCATCTTTCCATTCTGCGTCGCCAGGCTCGCCATGCCCACGCGTTACACACAGTGCACAGAGGACAGCAACTTTCTGCAGACTCAATCGGTACAGACCTCCAAAGTTCATGTGGCCTTTAGATTAGCTCAAGAACATTGCGTAGAGAGCTTAATGGAATGTGTTTGGTGGTTGCCAGGAGAATGGTACTTGTCTGACTGCATTGTGCCAAGTGAAGAGTTTGGTGGAGGGGGGATTATGGTGTGGGGTTGTTTTTCAGGAGCTGGGCTTGGCCTCTTAGTTACAGTGAAAGGAACACTGAATGCTTCAGCTACCAAGAGATTTTGGACAATTTCAGTTTTTGTGGAAACAGTTTGGGGATGACCCCTTCCTGTTCCAGCATGACTGCGCATCAGTTCACAAAGCAAGTTCAGTAAATACATGGATGAGCAAATTTGATGTGGAAGAACTTGACTTGACTGAACTTGAGTCCTGACCTCAACCTGGTAGAACACCTTTGGCATGAATTAGAGCGGAGACTGTGAGCCAGGCCTTCTCATCCAACATCAGTGTCTGACCTCACAAATGAGCTTCTGGAAGAATGGTTAAAAATTCCCATAAACACACTCCTAAACCTTTCCTCCCTATTTTTAGCAAACATCGATGCATAGTTACTTTTTATGTCATTAATTAAACAAAGATGAAAAAAATCTTGACAATCTGCAAATGTTTGGGCCCTTCTTGGGTTCTTCCCTCCACCCGTGCAATGTTTCCTGTTTCACTGACTGCAACACAACCCCAAACATGATAGATCCACTCCCATGCTTAATGGTTGGCAAGGTGTTCTTTTCATGAAATTCTTCAAACATGCCTTTGCTGATTGTGGCCAAAGAGTCTTATTTTAACTTTAATCAGTCCACAACACTTGTTTCCAAAACACATCAGGCTGCTGTAGACGTTCTGTTGCATACTTCTGAAGTTGAATTTTATGATGTGGATGCAGGTAAAGTTTTCTTCTGCTGTCTCTTCAATGAAAGTCTATTGGAATGGTGCACCACCACTCCTGAGTCTGCTAAATCTTCTTGCAGATTTTTTGTAATCAAATGAAGACTTTGATTTGTCTCTTTGACTAACATACAAGCACATATCTCTGAGTTTTTTTGGCCTTCCAGATCATCTTGACCTCCACAGTTCCCCTGAACTGTTGTCTCTTAATTACATTTCTCACTGTGGAAACTGACAATGCTTTGCTATCTTCTTTTAGCCTTCTCCTGCATTGTGGGCATCAATAACTTTCATTTTCAGAGTCTTACACAGCTGATTAGAAGAACCCATGGTTGTTGAGTGTCCACAAGTGTGTGCACAAGGTTTGAAGAGTCAGAGTATTTGTAAAGCATTGAAATTGGCACCAGCTGACAATTACTAATTACAGCTATTGCAATGCATCAGATCTAACAGGCTGATTAAGGTCTGAAACCTTGTAAAAAGAATCAAAGACTTTGGAACTTTTTGGACAATGCCAAATTAATGTTTTTCTTTTTTCTTTTTGTTAAATTCATGGCATAAAAGTAACTACCCATCAATGTTTGTTGAAAATATTGTGTATTTTTTCATGACCTAGAAAGACTAGGTGTAAACATCTTTTCAATTACAAAATCACTAAAATCTGTTATTTAGCATGGGGTGCCCAAACTTTTGCATAAGACTGTGTGCGTGTAAAGGCAGCAAATACTTTTGGATATATAGCGTACAGGGGTCCTCGACTTATGACAGTGTGGTGATTATGAGTCCAGTCTCTGCGTCTGTTGGTGCGAGCAGTCGTGCTCCTGTAGCTTCTGCCAGAGGTTAACAGGGAAATCAGACCGTGTGCTGGGTGGGTGTGGTCTTATGATGTGGGCCTTTCTCAAAAACCGCTGGTGGATAATGTGCTGAATGGCAGGGAGACTGATCTGTTTTTTAGTTAATGGACTATTACGCAATTAATACTATATAACCTTTGATCAAATTGTGCTTTTCTGCTTGTAGAATTTTTAAAAATTTTCCCAATGTCAATGCAAAAACACTGAGAATTTTTGTCGAAAATGTATCTATCCTTTAGTTTTTACTGCATTTTGAGGTTTTTTTTTTTTATTTCTGATTCTGATTAATTGATTCGTAGTGGTATAATGAATTGTGTGTAGCAAAACTGCATGTTATATCAATGGCTCAAAAGCTGAGTGAATTGGTATTCGGTAAGTCGGCATAATTGTAAACATTCTGCTTCGGCAAACTGAGAATTCTCCAAATAACTCAGCGGATGAGTAGAACTCTGAAAATCAGCGGGACTCCTGTGGAGAGGGTGAATCGGTTCAAATACCTGGGTGTTTACATCTCAGAGGACCTGACATGGTCTGAACACATCCACAATCAGAACAAAAGAGCAAAGTAGTGCATGTACCACAACTGAGGACTAAAGACTGACCCAGAACTTCACATGCTGGTTTTGGAATGTGCAGCTTTCAGGATAATAAAACCCTGCAGAGGGTGATTCTCCAGGACATCAGCACCAAGAGATGTAGGACCTGGGCCATCAGGATTTTCATGGGCTCCTCACAGCCCAACAACAGTCCGTTTCAGCTGCTGAAATCAGGCAAGTGGCTAAGGAGTATAATGACCAGGACTGAGAGACACAAGAGGAGATTCTGTCCTCAGGCCATAAGACTCCTGAATTGGGACATGCCACCACACACACCCCACCCACTGAGTGTACACTGCTGTCTGTGCACTTCATTACTCTACAGACCATAACACTTGACATTGCATATGTGCAGTTAATTCTGCACATCTGTATCTGTGATTCCCTCCATTTACAGTCCATGCTGCTGTTTGCATCTCTGGTTCTTCTGGACAGATTTATTTTTATTGCTAACTTAATTGTAGTTTTTTTTTTTTTACTTAGATAAAAAATTCAAGTTAAATCTTGCAGTCTAGAACAGATCAGTATACATTTGACGGCTTGTTGTACTTGTGTAACTAGGCATGTGACAAACATCTTGAAGATTTAAAAAGAAGTGTTTGTTTAGTTTCGTTTTTTTTGTTTAGTGTTAAGTTTTTAGCCTAATTAATCTATAGTTTTTTCTTTGCAGTCTGGAGTGGATGCATTTCACTGCTTGTTGAACGTGTTTAACTAGGCATGTGACAAACATCTTGAATCTAAAAAGGTGGATTTCCCATCAACCTGGCAGCCTTGTGCACTCCACCAGTAGGGGGCGACCCTCCCGCATGACGTCAGTGATATTTCTTGGCGCTACCATATTTTAGTAGAAGAAGTCGTCCTCGGTTTATTTCCGCTGTAGAGAGCATTTTAATGATGGTTCAATGCCACAACATACATAACGAAAATAACAGAAACTTACCGTTTTTATAGAGCGTTACATTTAAAATTCCTTAGATCAGATATGTTTACAATATCTATAACACAGAGTAGTTTCCCTCTGCTTCTTCAATGGCTTGTTTAGCTGAGTTTGCTATAAATTCTATGAATGCAAATATTTTGCTTAAAACGTTATAGGCTCAATGATTCCATGTAATGAGTTTCATGCCCAGTGCGAAGTGTGTAGCTTAGTAACAACAGTGTAAACACTTAATATCATAATTCTTTCTATTGAAATAAAACAATCCTGAGTGCAAGTAACGTAAAATTGAAAAAATAATCAAATGCACTCTAAGATAGTGGTGCTGGTCAAATCCACATAAACGAACCATTACAAATACTAACATCAGAGGATCACTTGCCATGATTAGGAAGACAACATGTTCACATCCTCTGCGATATGAAAATAAATAAAACATTTTAGTATTTGGGGAAAAAGTGCAAATGACTTCAAGACAGAGTCATCCCAGAATAACTGTTCCTACATGCAGTAAGTGCTTCAACTACCCAACATCAGTGAGCTGTTTCTATGAAAAATGCCAGTGACTATAATCAGTAACTATACATTCTAGTGGTTGTGGAGTACAGAGGTTTATGGGGCTCCCCCTGCAAAAATAAGCTCCAGGGCAGCTTGGATGTCTCCTCCAGTGGCTTGTAGAGCCCTAAGGATCAGCTCCTCATCCTGGATCCCCATATCTCGCAGCTGCTGGAGCTGGGATTGCCACTGACTCTGAACAGACACATAGCCATTCACATAGTCACTACACTTAAAATCTGTACTATGATAACAAGACAAGAATTTGCACTCACTGCTGATATGAAGAGTAGTAATTAATAAAGATAGCAAGATTCTATATAACAGTCTCTTCACATTGTATAATATTGGTGGGTACATACCTGAAAGGAAGATATGCTAGACACATGCAAGGCCTGCTGCAGGGCCTGGTTAAAGAGGTCATTTGTTATAGGAGTTCCTGCAGGAATAGGGGAAACTCCTGAAGATGGAACCTAATGGAGACACAGAACATGAGAATGCATGAACTCTAAACTTTAAAAGAATGATAGAAGCACAATTAAGTATTGCTGCACACCAGCCCAGAGAATGGCTGACATGCACTGGCTGTGGACCTCCAAACCACCCACCTCACTTCCCCTGTAAACTTACAGTATGTGAAGGAGTCCTAAAGTCCAGGTGCAACTAATTTCCCTGTTAATAAACAATTGGAGGCTCAGGCTCCAGTGTTTTACTGTCCAGATTGTGGAATTCCTTTTCTTAGTGTCAGCTAAAAGTTTTCATTTTAAAATACTTGACTCATATCAAATGAAAGTGCATTTGGTTATGTTATGTTGCACCTTATTATGCAATTCATTATTGGATTGAGTTCTTCTAGTCATATTTAAAGGCTCTACTCCCAAATAATTTGTATTTGTTACCATGCTGCTAGCAGTAACAGCAAATGTATAAATGATTTCTGCATTTGCTGCAAGAAGTACATCAGCAACAACTGCAACATTTCAAAACACATTCCACTCTACACATAGTTGAATATATCTATGAACTGTGTATGTAAGGATGTACCTGGTTTCCTATGGTGGGTGTAACAGCACTGCTTTCCGGAGTGCTGGCTAAAGCGAGCGCTGTGGCAAGTTCACTCTGGGTGATGGGTCTGGGCCCAACTGCCCCACTGTAGCCTAACGTAGCTGGCCTCAATCCTGAAGAGCCGGTAGAACTGGAGGATGGTCCACCTCGATTCCCCTATTACACAGTAGAATTGTCAAGTATTTAGACCACAGTGCCAATGCATATTTTGCATGATGAATATATTTTCATAGACTTTGATTGCTAACCGACTGAAATTCTTCCTCATCGTCAGACATGCCTTCAAAGAGAAAGCCTCCTGCAGTACAAAGTATAACTGTGTTAACTAATTTTCATTTAATTATGGTTATAAGTCAAACATGTGCCAAACACACACAACCATAAACATATTTTTCTGTGAAATGAAATTCCATGAGAGCACTGGTAATAGAGATATTAATTACAAATTTACTACACTTAATTTGGACTCCTGTTATACCTGGCATGTCACTGTAGGAGCTGGAGGACACATTTCTGGTAGAGCTGCCACTCTGCTGGGTGGGTACGCTGCCAGCTACAGAGTGCAGCACCAGAATAATGGCATTAACCAATGCTGGGTGAGAGCTTATCAACCTAGCGGAAACAAAAGATACAGGGGAATAAAAACCAATCTATCTTGTGTACAATGCAGAATAAAATGGCTTTTTATTTGGTGTTTAAAGCCCTGCACATGTTTTCTACATTTTTAAATGCAATATTGATTGTGGTTAAATGTGCAGTTATGTCCTCATTATAATTAAAAATACAAATTTTTTTATCTTTCTTATCTCAAAACTGTTGTTAAGCAATCTCAATAACATGTTATACTGTTGTCCAATATCTATTAGCTGTAAAATTTCTTGTTTAGGATGTCTGGGTTGTTGTTTTTTTACACAAATGATTGTGAACAGTTTTTCTCTAGAATAAAACATTTAACATCAGATCCCCCTGAATGATGTTTATATCTTATTGGTATAATTAGCCATAAAATCAGTGGAATTCCCTTTTGAAGTGCACTCACTACTGACACAGCCCTTCAGTTATGAACGCACACTTTTTGTAAAATTAGCATATAAAAGAATTACTAGAGAATGGGAGCAGTCACACATCAGACTATGGTCACCATGCCCAAAGTCAAGCACTGGCATAATAAGTACAAATGACTATAAGGGGTATGAATCTTTCTATAGATGATGTGTAATTACTGAGGATGTTGCAGGAGGGTTGTACAGAGAACCTATATAGAAATTTATTTTTTAGATGCGTGTTCTACTCACGTGTCAAGCATGTTGGGATCTGTGAAATGCACAAAGAGCTCCTTGTCTTGAAGAACACCTAAAAGACAATACTACATATATAAGTTCAGCACTAGGTTTCCAATAACATTACAGAGTACAGAAGTATGACACTGAACCATTTTGCAATGGTTACAGTATCTTAAACAAATACATAATTTTTATAAGACAAACCACAGATCGTACTAATACAAGTGTAAAGATATGGGCAGCTTACCTAGGGCCATTGGATCACTACTCAGACCAGGGGTGGCCACAATGATTTGATCCAAAGACTCCTTGTTGTTCAGCATCTTAAAAACCTGGGAAGATGAAAAAAACAAAAGAATTCATGAATTCACAATCCATATACCACATATAATATCTAAGGTCACTCTTATTGACCTTACAGAGTCTCTGTAGGCGGTGCTCGTATGAAGAGCTGCCTGTAGGACACGAAATTCCCTTGCAGCTGTTACCCTGTCAACCGGCTCTGAAATAACACACAATACAGTCCACAGTTAGGACATTTGTGGCTTTTTCCTTCAGTGCCCTGGTCACCAACCCTCACCCTGGAGATCTGCATTCCAGCAGCATGTTAGTTGCAGGTTAAAGCTTACAAGAAAGTATACCTCTAGGAGGAGAGTGGGTGACCGACAGCTAAATGTAACTCTTGCCTACCAGGCTGGATCTCTGGTTCTGGCCATGACTTCCTCAGGATGTGTACAGTAGATCCAGACTGGATGCCATAAGAGTCTAACGTAAGTTCATCCCTCAGCTTTCTGCCACAGTACACCAGCTCTGAAAAACAGAAAGCTGTGAGCAGGTGGCTGTGTCTTGGTAAGCGTACAGAAGTGATATTCCAAAGATAAATTATTACATTAGTCAGGAACCTACCTATAAGCTCTGGATCAGGAACAGCGTCTGGTAACTGCGCTGAAACAAGCTGCTTGAGAGTTGCTACTCGGTACTCGCCAGGTGGAACATCTCCAGGCTCTGGTTCTGGAAAGTGGAGCACGGATTTGGGCAGGGAAGGACGATACATCAATTTCAGCGACAAACGCCACTCGGGAAAAGCCATTGCTGATTTACTACTGGAGGACCATGGAGGGATGAGATGGGTAGAGCCTCTATCACGGTTTCGTGGCGAAGCAAGGTGGAATCGCGCATTCAGGACAAACAATCAAGATATTTGCACCCATTTAGGCGATTAAAACTTTAAAACGACAAAGACATCCTCGTTTAAGCAAACTCAGCAACCCGCACACCACACGGAGACAAAATCCTCCTGTTTTCGTTCGTGTGAAATGACGTAACAGTTGAAGGTCAATTTGCTTCTGGGAAATGTAGTTTCATGTGCTGCGGGATTTTAACTTGCATTGGTCTCTTTCGCTCGGACGAGGGCGCTGTCTATAAGGACAGTGATCAACACTGATAGGAACGAATGATGTGAAGAAATACTGATAAATACAGTCGTTTAGACGGTCGTGGATTACTTTAAGGTTCTGAAGAAGAACATATTTGATGTTACTATAAAGAAACGCTAACTGCGTCATAAACACACTTCTCTACTCCACATTTCTAATGGCTGTGTACAATATTTTTACATACAATTTAGCGTTTGGGACACAGCCACTGTCTAACAAGTGAATTAAGCTATTTACTTTATGGTATAAATATTGGTATCCAGCTAATAATTGAGTCTTTCTGGTTAATTAAATGAAAAAAAAAATTTTAAACAGCATTTTAATGAAATGGTTTTCTGTGTAGAAACATACTGACTTGTATACTCTCTACAGTAGTGGGCAAAGGAATTAAAAGGTCACAAGTGTGTACAATGCAGAATAAAATGGCATTTTATTTAGTGTTTAAAGCCCTGCACATGTTTTCTACATTTTTAAATGCAATATTGATTGTGGTTAAATCTTTGGGTTCTATTTTGTGTCATACTTGTGAAGTTATGTCCTCATTATAATTAAAAATACAAATGTTTTAAACAAAATCTTATCTCAAAACTGTTGTTAAGCAATCTCTATAACATATGTTATACTGTTGTGCAATATCTATTAGCTGTAGATTTGAAAAAGATTTCTTGTTTAGGTTGTCTGGGTTGTTGTTGTTTTTTTTACACAAATGATTGTGAACAGTTTTTCTCTAGAATAAAACATTTAACATCAGATCCCACTGAATGATGTTGTTTACATCTTATTGGTTTAATTAGGCATAAAATCAGTGGAATTCCCTTTTGAAGTGCACTCACTACTGACACAGCCCTTCAGTTATGAACGCACACTTTTTGTAAAATTAGCATATAAAAGAATTACTAGTAGAATGGGAGCAGTCACACATCAGACTAAGGTCACCATGCCCAAAGTTGAGCACTGGCATAATAAGTACAAACAACTATAAGAAGGGGTATAAAGCTTAGCAGCATTGAGCTGTGGAGAAGTAGAACTTCATACTATATGATGGAGCACCATTGAGTAGCATTGGGTTTGTGATCCAGAACTTTAAGAGCAGAGGCTGCAACAAAGGGGCCAAACTCTCTATTTATACTCCTGCTTATAGAACTAACACCAGGTGAATAAGTGTCTATAAACTTTTGGACACTTTGTGTTTTGAAACACATTGGATTTATTTTATTTAATTAGCTTTAAAAAAGCAGGTTAGAAGTACTCTCTCTCACAGTCATAACCTTGCTGCTAGTTGGAACATCTCATCAGGCAGACCTGTATTTGGGGTGTCACGCTGTTATTTACAATGACAGATGGTTGCTTGGCAGGATATGCTTTCCACTGAGTGCCAATTGCCACGGTGCACACCGCTCGGCAGAGCAGGGCTGACAGAGCCTGGGGGAAGCAGGGCACACTAGCCATATCAAGGAGAGGTAACTGCCCACACATTTCTCACCCTGAAAAGAGGGACACTCAGTTCAGCCAAGTCCAGTGAAGCACCGACTATGTTTTGAGCAACATGGATGTTCCCAAAGCAATGCCCTGCAATCAAACAAGTCAAAAACTTTTGATAATAGCACCAATAGCACCATGTGTGGCATATCACTGGTGTGTGTAGCGTAGGTTCAGGTAAAGAACTGATTAGTGGTGTTTAATTCAGATTGTTATCAGCAAATGTCTATGTTGGTATGGGGGTACATCAGTGCCCATGACATGGATGGCTTGTATGTATTAGAGTGCAGTTCAGGCCTCTTTTTTCTGGCAGAAACAGGTGCTGCTAAGTGATTATAATGATACTCTCTTTGTTAAAGAAAAAAACATGCTTGTGTATCCTGTCTTTATTAAACAACTGTTAAAAGAAAAGACTCTCAATGATGCACAGTCACAGGTCACAAACGCCCACGGTACAAGAGGTGCCATGTCATGACTTTTCACCGACAAAACTCTGCCACTTATTTAAAGGCTATTTACATAATCCACACTTGGAGATTTAACTGGAGTTGTGTAAAAGAGGAGCATCAACATTGGATGGCTTCAGCGCTGTCTTCCTTTGATCAATGGTTCTTCCAGCAGCTGAAGTTGCGTTCGCTGCTACTGCTGCTGCTGGAACAGCAAGAATGCTGTGGGCAAGGACACGTAGTTTTGGGTAACCGAGATTTTTTTGTTCTGACATGACTGACAAAACCCGAACCCAAGTAACATTTCAAAATATTTGTCTGAGCCCGGCCCGACCAGTCGGGTCCCGTCGTGGTCCCGTCGTGTTCCATGCTCTAATATATAAGAGAAATGAACATTACCACAGAAGAGTAGATTGGGATTTTAGAGAGACATATGCTGAATAATGGGAGAGAAATGATTATTTACATAAAGTGTATTGTATTTAAAGTGCAAAACAGCTTGTATTATCCAATGTGCAAATGTAAAAAATAATTTAGAGGTGTAGGGCTTGGAGTGTGTTGAAAGTGTCCTGTGTTGTAGCAGTGTGTGTGTGTTATGTATTGTCCCGGTTGAGGAGTCTGATGGCCTGTGGGAAAAAGCTCCTCTTTAGTCTCTCAGTTTTGGTTCTAATGCTGCAGAACCGTCTCCCTGATCTCAGCAAGCAGAACAGGTTATTTACATGCCTAGCATGTTGCACCATGGATTTCCATGAAAATATTATAGATATGATTATAGATTCATGTTTCAGTTCAAGATACTTTTCTTATTCAAATGACTCTTTCGATTGGGTACTGAGGGTGAGAAGATAATTTTTTTTAAACTACATGCTCTAATATATAAGAGAAATGAACATTACCACAGAAGAGTAGATTGGGATTTTAGAGAGACATATGCTGTCTGCAAGGTAACTTCTGTTCTGGAAATGGGCTTTGTAAAAACTGGAAAATGGTTATCAGTTTTAATTGAACTGAATGTCTCACTTGCATTTTTGACTTTTGGATGAACTTACATGTCTTACATCAGGTTTCAATCTTAAAGTAATTATAACTTATCAGGACAAAGTGTTATACAAAACCATATAAATGAGACATACTATATTGTTGATAGTTTTGTTGCGTACATGTCTGTATGTGTGTGTGCGCGTGCTTGTGCTCTGGCTGATTGAGCTGGCCTGAATGTGGCGATTTGAGATGCAGCTCACACAGTGCTGTCTGATTAATGGAGAGGCTGTAGAATGGATTCTCTAATTTGATTAATTAGGCTCAGGACATCATCTGGCCTGATGAGAATGGGATGTAAAGCACTCTAAAGAAGTTGGAATGTTTATTACCCAAATTACATGATGAAAGATTGAGTGCTAGGTATAGTAAAAGACAGCGGGAAAGAACAAAGAAAGAGCCTTTCAGAATTGTGTTCTAGTCTGAATACGCTCTATTAGTCAGAGAGCACAGTCTGTCTATATACAGTCTGTATCACTTAAAAGAAAGAAGAGCAAAAGAGTGTAAAATGTAATGAAACCCAATATACAAAACACTGAATTCATCTGGATCACCACAGATATTGCAGTAAAGGGAAAGTAATTTTATGTGTTGGTTGTTTTTTGGGTTTTTTTTTTATATTCAAATTACCTTGTGAATTGCAAACTGTTCAGATATCCCAGTTTGTGTCAATGTCAGCAGATTTGTACTTGTAGCACTTTAATCAGTATGGTAAGACACAATTTGGTCTAATATGTTTGTTGTTTGCAGCTCTTGCCAGCTACCTTTCTTCTCCTTCTCCCCCCCTCAGCTAAATTAGCGAAGTGGCTTAGTGTGGTGTCATCAGGCCCATTAGTACTTCATTAACATCTGATTATGAGGTGTTTGTGTTCCAGCATCACAGAAACACTGAGAGGGTGAGGCAGTGTCACCTGCAAGCTGTTATACACCAGTGACCTTACTGTTGACTACTCAATCGAGAACATGTTTAATCAGTGGAGAAAGAGCAGCTCAACCGTTCACACAGATCATAGCTTGAGGCACATTTTAAAAAATACAGGTCTAGGGCCATTTAACACACATTAGAGGTACAACAAAACTGATAACTCTACAAGAGTTCACATTCTTCTAAGAACAATTAAGTGCTTTATGGGAACCATGGCAGATGGAAATTGTTGTTCAGGGCTGTAAAATTGATTAAATTCGGGAGATGGCCTTCGTTTTGTAACCTTCAGCCTTTAGCCTATTTGTTAGGGAATTAAAATTTTTTAAATTGTAATATTTTTTAGATGCTAATGCATTTCGTTTGCATTTCCCAAAACCTCCAAAGATGATTACATATACTATTTGGCTTTTTGCACATCAGTTTATCTGGGGCCTAGATTCAAGATGCTTTATTTGTTACATACTAGGTTATACAAGTACGACCAGCAGTGAAATGTAACTAGATGTGTGGACCATACAGAGTAGAAATAGGAAATAAAGTAAATAGAAATAGAGATCAAAGTAAATAGAAATTAAAATATA
>JBBIGC010000125.1:10206105-10239153 GCA_037576955.1 Lepidarchus adonis | reverse complement strand
ACACACACACACACACACACACACACACACACACACACACACACACACACACACACACACACACACACACTGTATCACTTTCTTTACATTTCAAACACACACACACACACACTTGCACACTCATATCCCCCTTCATCGTCTCACTTTTTCACATAGCGTGTCACCTCAATGGGGGAAGGCACATTAATTCAATTCAGTGTTGCAGTGCAGGCACATAGACATGAATGCGACATCGCTGCTGCAATAGAAGCAGGGCACATTATCCCATTAAAACCCGTTAATGAATAGCACAGGAGATAGAAGAGTCACAGGAAACCACTCGCTCCACTCCAGCTCATGCTGCTGCTGTAATTATATGAGAAGACGCCTCTTCTCATGTACTCATGAAGCATGTTATCAGTAGTAGACTGACTAGCAAGTCTATAAAATATTATCTGTACTGTGAAACCAAATACATTTGTGTACATTTAACAACTTTAAACAATAAGGGTCTCTTAGTGGGCACATAACTCTGTTCTCCACTTTTATAACTGAATGTTCTACATATTTGCCTTTTTATTAGTTATGTTTTAATATTACCAGCTCACAAAGCCTGAAGTGTAAGGAGTTAAACAGTGGTGTTCATGCTTTCTGAGAGGAGCTGATAAACATTTCTCACTTGGTAATGGAGGAGTGCATACAAATGAATGACAATAACACAGCATGTGGGCCTGCAGTGGAAAACTGACAGCTCCAGTATAACTGCAGGACTGTATGGTTCTGTAATTGTGTGAACACGTGTGACATGGACGAATAAAAGCCTCACTTCTATCGACACAAGGTCATAAATCACAGAATGCTTCTATATTTAATCTATGCGTCACTCTATGGCCTTCACATATGATATATGATAGATCTGCATCCAAATTCTGTCTCTTGTTCCCTAAACAGCTTGTATCCTTTATTTTCTTGTAGTTTTACACTTACAATGTTTGTATCATTTCATTTAACAGAAACAGTCATAAACACTTCTACATGCCCCTTTCCTCACCTCTCTTCATTCTTCAAACTTCAACAGCATTTGTTCTGATTGGCTGGCCCATATTGTGCCTCATTCAAAAAGCAGTATGAAATGAAGCTCTGCTTATAACTTCATGAAGAATGGGTAAAATAAACCGAAAAGATGGCTACAGGGGGTCCTCGAGTTACATCAGGGTTCAGTTCCTCATGCATGTAATGATGCTGCAGAGGTTTTATTGAACAGCACAGTGCACTATTAACCCCCCATCTCACCCACCAATCCTCATTAATCTTATTCAACACTAACGTTGAATAAAACAAACATCTCAGCGATAACTGAGGTGAATTAGCACAGCAGAGCAGAGCCACCTTCACTCCCCCCTGCAAGCACATGCTCACCTCCTGGTGCTCACTATTACCATAAAGCTTTTAGAAGAAACTCAGCTGCATTCTACTATTGTATATGACAGTAAATACACGTATTACTGTTTTTTGCCAGCCATGTAACCATGAAGTCGAGGCCCCTGTATATGCAAAGGTATTTACTTTAATTGTATCACAAAAGCAATGAATTCAAAACATCCAGCCTTAGTTTCTGTGTGGACCATATGAACTGTGGTGATTGAATGATTGATTGATTTTATTATATTGTGTGAATCCCAGACGGGAAATTACTCTCTGCATTATTTTACTCATTCACGACAGTGGGCAGCTACTGTAGCAATGTCCGTGGAGCAGTTGGGGTTGGGTATCTTGCTTGAAAACATAAATGAGTTGGGAACAATTTGAGCATCCATTCCACTAGTATTCATAATCTCAGAGAGTTCACATTGAACCTTTGGAAGAATGTTTATATTTCTTTGGAAGAGTACTACAGTCATGTTTGAGTAACTTTATTAAGATGACCTTCACATGAAGAGAAAGTTAAATGTGCTGGACTCAATTGTCACAAGGAGACCTGTAGGGCTTTTCCTGTCCTACTTCATTTTACCTGAACCGACCTTCCTTGCAGATGAAATAGTAAAAAAAGAGCAAAAAAATGACCAAGAAAAAGACATTTCAGTGCCCTAAGGCTGCCATGCCTTCCGTTTTCATTTTCTTCTTTTTTTTTTAGAAAGGTCTACATGATGTGCATGAAGACCACAAGGCAGATTGTTTCATGAAACCATTCTCACTGGTAATTACTGTCAGGGAAAACTGAATTCACCTCATAAAAAGGATAATAACATTAACATACAGAATTTATCCAATGCGACCCACTGCCTTTAAATTTAACAAGTTATCACCTAATCTAAAAATTAAGTCATATATTCTAATAAAAACAGAAGATCTGATTCTGTACAAAGAGAAGGCTGTTTTAATTTAAATTGAGCCTGTGAGCCTCTTTAATGCCCTCTGCTGGACAAACTAGTGATTACAACGGGAAACATAAGGACAAGCGGAATGGATGAAATTATTGTCAGACACAAAATGCAACAATATCTGTTTACTAGCCACCAGGGAGACACAAAATAATACAAAAGTAATACAAAATGGGCTAGAAAAAAACGAATTTAAATACTTTTAAAGAGAACTGTCAAATGATTGCTTGATTCCAGAGTAATTTACCCTACAGTATGTTTAAGATAAATAAGCATTAATGCCTAACTAACATTTATGTAATGAAAAAAAGAAAAGTGGATTCATTGCAACTACAAAGAAAGAAAGAAAGAAAGAAAGAAAGAAAGAAAGAGAAAGAAAGAAAGAAAGAGAAAAAGAAAGAGAAAGAGAAAAAGAAAGAAAGAGTGAATTTGACTGTAGCTCTTTTCTGCAAGTCCTTAATTACATTCCATTTTGGGCTGGACAGCAGTAACATCAACACCTACACACACACACTCACTCACACATACAGCACCTATGTACACATGGCACAAGTTTACCAAGCACCACACAACACATCATACACAGCTATCAGTTTTGTTCTATTGTCATCTTTCCATTCACTTTACACTATAAACAAGGCTTCATCTACTGTTAACAGTGTTGATACATATGCATTGGGATGATAGAACAATGGTGGGCAGTGCGTCCCCGCAATAGACAGTGGGCTTTGCTTTTGCTGGTGCAACTGAAATACAACATTCTCACTTGATGTCATTATCATTTAGTCACAAACTTCTATCTAATCTTTAATGAAAGAGTGTACCAAACAGGAATGAAAAGACCATGTCCACTAGATGGCTCTTGTTTTTCCTCTAATGCACTAAAAACTGTGCAAAACAGCAGATGAACCACTCTGGCCTTTTTATCTACTACCAATTTGATGGCCATTTAACAAAAAAGGCAACCAACACCATGCCAAAGTTTTGTCTTCTTTAACTAAGCCCATGACCATTCCAGTGTAACAGATATAACAGTAAACACTAAAGCCTCTCACACTCACTTACACATAAAATAATTACGAAATACACTGGTAATTACAGAAACCTAAAAAATACATAAACTCAAACATACACGTCAATGTTCACATCATACATGAGCACATGAAAACATTTCACAGTTTGTGAGATGAGGTGATATTTTACAAGCCAAGATTAAGACAGTTTGATTACATATTACATATACTGTACATGTATAGTGTGATTTAACCTATTTAGTTGTATTGGCTTACGATAAGGTATACTTGAGAGTATATAAAGACTTTTCAATGCAATCACTTAAAATCTAACCACATCCCACTGACCCATTGAGAGTATGGGCAAATTCAAACCTCCCGATAAACAAATCCCTACATTAATAATTTGTTTAGTCTTAATTACACGTATGTATTGAAAATACCACAGCCTTATCAGTTGACAAAAGGTCTACATAATCTTCAAATCCATGTCATTTGGAAATTTTACACAACAATTACTTAGCACTGTATCACAGCAAATATTTACACAAAACTAGATGAGATATAGGAAATCTGTAATCCTATTAGGAAATGACAGAATTCATTATGGAGGACATGTTGGTCATAATTCATATTCCTATTTCAAACTTCAAGTGTGCTTTTTGCTTGCAGGCATTTAACTGCGGCTATTCCTTGATTTAAAGTTTCATTTCACTAGAACGTTTATGCAAATATGTAGTCCAACAGTACATAGAACATTGCGTTCCATTTCAGTAATAGTAATATTATAGACAACGTCACGTCAAATTAAGACTGAAATGTTAAAGAACAAAGCAGTAGCTCAAAGCTCCAGTCACCGATTCTCAACTGTAAATTGGACTGAGCTTCGTTTTTGTATCTTTTGTGGACAGGATCCCTGGCTGCTCCTACTGCAGTCTATAATAAGTAATATCCACATTTCTCTAAAAAGTAACCTTATTCATCTTTTTAGACCTTTGAAAACTCAGTCCTAAAGCGATATTCAGCAGAAGTGTACGTTCCCTTTAGACTGACTCTTTACCAGTGCTACAGTACAAAAGCAAAAAAAACGAACGATCTGAATCCTGAGGTAACAAAACAATATCAATAACAATAAAACTGTCAAATTTGATGGGACTATCAAAGTACATTTCTGCAATCTAGACACAATTACAAAACAAATTCATTTAAAACATTGACAAGTATATGTGCAAGTGTATGGCTGATTCATCTGATTCATAGCACTAAAACTATAAAACACAAGCCAAAGTGTTAAGACCTATTGTAAGGCCACAGTATGAAGCTGGTCCAAGACCAATGGCTCAATAAAACTGAAACGCAAAGTAGTTTAATTTACTGTACGACTAGCTATTACTAAAGTATATTACTTCTTTTGCATTATTTCTATCTTTTACCTATCTTTTGCAGAAGATATATACTGTCTTGTATAACAGTGAGATGAACTTTTTAAGCAGCAAATTTATTGTTTAAAAACCAAACAGAACTATCGAGTTTATCCAGCGCTACTGAATGCTTTGTTATTGGAACTCTGTTTAACCTGTTTAACATGTTATTAGTGACAAAATTGTAGGTAGCCAATAAACCTGACTTGTGGAAGCAAGGAAACAGTAATGATGCAGTACTGAAAGGGTAAAATGTAGATAAAAAGGCTTAAAACTAAATACTTTAGAACAGGTGAAGAAGTCTATGACGCCATATTAGAGAAACTTTGTTTCAAATTACATCGGTCAGTTATTTGCTTTCGTCGTTTGGCAACTTCCTTTTTGTTTATCTATCCCCCCCTCCATAATACCCTGTTACACTCCCTTCTGCCTGTTTCTTGAGAAGCCATTACATGGGGTCATCATAGTTGTAGGTTGGAGCAGCAGAGTACTGCTGGCCCTGCATAGCCCCCTGGGCTGCACCCATAGCTGCCTGCTGTGCTGCCTCTTGAACATGAGGGTTTTTCCAAGCACCCGTTGTCCACTCCTGCTGAGCCTTGCTCATACTCCCTCCACTGCCACGGTAGAAGTTATGAACCTGTAAGACACAGACAAAAATTTTTTTTTTAGAAAATCTATTAAAGAAAAAAAAGATTAAATAGCAAATTATGTTCATACAAAATCACAATTTTACTAAAATGATGAGCAAAAATTATAAATACGTGAGAACTGCAAAAATGATTAAAAAGTAATGTTTATATGTTGTGGTATCACAAAATGAATGAGGAACCTTGGTGAGTGCAATGAAGGAGAGAACAGCCACAGCCGTGAACATGATAGTGGGAATCAGCATGACCACAGCAGACCCAATATTCGTGCTGAAGAATGTGATGGTGGCCAGCCAGCCACTGTAAAAGAAGATAGAAAGGACACTGAAACAAACGACACACAGAGAGGGCATACAGAACAGAGGACGTGCCCTTAGGCTTCTAATAAAATGACTTTTCCCCTGAAAATATAGACTCACAAAACAAAAAATAGAAAAATCTTTAATTAAAGCATATTTATTCATTAGGAAAAAATCCCACTTTAAGAAATATTTTTTACATTGCCAATCTTCTCCTATAGTAGCAATTTTATAGTAGCCATTACCTGACTTGTGATGGTCAACAAACATCTACCTTACTTTAACACCAATTTCTCTTCTCTTTCTCATGTTGAAGAGTGGCTAAGAGCAATAGGACTCCGTGTCACTTAATATTTATAACTCTGATCAACTTTAACACTAAACTAGAAATTACAAAATGCTTCAATTACTTTTATTTTATAGGAATTGTTAGGGGTGCAAATCATTGCGGCACACGTGATTTCATTACATAATTATTGATGGATTTTTTAAATGTGAGTTTTTTCTACAATTTTCAGTGAGATTATGCTCCTGCAATAAAAAATACATTTATTTTAAGGCTTTTAATACATTTTAACCAGGTTTGTGGAGGGAGCTGTATGTGATTCTCACTAGGGGTGGGCCACAATTTTTATATGACGATATATAGTTGTCAATGCTCACGTAATGAACCAGGGCACTGTAGCGGAAGGCATGTTTACACGTTAGTTTTAACCTTGTCTATACCGGACAAATTATGGAACAATCTAAATTATTGTTCTATGACTAAGAGGAATGTGTTGAACTCAGTGTTACTCTCACAGTATTGTCATGTCTGAATTTATGCTTGTTTGTTCCTGTACCTGAAAATCACTTTGGACAAAAGCGTCAGCCAAATGAATAAATGTAAATGTAAGTAGCACGATGCAAGTGCAACTTACCAAGTGACAAAGAGGAACAGAATTAAAAACCCTGAAGCTGAAGTAGCGGTTTCTCTGCGATTCCGCCCTCAGTCGCAAAGCAAATATGGGAAAGGTGACAATAGCATTGCTTTTGCTTATGTAAATTAATAACACACCCAGAGTTTCTGTTTTATATTGCTACGTCATTGTCTTGCAATATATCAATTATCGCAGAATTGCGGTATAGCAATATTATCGTGAGCCACATATTGTGTATTGTATCATATCATGAGATACCCTTATGTTCTTAAATAGTAATTTACGAAATTCAAATTAAACATTTTGTTCTACCTGTTAGAAAAGGGATTTCTTACAAAAAGTATGTAAATTAAACCAAGGTATTTATTGTACAAGTTATATATTAATTATGAAGCCTGTACATATTTACATGGAAGTTCATAGTAGACACCTTCCTAAATTAGACACCCAGCCCAGCATAAAGGATTGTTTGATTTAATTAGTGCCGCTTTATGGAAATCTGCCCCTCAAAGATACTCGTTCTGACAGAATAGCTACTAGATCCCAGGATGGTTTTTCCTTTTAAACCTGAGTAAGTTTATATGTCCTAAAAAAACATAATCTACAATAATCATTAATCAGTGAAATTTTTCGCCATGGAATTTGAAGCTGTATTTACTCCTATCTTAAAGAATCTATTGTATATAGATTATTGGTCAACCAATAACCAAAAATTAGTATGACCATAAAGTAGGCTTGAGTGAATTATTCCAAAGCCCTTACCACACGCCCCAGCCAGGGATGCCCACTGTTTGGATAATACTGATCACGACCTGGGCCATAAACACGAAGAAAAATGCCATGAAATTGAAAGAGCTGTCAGTCCTGCAAAACAAAGAATGACAAATCAATCATATGTCAGTGTGTATATGTCAGAGTCAACTTAATGTCTACTATGATGACACTTGCTTTTGAAGCTATTGCAATTACACTGAAAGACAGAGTAAAGTGAAAACAGCTAACATTGACAGAACCTTTTATTATTCTTTGTCTGGCTGTATATTGGGTTGTATCAGTCTTTATTTAATTCTTTGGAATTCTGAATAAAAAACATCCATTTGAAATGTCTGATAAATTGTCATGTCTGCAAGTATCCACTCTGCACAGATTTAATAAATATTCTCTACAACTAAAGATAGTTGAGTGAAACTCACTTCAAAGCTTTGTAGATTGGCCTGAACCAGCATACATAAGAGCAAGGAGTGAACAGAATCAGCCACAGAATGGCCATTCCAAAATTAGTCGCCCCACCACCACCGCACATCCATGCCAGACAACCAATCAGGTTCACTGCCAGTGTAGCACTGTTCACTGTGTGGAAGAACAAGGAAGATTAAAAAAACTTGCAAAAAGGAAAACTTGCACTACAAAATACAATCCTGTATTCAAGCATTTCCACAATTGTTATATCATTTATCAAAGTTGTTTTTTTGGCTAATGATATCACAGACTACACCAATGCACATGAAACTTGGTGTGATTGTAGCCCCACATGGCTAAAACATGTAGAGTAGGTTTAAAGCACTTTTGGGCAATAGCAAAAAGATAATCGTTACACAAAGATTATGACATTTGCAAGCCAAGTTGCCTCTGAATGACAATTATGATTTGTGGAGGAGTGCCACCGAGTGAATAATGTCTGAGCAAAAATCTACCACAACATTTCTTACAAAAAAAACATCTTGAGATCATTTTGGGGGAAAATATGTCTTTGTTACACTTTGCTAAATTTGTTCCACAAGATTCCCTAAACAAAATAGTCATTAATGACCAATTAAAATTAAGCACCAAGTACATGCTTGTGCCAACATCTTTTTCACACTTTGCATCACTATCATCATTCTGCGGATTCAAGCCAAACATCATAAAGTTTTATCTATGGGGAGCTGTAACTGAAATTTTAATATCTCGAAAATCTATCTATCTACAGTTTTGCAGTTCTGGAAACTATCTACATGTGTTCACATTTCCTAAAATTCTATTTGGCTTGCGCAACAAAATAAGAGTATTAACGCATTAATGCGCATAACACTAGAGTATTCGACTAAAATTCGATTACACCAAACTATAAGTAGCTCATATAATAAGGGAAATACACCAATCAGCCACAACATTAAAACCACTATTAGATGAGGTGAAAAACATTGATGATCTCCTTAAAATTGTCCCATCAAAAGTTGGGAAGTGGGAAAGTGGGAAGTCAGTTCTTGAAGCTGCTGTGTTGGAAACAGGAAAAATGGGCAAGCATGAGTGACAAGGCTCCGATCATGATGACTAAATGACTGGATTAGAACATCTCCAAAAAGGTGGTGGTTAGTACCTGCTGTACTAAAAGTGATCCAAGGAAGAGAAACTTGTGAATGGACATTCTGAACACGTTACAGCTTGCTATGTATTGGGCTGATTCCTGTCCCCTGTTGAAAGTGCTTACAATGAAAATGTGAGTATCAGAACTGAACCATGGAGCAAAGAAGAAGGCGACCTGCTCTGCTGAATCACGTTTTCTGATCAATGGAAGCCCCACCTCATAGCATTCAAGACTTAAAGGACCTGCCACTAACGTTTTAGTGCCAGATACCACAGCCCACCTTCAGATATCTTATTCAGGCCATGTCTCTCTGGGTCTGAGCTGTTCTGGCAGCACAAGAGAGGTCTACACAATATTATGCAGTAGTTTTAATATTACGGCTGATCAGTGTACACAAATAGGTGTAGTCTCTTACCAACTACATCTAACTACCTACAGTTAAAGAATGAAATAGGCTTATTGCTACCATCTAACAGAGAAAAAACACAAAGCATAATTATGACTTCTCTAGCATATCAAACACTTACTGTACACTTAACAGGTGGTGAAATCCAATCTGTAGGCTAATGAAAACAACTGTGCATCATAGTTTCACATTGTGTTATCAGTGCAGTTATGGAGCAACATTTGTATTATTCAAAGTTACATTTAAATGTGAAAAACCAAGCTGTGTGGACTATGCCCTTTCTTTTCATGTGTTTAGGCTACAGTGTTTTTAGTAACAACACAGCTGACGTTATTAAATCAAACAGTGGCAGGCTCAAGAATATTCAAAAAAGAAAATACACCAGATAGCATTAGGTAACAGTAACTCAGAAACAAAATTTCTTGGGAAACGTACATATCCAGAGGTAGTACAAGCGCTTGCACATGGTGCGACGCTGGTCTGGGATCTCGTTGAAGTCTTGGTAAAAGCATGGCTTCAGTGGGATGAAACGGGGAAGAGGAGGGAAATTGTTTTCTGTGTGTGAAAAGGAAAAATCAATCAGCTAAGTCATATTTTATAACTTATAAACTCATCTTTTATGTTTTTTATGTTTTATGTATTTTTAATAAAAAAAATATCTATTTAAAAAATAGATTAAAATTATATATAATTATAAAATTATATATAAAATTAATGAAGGAAGACTTGTAGTAGTATTTATATGTAAACATTTATACAGTAGAGGAAAAATGAACTCTTACCGGCCATTAAGATTTCTTAGATCTCTGATGTCAGACAGCAGGGTGCAGCAAACCTAAAAGAAAGTCGTTTTATTTGATACTCGGAAGTGAAAGTACAAAGCACCATTACACTTTTGAGGCCACTGCCCATAAACCCATCTCCACTGTCAGTTTGGTGAAGCTCAACTGGCCATTTCCATTTCCTTCAGCGGGAGCTTGGGTAGGTCCCGTGAAACAGCGCCCCTAGCGGCTGGACAAATGACAGCTAAAACGGCCTCCTACATGGGTTTGATAGTTCTCATTCGGCACCTCGGATTTCTCCGTTCCACCTTAAACGGTATTGCTGTTTCATTGCTCAGGGTTACTGGCTGGCAGCCGCTGTTGCTCAATTTAAGGTGGAGCGGAAAACTGCCACAAAAAATTGGCGACCTCAGTCTCGAATTTAATACACAGCTCCTCATTTACTCTGAATATTGTCAATGCAGATTTTACACTTGTTAAATCAAAACACATGTAGTTATGTTACATTAAGTCTCATCTGTGCCGAATTTGCTCATTCCTACAGCCTGCGCCTGTGAGGAGGACATGCTTATCCGACTAGCGATGGGAAAAGGAAACGGGAAACCACAATTCCCACCTCAGTTCAGAGATAAACTCCACGTTTATCTAAAACACAGCGCTTTCTATAGCGGCGGGGATGGGGTTTATCGCTGAAGGGCACTGCGCCATGGTTTAGGCGGGAGCGTTTAGCGTTTAGCACACGGAGTGTTGTTCTGAACGCTAGCTCGATGGATGGTGCCCGAACAGAGCAGGGCCATGTACTTGTGATACACTCCTGCTAACAAGTGAACGGTCGTATATAAAGCAAGATTACCGTCGTGTATTTATAAACGAGCTTATTTTTCCACTCATTTTACACACTGATGGAGGTCGAATACAGCGCCCTTCAGGAGAGATACCCCTGCTCACCGCTTCATTATTATTTTCGCATGATTTTTCCAGTCTTGGATATTAAACCCCACTAGGACAGGCCCCCTCACACAGCCGGGCAAGGCTGTTGATGGTCCGGTTAAAAGCCCGGTATCGAAAAAGACACACATTTCACCTTACCTCGTTATTCGTCTGCTCGAGAACGTGGCTCCTGTGAAAGCGCTCTCTTGGACGGAAAAGAAGAAAAATAATTTCCCATTCAAGGTGGGGAATCCTTCGTTAGATCAGGTGCTTTGATTTTTAATGTTATTGTTTATTTTTTATTGCATCTGAGAGTTGCTTTAATCGAGCTGTGCTCCTCCTACACCACCATCCGCCCTGGACAAGCCACCGAGATGATGCTGAACAAATCCCAGCAGCCAGCAGGCCTCTGAGTAATCGCGATAGTTCATTCCTCCACTCCCCCCACGCCCCCCTGCCCCCATTCAGCCTTCCACTCGACTCCGCTCCGCTGCCTTCTCGCCCTCCTCGCCCTCCTCCTTCTCCTGTGGGGTAACAGTTCACGGCCTGCAGTCGCTCTCCGCGGTCCTGAAGAACCCTGACATCACCTGTTTATCAATAGAGTAATGTGGCAGCAATGAAATACATTTTCACGAAAAATGAAAAAAAGGTCTCTATCCTATCTTTCCCTTTATAATAGCCCATTAAATATCAGTGCTTAGTTTCATCTATGCACTTTAGGAGGCTTGAGAAGTGTAATATAAATACAATTTATTATTAAATGTATGCATTTTATTACCAGCGAATGGCTGGTGTGTTGCAGGACTTTATTACTGACTGATTGTGGATATAAGACTGAACACAATTAAATTAAGATTTTTTGTGTATTTTGTCATTAGCAGCTACATTACAATAGTTTTCTCACAATACCCAATGAAGGACAGACACCAGTCTCACGACTGGTTACTACAACGTTAGCAAATACGCTATTTATCGAATCCCTTAGAGTTTGTCTAACAGGTGTGTTTATAACATGCCGTATGCTTATTATAAAACAACTATGAAACAACCCCTTTTGGTATTTCTTTATAAACTATGGAATTAATTATCTACTGTATTATTACTATAATATATAATAATGTCTCTGATACTATATAGTATTTATGTTATTATGACTAAGCAGAACTAATGGTTATTACTTTTCTCTGAAGCGCACTCCAGATCTTCACCATGCCTTCAAAATCCTAAAATTCTTCAGATCCAACTGACATGCTGTCTTTCCAGAGAAAACATCAACGTCTCCTAAGTAGGTCTCTATCACACAGCTCTGCTTCATTCATACAGTTCGTGATTATTCTGAGGAAAGAGTCCAAATATGCCACATATTCTGTCAAGCCGAGGCTGCATTACAGAATGTTATTTTATTTATTTTTAAGTTTTATTCTGTAGTGCCTTTATAAACAGCCACTTTCCTCTGTGGTGGAAATGGAATTTAATAGACCTCAAATATTATTACACTGTGCTATCAAATGTCCAACATAACGAGCCTTTCATTCCTGCACTCCAGAGTGATTATCTTCTCCTTCTGTGCTCTCGGTGTGTGGAGCCTGGCACACATTTTTGCCTGTGTCTATTTTTAGACTCAGTGACACATAGATGTCGTCATAGAGATGAATCACCCATGACAGTTGGGATTTACATGTAGTGAATTCTTTTTGTTTTGTTTTGGCGGTGGGGGTGGGGCTCTCTAGCCAGGATCTCCAATTGATTTCTTACAGTCTGTAAAATATAGTCAAGCACTACTTATTATTCTGATGCAGTAATCAGGGCTAAGCATTAATCTCATAAGAAGATGGGGTCATATTATGAGGCGCTATGCTAATAAAAATCAAACATCTGCCAACAACAGTAGAAGAATTTAACTGACCTAGTTAATTATATTTTGTAAATATACACGTTTAATTTGATCACAACAACGTTTAAATGCAAAAATTGAAACTAAATGAGAGTGAAACGTTTGTAGAATATTAAAGTTACACTATTTTGAGACAATCAACAATAAGCAGGTAAAATGGTAACAGGTGAGGGTATCATGATTAATAAAAGGAGCCTCTGCTAAAGGCTCTTTGCAAGTAAAGATGGGCTGAAGCTCACAAATTTGCCCAAGATTTTAAAAGAGAATGGTCAATCCCTCAGAAGGCATTGCAAAATAAACTGTAATGCTATTGTAAGTGAATATAGTCATATGGGCCCTGAAGCACTTGGGAAACCATTGTCACTTATCTCTGTGTAAAGAAATGCAGAAAGAAAGTCAATCATCAGTTTAATGCAGAAACATCACTCAGTTCCCAGGGCCACAGATGAACCATAAATCAGTAAAAACAGATGTTATATTCAGATACGGCCAAATTTCTGCTTGTTAAAATGACCACAGACTGCTGAGAATCTGAAGTATTCAAGCAAGAATTGTCAAACATTGAATAGTGTTTTCAGGAGTTGTACAACAACCTTCTCATGAAAAGTGCTCATGTGTAAATATGATGCATTAACTGATGACATTGATGGTTTTAATGGGAATGTGAGTAATGTTACTATATCCATACAGTATGTCTTATGCTAAGCTACTGCTACTGCTGTTCATTATTTTGGAGGCACAGATATACTGTGCACTAGATATACAAGATGAGGGTTGAGTACTTTGAGTTGCCCAGCATATTGTTCAAGTAGATTGAAGTAAACATATTAAAATTAAGCCCATGCAGTTTTTGGATTATTCAAGCATCACCTGAATCTGTATAAAACCAGAGAAACACATCTTACTAAAATGACATTGTCTTATCTGACACCTTATTGAAGAATGCCTTTATACAGAACGTTAGCATCTTGTAGATGTGTTTACACTGGCACTTGTTTAGACTGTATTACTAATAGTGGTGTGATCATGGTTATTCAGTGCTTTAAAGATTCCACCTCAGTCCAGTGTTTTTCCACATGGAAAAATGGGGATGAATTGCACCTATCTTGCTATACTGCATTATTTATGAATAAAATTGTTTTTTTAATGTCCTATGGCCGCAGCAAACTAGCAACATCGTTGTGAAGAACGAGGAAAGCGTGTGAAGAGCACCTCAAATCAAATGGGCACCACAAATGCAAAGTTTTTTTTTTGCTGATTGTGATAGGTACCTACCAGGTATGCACAAATATAGTTGTTTTATACTGCATCACATAGGAACATAGACATTTATATGTTTACTGACAATAGCGTATTTAGTCACACTGACATTTTGCATAAGCTATTAAATTCAACAGAACTAAAAGCATTTTGCTCCTGATTTTCTTCTGTATTCAGTGTCTTTTGCATCAAGTTGCAGTGTCCAACAGTAGTTAGCAAGCATTGACAGATTCCAGTTGCCCTGGTATCATTTTTCCATTGTAGCAATGTCCTGGTGAATCCTTTCCCTGTGTTCGTCACTGACAGCACCGAGATTTGTGAGAAAGAAGTCCAAGTGTGAGTGGAGGAAATGAATCTAGTGTGACATGTTGCACTTCATTGTCTTGTGTGCTTTGAGAAGTTTGTCTACCAGCTGAATTTAGTTTGAGGCTCTGTAATTGGCCAGAAAATTGTCAACAACGTCTTTTTCCGGCCCAACTAATAGATCTTCTAACAGCTTGTCAATCATAACATGTCTGATATGGGAGCCAACAAAAATGCCCTGTTTGATCTTGGCATCAGTTATTATTGGGAACATCTTTTTATGTGAACAGGAGGCAAAAATATATTTGCCAGGTCAACAAGCCATTCATGTGCCACATTTTGATTTCAACTCAAGGCCGTGAACAATTCTTCAATGTCACAACAGAAACAGACACTGTTCACTTCTGCAAAAAAAATTGGTTATATCATGATGTTGGTCTGAAAACAGAGAGATTTTTGTACCTGGTGACAGCAAACACCATTCATGCAGTCTTGAACACAGCAGCTCAGCTTTGCTTTTGACAGACCCAAATCTCTGAGCAAATCATTAAATTTGGACTGCTGAGCATCAAGCTTGTTCAGACCTGCCCAGGATGTCATCTTCCACAGAACAGCTTCCAACCTGGCCTGATTCCATGTCTGGACATGCACAGACTGCACAAACCACTGCTGATAAGTCACTTATGGGAGTGAAAATGTTTTAATACAAATATAAGAAAAAATAAAGACAAAACTGAAGATTTATCTGGAACGGTCTGTGATGAGCAAATTTTAATGTGATATTCGTAAACAGCACCCAAAAATCTATACGAAACACCCAACAGTGTTCAAAAAGCAAAAACTTTGTTGTGCAGTGTATTAACAAAAAATAGTGTTCAGGGGGCCATGCCATATAACAAATTGAGAATTTTCATTATGTATATCATCATTAATTGTAGCTGTGAGAGCTTTACTACAAGGCCTGTGTATCAAATTCCACAAAAAGAGAGAGAGGTAGAGAGAGAGGTAGAGAGAGAGATTTGTTCTTTTCATGCAATGTTAGCCACAAAGTAAACAAAGGGCGGACGTCGTAACGCGGTCTCTGCTCTCCTGCTCTCACATGATGAAGTGAAGTTGGACGTGGCAACGGGACACTCTGATCTGATGACCGCGAAGGATCTGCGGTGCGCTGCGGAACTTCTGCGAGTGTGTAGCGAGGTAAGGGAAGTTAGCTTCGGTGTCTGTCCAACTAGATCTGTCACAGAGGGCGAATTTTTACGCTCCAGGAGCCGGGCATTTTTGGTATTTTGCCAGCTAGTAACTCCAGTTCGTCCAGTATGTAAGGAACAGTCGAATGTGCTATAAGATAACAGCTAATGCTTCGCGTGGTAAACACAGCGCTACGTAAACAAGCTAGCCTGAACCAGAACTATGCTTGCCCTGCTCAGCTCAGCTCGGCCCTTACTGATTACAAGGCCTGCAGGACAGAAAAGGGAAGCGTTTAGCTTACGAGAAGCGATATATATATATTTATAACTGTACATTTAACTAGCTAAGTACGCTACTTGACTGACTAGCTAAGTCAGTTGTTAAAGCTACAAACACAAGCTAGTCCTAGCGTTAGCCTGCCCAAAGGTGGTAGCTAACATAAGTGCCATGTTTATGACTACCCCACATAAAAAACATTATTCAAGAAGTTGGTCTCATTTAAAGTTGTGCATGTATATAATGAGAGAATCTACACACACACACACACATACATACATACACACACATACATATATTTATACATACACACACACAGAAGTATGTGAAATACTTAGAAATTGTTATACTGAAGCAATCCAGATTAATAACCAACCACCTCTTAATACAAACTTCCAAACTACACATTTCTAAAGGTCTTGTTAATGTAGCTTCAGATACTGTGCTAATTCCTTCGCACACTATTTTTGAATGGTTGTGTATACTCCTTAATGTATTATATTGATGTTTACTGTCATCTCCTGTCTACTTGAGGTGTAGTGTTGGGAATGCAGCCGCCTTTGCCACTAGTCACAGTCCGAGAGCTGGTCCGCTCCTGTCTCCATCTCGACCCTGTTGCTGCAGATCTGCGATGCAGTCTTTTTGTGGCTGCTGTGCAGAACTACAAACGAGACTCTGTATTGAGACCATTCCCATCTCGGTACATGAGCGGAGACATAAAAGATTTTGAAGAGCTGGTAAGAATAAGTATTGTTATTATTGGACTTGAGGTAACGTTCACTGTCATGTTTTCATTCCTCTTTCTGAACTTCTGTAAGTCTGACTGACTGTTGATTTCAAATACACAGTGGCATTTTTTTTACATATCAAATCTTTTGTCCAATTCCTTGTACTTAGTTTGTTATTGGTGAGGTGTTCTCTGCCCTGCACGACTCTGACTAAGACTGGCCAATATGACAATATTGATTGTCATTGTGATACATTTTGTTACAAAATGTTTGTAGTAGATATTGCCATTTTATTTGCTATGAAAAATGACCAGTGTCATCTTGAGTTTTATATACAATATACTGATAATAGAGTAATAGAATTTAGTTTGAAACAAATGTTTTGGAAACATTATTGTCACCCAGCTTGTAGTGAATTTATTAAAAACTTGCTGAACATTTTTTCTCAAAACTACAGTACTGTGTAAAGTCTTTGGCAATTGTGCAAATTGTTTTTTCTCATTTATCTCAGCAGTGAGTGCCAGCAAAAACACAAGTTATCATTAGAATAAGTGTAAGCAAACCAGAAAAAAATATATTTTTAATAGTTTTGTGTGTAAATAGTTTGGAATGTTTTGGGAGCTGGTTAGAACAGCACAGGTTTGGTGATTCCCCCTCAATGTCTCTTTGCATGGACTACTAAAACACTCTCAGCAGCGGCACTTGATTTAACCAATGATTGAGCCCAAACCAGGTATTTGATGGTTACTACACATAATTCTGGGTTTCCATGAGGAGAACTCTGGAAATGGTAAACGAACACATTGAAAAACATGTACTGTTCACTGTATTTATTTTATTTTATTGTATTTATCCTAAAATTAGTGATCTTAAAAGGCAAACAAACAAAAAAACACTGTCTAAACAAATACACATTTATCAGATGCCTAAGACCTTTTGCACAGTAGTGTATATTAAAACAATGTCTTTTTTATTTAAAACTTATCATAAAGTTTTATTGGTTTAAGGTTTTAGTGGTGTCTTTAGTGGTATATGTAATTATTCACTTTAAGTTGGCTTGTTTGACTTTTTAGTCTCAATACAAGCTGAATTAACTGGATCATAATAAAATTACTGAAGTGTCACAAATATACATGTCAAATTCTGTCCCATGTTATTTATTTATTCATTTATTTATTTATATATTCACAGCAGAAAGATGTAAGTTCCTTGCCAAGTGTTAGAGACCTAGTCCACCTTGGACTGGGAGAGGGAGATCATCATCTGGCACTGGTGCACTGGGTGCTCTCATCTAAGAGCTTTTCTATGAAGACCATCCAGAAAGAAGAGGTGCCTCTCTTTTAATATTATTTTTATGGATTTGTTGGACTTTTGGAATGAAACTGTTTCTTATACAATGTATGTAATGGAATTCCCTGATTTTCTTGTTCTTACCTTGCATTTTTCTGAATCCTTTATGCTCAGTGGCCTAGGCTCAGCCACCTTACACAAAATGTGGAGATCGCCTGTCCTGTGCCAGACTTCATTTTTGAACTAGAGTACTGTGAGCAGATGAACTCCAAATTTGAGAAGACCCGGGCAGGACGGGGCATTATCTATGCATTCCATGGTAGCAGACTGGAGAACTTCCATTCCATTATTCACAACGGTTTGCACTGTCATCTAAATAAGGCTAGTGTCTTTTTACCTCTTAAGTTGACCTAAAAAAATTATTTCATTTAAGTGTAAAACCATTAACACTGTTTTTGAGTTAAAAGTATTAATCCTTAAAAAGCAACAAAAAAACGAACAAATTAGCATTTTTTACTAGGATATCTTCCTGGCATTAGTGGTGGATATGTTTTCTTATCTACAAATGTTTAGATAAAATGTGTGAAGACAGCGATTACAACCCTTATGTTATCTTAGTGTTTGTGTAATCATACTAGTCTTTCTGCCTGTATGATCTTGCCGAAGTTTTTCTTCTTTTACAAAAGCAATTCCAAAAAAGTTGGGACATTATGTAAAGTTCAAATAAAAACACAATGCACAGATTTTCAAATTTCATAAACCAATATTTATTTCACAATACAACATAGTAAGCATATCAACTGTTTGATCAACTGTCAATTGCGGAGTAAATGTACTATTTTGAGGGGAAAAAATCAGGAATTTGATGGCAGCAGTAGTTGAGACAGGGCCATGTTACCACTGTCTAGCATCCCCTCTTCTTTTAGCTTAAAATGTCTGGGACTTTTGGAAGATGCATGTTGTCCCATTCTTGTCTAAAAGCGGATTCTGGCTGCTAGGTCATCTTGTCTTATTTGTTGTTTTATGATTAACTAAATATTTTTATTTGGTAAAAGTTTAGCACCATGTCTCTTGTACTATGTAGCCATGTTGTTGTAATAGATGTGGTTTAACATTTCTTCTGTTTAAGAAATGCAAGACCTTCCCTGAAATAGCTGCCAATTTCATAGACACTAACACACCTCCATACCATCAGAGATGCAGGCTTTTAAACTGCACACTGATAATACTGATAATTCCAGCCCTTTGTTGCCACTTTGAGACACGTTGCTGCTAAAAATGAGCTAATATTTTTTATATAATAGTAAAATGTCTCACTTTGAGTATTTGATATGATTTCTATGTTCTATTGTGTTCTATTGCTTTGAGATTTGCATGACTTTCACATTTTACTATATTTGAGGCTGTAAATTTAATAATAGAATAAAAAATATAGAGTCAGTGTCCAAAAGTATTACAAATTCAGTTCCCATTGCTAACACATCTATATGGACATATGAAGGCCAGATATCTGAAGGTTTTTGCACTTGTTTTATCAAACCCATTTTACCCACATTTTGCTGAAAAAAATGACAAACATCTAATTTTTAGATGTTGTAAAAGACAGACTGAGGCAGACTGATGCACAAGGCTAAACTTGCAGTTTATAGACCATATACATGGTAAAATACATGCTAATGCATTTGAGGGCGGGCTGTGTGAAACATGGGAGGATTGTACTTAAAGAAGAGATATTGCAATTTAGGTACATTGTGGTTACATCTAAATATTTTTTTTTTGCTCGTTTGTACATCTAGCTCTTATTCTTATACCTGATTTAATAATAGTTCAAGACAATCTTTGTGTATATTGCAGTTTAAACATTAATTTAAATGTATTATTGACATCAGTTGACATCATTAGTTCACTGAAGTTTCTTTTGCATTTACTTTTCCATTCCAGCATTCCTTGTTTGGGGAAGGCACTTACCTCACCAGTGACCTTAGCATGGCTGTCCTCTATAGTCCCCATGGAAATGGGTGGCGCGAGAGTGTTCTTGGGCCATTACTAAGCTGCATCGCCCTCTGTGAGATCATTGACCACCCAGATGTAAAGTGTCAAGTGAAAAAGAAAGGTAATGTCCCACAGAATATGGGGAAAATTCCTTACCCATTAATGTTAATTCATTTTCACAGTATTGAGTTTGTGTTAAGATTTTTCTAGTACATATATCCACAAATCTACATATACAATGCTATTTGCTTATAATTATGTACCAAAAACATGAAAAGGGTGTTTTTAAACAAAAATCGGACACAGTTTAAAAATTCAAGTGGAAATATTCAAGGGTATTAAATAAATAAAACTAAAGTTTCTAAATACTTCATAATAAGTATTGTTTACCTGACACCTTCAGGGCTTTTTAACAATCCACTCTTTATTTAATATTTGATCCTGAAATGCTGGTAATAAACCTAGAAGTTATTTCTACAGCACCAGTTTGATGTGTTGTTAGGGAGGTGAAATTAATTTATATTTAAATTTCAGACTCCGAAACCCTTGATCGGCAACGTCTGAGGGCAAAAAACAGTGAAGGAGGAGATGTGCCTGAGAAATACTTTGTGGTCACTAACAACGAGCTGCTGAGAGTGAAATACCTGCTGGTTTACTCTCAGAAACGTTATAGAACCAGGTGAGATATTATTCATGCTGAATAATGGGCAGGGTGCTCTTCTATTTACAAAAATGCTGACTATAAAGCATAGAATTTAACAATAGAAATGCAATTGAATATATACTACAGCAATGCTAGAGATATAAATTAATAGTCAGCTCTAAAATGATCATTCTTGATAATAAAAATAAAATAAAAAAAAATATTTTTGAAAATGATAGGCTGATGCTTTTGTCCAAAGTGACTTCCAGGTACAGGAGCAATCAAGCAGACATGACAGCACTGAGAAGTTACACACATTCCTCCTAATTGAATACAGTGCAAGTGCTACAACGTTACTATCCGAGAGTGCTAGAAAGAGAATAACACATTTCACATTATTTGCTTATATCATTCCACTTATAATCAAGTCTATTGCTTTAAATACAGACAAGTGCTACAGCAAGAACAACATGAACTATTAATATCTAGTAGTGGTAAAAGAGTTCATTCCTCTTGGTCATTAAGTTCTTTAGATAATATACATTAGATATATATAGCAGATGTCAGAATGTGAACTATAGACGTACATTACTATCAAATATACTAAAAGCAAGTAACATGAACAATAAGTGGGAAATTGTCTTCTAGAAACAGTTATGTTGATGGGGATTGTGTGTATCTGCTGGGCTTAGATTCTGAGTTAGGCACAGATCTGGTGCTTGTGTAATAATGAGTAAAGTTTAAATTGCTCTGTAGTAGTTAAAGGAATCAGTTAATAATATTCTTAGTCCATTTTTATAAGGAAGTGTATGAAATCTAATTCAAGCACTTGTCAGTATGACCCAGTTACTTTTGAAGTAACATTAGTATGAGTCACATTTGATAAATATGATTTTTAAAAAGCTGCATATTTTTGTAAATGTCAGTTTGAAGATATACTGAACAAATCTTGTGTACATTTCATGTTAATGTTACATATTTATTTGTTTATTGTAGCAGTGTTTGGTTTTAGATGAAAGCCATACTTTATTATATGATGCACACATATTTTTGATGGAAAAATGCTGGAAAAAGTTGTCCAGTATTTCAAAGTGTAACACTTAGCTGCAGATTAGCTGAATAATTGAAATGATGGCCACAGGGTAGTGAGAACATTTATGTATTATTGTCTTTTCTGTGTTCTCCCTGCTTTCAGACATTCTCAGAGGACATCATGGCTAGTAAGGAACCATTTTGCCATTATGATGGGTCTCTATCTTCTGCTTCTCATATTCATTGGTGCCTTCAACTCTACTAGTTTCCAATCATTTTGGCATAGAATATTCCGGTGATCCATCACATTTGCTTCCTATCAAAAGTGCCTTTTTTGGTTCACAAAGACTTGTTGAAGAACTTGATTTAACACAAAGGTGACAATTCTCAGGAATCTCTGAACATTATTTCCATCCCCTGGTGTGTACTAGTAACACTACAGACACAGTTCAACTAAGTATATTATAGCAAGTAGCTTTTAATAATTGGGAAATGTATGCATTTTTTTATAACATCTATTTGTTTCTGACAATTTTATCAATGTAGGAATGAAGGCCTGCTGCGTATGCTGTAGGCCTTTATAATACTGTGGCATGTAGCTTGTCAAAATACATTTTGTAGTGTTTTCTATTTGTGTGGAATGGTGGGATCATTATAAAAGTTGTACAACCAAATTGTGAGGGAGAAAAAACCTCGTCTGCCTTTCCAGTAATGTCGATGTACTTGGTTTTTGGCTTGGGCATTGCCAAAGCTACATGCTGCTTGTTTGAATGACTTAGGGAAATGGTAGTGGACTTCCTTTATCGCTGTTTTGTTTGTTGGGTGGACAATCTAGAATATATTAATTGAATGTAGCTCTCGTATCAGATGCTATATCAGAATTGTATGAAAGTTTGTTTTAACTTTTTTTTTTTTTTTACATTTCACAAATGTGCAGGTATAATGAATTTACTCGATTTGTCTTCATTGAGCTATGTTAACACTTATGTGGTCCAAAACCCAGTATACTCATCAGGAAGTTATTTAAAAGTAAACCTGATCAGTGTTTGTTATTGGTGTTACAAATACATATATAAATAAATACATTCTAAAGCACATTAAAAAAAATAATAATAAATTTATGCACAAAAGCATTAATGAAGGATTAATGGGATTGGGTTTAAACGCAGTCAAATATCTTAAAGTTGCTAATTTAGCAGAGAAAAACAGAAAAACATTGGTAGGTTGGAAAGGCATCAGCCACTCTTGCATTTTCATTTAATAATTTGATACATATAATAATAAATAATAATAATAATAATAACAATTTCTTGTTTGTTGTTTTTCTTTTAATGTTGATGGGTTTTGTTTCCATGAACATGGACCTTTTGTTCTGTGAGTAGACCTATAAAGTAGTTTACTCTTGAATCAATAAACCTATACTTACAACATTTCCTAGCGGTTCATGTGCAAAACTAATATTACTGTCTTCAGTTTTTTTTGTGATTGTTTTACAATAGCAGTGTTCGTCTTTATCCATTGTTATCGACAACAATGACAAGGCAATATATAGTGGCTGATAAACGTGTGAAGAAAGCTTTGATGTCTGATAACAGCTTCATCTATGTGCACCTTAAGTGCACCCTCATTGTTGTTACAGCGTTATGCTTGTGTAGTTTTGTGTAGTGTAGAAAAGTTCAGCAAAACACCTACCAGATGCAAAAAACACTTAATCTTTGATGAATTAAAGCAGAATTAAAGATTAAAAACTAAACTGTTTCAAATACCCTGTAGGTATTTTTTATAAAATAAAAAAAACTACAAAAATATTTTTCCCATGTTATTTTTGCACTTTCTTGACTTGAGAGAATCTTATGTATGCCAACATGAGAAGTAGCCCAATTCTTTTACACCTCATAAACCCATAAAAGTGTCTGAGGTGTACAGATTTATCAGAATTAACCATTTCCTCTCTCCATGAATCGTGATATAACCCAGACATCAAAAGGAAGGTGAACAGACTAATCTATTGTAAGTCTTGGCTTCTTTTCATGGCTGCATGTCTTATTGCAGGCCCATAAACTCACTGTTATTCAGTAACAAACCACTCAGAGTTACAGAGCGTCCGAGGTGGGCGCCTCTTTCTTAGGGGTCAGTATATGCCCCACTGTAGTCACTGTACTCTACTATCTGACCTTATCAGTCCCACCAAGAAATCACGCCATACACACGGAGGACAAGGTTGTCACAAGATCAAAGAAAGGCACAGAGTCAAATGCTGAACATCAAATGAGCGGACCGTGGAATGTGCCAAAATTAGTGAAAAAAATCTGCTTAGAGTGTTGCATGCAGACTACATTTATAAGAACATGATGAACTTTTTGAACATCAGATCTTAAAGGGCCCACATACAGATTTTGCTTTTCTTCTTTAATCAGCTCACATGTGATTTTATGCACCAGAACCAGCTGCAGTTCTATTTTTACATGACCGTTCTGTAACCTTTAATTATTCCTTATAATTAAGCCAGCTTTTGTCCCATATTTGCATGTTTTGCAATGGGCTTAACCCAGTGGTTCTTAACCTTGTTGGAGGTACCGAACCCCACCAGTTTCATATGCACATTCACCGAACCCCTCTTTAATGTAAAATAAAATATGATTTTTAACAAAAACATAGATATATTTTTTACTGCTGCACAAAATGAGCCGTGCATGAACATCACCTTGTTCAAAGAACAAAACCAACACAATTCTGCAGGTGCGAGACTAGAGTTGCTCAACTTCGCGTTGCAAATCATGCAGATAGGAGCTCACTTTCTGTGATACATGTGAATCCATGTTGTACATATTCGTCCGACCACTTTCTTCTTTTGCCTGACATAGTATGGATAAAAAATATTAACAAAAAAAAAATCACACAAAGAACTACCACGACAGTCACACGTTGACTACTGAGCACTAAATTCCCAGCAGCACCTGATTGGCTAAGCAGTGTAGCATGATCATCTGCAGCCAGTGATGGCCAAGAGGGGCGTGTCATCATGAATTTACACGATAATTCGGGTGTGTCCGGACCAACTCACCGAACCCCTAGGGTTCGATCAAACCCCGGTTAAGAACCACTGGCTTAACCTCTTCATAGGACTGATGGGCAGCTTTAGAAAGCATTTGTACAAATGATTAGGTGCCATTTCTGTAGAAATAATTTAATTCAAAACATTTCACACACACAACATTTCTTTCAACTGTACAGAGTGCAGTTTCATAAGTGTTAAGAGGTTAAAACAAATTGTATATGGAAAATAGCTGCATTAACGTGCTACATTTTTAGCTTGGATTCCTTGACTGGTTCTTCTGAATGTATCATTTTTCTGCATTTGGACAAGCAGGGGCCAGACACATGAAGTATCCCTCATTGTTTCTCTGTTGGGGAAAAAAAGGAGCAACATTTTTAAAATGCAGTTTAGGTCAGAAAAGCGAAGACTGCAGTGCTGCAGATATAATCTCACTCACCTGTAGATTCTGGTGGCAGACTGCAGGCTTCTGTGCCTCCAGGTGGTTGTGCACGCACCTCCCAAAGCGATGCAGGCAGACGTGGTCTGTGGGAGCACAGGTCTGAGGACACTCTGGACGTCTCAGTACCAAACAGCTGGAACAGGTAGTGTGCTGACAGAAACCTCCACACTCACGCTTCTCCACTGATACAGACCTGCAATGCCAAACACCGTCACTGACTGGGTGGGATTCATTTGGAGACACTGAATTTAAACCTGCACATTCTGCAAAGGTGTTTCGTATAGGACTGAAAAGAATGGACTGTTTCTGATCAGCAGTTAGAGATCATATAGATGATAGTGCGGGATGGTGGTGTGTGTGCAGTTACCTGGCTGAACAGATTTCATTGGGGTGCACCTGACAGAACTGCCATGTACAGTCTGGACGACAAGTATCTTTCTCCAGGATGTCAAGTACTGTTGAATGGAGAAGTTCGTTTTCAGTCAGTTCAGACATAATATAATGTAAATAATTTGTTCCTAAAATCACAATTAATAAAAACTTAGTTATTGGATTATTCTGAAAATTGTATTAAAGTGCATTCTTATCTTACTATCTGCATACGTTTCAGATTAGTGGAGTTTGCTATATAACTGTATACCTGACCATTATATCGATCCAAAGGGCATTTTTCTACATGAGTATACACTGAGTGTCCAGTTTTAGACACACCCACTTTGTACACTCAATGGTAATCCTCCATTAATAACTTATTATACAATACAATTTGTCACCCATCAGATAATGTCATGTGGCCACTTCTGACTAGATATTCAGCAGAGCAACACTGTAATGGCATGTGGGCACAACAGACACTAGTGTCAGTAACTGTAGACCCGCAAGGAGCATCTATGTCAAAGTGGCCAATGAGTGTAGGTACAATGTAGGAATACCAAATAAACAGGCAACTCACTGTATAAAGCTTTGATTACAGAAGCTATCCAAAGCCTGGTTCTCCATCACAAGCATGCAGACACATATGCAGATGTTACCTGACTTGCAGATGCCTTTGCGTTCTTCTGGTTTGCCATCGCTTGGGTCCTGGTATACACACACCAGTCCTTCATCACATTTGCCCAGGTAATCCCATTCTCCTCCACAGCTCTCCCCAGCTAGTTTAGCACACGTGGGGCAGCAGCCACACACACCTGTGGTGACACCACCTTTACACTGGAGCTTAAGGGCTCGGCGTGGTGAGCAGTGAATGCGCTCGCAGGGTGGGCAGTGCAAGACCTGGAGACCCTGAGGTCCAGGGCTACTGCTCTCCAAACTGGCCAACTCCACTCTTATTACTGCCACAACCACCACCAAAATACACGAGACCCACAAATTCATCTTAAAACATGTATCACAAGGCTGATGACATGAGGCGGCCTGAACCGTCACTTCCTTTTATATAGTTACCCACATCAAAGAAACTTTCCCTTGCAAAACCTCCTCCCCCACTAACAGCCAATAGATGGAGTATTACAGTAAGCGCTTACTGTTAATTATCCCCCAAGTCTTATCTTTACAATCTGTTTTTTTTTTCATCTTGAAAACCATTTCTTTCGTTTGCACACTTTTAGATAAGTTGGATCGAGGTGAAAAGACTAGACCCTTTGTCTAGTAATCACATGACCAACAGAAAGAAGCAATTCAGTGCAAGATCAAGATTATCACCCTCCCTCAGCAAGGACACGATCAGGACACTGGCAGGTTATCGTAGACGCATGTGTGTATGTGACTTTTTGTAAGTTAGTGTGGTCACAATAAAACGCTTAACATTAATGTCTTGAAGGTCAACACCTTGACCAGTGTTGAGTTTATCTGGGTCAAACTGTATATTTCATGAAATGAAACATTCCAAATGCCACATTAAGCAAAAAAAAAAAACAAGATTTCATTGCTGAACCGTGTAACGCAGTTCGTTACTGAAGGCCACATTGAAACTGAGGCTAATCATGAAATGTACGGCATTAAACATCGAAGTCAATGTACAAAATGCAGTCAAGAGAGGACAAAAGTTGACTTTGAGGACTTTTATTAAATTAGATTTTTATAAAACACTGCAGAATCCTATTTGCTTCGCTGATGTTAAATGTCCATAAAGCAAATCAGTTTACTTTAAAAATGGAAACTCCAAGTTCCACCTGAATATCAAGAGACTCTTCCAAAATAACCAAACTAACACACTTGTTTTCTTCTGGAATAGATCAAATGAGTGACAGTAAGCAAAAAGTAAACTTAAATTGCAAATATAATGTTCACAAAATCAGCTCGGCTAAACTATTTTGCGAAAGTGAAATGCACTTTACAGCATGAAATATTGTAAATGTGCAGCTACTAATAGATCCTTAACTCAGGTTTGGTAATTAACATGAAACGCATTCTGTAACTTCTCTGCCTCTGCAGGTAGAAATACACTTTTATTCAGCACACTATACTTAACACTATGTTCAATGCATCTAAATAAATCAATATATTATGACCTAAAAATAGAACAATGAAACTGATTGCGCACATGATTGCTTTTAATGACAATCACATTATGGTTTGCCTTATTTAGCGAGAGCAATGAGCAGTCTTGTCACAATGCAAAGACAGACTCCTCATAAATGCTGGCCCAAATGTAATCAAAATACATGACAGACATTTTATTAAATTTGCATAGAACGCCATATTTATTTAGTAGCAGTTTCAAACAGTAATACTGTCAATTCTTTGATAGAATCTCAAGTGAAGCTGCTGGTTCACATCCGTCAAGTTTTCATTTTTACGCTCTGACTGAGACATTTAAAAGAGGATTACTACCTCACTATCACTGTTTTCCCCAGCAAATATTGATCTGACCTACAGTCAATATAAACCGGAGGAAAAAAATACAGCTGGTAAATCTTTCTCAGAGTAAACCACTTAAGCTTAGGCTAGCGTGCATTACATGGGATGACGTTCCGATTTCTAGCATGGCTCTGGAAGTGGGTCTGGCTGTAGGGAGAGGTCATGCTGTAAAGGTGTTTCAGCAATCAAGGAATGTGATGGGTTATTAAGCCAGGGTCACATAAAATCCTCGTAGTCTTGTACATAACCTCCATCAAACTCGCCATAGTCAGCAAGGTCATCCTTCAGCTTGGCTTTTAATCCCCCTCCTGGTAAAACTCCTTTCTTTTTCTTCTTTCCTTTATTTTGCTGCTAAAATGACAAAAATAATAATATGCCAACTGCCATTTTTGCTTTCTGACACCACAAAAGGTTTCTGGAAAAGTGAAATGTAGAACATATTTCAGTTGCATGCCACCAATGACCCAAATTCTTAAAGAAATTTGCATCCAATCTCTTTACAATCAAGATGAAAAAGTTTTTGGGTTCTTGACCTGTACATGAAAGACATATCACTTCAGTTCTTCAGTACTTCACTGGCTACTGGTAAAGTTCAGAGTTAAGCATTGTTCTACCTCCACAATGTCAAGATTGTCTGATAAATTGCTCCTGTCTATTCAAAGGTCTCAGTTAGAGGGTAAGAGAGACTGTGCCTTCTCCCATAGAACAGGCTTAGAACCATAATAATTTGGTATAATGTTGTCCATGGCATATGGCTCATAGTTTTCAGTGTGTTGTGGCTGTATTTTCTGTGATCTCTGTACATTTTGTTACTTGTATATTTATTATACTTTGTCATTCTGTCTACTACAAATATGTATTCTGTACCAAAAACTACCACAGTACATGAAGACATTTTCATGACGCATGATTACAACATTCTGACAGAAAAATGTGATACTAGTTCCACATTGTTATTAAAAACTACATTTGTTTTCATAAAGCATCATCATATATCAGCACTACACAATCAAATTAAACAGGACTAATTAAGCTCTCGTAATGAAACACAAAACCGGTCAGTGTATTGATGGCACTCAACATGTGCTCAGAAAAGCAATCAGCAATAAAATCTGGCTCTGAATTTTATTTAGGCTCTTCATTTCATGATTAATACTCAACTTCTTATGCAGTCAAGACTCTGAAAATATTGTTTAATGTTAAAGATAACGTGACATTCTGGAGTAATACCAAACCCAATTTTGTTATTGTTCTCTCTGAGGTGTTCTTTATTACGTTAACTTTTTCACAAACTAAAATAACGCATTCAGGCTGCTGTAGCATCTATGGTAGTAGTACAGTCAAATTAGCATCATCAAAAGTTTTAATTTCATATGAAAATAATGAATGTTTAGTTTATTTTATTTAAGGTGGTATAATTACTTGTTTTCTCCAAATTCTGCTTTTTGATGGACTAGTGACCATATAAAGGTGGAGTCTTATTGTACATATATTACACATACATCTCAAAATGTAAAACCTGAATGTTTTGAAAAAACAACCCATTATTTTGAGATAAAATGTCAAACTTTTAATGCAAGTTTTGTATTACTATTCCTGTCAGAAATGTAAATGGTGGAAAATGTGGCTGCTGTTTCAGATAGTTGGATTTTTTCAGGCGTGACATTTTTGTACTCTTGGCCAAATGAGCACTTACTCAATTACTTTGAATAATTTGAGATTACTTGAAATACTGGGCCATATATAAACTTTTGTACATTTATGTTTTATTGTACCACAGTGGAGTAAAAAGCCCAAACATGGTCATGGTTTTATTATCCATTACTTGCAGACTGTCTGATGAATGAAAATGTTAGTAAATGTAAGTATACCTTTTCTTGCCTCTGCTTCTCACTGAGTAACACTGTAAGCGAGTTGTTAATTTTCTTCAGGTCTTCAACCTCCACTGTAACATGCATTACAAATCATACGCCATTTGTATCAGCATAAAGGCACAAAATAGAATTCAGTAAAATGTGATCAGGAACTAGCATTATAATGCACAGTGATGATAAAAATATATGGAATCTGTACTCACATGAAAGACACAGATCTCTGAACAGGGATTCTAAAAAGCTGGAATAGTGTATTGACTTCTCATATGACGTTATTTTATCTTTCAACAACCGCTCAAACTCTGTGAAATCATCTTTGGAAGAAGGACTCATGGCATCAATTCCTGTTACATTATTTGGTACAATACCTAAATGGCAGAACACACAATCAGCATTAATTTCTCAAAACCAAACAATATGTGTTATGTAATAAGTTCTGCAGCATTTTCACATCTTCCAAATAATAAGTGACTAAGCAAGCAGCTACTATGCTGGGACGTGAGTTAAGTACTTACCAAAAGCATCTTTTGCTAGTTCCAAGTCTGAATCCTCTTGAAGCTTCTGCACTCGAAGTTTTTCTGCTAACTCCTCCTCTGGAGTGACTTCTGTGCTGTCATTTGATTCTTCCAGCTGTCACAGAAACAGAACATTATCAACCAAAAGCAACACAATTATTGTAATATACTTTTTAGTCCCAGTTTAAAATAGATTTCTAAGAACAAGAACACACAAGTTCCTAAAAGTGCAATCACGAATATATAATTTAGGCTGAATGAACGCATTAGCATAAAGTATTAAGTTATAATAAGAAAAACTGGTCTTAAGCAATTACACCCTACAATTTGACAATTACTGCTTCAAGGTTTTCCTGTCCATACCTACCAGACACTAACACAGGCAATACAGCCGTGTCACGTACAGAAAACAGAAACTTGGCTATAGTTCAGTAAACTAGGTGAGCTACAAGACAATATTTACTTGTTAACTGTTGTTATAACTACTATTACATGTATAGTTATAATTATATAATAGCAATTATAATTACTATTGCATTTTCTGTTCTGGCCATATTACTCTGATAATCACTGGTTAGAATGACGTAAAGGTCCTCTCTCTCTCTCGCCAGTGAACAAAACTATGGTCGCTCGTGATCACTGTGATGCTCTAACAAGACATTGCTAGCACACGTCATAAAAGCCCAATAATAAAGATGCAACAATAAATGCCATTAGTCACTCACTCGCTTTCGAAGCTCCTCCTGCTTTTTCTTCTGTAAATTCTCCTTCTCTTTGATTTTATCACTTAATTTTTTCTTTTCTGTAGGCTTTCCAGCTGTGATGAAACAATAAATAGTGTCTGAACATAATCAAACAAGCAAACAAATGATCACAAAATTTCTAACTGAACTGTTATCCACCTTCTTTTGCTTCTGTCGCCTTCTCTTCTTCCTCTTCTTCATCATCCCAGTTATCCTAGATAGTTGGACGAATGCATACAAAATGTGAGAACAGACAGTGGATATGTTTACATATGGACAGCAGTGGACAGCACCCCTGAATGAGCTTAAATGTTTCTGACCAGTATAAATTCATTCCATTTAGTAGAACCTGTGATAAAACCTTGTTTGTCCTCTAGTCATGCAAGTTGCCACTGTTATCCAGTACAGTGTTCCTCAGTCCTGGTTCTAGAGAAACTCTCCTTCAATAGTTTATTCAGGTGGTTGTACTTCGAGTCGTGTGTGTTTGAGCAGGGAAATGACCAAACTGTGACATGCCCACTTTAGCTTAGCTTGTGGAGACTTGTTTATAAACAAGCTAAGCTTAAGTGGATGTGTTATAACAGAGAATGTCTGCTGGAACTGGAACAGAGAAAGGGCTAAAATGCTCAGGGCAGTTATTCTACAGAACCAGGACAGACACGGATTGAGCTATTAATACACATATGAATGTAAACTAGTAACCGAACACTTCGTCGGTAAGTTCACTGAGCGGTAACGCCATTCAGGCCACACTGTGAAGTAATGTTACACAATGGAGCTAATCGGCTACATGTGTGTGAAGCTAATGCTGGCTAATCACCCGGAAAGATTCAGGGTTGTTTTATTACGATCTGACTGTCACTCTGTGTTGAAAAAACAGTTGGCCGCTTAAGTTCGGGAGGGGAAAAAGACCAACAGGCCGCGAGAGAAGTGACTAACTTTCACGTCTTCGTCCTCATCCTCGCCTTCCCACTTGTCGTGCACTGCCGCCTTTTTGATCGGCTCGTCAGGTTCGAAACTGTCAGCATCTACGACACATAAGACACAATTTCGTTAAGCGAACCAGTGTTAAAATGAAGCCGAGGAGTAGATGTGCCGAGACACGAGGTCCCATCGAAGCCTGAGTATATGACCTGACGCGCGTGTGAAATTCTCACCCCAAGAATCGGCGTCCGCCATCATGCAGTGACTACTGATACGGACAGAGTGAAGTGAACGACATAAGGAGACGCAAACATTTCCGATGTTTCAAAATAAAAGTCCTTTATCCTCCATAATCATGATCTTCACTATTATTATTATTATTATTATTATTATTATTATTATTATTATTATTATTATTGTTTTAATTATAATAATGTCTAGGCATGTCCACAGCAAAAACATCTTACTTGGGAAATTATTGTGTAACAAAAAAGAGTTTTATAAAGTCCATGAACCGGTATTGCTCTTTCTTTACATAACGTGCATACGCTTTTCTTTGAACCAGAGCTTTTTTCTGCTTTTAGTGTTTAAAGCTGTGTGTTTCAGACTGTTGTCTGCAGTGGGTGATCAGAACGACACATCAGCATCCTTCTGCTTAAATGGAAGAAAGGACCTAATTGAGACTTTATCTCAGTTTGGTGTCCATGCTTTCAAATAATGGGAAAAAGACATCGACAGACCAGTTTTATACAGTTGGCAGTAATAAAAAATAGTTGTTCGTATTTTGTCTCTGCCTCTTTAAGGAACAAGCGTTAGCTCTGTCCCGGGATGCCGTGTGTGTGTGTGTGTGTGTGTGTGTGTGTGTGTGTGTGTGTGTGTGTGTGTGTGTGTGTGTGTGTGTGTGT
>JBBIGC010000125.1:10188848-10204261 GCA_037576955.1 Lepidarchus adonis | reverse complement strand
TGCACTTAGCCTTTGGTGTTACTTAAAGAGGCATACTCATCAGCTACATGGGCTAGAGTCCTGCAAAAAAAACAGTGATTTGCATTTAGATGAGGCAGCATCTCCCTGCTGAGCAGCAGTTCTGTACTTTTACTCTGAAATGTAGAAAATCCATGATAGGATCTACATTTATTTTAAGCAATTGTAAGGTTCTTATATATATATATACCTTAACACTCTAGTTCTGTGACTGCAGCTGGTATGTGTTCGTTTTAGTTTAGCAGTATAATTTCAGACCATTAGTCAAATCATCATTGTTTGACACAGATCATTTTCCTTTAAAGCCCTTACAGTTGACTCAGTGAATATGTTTTTCAACAAGTATACTGAAGAAGCAAGGAATCCAATGACAACTGAATTGTTGACTGGCAAACATCTTTCTCAACTATCTTCACCATTGTTTCTCTCATTAAGACTGATGTCTTAACTTTGTAAAATCTGTACCTTTGTTTTTCAAAGTAATAACTACAAAGTGAAGTAGAAGGAGGCACCCCGCAGTGAATCCTCATTGACCCCTGTGGGAATACAATGCCTCTCATCACAAGAGAGAAATCACTGTAGTCTACAGAAATATCAGCATGTACACCTTTCTGCTGAGGCACATTGCTGAATCGTGCTGACATTCCTCCTGACTCTTTGTGCTTCAGTGTTTGATCTGGATGAAGATTAGTCTCTCCAGGGATATTTACCAGAAACAATAGCATCACATGTTTTATTTTATTCACATAATTATAATAATAATATTATTAATATAATATATTCATCATTATTATATACATTTCTTAAATTCCTGGTCAAATATCAGAGTAACAGTCTAAACCCTGAAATAAACCAATAGCTTTTTAGCTTGATTGCTTGGCATTACATCTAATTTAAGGAAGCTTCATATGTCAGAAGATGCATGCTGTGTTTTTCTTGTTCTGAGATGTTTTTCTTAATCTCCACAGCTGAAACAGCTAGTTAAGTCATGTAACTCAATTAAGACCTTTTCTGTTTATCTGTTTAGTTAGTAAAAGGCATTAACCTACATTGCTTCCTTGTGTATCAAAATAATACTTGTTCATAGTCTACAGACAATAACAAGGACTCAGGAAAAAAATGTACCTCTGAAAATACTGCAAACATGTATCATTAATATTTTAAAAATCTGATTAATATTAGTTGGTATTGATTATATTGCTAATCTAGCAATTACTTTGATAATTACACAAACAAAAATGCAAATTATGACAGAAAACTAAATTTATTTCAGAATTATCCAATCTGTAGCTACAAACACACATACATTTACGAGATCCTGCTGGTGTGGGTTTCCTCTCTTTCAGTGACATACACAAAAGCGAGTGAAAGCGCGGCCCATTGTGAAGAATCTACTGAACAAGGCTTTGTAATGACATGAATTCTGAATGGATTATTATTTTTTATTTGAGTAGTTGATTTTTAATGAGTAATCATGTCAAATCTAATAAATATACTTTCACTCAGGTCTAGATACACAGCAAACTATTCATTTCATATTAATGAATGTTTAAATTTACTGTAGTTGCGCTCTGATCATTTCAGTTTTGCTGCCCTAACACTACATTTTGCTTGTATCTCACTGTAATATGTATTGTTTTACAGCACTGAAGGAATCTCACTGCTGCGGGCTTACTGAAGCCAGTTATGGCTCTGCAGCAAGGCCACAGTTTCAAGGCCAGTCTCACTGAGTCTGTTCCTCCACCACAGCAGAGTCGGAAACCCTCCAGAGATATGGAAGTCTCTGAGGAACCTCAAAGCAGCACCATGGAGAGCCAGTCATACACTCCCATCCCAGACAACTTCAGCCACAGCGAGGGTTCTGTCTCTGGTGAGGACTCCATTCGTGGCGACAGCCCTATTCAGCCTGACAGCATGGACGACTCACTGTCTGAATACGATAATGTAGGATCTGAGGAGGAAGGGGAGCAGGACTATGAAGAAGACGAGGAGCTGAAAACTGATGCAGATGGCATGAACTACTATGTCCACTGTTGCCCTGAGGATGAGAGCTACATGGAAGGAATGGACTGTCATGAAGGCGCCGACAGCAGCGATAGACCAAGCACTTCCAGGGATGCAGATGGTGCGCAATTGCCAGCGAAAGCCTGGACACACTCTGAGGGTTTTTATGAAGTGCTGCAGCAGGGCAAAGAACAGCTGGTCTACAAGCGTCCAGATTCCATCACTGAGCATGCTTTTATCCAAGCACCCATGGCTGAGGATGAGGAAGATGAAGAGGAAGTAGAAGATGATGAAGAAGAGGAGGAGGAAGAGGAGGAAGAAGATGATGATTTTGTTTATGAGGGAGAGAAAGCAGAGGAAGATCAGGATGAAATTCTTCCCAAAGAGCCTTGTGATCTTTCAGAGGACAACAGAAACTTTCATCAATTGCCAAGTTACGCTCACGAAAGGACTAGAGAAGTAGAAGATTTAACTAATGATTACAGAGGAAACAAAAGACCGCCACAGAACTGTAAAGGTGACACCCAGGCTTCATTTAGTGGACATAGGAAAGCCACCAAAAAGGTAAATGCAGAGGAAAGAGCTGACTATCCAAGTGACTGTGAGGTAGACTTGGAAGATGCAAGACAAGGTTCTAGATTCAAAGGGCAACAGATTAGGAAGGATGGCAGCAGGAGCAGAAATTGCCCAGGAGGCAAAGGAGCTAATGGATTGACAAAATACAATGATTCTGAGAGCAGAGGAGGTCTTAAGATACACACATGCAGAGAGCATGGTAGGGTGGAAAGAGGAGACAGACCTTTACCTGAGAACAGGGATTGTCCTGGGGGTAGTATAGACAGAAATGAGGGGCGGCCTGTCGGTGATCACAGAGCAAAGACCAAAAGGGGTCGGCAACCAGCAGTGGATGCTGAGGGGGATATGGAGCAAACAGTTAACGGAATGAGGTTGAAACTGAACATAGCACCTCAGAACCCTGGGATTGATGAGACTGTATCTGAGCAGTCATGTGATGGAAGAGGAATTCCAGACACTTCCAAAGCTTCATCAAAGAAAAGAGACTCTAACACAGCCGTGCAGCCTCCAGACACACAACTGCAAAAATACCAGGCCACAGCACCTAAAGAAGAGGGGTGGAGATCCAATCAGGGCCAGGTAACAGCTTGGTTAATGAAAGACTGATTTATTTACATTTATGCTTTTGACAAACACGCATTACCTAGCATAACTAGCGATTGCAGTATTTCAGCTAGTTCTCCCACTTAGAAATCATTGAGAGTCTGAAATTCACAGGTGCATCCCTAATGTGAGAGACAGCATAAAAAAATCAGTAAATCACATTGCGTAATTTTTAAAGAATTTATTTGTATTGCACTGCTGCACTTAAGTATTTGAACACCTGAGAAAATCAGTGTTAATGTTTAGTACAAAAGCCTTTGTTTGCAATTACAGAGGTCAAATGTTTCCTGTAGTTCTTGACCAGGTTTGCACACACTGCAACAGGGATTTGGGTTCCACACAGATCTCCTCTAGATGTGTCAGCTTTAGGGTTGTCGCTGAGCAACACAGGCTTTAAGCTCCGTCCAATAATTTTTTCTAGTGGATTTAGGTCTGGAGATTGGCTAGGCCACTCCAGAACCTTGATATGCACCATACAGAGCCACTCCTTGGTTCTCCTGGCTGTGTGCTTTGGGTCATTGTCATGTTGGAAGACCCAGCCACAATAGCTCTTTGGTCTTGCCCATGGTAGAAGTTGGAGTGTGACTGACTGTGGGGTGGACAGGTGTCCTTAAAGAGCTCAGACAGGTGCTACTAATTTATTTTAATGAGTAGAGTCAAGATAAACTTTTCAAAGGCAGAGTAACAGAATTCTTGCTGATTGCAAGGTGTTCAAATACTTATGTGCAACAGTGCAATACAAATCAAATCACACAATGGGATTTCCTGAATTTTTTGTTTTAAAACAGTGGGAATGCACATACAATGTGAATTTCAGACCCCTCCATGATTTCTGAGTGGGAGAAATCGCAGGGTGTTCCAACACAATGTTTTCTCAACATTAAGAGTCTTGCCCGAGGACTGATATTAGCATAGAGTGGTATGTTTATCTGGACTGGGAGACAGAACCTCTATACATCTTGTACCTATTCTGACAGGACATTGGCTAGAATGAACCCAAATCTGGTATTTGCACTTCATTGGTTTAAAGTTAATGTAGCCTGTCTGTTGCTGCACGATTAATCAGGCCCAGGCCTCTATCCTGTTCATCAATTGAAAGGCACAACCCTAGGATATCTACTGGCCAGTATATTATTTGGGCAGTGGATTGTCTTAGCACATTAGTTGCTGGGTTTTTTTAAAGACAGATGCACTTTAACATTTTAGGCAAGGTGCACAAATCATTTGTCAGTCATCCACCAGACTATCATCAGTGGTCAATTTCTGGCCATGGGACCACTGTTGATTGTATATTTCCAACTCCACCCGAGTTCTCAATGTTGAACAGCTTGTGAAATGTCATTGCAACTGAACTCTAGCTGAAATGTGCACCCAATTTATTCCAGAGTGGGCTAAAAGGAAAGATATCAAGAGACTGGTACCAGACAGGACCAATGCTGTTATTAACTTTTTTGTTGTGGTGAACCTGTCATGCCATGTGTCTAGAGTACCTTTATTTATGTGAGACTTAATAGAATAAGAATAAAATGGCTAATATCATAATCTTTTGGTACATTTTCAGAGCACTCAGAGTAGCCCACAGCACTGCACAGTGAACTCTGGTCCTAACCCTTCATTGAGTAACCTCAATATCCCTCCGGTGAGAAATCAGCTATACTACAAATTATTAACATCTAAAGTGCCCTTTCTTATCTATTACTAAAACTCCATCTTTTGACATCAGTATGAGTTTGTAACCCAAATGATGTTCTTTGCTTTTCAGCAAGGAAAGAGAAATCCCTCTTTTCCAAGCTTTGTGGATGGTAAGCTTTAATGATTATTCCTGTTAAATATTTTGCATTTTGAATACTATTTGGACTTGGTTGGTTTTTCTTGAGTAGATAGGATAGTGTAATTTTACCACAGAATGTTTGTAATGTTTATGTGGGATTTGCACAGGGTAAGAAATCTTGAAAATTGTAAAGATTTAAACACTATTTGTGTAATTCTAATGTTTTACATTAGAATACTGAAAGTCGTACTGTAATGGTTCACCCATACTGTGGACAGTGAATGAATTTGTCCTCTGCATTCATCCAATCCTAAACACACTATACATATTCCTTATAGTGAATATACACGCCAAGGGAAAGACTTGTCAATGGAAATTTGCCAGACATTGTTCATTCACTCAAACTGCCCACTTTCACTTTTCCTGCCGGTCCCAGGGACTGAACCAGCAAAACTCTAGTCACTATTCTTCTTCCCTAAGCATTAGGCCTAGGCATACTGGCCAGGGTTGCCCATACTAGCTTGATATGAGCCACAGAGAACACAAGTAAACACCAAGTTCCATGTTTATTAAAACTTATTTTCCTCTGGAAAGATTGAGACATGTTGATTCACACAGGATTAAGATAATGCGGATATGCTAAATTTACTGATGTGATTTAATTCTACATTAATTATTTTACCTTAAAATTTGCAGTGATTCTGTTTAATACTGGTGTCTGTGGTCAATTTGAAATATTATAAAACTTCACACAATCTGCAACATTTCCATCAACTCACACATGCAAGCAAATTGTAATTTAAACATTTTAGGTCAAATGCAGCAATGTGGTAATCAAAAGCAGCTTCTCAGTATAAAACATTGCACACAATAAAATGAAGTCAAAATTAATTTTGGATAGAACACATAGATTTTCAGATTGTGTCAGATTTATATTTTTTTTGTCAATGTATTTATACAAATCAGTTAATTATTACTGCCCTAAAAATTGTCACACTGTACAATTAATTGTTTGTCAAAGGTATTTATAGTCATGCTTGAAAGTTAAACCTTTAAAAGGCCTAGATTTTTATATGAATATGATCTAAATCATGATCAGATTTTTAAATCCTAAAAATATATGAAGAAAATCCAGTTAAACTGGACAATAAAATATTATAAATTATTATAATTGATTTTGATTTATTAAAAATGATCCAGTAACATATTTGTGGCAAAAGTAAGTGAATCTTCAGTATTATCATATGATTTGAAGGTCATATAATCATATAATTAGGTGCTTCCAGTCAATGGCATGACAACCAGGTGTGAGTGAGAGACCCTGTTTTATTAAAAGCACAGGGATCCAGCAAGGCATGCGCATACATACAACACATTTGTGGATTTGTATCATGACTTCATCAAAAGAGGCATCTGAGCGCCTCAGAAAAAATGTTGGTGCCCATAAAGCTGGAAAAGTTTACAAGACCATATCTAAAGAGTTTGGACTCTATCAAGTCAGACATTTGTTGAACAAATGGAGGAAATTTAAGACCAATATTAGCCTACCATGAAGTGGTCAACCATTAGATAAAGCTTCAACTACAGGGCATATTATAGTCTGAGATGTTACAAATGAACAAACGAAACCACTTCTCAACAAGTGAATGTCACCATCTTACATTAGTGGATGTTTATGAGTCCACCATTATGAGAACAGTAAACAGCAATGGTGTGTATGGTCAGGTAGCAAGGAGAAAGCCAAATCTATGAAACATGGTGGTGGAAGTGTTCTGGTTTAGTCCTGTATTGCAGAATCTAGGCCTGGTTGGCTAGCCCTCACTGATGGAACAATACATTCTGAACTATATCTGAAAATCTGTCCTTGAATTGAATCTCAAGAGATATGCAGCTAGACAACAAACCTAAATACCCAAGTTGTTCTATAAATGAATGGTTAAAGAATAATAAAGTGAATGCTCTGGATTAAGATTTAAAAGTCCTGACTTTAATCTAATTGGAACGTTGTGAAAAGACCTAAAGTGAGCAGTTCATTTGAGGAAACCCCACAACATCCAGGAGTTGAAGCTGTTCTATATGGAGTATGGGGTAAAAGTCAATGTGCCAGACTGAATTACTGTTCCCACAAACATATAGTTCCAGTTACTATTATACGTTGATTTCCGTAAATGCTGAAAGCACAGGTTTGCTTACTTGCCACATGCAGATATGTACTTTGTTCTTCTTTTTTTCTTTCAATAAATACATGACCAAAAATAAATATTTTTAAACTAAGTTTCTTTATCTACTTTTAGGAGTTGCTTGAAATTCATTTAAGTCACATTCATACAAAAATCTAGAACATTAAAGGTTTCACAAACGTTTGAGTACCACTGTATTAAGATCTTTGTCTTTTGCTCAGTTCCAGGTCCATGTGAACCAGAGGATCTCATTGATGGGATCATATTTGCTGCAAATTATCTCGGCTCCACACAGCTCTTGTCAGACAGAAACCCATCTAAGAGTGTGCGCATGATGCAAGCTCAGGAGGCTGTGGACAGGGTTAAGGTACTTTAGAGGGCTGGCATCAAATTAATAAGGGTTTCAAGAAATAAATGAGATATCAATGTGAATTAATTTTTATTCCCAGATTACCAGGCACCCCACTGAAAATAATGTTTTTTTACCATTACTTTTTTAAAAACTTGATAAATTAGTGAAAATGTTGACTTTTCAATTCAAATGACAGCTATCACTGTTGTGACTTTAGTGGTTGAGGTTGTTTTTTTGTTGAGTTGTCAAAAGTGATGGGTAGCTTGTCAAAAATGTCAGTTCAGTCCACTAGATGTAGCCATAACTCTTCTGCTGTGTGTCTCAGTGTCTGGTAGGAGAGAGCCAGAGTCTGACCGAAGTTGACCTCTTCATTTCAACAAAAGCCATCAAAGTGCTCAATGCTGATACGCAGGTTGAAAATTTACTGTTACTCTTGAAATACAAAGATATGTGTCTTATAAGGATTTTATGGATATTTGTGGTGCGTACAATTTTTTATGTAATAATAAAAAGAACATTTTAATTTTTACAATGGGAAACATTGCAAAATAATTTCTATGTATCTTGAGTGTATCTTTAAGTTTTTTCTTGAATGAATAAGATTCTTAAGCAAATATTCTCAAAATATAAATGCTGAAAAATCAGTTACTTCTATTGTATTTTTTGGATGCAGGAAACAATGATGGACAATGCTCTCCGCACCATCTCCTACATTGCAGACATTGGGAGCGTAGTGTTGCTGATGGCTCGCAGGCGCATGTCTCACTCTGCCTCACTGGACTGTACTGAGACCAGTCTCAACACCGCAGAGGGCAGGAAACAATACCAAATGATTTGTTATGTCTTTGAGTCTGAGGATGTAAGTTAACACTGAGGGCTGGTGGTCATACATGACTGTAAGTTTCTAAGTAAAATTATGATAACTGCTTATGGTCATCGAAGACAATGGCGGCGTACTTGTTGAAAATACAACTATATGAGTTAATGGAGAATCTGGGCCCAAATCTAATTTTTAGTAATTATAACTCATCAATATAATTTCATCTTAGACTCACTGAGACAATGACCTAAAAAGTGTATGCTTATATAATGACTTATGACTTATCGTTCCAGTGTTTTGTCTTAAGCTGAGCACTGCCTCTCTCTGTGTCACATTTAAGTAGCCTCTTTTCCTCTCTGCTGAGTACTCACCCTCCCCTCTTCTCCTCCTTTACAGGCCCAGCTCATTGCACAGTCCATTGGCCAGGCGTTTAGCATGGCCTACCAAGAATTCCTGCGAGCAAATGGGATCAACCCTAAAGATCTCAGTCAGAAAGACTACAGTGATATACTTAATACACAAGAAATGTATAACGATGACCTCATCCACTTTTCAAACTCAGAAAACTGTAAAGAGGTAGTTCTATACTATTTGTTATTTTAAAAAAAAAAACAGAAACATCATTGCCTTTTTTCATAAATGCCTGTGAGTTAAAGTAGAACATGATTTATCTTGCTGTATGCACCTTTAACGTTAACCTATATCACTCTTTTTGTTACACATATCACTCCAATTACGTCTTTCCCTTTTGTCTCCCCCACCTGCTGACCCTGGTTTGCCTTCTCTCTGTAGCTGCACCTGGAGAAGCAGAAAGGGGAGATTCTAGGTGTAGTGATAGTCGAGTCTGGCTGGGGCTCGATCCTCCCCACAGTCATACTGGCTTGCATGTTGAACAGTGGGCCAGCTGCCCGCTCTGGGAAACTCAATGTGGGGGATCAGATCATGGCTGTCAATGACACAAGTTTGGTGGGCTTACCCCTGGCTACCTGCCAAAGCATCATCAAGGTTTTCTTACATCCTTCAGATTCATAGTGCAAAAGGCGAGCATACACTGCTGTAGGTGAGCTATACTATATATGTGTGAGTGTGTGTGTGTTCATTCCAGGGACTGAAGAGTCAGGTGCAGGTTAAACTGAGTGTTGTGAGCTGCCCTCCTGTCACCACTGTGCTGATAAAGAGACCAGACCTGCAGTACCAGCTGGGCTTCAGTGTACAAAATGGAACAGTGAGTGCTCTTTACTTAAACTTGACAGTTTATTCTTGTATCATTTTGTTTGTCACTGTTGGTGTTGACTGGGACTGATCTTTGACTCTTGTGTTTGGTTTACAATAAATCCAACACAGAAACAAAGGTTGAGCTATACAAATTTAAATCTCTTATTTATTAAAAGGTAAATTATTCACATTATAAAACCTAAATCAAAGGCAGACTTGGAATTAATGATATTAAGCACAATTGTAAAGCAAAGACAGCAAACAGGTGAGTCACAAGCAAGGTCAAAAAGCTGTGCTCCCAGTCAGCCACACCTCCCCCAGGTCACCTTCCTATTTATTGGCTTTTGACCTGTAGAGGACACATATTCACAAAACTGTGGTCTTTAAAGTCACCCCACAGCATCTCAATGGGATTAAGATCTGGGCTTTGACTCCGGTGCTCCAGGACTCTCTTTTTCTTACTTATAGTGGTATGCTTAATTGTTATGTTGGCAGTTGTTTTAGAAGTCCTTCACTAGTAGACCACTTTCTGGACAGTGGAATGACTGATTGCAAATTCTTTTGAAATCTTTTTAAATCATTTACCAGACTTGTATGCTGCTACAATCTTCTTTCTGAAGGCCGCATACTGCGATCTCACCATGGTGTTCACACTAACCTGAACAGGAGAACACCAAATTAAATGTCTGAGGTTTAAATAGGGCAAACCTCCTTCAAAATGCTGAGTAACGATGTTCTAATCATGTTCATTTGATGTGCTACACCTGTGTGTAATATGACCCATTTTATTTGGGAATAAAAGTGGGTGTGTCCTAATTTATTCCTCACCAGAAATTAGAATTAATCTTACAGAAGTCTTTTCTTTCAGTTTGAATTATTTAGCTGTATTACTTAAATCTTCCAGTATTGTTAAAATTGGGGTCACCTATCCATATGTCCAATAATGTTACAAAAACACATTTGCTTTCAGAGGTTGTCCTCATTTTTTCCACATGATTGTATTTAATCATACAGCATTGACAAACATCATGCCTAAATCTTCACAAAGTTGTCTCAAGCTGTGGTTGGTTGTTAATCCATTTTGTGTAGATTTGCTTACATGGTTTCTGGTACTGTATGGCTTACTGTTATTTATGAAAAATAGCAATAGCAGCCAACCTGAAGCCTGAATTTTGTTTATTTTTGTTGTTGTTCAATTTTAGTCCATAATGCTCAAGGCAAGTAATTTACATCATTACATTACAACATTACATGTTGGCTACAATAACCCCTTTAGCAAACTACAGAAACCATCATTGGATACCCAACAGGTCTTAGCTGAATGACTTCATTTAGAATAAGGGGAATAACTGAGTGTGTTTATCACTGATTTGTCACTTTTAATTGTGGGGATGGAAGATTATGAAAAGAACATGATGTGTTGCATGTGTATGTCTCAAATGTATTGGTGTACATGAATCACTGTTCTTCTAGATCTGCAGTCTGATGCGAGGTGGGATAGCAGAAAGGGGAGGAGTGCGCGTAGGCCACAGAATAATTGAGATTAATGGACAGAGTGTAGTTGCCATGGCACATGAGAAAATCGTCCACGCCCTATCAGTGTCTGTTGGAGAGGTAAGAGGTTCATTCTGGACTAACCTCTGCCCGTGCCTGTGTTTCTTATACTGCATGATGTAATCTGGACTATGTATGCCAAATGACTTGGAACTCTGTTTATTATTATCTCAGATTCATATGAAAACTATGCCAGCTGTGATGTTCAGACTGCTGACTGGACAGGAGACACCGATGTACATCTAACGGCAATGCTGGTGCTCCGGAAGCTCCATGGTACACCTTAAAACAGTGCTTCAGATCTTCTCTTCAAGTCTCAATGTTCTGTTTGTGCTGGTTGTGTTTGTATCCACCCAGGCTTATAGACAGAGCAATCTTCTTGTGCAGTCTTCACATACAATAGCTTATCAGATCAGTGTAACTCTAAAACAGTGAGGCTGGCATCAGACCTAAGCCATTTTTCATCAGACAGTTGCATGCGCAAGATATGTGCTTCAGCATTGGAAAAAAGCGCTAAAGAAAATTTAATATTTGATTTTCATAGTTTGGCTAAGTTTACTTAGAGGAGAAAAGCAAGGGCTTTATTCTACAACAGACTCTTAATAAAAGAGTCCTTGCAGAGCTAAATAGTCTTTAACAAAGGGAACTGAATGATAATTGGAAATGTGAGCAAAGCCAGTCTTCTCACTCTGTTCTGTGGAGTAGTTTTTCTTCAAGCTGGTGGCAACAGTACTTTTCTAAGCATAACAGGTAGTGGGTGCATGACCAGTGCATGACCTTCAGCTGATTTAATTCAGGTGGGGTAGAGCTACCAATATGCTGACTAGCCTGTGTAGCTTGTCATGCCTAGTAAATGTGTTCCTCTGTCCATTGAGCTTGCAGTTCTGCCCCTCCCTCTAACACACATGATTATTTTTTTATTAAAACAATACAGATACTGGCATTTATTTTTTGATGATGTACATAGTATTCCTGGTTGGACTGTATATTTACTGTTTATCAGCTGGTTTGTAATGATAGGGGCTAGATATCTATGCAGGCATCAGCTGTGTTCAAGAATTGCATTCTTCATAAGCTCAGTCATTTCAGCTTTGGTCATCTGGGTGGGATATGCTGAATTCCAAAGATAAAGCTGACACACTGATTATGAAACATGTTAGTGATTATTATATACGGTCAGATGAACCAGGTACCCTGGAGGGGACTGATGATGCTGCATTTACTTTATCCACTGAACTATTTAGCCTTCAATGAAAGGGAATTAAGTAGTGTTCCATCGAGTACAATCCACTAGACATGGATGTGCCATGTTTCTTTACTCTGTGTTCATCAAAACAACTAAAATATCCAGAATATGTTTTCATTTCAAATATATTTTAATCAAGTTTATGTAGGAAGACAATGGACAATTCAACACAGCTAGTTCTTTGCAAATGTACACTCAGTGCCAATGCTGACAGGTGACTATAATTTAAAACAAACTAACAGACATTCTTTGGATGTATATCACTGACATTGAACACAAACATAATGCTCATTTATTCTGTAAACAACACATTGCTTATATATTTGCTTATTTTTTATTTTTCCACTCAAGTATTTTTATTTACATATTTACATAGATCAGAATGTGCAGGTAGAAAAAATGTTTACAGTTGTATTTACAGCTACCCCAGCAAAAATTCTTACAGCAGAATGTGTGGATTTCAAGTACTAAAAATGATGGCCTTACGTGATCCAGGTGGTTTCTCAAAATTTCTGTGGAGAAAGATTAAAAATGCAATCATTTCATGCAGCATTATTGAGTCACTGTGATATTATTATGAACAATAACTGGTTAGAATGATTCCTTGGTGAGGAAAAAGAGACTTACCGTTAAGGTGGAGATATGCTGTGGTTCTTTGCTTGTTCCTTTCACAATAACACCATCTAAACTCATTCCTTCGAGGAAGCCAGCGTTGAGGTAGCCATCTTCAGTGTAAACATTATCGTCATCAACATCACTGTCCACTCCGACACTAAACACTTCTCTCATCTTTTCTGGGATCATCCAGTCCAGTATTATCACCGCTACCCCAATCACTGCACACAATAAACCTGCAACCACCATAATCAGTTAGCGACGCAACATAGCAATGCACTACCATGTGAGCAAATTCCCTAATAAGTTCATAAGAAACTTCAAAGTAGGATTTTATAGGTGCTTTTTTACACCAAAATGTATAGTTTAAAGTAGCAGCAGAACCAATTACACAGAAGAAAAGGACGAAAAAAGTTGAATCCCTTTGAAGATGCTAGATACATACCAGTAGCTAAAGCGAGCCAAAAAGAACCGCTGAAATTGGTTTCAAAGGACTCTGTTCCTATAGTGAAGGTGCACTGTGGAAGATTGTATATCGTAGAGAAGGAGGCCATGGAGAAGAAGATAAAAGCTGCTGTGGTAACCATCATGCAGCCAGCATAGAGGATGATGGGCATTGAGAAGAGGATGTTGGCCAGCAGCCAGCAGCAAAAAGCCGTCCTGTGGGAAAGAGTTGGAGAGACACCATTCTTTACTGTACTTTGTTTGCATTTGTTGAATAGGACTTCGTTTCTACATTCTAAAGGCTTGAACAGTGTCAGTGATCGGTGTGTCTTACCAGAGGGTGGCTGATGCGTATCTGCCTGAGTATCGATACTGGTAGATGAGGCCACAGGGGCTTTTGAGGGTAAACTTCTCAGCAATGTACAGTATGGGGTTAGGAAGACCCCTCTCCAAGGCATCAGCATACTCATCATCTATGTTACCAGCCCATGTGAATATTTCATTGTAGTCTATGGTCTCATTGACCTGTACCACAGGATTTCCTAAAGGAACAGAAATACAAGGTTTCGTCAAACTTGTGAAGCTGGACATATTTCTGACAAATTTGTTGAAAATATATTTACAGCATTTATCACTTTCCACTGACTTTTTAAACAAACCTATTTTGATGCATTTAAAGCAAAAGCAATGACTCTTGTTAAGACATGTCTTCAGGGTGACTGACCTATGAGTGTGATGTTAATTCCATACAGGCCAACATGCAGCCCCACCTCAGCAGTCACCACGGCATTACTGAAGGATTTGTATGAGGTGTTGGCCCGCAAACTTGCCTCAGCCCAATCACTAGTGAAGTTCAAAGCTGAAAAAAAGATTAAAATGGTACATTAACTAATTTACAGCACGTGAAAAATTATGGAACACAAATTAGCAGTGAATAATAAATGTGTTTGCTTAGTGCATTGGTAATTTCCACTATATTATACATTTTAATCTTTTATTTTTAGTTGTTTAATATTATTAACAAGATATACTTACCAACTATAACCACTCCTATAAATAAGCTGATGAGTATCCTGAATGTCCAGAGAATCCGCTGAAAGAAAACCATTTTGGAACTGTTTAGTTATCAAAATCCTGCAAAAACATTCACTACATCAACTTTTGGGCACTCACACTGATAACAGGACAAAGCAGAGCTAAACAGCATGTCAGTGAGGTGTTGTTTGTGGGATTTTTATTCTAGACTGCCACAGCTGTAGAGGAGTCAAAACCAAACCCAAACATCTTATTATGCCAATGAAACAATGAAGTAAAATTAACTATGAAAACAACTAGTAAAAGTACAATGAATCAGATTAAACCTAAATCACCAGGTAGACCTTATGGGTTCCCTGTAAACTACAGCAGAACATCTCCACTCATCCACACTGACGTGTGTTTGGTGTTCTTATCTTTCATGATATCCTTCAAACTAAAGCCCAAAAGTGAGAGCAGTGAAATGCTTTCACTGTGTAGGCCTAACTGTTCAATAGTCGCCTCCTGTGACTGTCTTGAGCACACTCACCGATTTGCCACGTATTCCTGGCACAATGAGGAGGAAACTGACAGCGAGCACCAAGAACACCAAGATGACAGTAAGCAGATTGGTGCTGAAGATGAACGAGGTCCTTTGTAGTGGGTAGAATGGGTAAATGTCATCGTACAAAGTCATCGTTCCTCCAAACGCAAGAGCTAAAGCTGAAAGCAGAAGGCGCTACAGTGAGGACAGTGTTGGCGAGCAGCTCAGTTACCTGCAGATCAACAGATAAGAGCCCATGTCCTGCTTCAGCTGAGGAGCATAACTGAGGATGACTGAGACGGAACAGAACTACTCTGGACAGGAGGGTAAATGTAGCTGAATATGTGCATTAAAACATCACTGCACATTTCCAGTATGGTTAAAATACCACACACACATATATATATCTATATCTGTATATCTATATCTATCTATCTATCTATCTATCTATATATCT
>JBBIGC010000125.1:10173194-10188232 GCA_037576955.1 Lepidarchus adonis | reverse complement strand
TCTCTCTCTCTCTCTCTCTCTCTCTCTCTCTCTCTCTCTCTCTCTCTCTCTCTCTCTCTCTCTCTCTCTCAGGGATGACTCTGTGGACTCTGGTCGCTCTCTCTCTCGCGCTCCCCACAGCCCGTAAGTAAAGTGAAGTTCACTCATAGATGGAGAGTGTTTGTGTAATGTCACCTGTTCGTTACTGTGTTTCTCCCTCACGCAGACCTCAGCATCACCTGGGAGGTCCAGAGATATGATGGCTGGTACAATAACTTAGCCCATCACCGGCGCGGGACCGCAGGTAATCCCGCAGCGTAGCCGAGCTGCCCTTTCCTTTGCTTTACTCTAGTCAGTAAATCTGTGCATGACAATGAACGCCGTCGTGTGCGCGTGCTCATGCAGGTACGCCGCTCACGCGCTTCCTGCCCGCGCGCTACTCGGACGGCTCGTACCAGCCTCTGCGTGGACTGCCCAACGCCCGCAGCATCAGCAACGCCGCCATGAGCGGCAACTCCACTCTCCTCTCACTCCGCAACCAGACCGTGCTCTCCGTGTTTTTCGGTGAGTGTTCATGTGTCACATCACGTTCATTCTCTACTGTTTAGTCCAGAACATGGTGCGCAGCTCTGACCCCGACTCAAACACTGCCATGTTGTTCACTGGTAAAGCTATTTTAAGAGTACCATTTTAAAACGACTATATTAGGCAGCAAGTGAACAGTCAGTTCTTGAAGCTGATGTGCTGGAAGAAAGACAAATGGGCATTTATAAGAATCTGAGGCAGTTGTGGTGATGGCTATAGATGGGTCAGAGCATTTCCAGAACAGCAGGACTAGTGGAGGTCTGCAGTAGTTAGTTCCTACCAAGAAGGACAACTGGTGAATCAGCGACAGAGTCATGGGCTCCCAAGACCCATTGATGTATGTGGGCAGTGATTGCTAACCTGTCTGGTCTGATCCCAAAGAGAAGCTCCTGTAGTTTAAAAAGTGAACACAGTGCAACACAGTAAGACTTGTTTTGGCTGCATGAAGAGGAACCTCCACAATATCATGCAGGAGGCCATAATGTTATGGCTGATCAGTGTACGTTATAACGGCTGTGAAAACCACAGTCATGACAGTGAAATATTGTTGGAACTGAGGCTCGGTGGTTATTTTCGGATGAGATGTGTAACAGGTTCTCTGCTGACCATTAGGTTACCATGTAGTGTTAGAAGTGGCGGAATCCCGAAGACCTGGGTGTCCTCCTGAGTTCATGCACATCCCAGTCTCACCAAATGATCCCGTCTTTGGCTCCAACTCCACAAGGCAGAAAGTCTTGCTCCCTTTCCAGCGGACACAGTGGGACCATGACAGTGGAAAGAGCCCAAACAATCCCAGGACACAGGTAATAAAGCATATCTACACGCATATGATATTCCAGAATCCAATAAGCATGTTTTTAACAATGCCCTGAATCTTCTCAGCTCAACCAGGTGACTGCTTGGTTAGATGGCAGCTCAATCTATGGCTCTTCCAGCTCTTGGTGTGATGCACTCAGGAGTTTCAGAGGAGGCCTCCTTTCAGCAGGCTCTGATAAGAACATGCCAAAGCAGAGTGACGGCAACTATTTTATGTGGAGCGCACCAAACCCTTGCAATGGACAGACTGGCCCAGATGGACTCTATGGTAAGTCAGTGTTCTGAAATGTAAAATGGTGTAGACGGACGGTGTCGAACTCTGGTCCTGGAGGCCAGTGTCCTGCACAGTTTGGTCATTTCCCTGCTCAGACTCACCTGGTTCAACTCACCTGTTAATTGCCAGAATTAGCGAGTGTGTTTGAGGAGGGAAACTAGCAAACTGCACTGGATACCGTCCTCCAGGACCAGAGATTGACAATAGATCATTCTTATTAAAAACAAAAGCAAATCACATGTTTTATATGTAAAAATCTCCAAATTGTTAACAGATGAAGGTATTTTTGAAAACATCTTATTGGATATACACCTAAAACAGAGGTTAACGTCACAAGGAAAGAGCTAAAAATTGGAACATTAGCCTAAGTTTAGTCATCCTGGAGTTATGTTGATACAGTAGACAGTGGGGATTGCAGTGTATCTCATGATACAGTACGATACAATATATCACGTGGCCTAATAATAATATTAATATTGCGAAACAGAGTTTTTGCAATAATCAATATATTGTGCGAAAATGACAGAGATACATCTCAGAAACACAGACATGCATTATTAATTTATATAACTAACAACAATGCTATTGTCACCTTTACTGTATTTGCTTTTTGACCACAGTTGGAAGTGCTGGGAAATCGCTACTTCAGGCTTCACTTCTGTTTCCCTTTATCACTTGGCAAGTTGAGCTAGCATCATGCTGCTAACCGACCTTCAGTTCCCAAGAAGCAACTCTTTCCACCTATTTTCCCACAATAGACACTACGTAGTCCACAATGCATTGCTGCCCATGAAACACGTCTTCCACTACAGCGCTAGTTTTAACCCTGTGCATACCAGAAGAATTATTGAACATTACGCTTCTGTCTGATCTAAATTATTGTTGAGGACAGTTCAGCAACTAAGTTTTTTCACCTTTTCAAAGAAGCTCTTCAGCAATGTGTATTTGCTCACGCTGACAGAGTTCCCTTGTAGCATCATTCATCTGTATTAAACAAGTGCAGGAAAGAGATGCACAGAGAAACAGCCATCACAAAATAATCCCTGCTCTGTTCCGTCAATGTTCTAAAAGCCAAAGTCAGACTTTAGATTTAAATGTGTCTGGGGCGTCTCTCAGCCGAGCTTTCTCTGCTATCTATCTGTTGGGAAGTTCTTCTTCAGCTTTCACCCATGTTGTCTGCACTCTGTTGAGCAGCGCCACTCAGTGGAGAGAAGAAGTAGTGACGCTGGTGAATCAATGTATAGATTATCATATTGTGTGATCAGGATGATGATATATCGCCATATTGTTATTTTGTCACACCCCTAGTAGACAGTGCGTCAGTATGTCATTTGGCGCCTACTTAATATTCATTCTACTATACTGTCCTGAAACGTTTCTGAATGAATACAATCCCAAGTTGGCATGACCTCATTTAGTCAACAAAACAGATTCAGTAGTTATTACAGCTTGTATGTGCTGGCCTTTTATGTTTGCCTGACCTCGCTAAATCCTACAAACAATGACTGTGTTGTTGTTGCTCTTTTAAGGTGTTATTCATTGTTTATCCCGAATATGCTGTGGTAAAGTATGTCTCAATGAACCAAAGCCATTGAGCAACGTCTAGATATGAAACAACACAGTCCAGGAAGATGGTAAGAGCAAACTGTGACTGTCCTGAGAATCTCCTTTATGTTCACGTGATTCGGACCGGTCAGCAGATTTACTTCTGTCCTGAAACGTACCCAACGTGCAGAAAGAGTCTTAACTAAGCGAAAATGCTCAAACATTTTTAATGTCAAACCAATAGCAAACTAAAATAAACAGCACTGCATCTCTTATCATGTTCTGTGATCTTGTTTCTACTCCTCAGAGTTTGGGAATGCCTGGGCCAATGAGAACATCTTCACTGTAGCTGAGGGGATTATTTGGTTTCGCTACCATAATTACCTTGCCTCGCAGCTGCACAAGGAACACCCGTCGTGGTCAGATGAAGAGCTCTTCCAGAATGCCAGGAAGAAGGTTATTGCCACATTCCAGGTAGAGAGAAAAGTCCTCTGTTATTTAGAAACCACACTGAGCAGATAGAGGTATCAATTTGGCAGAGTATCTCCACCTGTATGGTTACCTCATCCACTTTCAGTAACGGGGCTTAAAATGCCTTTGTTTTAGCTCCAGGCTACTCACACGTGTGGAACATGTTTATTGACATGAGTCAGTACTAGATACTAATTGATATGTTTGTGTGGTTTATCTTTCCCTAAACAATCTTTTTGCTTCCTTCTTATATTAGAATATTGCCTTCTACGAGTGGCTGCCTGCATACCTGGGAGTTTCAGTGCCTCCATACGCAGGTAAGAGGTTGCGTGTGTGTGTGTGCACGTGTGACTTTATGCGGTGAGCTGGCATGCTTCATTTGCCTGTGGTTTAGTGATTTGCCACTTGAGGCTCTGTTTAATGGGCTCAGTGGGCTTCTGCTACGTCAGTGCAGGTTAACGTGTTTTCTGCCGAGTGAGCTGTTTTTGCTGAGTTACTCTTGCTGCAGGCCCTGAACATTAACAAGTCATGTTGCATCACACAATATTAAACTGAATTTGCTATTGTATTGCATGCATTGGAATTCCCAATACCTGCCTGAAACGTGCCTAGTGTACGTGCTGTGGTCTGAAAGTGGATTAGGAAATAATGCAAACTTTTTGGGGAAAATGTGATAAAAAGACAATTTTCTGAAGATTTATAGTGTTTTTCAAAGTTCACTGTTACTCTCTCACAGGCTATCAAAAATATGTGGATCCTGGAGTCTCTGCTGAGTTCCAGGCTGCTGTAGTGAGGTTTGGGTTGACTCTGCTTCCCCCTGGTGTCTACATGAGGTAAATGATTGCAACCACACTTGTAAAACAGACTTATTATCATGAAAAACTTCTCACTTCGGTATTTCCTAGGTACATTAGCGTTATACACACTAGCACGTCTGACACGTAACATCAGTGTCAGTAATAAGGAAGCATTGCCCAGTAAACGTAATCTCCCTGATATCAAGTATATACAAATGACTTCTTATCTCAAGTGTTATCACTCACTAAATAATGTCATTTTAATATTTGCATTTGGGCGTGTGCCACAGTTTTTATTATTCTTTTTTCTTGCTTCAGAAACAGGACTTGTCACTACAGGAGCATTGTGAATTCTGATGGGAGCACAGCTCCAGCTCTGCGCTTGTGTAACAGTTTCTGGAACAGAGAAGTGAGTCAAGATAGAGAACTACTAGTAGAGACAGCATGGCGATTAGTTTAAGTGATTTACCTCTTATTGTATCTGAAATAGACCCGTTTACACCAATGAGATCCCAGCCACGACCAAACTGCTCAGAAAATAGAGAGATGGATGTGTCTAAAACAGAATGACCAAGCAAGTTATTAACTTTGGTTTCTTGTTGTAGAATCCAAACCTACAATCTGCTCATGATGTGGATGATCTAATAATGGGTATGGCTTCCCAGATAGCAGAGAGAGAAGACAATGTAATCGTTGAGGATTTAAAAGGTTATTCTTTCTATCCTGTTGCTATGTCTATCCAAATTTTAAAATATCGAACAATGGAAAAATCTTCTCATTTTTCACCCAGATTACATGTACGGCACATTGTTGTTTTCACGCTCGGATGCGGCTGCCCTGACAATTCAAAGGGGGCGGGACTTTGGGCTGCCAAGCTATAACCAAGTCAGAGAGGCCCTCAACATTCCACCAGTCAGCGCATGGGGAGAGATCAATCCCAAACTTAACCAGACCAATCCACAGGTACGGCCTTACAGAGTAGCCTATGGTGACACATTCATTTGCAAAACATAAAATTTGATGCATGGCTCTCATTCTGCACTTGCTGTTTCTGCACCAGTTGTTTCGAGATCTATCTGAGCTGTATGGGAATGACCTCTCCCAGCTGGAGTTATTTGTAGGAGCTATGCTAGAGTCAGATGGGGGACCAGGCCCAGTGGTCACTTCCGTCTTCCTTGAGCAGTTTGAGCGCATCAGAAATGCAGATCGCTTCTGGTTTGAAAATAAACAAAATGGGTAGGTTATTTGCCATCTTAATTCGTAATGTTTACTCCAATCAGTCGCAGCGTTTAAAACCATTGATGTGAAAAACATTGATTTACCTGTCAGTGAGGTCAGAGCAATTAAGCAGTTGGAAACAGGAAAAAAATGTTCTTAATGTGTATAGAGCAACAAAAACTCCTAAAATGGGCGTGTGAGTAGCAAAGCCAGACCATAAAGCAATGCAGGAAAGCACCCTGGTCTGATGAATCATGTTTTCTTGTAAATCACGTAGAAGACTGGGTGCATATGCTTAAGAGATGGCACCAGGACGCGCTAAGCAGGCAAGGTTGGCCTACAAATTCCCCTCTATTTAATCAAGCATCTTTGGGATGTGTTGCACAAATTAGGCCAATCCCTAAAGGTTCCACCTCACAATTTTCAGGTCTTAAAGGATCTGCTGCTAACAGCATGGTGCCAGATACCACAGCACACTTGTGGAGTCCATAACTCGATGGGGCAAGGTTGCTTTAATGACACAAGGGGGATCTGCACAATAATAGACAGGAGGTTTTAATGTCACGGCTGAACAGTGTACTATGTTTTATTATTTACTATACATATATCATATCATATTGTTTTAATATAGAATGTTACGTTTACTGTTGAGGAAATTACAGATGATCTTTTTTGCCTGAAAACTCAATTCTGTGCTGTCTTTGAAGTTTGTTCACAGAAGAAGAAATCCAGTCCATAAAGAAAACTACATATTATGACGTCCTTCTCCTCGTCACCGGTGCACAGAGCAATGACATTCAAAAAAATGTGTTCTTCTGGTTAAATGGTGAACATAAATCTAAAATGAATTTCTTTTTTTCTGCCCTCATTCTATATGGATATTTAATAGATGTTTTAACTATTGTTTGTCTTTTACAGGGGATCCATGTCCTCAGCCTCAGCCAGTCACAGCCTCTGATCTCCAACCCTGCACTAAAGCTACATCCACCAGTTACTTTGATACAAGCAGCAAAGCTGGCTATGGCATTGTAGTGATTATCCTTTTCTTCTTTCCTGTGGGTAAGTGTGGCCGATCAAGAATTTCTTGTTACATTGGAATAAATGTGTGTGTGCTGCTCATATTGTCTTTTTTTCCTCTAAACCTTATACAGCGAGTCTCCTTGCGGCTTACATAGTGGCCAAAATCCGCGCAGCCAAGTACAGAAAGTTTCTGAAAAGGATCAGAGATCCAAGCAAAGATCAAAAACCTGCTCATGGAATCTCAGGTACCAACTGCAAAAAAGTGGTTGATACTATAGTTGGAAAAGTATTACATAATGCAAACTTTTTTAAAAATGTGTCTTCTTTTATGTAGCTTTTGAGTGGCAGGGTTATGCAGAGACTCCTCAGCCAGTCGGCCTGGTGATCGATGAAAAGAAAAGGCTCTTTATTTATGGGGAAAATAGATCTCCTCTGCGCTCCCATAACCTGAGCTCTCAGGACCACATAGAAGTGCTGCTATCGAATGACCACCAACAACGTGCCCTGCTTCTGAAGATCCCCAAAGAATATGATCTGGTAGGAAATAATTAACCCCCTAAACTTTAGGCACTCGTTGGAAGTTCCAGAATTTTTTCCCCCTCATTTAATTGCATTACTAGCAATTTACATCAGAATTCATAATAATTACTGTAGTATAATAATAATAATAATAAGTATAGAGTTTAAAGAATTATCATAAACACACTCCCTTGTTTTTTTTTAAACAAATATCATACATGCCATGTATCATAAAAATATGGTGATCAAATCATTCTAATTGTTATAGTGTACTGTTAGATGGAGATAATTGCTGTGAGATTTTACAATGTACTTTTTATAATATTAATTTGTCCTTAGTAATGACATTTTTCTGTCTATACTGTGGTTGTAGGTGCTGTTTTTTGAGGATGATGCGCAGAGGTCAGAGTTTGTAAGTCTCCTAAACTCTGACCTGGAAGCAGTGACCAAGCACCTGACCGTGACAGAGATGAGTGAAAAAGATCTGCTCAAGGAGGCTGTCACTAAAGAACAACGAGCTCAAATAGTGGAGACCTTCTTCAGACAAGCATTTGCAAAAGTAAACTGCATGTTTGACCACTTGCATGTCCATGTATCTTAAACATACAATAACATTCTCTTGCATCTACTACCTATAACATGACTTGCAGTTTAAATATGTTTCAGTCTGATGCTTCAGCTTGTTTTCTGACCTCAGGTTCTAGACATTGATAAAAGTGATGCAGGAGACCTGAGTGGAGTGTCCTGCAAGAGAACACGAGAGGCCCTGCAGTGTGAGCTCACCGCAGTTGAATTTGCCAATGCTCTGGGACTGAGGCCTGACTCTCTTTTTGTAGAGTCTATGTTTTCTCTGGCAGATAAAGACGGCAATGGATACCTCTCCTTTCAAGAGTTTCTTGATATTGTTGTCATCTTCATGAAAGGTCAAACTAAGAATTCATTAGACAACAGCAACATTGCAGCCAGTACCTAAATGCATTAGCTTGTGTTCCTATTTTGTTTTGCTTCCTAATTATATTTCATGTTCTCTAATTTAGGAACCCCAGAGGAGAAGTCCAAACTCCTGTTCTCCATGCATGACATTAAAGGAGATGGCTTTCTTTCCAAGGAGGAGTTTTGTTCTTTACTGAGGTAGAGTCTTTCCTTGGTGAATATTGGCATAGTTAACTAGACTTGGACAATAAATCTTTATTACTGATAACGTTTTCTTGGAATGATGAAGTTAGATAACCAGTAGTTCCATAATTAGATTCTGAATGTTCATCCTTTTTCTGTCCAGGTCTTTCTTGGAAATCTCTGGTAATGTTCTATCTAAGAACCAGGCTGAGGATGCTATAGCAGCTATGCTTCAGGCTGCAGGCTTTGATAATAAAGATCGCATCACTTGGGAAGACTTTCACCTGTTGTTGCGAGACCATGAGAATGTCTTGCAGTTTGCAAATTTCAACATAAAAGGTAATGCATGCACACCATGTTTGTTTCGCTTGTTTATCCTTGGCAACGTGAAGATTGGGATCAATTTTGCTTTATCAATTGGGAGGAATTAGATCTGTTATACAACAGAGAATCAGTTTGATAGTCATTATTCTTCTGTTTCACCAAGATACCCAATAGCTGATCATTGTTTCCCCACTGAAGACCTGTTCCACATTGTGCTATATTTTGCACTTACCTACAGGGATGGAGATCCACTGCAAGAACAGACTGATCCAGCCACGTGTGTCCTTTATTATTACAGATAAAAACAAGTATGTGCAAAAAATTGTCATGTTTTACTAAGCTGCAGTACTTCTCAATGTGTATTCAATAAAATAAAATAAAATATTTCATTTTTAGCTCCACATTTGAAAAAGATGGTGACCTCAAACAGAACTGCCCAGTTGATGTTGGACAGGAACTTCGTCAAAGAAAAAAGTGAGAGCTTCACTGCTTTTGACTCATTTTTCTTATTTTGTATGCTAGCCAAAACATGTTTTAATCATATTGAGAATCATCACATTTCTGCATTATTAGTGTATAAGCCTGCTGCAGCATTTACCATGTTGCATGTCCAGATGTCCATGCATAATTATCATGTGCTCTATCAGGATTTACCTAAGCTACAGTGATCCCTGTTATTTTCAGATTACTGTCATATGAAACCATCAGTGTTTGTGGGCTTGATGTAATAAGGTGACATGATGTCTGCCAAATTTCACTAGGAATTACATCATCTTTTAAACCAGGTGTATATTCTCTGAATACCTCAAGGGTGGTGTGTGGCCTGACTTATAGTAAGGGTTTATAATCATGATATATTCTTGGAACTCTTTTCAGGGTGGGCTACTCCACTCCCAAGGTTTATGTGAAGCCTCAGAGAGAGCGCTACATCAGGAGCCCCATCCAGCAGAAGATCCAGCAGTTTAAACGCTTTGTGGAGAACTATCGCCGCCATATTGTGTGCCTTGTTGTTATCTATGGGATCACTGCTGGGGTAGCTTTGGAGAGATGCTATTGTGAGTCTTCCTTATTTCTTCCTTATTGGGCAGCATTACTAAGATAAATCACAGAGCATTAAAAGCCTTTTGACTACATGAAGCTAATATTAGTTTTGTACTGTTCTGTGTTATATAGTTACCAAGTTTGATGAATGAATTGGTTTCATGACATCAGACAAACTGATACATACAAATCCCATTCTTTGCAGACTATGGCCTACAGGCTGATTCGTCCGGAGTCCCAGAAACATCCGTAGTGGGAATTATTGTTTCCAGAGGCTCTGCTGCTGCAATTTCTTTCCTATTTCCATACATGCTCCTCACAGTGTGTCGCAACCTGATAACTATGTGTAGGGAGACCTTCCTCAACCGATACATTCCCTTTGACTCCGCCATAGATCTTCACCGCCTCATGGCAATGACGGCTATCATCCTTACAGGTCAGGAATCTGAGGTTAAACTTTTTGCTAAATTAATCAATGTTTGTCAGGAACATTCTCCTCGCAGATTCATGCCAAGACAGAAATAAAAATAAAAGCACTAGCATTCTGAGGTTGTTTGGGATATTTTGCCTGTTCAGGGGAATGTGCCTTATTTACATTGCAACTGTAAACTGAGCTTAGCATTTAGCCAGCAGGGTTCAAAGTCATACTCTCCATCTGCTACATGAGTTTGCTGTGTGATGAGGTTTGAATCACCCTGCAGGGCTACATTTGTTTGTGATTTTCATTTATTCAGGTCATACTGACCTTAGTCTAAATTCTGCTCTCTCTCTCATCCTACAGTTGTTCACAGTTTGGGTCATGTGGTCAATATTTACATCTTCTGCATCAGTGACCTCAGCATCCTTGCCTGCCTTTTTCCCAAGGTGTTTTCAAATAATGGGTAATTTGTGAATACAATTAATCCTATTACTTTCTACTGTGATATCAGTTACTTTTTACTGGTGGAACGTCCCGTGGCGATAATTATGTGTGAATGATTCACAGGTCAGAGCTTCCTTACAGTTGGATTTTCTGGTTCTTTGCTACAGTGCCAGGTAGGGGAACATGTTATGTTATAATGTTTATGGGGGCAGCCATGGCTAGAAAACTGAGTTTGTGACTGAAGGGTCATGGGTTTGATTCCCAGAACCAGCCACCAGGCTGAAGTGCCCTTAAGCAAGGGACCTAACCCCTAGTGCTCCCTGGGTGTTGCTATGCTGGCAACCCACTGCTCAGGGTGTGTGTCCTCACTGCCTTGAATGGGTAAAATGCAGTGACAAAAATTCGCTTAGGGATTAATACAGAATAAATTATTTCTTCTTCTTCATGGTTTTTTTTATTCGGTTTTCTCTCATTCTCTTTTACAGGCCTTACAGGGGTCATCCTGCTTTTAATCTTAGCCTTTATGTATGTCTTTGCCACACACTACTTCAGACGCATAAGTTTTAGAGGCTTCTGGATTACACATTACTGCTATGTGCTCGTCTATGCCCTGGTGAGTATAAACCATTAATAATATCAAAAACTTTTGACAGGAAGAGACAGTATTGGCCCTATTTTTTAATAATCATTCCCCCTTTTCACTCTCTTTTTCTGGCAGACAGTGATCCATGGTAGCTTTGCCCTCCTCCAGGAGCCTCGCTTTCATATCTATCTCATCCCTCCTGGTCTCCTCTACCTCCTGGACAAACTCATCAGCCTGAGCAGGAAAAAAGTAGAGATCCCTGTAGTGAAAGCTGAGCTGCTGCCCTCAGGTTGATCATAGCTTCTCTCCATAGAGCAAATATGATATGTGTGATGATTAAATTCAGTATTTAATGTCTGCTTTAGTTTACAGCTCTAATTTTATGTTTAAACTGAAGCCAGTCTTAATGTCAATGTTGATCTCTATTTGAATGCATGTATGACAAGAATCTGTTCCATACGTGTGACAGGGGTGACATATCTGGAGTTTAAGCGCCCCCAGGGGTTTGCATACCGTTCAGGACAGTGGGTAAGGGTGGCCTGTCTCGAGTTGGGCACAGATGAGTACCATCCATTCACATTGACCTCTGCACCTCATGAAGAGACCCTGAGTCTGAACATCCGTGCCGTTGGCCCATGGACCAGCAAGCTGCGAGAAATCTATAACCCGGACAGACTACAGGAGCTAGGCTCTTATCCCAAGGTAAAGATGGACGGCTTTTCTACATCTTGTTGCTCAACTACTTGGCTTAAACTACTACAGAATTGTTGGTCTGAAAATGCTTCACATTTGGCTAGACTTATGTTCTCAAACATGTAAATTTCCCCAGTTATATCTTGATGGACCCTTTGGCGAAGGGCACCAGGAATGGAAAGATTTTGAGGTGTCTGTTCTGGTGGGTGGAGGCATTGGAGTAACTCCATTTGCTTCAATATTAAAGGATCTGGTGTTCAGGTCTTCAGCAAAACTCAGAGTTCAATGCAAAAAGGTAATAGTCTTATGCCATGATAACATCAACATAAGCTCTCTTCTGTATATACTTAGATGCCAGACTGTACTATTATCACTGTAGAAGTAAAGTTACTGCTTGTCCAACCCTCCTCCAGGTGTACTTTATCTGGGTGACACGGACGCAGCGGCAGTTTGAATGGGTGTCTGATATAATAAGAGAGGTTGAGGAGATGGATCATCAGGAGCTGGTGTCTGTGCACATATACATCACTCAGCTGGCAGAGAAGTTTGATCTGCGGACCACTATGCTGGTAAGGGCGGCAGAACTTACCCTGTCCTATTGCACTGACAGCCAGACATTCAAGACAAATAAGATTCTCTACCAATTTGCCTTTAAGTTGATCTGGATATATGGATGAGATAGTGACGAGACAATATGGATGAGATAGTGACGAGACAGTATGGATGAGATTGTGATGAGACAGTGTGGATGAGATAGTGACGAGACAGTGTGGATAAGATAGTGACGAGACAGAATGGATGAGATAGTGATGAGACAGTATGGATGAGATTGTGACGAGACAATATGGATGAGATAGTGACGAGACAGAATGGATGAGATAGTCACAAGACAGTATGGATGAGATAGTCACGAGACAGTATGGATGAGATTGTGACGAGACAATATGGATGAGATAGTGACGAGACAGAATGGATGAGATTGTGATGAGACAGTGTGGATGAGATAGTAATGAGACAGAATGGATGAGATAGTGACGAGACAGTTTGGATGAGATAGTAATGAGACAGTTTGGATGAGATAGTAATGAGACAGAATGGATGAGATAGTGACGAGATAGAATGGATGAGATAGTGACGAGACAGAATGGATGAGATAGTCACAAGACAGTATGGATGAGATAGTCACGAGACAGAATGGATGAGATAGTGATGAGACAGTATGGATGAGATAATGACGAGACAGTGTGGATGAGATAGTAATGAGACAGAATGGATGAGATAGTGACGAGACAGTATGGATGAGATAGTAATGAGACAGTATGGATGAGATAGTGACGAGACAGTATGGATGAGATAGTGACGAGACAGTATGAATGAGATAGTGGTGATACAGTATGGATGATATAGTGGCGAGACAGTATGGATGAGATAGTGGCGAGACAGTATGGGTGAGATAGTGATGAGACAGTATGGATGAGATAGTAATGAGACAGAATGGATGAGATAGTGATGAGACAGTATGGATGAGATAGTAATGAGACAGAATGGATGAGACAGTGGCGATACAGTATGGGTGAGATAGTGATGAGACAGTATGGATGAGATAGTAATGAGACAGAATGGGTGAGATAGTGGCGAGACAGTATGGATGAGATCTTTAAAGCTGTATTTTGTCTCTTTAGTATGTGTGTGAGCGACACTTCCAGAAAGTATGGAACAGGAGTCTGTTTACCGGCCTGCGTTCTGTCACTCACTTTGGTCGTCCACCTTTTCTGGCCTTCTTCAGCTCCCTGCAGGAAGTTCACCCAGAGGTCTCACCACATTCTCATACAATTGCCACACATCCAGCAAATACATTTCTTTATATCGCCATGCATCAGTGATTTACTGTATGTCTGCTGTGGTATTTTATGACAAACTGCAACTGTCATCACCCTAGAAGGAAAGTCCCATTAACCTGTTATTCACTACATATCTACTTAGCACAGATGAGTCAAAGTTACACTTTATTATGCTGATGCTCATGCAATATTGACACTTCCGCATAACAAACTGATTTCTTTTTTCTTTCTTAGGTGGGAAAAGTTGGCGTGTTCAGCTGTGGCCCTCCTGGTCTGACAAAGAATGTAGAGAAAGCCTGCCAGCAGATTAACAAGCGTGATCAAGCGCATTTCATTCATCATTTTGAAAACTTCTAGATTATTTAATTTTTTTTAATTGACTATCAAAATTCAGACAATGAAGGATTGGTAGAAATGCTACAAACTGAGATGAAAATGCACTATTTTTGCAGTTTTAAACTATAGTACCTATAATTAATAGAAGTTTTACAAATGTGATTAAGTATATACAATTTGTATTTGACCTTGACTGTGATGTAATTGCAATGTTCTTGAGAACTTTAATAAACAAGCTGAAATAACATGTTCACATCTTTTAGGGTGTTTCTCCAAAAACAGGCACATTTGTCTGTCTGAATGTTTAGAAAATAAACCAATGAATTGATTAATTAAATATTTCTTCTCTCATTATTACACTTAGCTGCACTTGTAGTCTCTCTAGAACCTGGAAAAAAAACAACAATATTTTCAGCAGACATTGATGCATATTTAGTTTTTATGTCATAAATTGAACAAAAATTAAAACATTATTCGGGCACTAATTTGTGGCATAAAAAGTAACTATGCATCAATGTTTGCTGAAAATATTGTGTATTTTTTCCTTGTCCTAGAGAGACTGTGTTAGCATCGTTCAATTACAAAATAACCAACATTTATCAAGGGGTGCCCAAACTTTTGCATAAGACTACATAATTATGTAGAACAGTTGTGTTACAGTAAAATAATAGGACTATTAATATAGTAATACTACAATCATTTTATAATCTCTTTCACCACACCAGTACTGCTACAGATAATATCACCATGTTTCCCTGCAGAAAATCAATTCACTCAAAACTCACTTACAGTAAGAGCCCTTGGAAACTTGTTTTAACACTTGTAAAATATCCTAGCCATAAACAACAACACAGTTTTTGTTCTATATTTATTGACACATTTTTAAATTTTCATTTCTAAAAACATTTTCCCACCAATACCACCACCACCACTAATAATAATAATAATAATAATAATAATAATAATAATAATAATAATAATAATAATAATATAACAACATTTAGTAGCAGTATTTATT
>JBBIGC010000125.1:10129928-10143342 GCA_037576955.1 Lepidarchus adonis | reverse complement strand
TTTATCAGTACATTGCAGAAAATAATGAACTTTATCACAATATGCTAATTTTTTGAGAAGGACCTGTATATATATTACCCTATGGAAATTCTCAGAGGAGTTTTGCAGGAGTGTTACCTTCCCTTACTGTAACCAGTCTGTATGCTGTGTGTGATATATTTTATGTAGTGGCTGCATCCTTTAGACAGTGATATGAGTGATCCGTCGCTGTTCATCTACTATTATTGAACTGAGTCCATGTGATTAGATGAATTTTGATGAATACATTTTGCCTGGCCTTGCGAGTGAGACGCTTTGAAGTCCAGACAGACAGATGTGACACAAATTATTGATGATTGGGATTTAATAAACAAGTTAAAAATGATGTGTGTGGTACTAGTGTGACATGAATATTGTTTACTCTCATTGATTATGACATTCTGGTGGCATGTGCTTAAACAGCAGTTACTGTAGGTTTGTTTGATTTTTCCAGGGGAGTTTGAGATACAGTATGTAAATCGACATCCCCTGGGAGCTTGTTATGTAATATTATGCTGCCAGTTTTGCTTACTCTAAGTGTTTTAGATACAATGGCTGTTTGTTAATACTGTGGATGACAGCTCTATGTGTGTCTTCTGGAATGCACAGGTAACCCAAGAGAAGGTGTTTTTAAAGTACGCATTTTTTTTACTTTGTGGTCTAATTTGTAACATTTTTTGCTCTGTAAAAGAGGCAAAATCCAATGACAAATAATTATAGTGTAGCTTGTCTATAAAACATTCAGAGATGGCTGTTAATTCGAGGGCTCCAGGGCACTTAGAGAAGAATTTTCATTGTTCAAGCTGACAAGTCAACAGCATCAAGATGGCAGCTTTATAACTTTGTATCCTGTGGGGATTTTCCCCCTTAAAAAGCAATTATGCACAGTTGGTTCTAAATATCACAATGCCCACTGGGCTACACTGACTTTAAAGCCATAAAACACACTGAAATGGTTCTTCTCCATTATTCTCTATGTATCTGAAATCTCTTTCTTCATCTTCTACCTTGTCATTCAGCTATGCCTACAGTGGTAGATGTTTCTGTATCTTAGCCCGGCATTGAGCAGTCGTACAGTGCAAGTGTACAGTAGCCATTAAGGGGCTGTCAGTAGAGAGGCCACACTGTGGCTTTTCTGTCTATTCAGTATAAAGTACATTCTAACAGGAAGAAGGTATATGACAAAACTACACAGCTGAAGCTAATTTCACAAAGCATTTTTATAATTACTGAACAGACAAATGTCTCTAATATCTCACAATTATCTTGTACACTTTGTAGTTTACAGTTACAGGCTGTGGTCCATCTGCTTCTCTGCTTCATTTGTCAGACGTTTTTTATTTGTTCATCAATGGTCAGGATCCCCGCAGGGCCAACAGTGAGCAGGTATTATTTGGGTGGTGGATTATTCTCAGCACGGCAGTGACAAACAAAAACTTGGTAGTGTGGTGTAACTGTGTGTGTGTGTGTGTTTGTGTGTGTGTGTGTGTGTGTGTGTGTGTGTGTGATGCAATGATCACACACAGCATACACTAATAAATAAATTGTGAAGTTTAATAGATTTATTTGATTTAAATATATTTATTTTCAAACAAATGAAGTGAAGCAGGATGTTTAATTAAAAAAATCTGTGTATAAATTTAAAAAGCCCACTTCCAACAATGTGCAGAATTGACCAAATTATTTTTTCCCATTTATCTCAACAGTAAGGGTCTTTCTGCCAGCAAAAAACACAAGTTATTATTAGAATAAATACAAACAAACAAAAAAGCAGGGGAAAAAAGAAAAAATGATTAGGTTTTTTGTGTAAAAAGTAGTTGATATGTTTTGGGAGCTTGTTAGAACAGAACAGGTTTGGTGATTCCCCCTCAGTGCCTCCAAACATTGCATGGATTTCTGAAACTCTCTCAGCAACACTTGATTAACCACTGATTGGGCCCAAACCAGGTATTAGTGAAAGTGATTTCCGATCATTGTGAACACACCACTGCACCACAACGGAATTTTTCCTCTGCATTTAACCCATCACATGTGCACACGTTAACAGCGGGCAGCTATCAACAGTGCCCGGGCAGCAGTGAAGTGGAGACGGTACCTTGCTCAAGGGTGTCTATGTGGTGCCCGGGCTGGGACTTGAACCTGCAACCTTCAGATCTCAGGGGCAAAGTACTAACCACCACTGCCGAATACACTGACAAACACGTACTGTTCACTGTATTAATTTGTATTGAAACTAATATTAGTGATTTGAAAAGAAATAAATAAATCTGTCTATATAACTCTTACATATATATTTCTCAGGTGCCAAAGACTTTGGCACAGTACTGTATATCATGAAAATAACACAATTAATGATAAAAAATGTCTATTAGGCATTCAGAAACAAAACCTTACCTTTTGGCAGTAATTGTTGGAGTTGTAATATCTGTTTAAGTTTGATTCATTGAAATGTAATGTATTACATTTTTCTTTTTTCATTTGGTGTTTATTAAAATTCAATATCCGAAGTATTTGAATAGCTTCTTTTTGTAATTCTGTGTATCCATTTGTAAGAAACGTGTTGTGATATCAATCCTAGAAATGATATTAAATAATGCATATAATTAAATAAAGAAGATTTATTAAAATGTTTATCAATGTGATATTGTATTTGGATTTTAATACATTAAAATGATATGGAACTGTACATACATGTAAAAAGTGTACTGCAAGAGCACATTTCTTCTTCTGTAGCATTAATGAAGTGTGTTTTTGGGCTAATTTCTTTATCTCTTTCTCTCTCTGGCACTCTCTCCCTCTCTCTCTCTATCTCTCCCTCTCTCTATGTCAGGATTTTCCCCAAACACGAAAAAGATAAATACGGGCCTGCTGTGTAAGTTGCTTGGTCTTTCTTCACTTGATTAGTTGATATAGCAATGAATCCTGTTTCCTCTTTACACAGTTTCTGGCTTCTCTTTTATGCTCAGGTATTATCCTAAAGTCCACGGCTTTATCTCCACCCCCGATACACTCTCTCTGGGGGCAGACTCAGAGAGTTCTGTGCAAGGCAAGCCATCTCTGCGTAGAATCAAGGGCCGAATCCACCGCAGCAAGAGCCTGGACAGCATCGATCTGCTGGACTCCAACGTGAGTGAAAGACTGCACACAGTGCAATAAACTGAGTGTGAGAGTGTGTGTATGTTTTTATGTACATGTACAAGTGTCTGTGTGTGTGTGTGTCTGTCTGTCTGTCTGCGTGTATGTCTGCGTGTATGTGTGTGTGGTGTGTGTGTGCGTATTTGTTCACTGGTTATTTGCAGAAGCCTCACAAAACTTTAAAGCCATATTCTTGTGCTCACACTAAGAGGTAGAGACAGTTTACATATTAATAAAGCATGTTATGCATATTTCATGCCACACGGTAATGATGCCTCCTATTACTTTTAAAACAATGCTGCAGGCTCCTAGGTCTCATCAATTATGCGCTGTAAATACTTCATGCAGCTGTCATGTGCTCTCCATGTGAAATGCCTGATGGATTGTTTATGCGACTGTGCTTATGCTGAGCCTAACTAGCTCTGATCATCCTTTGGGGCGCTTTGGATTCTGCTCCAGTGAGGTGTGTGGTGATGCCACACAAATTGCAGTGCTCTCATTAGCTCAAAGGGCTTCTTCTGAGAACACACTGTGGCACCATTATTATTGTAATGAGCTCTGAGCTGTATTTCCACAGGCCATTATTAAACAACTGTGAGTCAGCTGCCACGTATGGGCTCCTTGGACTTTAAAATGTTGTCCTGTTGCACATGCTGAAGATTCTGTGCAGATGACCTCCCAGCTCCCAGAGTTTTTTAGATCTGAGTGGAGCAGCTTAAAGTACTAAAACCTACTGATATCAATGTACAGACGTCTGTCTGAATGTGGTGTAACTACATTAATAATGCTGCTTCAGATGGGTTTGATTGTTCTGAAGGTTACGCAGTGTTTTTTGTAGTGTCTGTGTGTACTAAGCTTGCCTCTTGTTTTCACGCTTACATAATAACACACTACAAAAGTCTCTTGTGGCTTTTAGTATCACAATTACTCTACAGTGCCAAACAGCTCTTTACACCATATTAGTCGCAAGTTATACATTTAGCTGATCATCCAAGTCACTGCAAATGAGGCACTTTTTCTGTCAGGCTGACACATTTCACTCAAAGATGTTGTATGTAGGAACGAGGTTGCAGCATCTTTTTGCTGTGCTTTCCATATTTTTCTGTGACGCTTCAGTTTTAGAACACTGCAGTGCTTATAACATTTTGCACAAGAAGACAGATTATGTGCATTGCAAAAATAAATCATTAAATATTTAGTATACATATATAATATTTCTTTGAAGGGATTTCTGTAATATTATAATTTTTGCAGACATTATAACTTCTTTTAATTCATTTTATCTGTTCTATATATATCTAGTTTTAATTCGTTTTTTAACTGGTTGCCGCATGAATTTGTGCTTGTAACAAGTAAAACTGCAGTACATATTTTCAGATAAAATGACTTAAAACAAAGCAAATACAGTTACACTACATTCCTAAAAGTTAGATTTCAGATTTCACTTTCTAAGATATAATTTTTATTCTGCGTTAAATGGAGATGCATGACTGGCCATTTATGTTTTGCAATCTGGCAGGTTATTATTTTGATTCTGGCTAATCTGTGTTGTAGTATAGTGAAGTAAATAACGTGAGGCAGGTACTGTTATTTATCTGCTGCATCTGTGCCAGAATTCGTTGCATTATTCTGTATTGTGGTAAACAGCCAATCACCTCTAACTTTTACTTTATTGGATTCAATGTTATTTTAAAAAGCAACAATTTTTTTTTGAATCATTAAAGAGCAAATTGTTTATGCGTTGTCTTAATAGAACTCACAGTGTGAGCTTTGGACTTTAATAAAAAAGTCCAATAAATATCAGACAAAACCATAGTTGGCCATAACAACAGTTCCATCCTTCGTATTATTTGAATTAATAGGTTATACTGTTTCTCATCAACCTTAGATGATACTGTACAGTAATCACTGTCGTTTGTTGTACTGTTAATGTTACTGTAAATCTCATTTCAATCTACAGCTGAAATTTGGCACAGTTAGGCTGAACAATTAAAAGAAGCCCTATTCAGAAATTCTGTTACTAATATCACAGAGACACACAGGCCTCCCCTGTAATTAACAGCCTAATAGCAGACTTGGTTTATGGCCAGGGTTAAGGGCTAACCTGCATTTGAACAGCCCCCCTCTCAACAATGTCTGTCTTCCCCACAGAAGTGAGTGAGTAGCTCCTCCTAAATGGTCTTTAAAAGCTGCCACTTAGCTCTGGTTTAAAAGCACTTACAGATCCTGAGCATATCTAAGAAATAAGCCTTTAGTCCTAAAGTTTTACACTGTACATATATCTGTGTGAGTTCTACATCCAATCCAATACACACACACACACACACACACACACACACACACACACACACACGCGAAAACTTGCTGACAGGGCTGAATCGCAAACACAGCTGATGAGAGTAACGGGCCAGCATACAGTGAGTGATGAGGCCGCAGCAGTGTTCGAGTGAAGAGTGTGTGCTGCTGCCACTCGCTCTGCTGAGCCTTTCCAGAGAGAGGGATTACAAGCCACCCACTGCAACAAGGCCTGGCCAGTTTACAACCAGCACTGAGCGTAAACATAAACCACGTATCACAAAATTTTACTGCGTAGTTAGCCAGTGTTTGAAGTGCCATAGTGTAGGCATGGGCAAAAATGCAAAGGATTACATAACACAGCTGTTCCTAACCCTGCACATAGAGCCTCAGCCTCAGAAGTGGATTTTATCAGCTGGGAATTTTGATTTGATTATAAGGAGCTTTTGAGGTATTATGAGGTTTATTTTTCAGGCAATCAAGATATGGATGTATCCTGCACCTGTTGTGATCTGATTAGCTAATTCAGCTGCTTTAAGGTGCTGATACAGATGTTCATCTGCACACGTATACAGCTTGTAAAATCTCTGTAGAATATATGCAAATAGCATGAAAGCTTTGGAGCAGCGGCACGTGAGCCTAAAGTTGCTATGCCCAGTGCTAGACATCGGCTAGAGGTGTATAAATCTGTTCAGCCTTGAACTGTGTTCTCTGTAGTGATTGAGCTCCATTCCATAACTTTGGATTGACTTTGGGAAGCTAAACTATTGTGGGACAAAAATATGTGTGTCTGTGGTTTGTCTTTCTTTTTTTTCCAATAAAATTATGTTTGTATTTAAACTGCTAACATTCAGCACCAGTAATTTTATTGCTTGGAAACAATATTAAGTTCGATTTATTTTTTCATTTCTTATTTCTTCTTATAAGTAGATATAGCTAAGCAAGCTCTGCCATTAGTTAGGCTTCAGATATCAGATCAGTCATACTGTAATTAGCTGAGCATAATTTGATTTCCAGTGGTGGGACTGATTTATTTATTTTTTTTGTGGAAAGTAAAGGTATTTTATGAGCTTCAGAGGTCCATGTTAAAACTAGGTTTGTGTATTTTGATAGTTATGGACAAAGTTAAGGCTTCACTCTAGTAGTCACAGTTTGCCAATGGTAGCTTGGGATGCCTCAATCACTCACCATTCATACCTGACCTCACCAATGCTCTTGTGTCTGAATTAAAGAGCTGCACATGGTTGATATTCTGTCCCTTACATCCCGAACACTGCCTCTGCCCCTAGCTCCTCCTGTTTCACTGTTCCCACCATCTAGGACCTCCACCCCTGCCCCTACCCCAGAAGGATAAACAAGGACAAACATTTCTCTTTATTCACCACATAGAAAAGATGTAGACACATTAACATCTGATATCCAATGTACCCTAAAATGGCTTATCAAAGGTTGCCCTGTTAAGTGGTTCTTTTCTATAATACAACCTGTTTTAAACTGTTCTTTAAAGAATATATACTTTAAAATTTGCTATTAAGTACAATCAGTTATTTTGTTAGGAATATACTTTGTACTATATGATATATAATACAGCACTACCACACAGAACAAATTAATTAAGGCTTTTCATCTTTGTTTAATTACAGAGCAGCACCATCCAGAGACCCTTAGTGAGGCACATAACTCAAGATTTAAAAGTTCAGTAACAACTGAGCACAGCATAACAAGGAATCTTATAAGTCACCGATCAATCGATCATATTATTAATATTAATATTAATGATGTTCCTATCAAATAAGCAAAACATCTCAATGGTTAACAATATTGATAGTTAAATAATATCGATTTTCACCAAAACAATTGGTAGCTTATACAATTTATTTAAACAAGGTAATGAATACACAGATTAAAGTTGTAGTTAGTGAAATTGAAAAGAAGATTAACTTGAAATTGAATGAGTACAACTTCCAGGTCCCTCCCCCTCCCTCTCCGCTGTGCTCCAGCCCTGCATCCTAAACCCCTTCATGCAGAGAAGGCTGCTATGCATGCACAGGCTAGCAGGCAACTGAAAAGGCCGGGTCAATAGCATAGAGCACAGATCCATGAGAATGACACATAAACTAAATTTCTCACAACCAGATAGTGACTTTCACCTGCCTATGCTTTAGCTAGAGTGCCTCACAAACTCCCCTTAGCATGTTTTCCAGCTGGTCCAATTAATAAGCTAGTTCCTGGGTTGAACAGGTTTGTTAGAGGAGGACAGCCTGTGTGTTCCGTCTCATTGTGCTATGGTTGGAGAGTTTGTTGCTTGTTGCTTTTGGGTAATGATTGTGGTCTTTATTTCTGCATCTATATTATTAGTCTGTGTTGTTCTGAATATAAAACTCTGTGTTTGGAGTCAGGTCAGGTTTTTGGCAGTTTGCCCACTCCTACTGTCATTTCGTTTGGCAAGCAGCACTCTGGCTCATGAACAGGGTGAATCAGTCGGTAGTGCAAAGGCTGCAGAATGCTGCACGCTTCATCTGAAGTGTGCGGGGGGGAACTGCAGCACTGTCAAATACATCACAGGAACCTGCAGTCCATCAAACTCTCTCTCTCTCTCTCTCTCTCTCTCTCTCTCTCTCTCTCTCTCTCTCTCTCTCTGATTCTCTCTCTCTCTAGCTTGCTCTCTCTTTCTAACACACTCCCTCTCCCTCTTATCCTCTCGTACGTTTTTACTCTCTTTTTGTCTCTCTCCTCCGGTCTGCCCTTCTCTTTCTTTCTTCATTTACCCTCTCTATTTTTACTCTCTTTTTCTCTGTCTCTTCCTTTCTCTCAGTCACAGATTCTCTCTCTCTCTCTTTCTCTCTCTCTCTCTCTCTCTCTCTCTCTCTCTTGTTCTATCTGTCCCTCGCTCAATCCCTCCTTCCCTCCCTCCCTCCATCTCTTGCTGTGTTGTCATCCGTGTCGCTGTCCTTATGTTCATCCATTCATCTCTGCTTCTCCTCAATTCTCCTCAAACCTATTGCTGCTCATTCTCACTCACTCACTCATTCTCTCACAAGCATAGTCAGAAAACTCATCAATCACACCCTTGTACTCTGTTTCCACTTCATTCCACATCCGTTCTCCTTTTCATTTCACACTGAAGGGCACAATCAATGTCACAGGAGAAGAAATTGTGCCGTGAATGTGATGTGTGCTTCTATCTACAGTGTGCAGTTGTGCTCAGTAACCTACTTGCTCTGTTATTAGTCCATGTGGTGTTTGTCTATTATTTTATTCACAAAGTCCACTGTCACTGTCAATGTTAATGCAAATTCATTATTCCTATATTCCTACATAAAATCATTTGAGTCATGGCAGAGTTACATTTGCTAAACTGATGAGCCTCAGGGTGCACTTATGAGCAGGGGATTCTTGCCGTGGTGTGTTTTCTTTTATTCTTCCCTCTGTTTTAAAATTGTATTTATTTTTCCTGCAGCGTATGTTGAAAGGCTGGATGCAGATGAAACGAGTAGGACTTTTACCTCCTAGTGAGCCTGAATTAAAGTGGGATTTTCTCAGATGCTGTTAAGGATTCATAGTCTATTGGTTATAAGGACGTCGCTTATAATATAAAAGTGATACTGGCTTTTGTATGTCTCCTCGCCTGTTTCTATGATGTGCATCGAATTGGAGTGCTTCTGTTGTCCCTCTCCTCTCCTCCCCTGAAAAAAACCCGCTGTAAGCACTTATAGCCCCGCGCAGTCTTGGGAAAGTGCTGCAGCTGCATTTGTTTTGGGGGGGCAGGGGGTGAACAAGACTGCAGCTGATTTAACCAATCGCATATTCAGAGGGGCTGCATGAGAGAGAAACAGAAAGAAAAAGAGAGAGCGAGAGAGAAAGAGAATTAGAGAGAAAAGGAATGCAGCGAGAAAATGGGAGGTGGTGTCCCTGAGCACGTCAGGATGAGGAGGAAGAAAAGGGGGCTATCCTAATGAATGGTGTGCAGGGGAGGGGACGGGACGGGAGAGATGGATAGAAAGGGTAGAGAGAGGAGGGGAAGGGAGGGAGGGGGTAGAGTGGTGTATTCTTTTCCTGTGACAGCGCAGAGTGTGTGGGTCATTTGCCTGAATACAGAGGGGCTGTGGAGTGCGCAAAGAGGCGGGAAGGTGAGGGAGTTGTCCCGAGTGAGGAATGAGCCAGTGGAGGACAGTAAGGATGGGGAAGAAGGGAAGGAAGAGGATAGTAGATGTACTGTATAAGATTTTACCAATGGAAGGCTTTTTTGTTCCATCTTGGGTTTTGGAGTGTACATTTTTCTCTTGGTGCTGTTAAATGAAGTTATTAAGGATGAGCTCACTGGGGGTAACTTATTGCTTAAATTATCATAGTGATACTAATATGTAAAATGTGTAAATACGTGTTCCTTCAAAAGACATTCAGAACAACCAAAACATATTAAAAAAAACATAATAATTTATACACACATACACACACACACACACACACAAAAACACACAATTATGTGTATTTTGGAATAGTTTGTGCATAGAGACGCCTACTTGAACAGGTGCAAAGGGTGTAAGGAGGCACTGTGTTAATGAAATGTCTATACATTGAGTGGTTCTGGAGCTGTGGAGTGTGAAGGGGAGGAGGCACAAGCCCTCCCTCGAGCCATACAAGGGTGAGAGAGGGGAGAACAGTGGGAAGAGAACGTTTTGTTCTTGTGACACCATAATGGTAGTGTGTGTGTGTGTGTGTGTGTGTGTGTGTGCGTGCGTGCGTGTGTGTGTGTGTGTGTGTCGTGTTTGATCTTGCACAAGGTAGAACGTGTGTCTTATGTCCTCTTATGCCTTTATAACCCAACCCCTCCCTCCAGCATCAGAGCTGTGTGTATGTGACGTTGTTGCTGCGCATGTGTTTACAGTATTGTAGTACGACAGTGGGTGTAAATCTTTTACCTCAGAGTGAATTAGTTCCATTATGGTTCTTTAATGAACAATTTATCACATTTTTTGAGGTGATGGCATTGCCACAATATTCTATGATAATGATGAACTTTTCTAATGTGGGTTTACGTGTGTGTGTGTGTGTGTGTGTGTGTGTGTGTGTGTGTGCTGCGTGTGAGAGGGTGATGTTTACTGGCTTGCGTGTGGAGCCACAGGGGGCTGTGCCGAGAGCAGGCCAGCTGTGAGGCTGATACCACAGGGCTCATACAACCTGGGAGAGAGCACGGCCATGTGACCATGTGTGCCCCCTCTAACTTAACATATGGCATAGCACTAAAAACACACACGCTGCAGGAAAATTCTGCTCCGTTTCTATTAAAGGGCCCTCAGCCTACATTTTGTCTTTTTACATAAGATTCACTTATGGTTCATTATGTGGGATTATTTAGCAAAAACATTACATTTTTACAGTGATAATTTTGCAACCTCTCTTTACCCTTTAGAATGAAAGAAATTGCTTTTATCACTGTGCTTTATGTACATGATTTTGGTTCCCAGTGACTGTCTTCTTCAGAAAACAGGCTTCTTGTAACATTAATGGGTGTGAGAAACAGATCTATGCTAAATAGTTGGACATATGTAAATGTGTTGGTTTAGTTACATTTAGATGTATTTGTTGGTTTAAACAGGACTAAATAATGCCCCTGAAGATTCCTGTCTATACTGATGATTCACCATAAACAAGATAGAGTACAGCTATACAGCTTAACACATTTACTATATCATTCTTCATTACAATTTTAATGCGAATGGTAATTTTGGTCACTACAATGAAGTTGTTTTTTCACTTAATTGACCTCTAAAAGCTGCACTCCAAATTACCCTTTCAAGGAGAAACTTAATTAGATCTTATTGATGTCAGTATCAGTCCATCCTGCACCTTATTGATGCCTCTGTCAATCCATGCAGTTCCCTTCATTCAAGAGCTAAAAAATAGCTGTGCTGTAGATCAGTTAATGCAGTAGATGCTTTACACGTAGGCTTTAAATTTACAGATAAGGCTGTTCCTATTTCTGCACATTCAATTGTTGAAATGTGCTAAGAAGAGATTTTACACAGCAAATATCACATAAAGCAGAAAGGCAGGTGTAGTGTTCTCAGTTTCATATTTCTTTAAGGCCCAGCATCCTTTTATAGGCCTTTTTTCACGGCTAAAACTGCTAACTTTCAGTATGTGGGGAATTAAATCTAGTCAGATTTGTGTCTTCAGACTAAACATTACTGCATTCAGGCTTCAGCCAAAAAGTACAATAAAGTGATATAAATTAGCTTACATTTTGCTTAATACTGCTATAAAACTGTTTACTTTTCATTCAAAAGCACCTCACATTATATACAACACTGCACAACAGTATTCTGCCAGCAAAAACACACGTTATCATTAGAATAAATACAAACAACCAAAAAAGAAAAAAGATAAAAATTTGTTTTGTGTGTAAAAACTAGTTGATATGTTTTGGGAGCTGTTAAAACAGCACAGGTTTGGTGATTCCCCCTCAGTGCCTCCAGCCATTGCATAAAACACTCTCAGCAGCTCTTGATTTAACCACTGATTAAGCCCAATCCAGGTATTTGATGGTTACTACAAATAATTCCAGGCTCCCACCAGGAGAACTCTGAAAATGGTAAAACGAACACATTGACAAACACGTATTAATTCACTGTATTAATGTTATTTGTATTGTGTCTAATATTAGTGATTTGAAAATAAAAAAACAGAATAATTTACTGCCTGTCTATGAAACTCGTACATATACATTTCTCAGGTGCCTAAACATTTTGCACAGTAATGTAAGGGCTGTTTTTATTCATTCTGAAAACCTGCAGCTATAGTACTGAAAGGCTATTACTAGTTAGGATTCCTCTTAAGCTCAGTGCTAATGTTGTTTTTTTTAATGAATGACTTCTGTTTGCAGAGATCACTCTCATGCACTTGGCTATAACTCAGGAGAAGCCGATGCCTGTAAATCTGGTAGACATTATTGGCATCGCCCCTAGATTTATTGCTAATGGAATGATTTGGGAATAAAGCCCAGTTCAGTGGCAGAGGATCAGCTGGGTCAGAGATCAGCTACAGTGCTGTTTGCCAGGGGGCGAATACCTGTTAAACTTGGCCTGTAGGGTACTGGCCACCAGGAGAAAAAAAAACTAGAAGCTGTCACTGTTAGTATGCATTTCGATGAGCTCTGGGCATATCCATACTAGGACACTGGTATTGTTACACAACAGTATCAATTTTCACTTTTGAGATATTAATAGATCCATAAATCATCACCACAAGTAAATTTAGTTATTTTCTGTTTTCTTGATGTAAAAGAGCTGATGTTAAAACTAGTTGACATTAGCCTAACTAGCGAGCTAGATATTATTCTAGCATTCTAGCTTATTTAGCATTCTAGCTTATTTAGCACAACCTAAACCAACAAAATACAGCATGGGATATAATGCATTCATATATTAATTGCTGTGGCAATAATGCTTTCAGCTAGCTATGGATACTCTTTCTATTGGATTTGCTGTCGTGTTAGCAACAAGCTATCAATTTTGCACATTTACTTTCCTAAATTGTGTTAGCATGATACAGCTCCAGCTACATCCTGCTACAGCTACAGATATGATATCATGATGCCAATATGTAGTGTATGTGCTATTGTTTTGTATTGCATTAAAAATACTGTACAATACATTGTTACTGCAAACTAACATTACAAGCTCTGATTGCGTGTTTGTGAAGTACAATTTTTACAGTCCTAGTAATGGGTTTGTTAACATTATTAATAGAAACTTCAATATCAGCTGAAGCTATGACATATTTTGTAGATTTTATGATATTGAATTTTATCAATAGCCGTAAAACCAGCAGTACAAGTTTTGTCATTAAAATGCTATATATTGCATGCATTAATTTACAAGGAAATGAGTCAAGTCAAGTCAAGTCAAGTCAATTTTATTTATAGAGCGCTTTTTACAACTGACATTGTCACAAAGCAACTTTA
>JBBIGC010000125.1:10095399-10112212 GCA_037576955.1 Lepidarchus adonis | reverse complement strand
GTTCCTCTGAATGATCGAAGCCAAAATAGCGGCAACATGCGCAGCTGCAATAATCGCCCTTTTCCTTCGTCTCCGCTGCAAAATCATGCGGTTATTTTGCGATTTTTGCGACATCGCAGAGCTAGCTTCCCGTTCGTCCAGCTTGGCTACTGTGTGGTGTAACAACGCCCTTTTCTATAGAAACTGTAAACAGGCGAATCAGATATGGGTCACAATTTTTAAAACACGTGTAAACAGAAAGTTAAAAAAAATCGGATATAGGCAGCAAATCGGAACTGAGCATCAAGACCTGCAGTGTAAATGAAGCCTTAGCTTACATTAGCTTTGTTTGTTGTGTAATTTGATTCTGCATTGCCTGTGGGTTAAGCAGTACAGAGTACATGCATCTGATGTGGCATAATGACGCTTCATCAGTATTATTAAAGAGACTGTTAAATCGGTCAATCATGTCTGCATATTTTTCATCTGAATTCCATTTACACAGAACAAAAATTTGTCCCCAGTATAGTGTTTACACTGAGCCTTTTCATTGTCTAAATGTTATAGCACAACTGGTAATACTATGCAGGGTTTCCACCATGAGTCAATATCAATTTCCTGCATAAAAACATATAACACACTTTTATTTCTGTTAAAGTTCTGTCTGCCTTGAGAATCACATTACGATATGAATCAACAAGCTTGACTTGGACCATTTTAAGCACCCAGAGTAGTGAACGGCACTTAGTTTGAGGATAGCTCCAGCCTTGCACTTCAGGTTTTTTTTTTTATTCTTTTATTTGCTGGTTTGCACTTGGAAGTATTGTAATATACAGATGTTTAAAAAGTCAATTTACACTTTACACTTGGAATCAATATGCTCAAGAGCTATGACCAATCTCTGAATGATTTGTCCTGTGTATATGAAAGCCTGACCTGATCTGAATGTTAAATGTATGCTAATGAAAGGTTTAAGAAGCGTTTTAGGATCGGTTACTAATATCTCTGTTGACAATTCGGGAGTGCATCTTCAGTACTGCTAATGATGAATCGCATTTCCAGTGCATGCGATTCTGTCTCACCCTTAGTACTTTGTTTGGAGACAGTGTTCCATTATTGAGGTGCTAAGAATAGTGCAGTAGCAGTCATACTTTTATCATGGTGAAGGCAAGGTAAATCTAAAGTGTTCTTATGCTAAATTATGGTTCCAGAGCTGCATTAACGTTCCTTTCAGAGATATTTTTAGTTCTGTTGACTAAAAGCAAAGCCTTAATCTGCATGAAAAACATCTATTTTTGTCTACTTTCATTAACCTTTTGGAGATAGTTGCTGTCATGGATTTGTATTTTGTGATCAGTTGGAACAGTTAGGGTGCTGCTTAGGCTAAAGCTGATTAATGCTTTTAAATGCCATTATCAGCAGTTTGCAAATGGTATAATTGAAAACATTTCACAGCTGTGCTACACTGGTGTTCTTAAAGGCATGGAGGTGGTGTAGAAGCGGTGAATGATTCTGATTGTTAGCCTCTCACCAAAGGACTGTTCGACCCTCCTGAGGTTCTGAACGTTACCCTTCTCCTCTTACCTCTACACTGAAATTCAGCCCTGAAAAGCCTTAAAAAGTAAGTTTGAGAACAATCTCCCTGAAAAAGATTTTGATATAGATGCATAATAATGAAAAACATTAGAATATATTACTTTAAGTTAATTATACCTTTTTAGGATGAGCAGCCTTAATGTAAATACTCTTGAAACATCAATATTGGTCGCCTCAAATCAATAACGGCACCTCTCTATTGTCATGCACAACACAGGTGAAGAGGTTGAGTTCGCAGTCGTTGTCTCCTTGTTCAGCACATTTCTTTTGCAAGCCCCCCCACCCCCCGCTGCTTTAGAGCTGGGATTTCTTTTTAATTAATAATCCATCTCTCATGCTTCATTATGCTTTAATGGTCCCCAGAATGAGCTCATTTGGCCAGTGTGCTCTTTGCGTAGAAGGCTGCAGCTGGCTAAAATGGGGGAAATGCTGTTGGTAATTTGGAAGAGATGCTTTCCCACTCCCATTTCCTTAAATGTACCACAAGATGATCATGGCCACAATGGTTCTGACAAAGTCAATGTCTGAGGAGGATTTAATACATTTCTGTGTGAAAATGGTTGATCATGCTATTTATGGTTGTTTGTCTTGGGTAGAGGGGTTTATCTGTGCATTTTTGTATGCTTCTTAATTTCTCTTGTATTTCCATGCTGTTTACGTTGCTATGATATTCTTGTTCAGACAAATGCAGCCTTTTAATCTATAATCAATATAATAAAGGCACTGAGATTGTTAAACAAAGTCCAAACTGAATCATCTGTTCTGCTCTCTCTACTGTCATTCTTTCACATTTTCTCAGCATCTGTCTGCACTGTAACAGATAATGACACTTATGTTCATGCTGACCTGCACCTTTTGCACAACCCACCTACAGTTTGTGTTGGTGGCGGTGTTTTGCTAGGTATTTGTTTTGTAGTGTGCCCCCCCCCCCCATTCTCCCCCCACTTTTAAATTTATATATACATATATATATATATATATATATATATATAATTCCCTTTCTCCTTCTCTATCTTCCCTTCCTTCATGGGGGGAAAGAAGTTTGCTATAAGGCATTCAAGTACATTGTACACATGACGATACATAATGCATGCACAAAGTAGTATTTCATGCTTCAGCAAATAAATAAATCTTTTTGTTCTTACAGTGTGTTTTTGGCTGAAATTTTCTTTAGTACCTTTTTTATTTCCCCTGTTGATGATAACACTGAACCACTTTCTGTAATGTTTAACAAAGTTGAATCGCACATTTTGCAGAATGTTTCCCATTCCTTGATACTTCTCTTATGGACTGCCCTCTTCAGTAAACTCCACAGCTGTTTGGGTCATTTCAGGAGGCGGAGGCTGAGGTGTTCCTACTATTATTTTATTGGAGTTAAATGTTTGCTTGGGTTTGTTTTCTTGCTGAACAGTCCACCTACAGCAAGATTTCATCTTTCTGGCAGAGACAAACAAATTATGGGCTAAAACTTCTTCTAAAATTTCCCAATTTCTTGAGGGTTGGCAATTATTCTGCAGTTGACCTGTTGACCATTAGATTCTTGACATAATGCTGCAGCGTTGTGTGGTGGAGTTTTGGCTGTGAAGTAGAGAGACAAAGTATGTGCCTTGGAGGGAAGTGCCTATGGAGTTCCTCCATCTATCCTCACCTCTCTGTAAAGAGCAAGGACTGGATGCTCATCACTCATAGAGAAATGTGCAAGCTCTTGTCATATTAGGCTAACAGGCTCTCTGTTACGAACCTCTTAAATGGGCAATTTCACTTTCCTCTCGTTTTCTTTAGAACGTGGTCTTCTCATTGTCCAAAGGTATGTGGACCGCTGCAGTCGTCATATGGACATTTTTACTAAAGATTTTGTTCTTGTCCTTCCCTCATAGCAAGTGTCATTATTATTATTATTATTACAATTTCTCACATATTGAAGACTACAAGCATGATCTGTATAGTCAAACCCTGTTAACTTGCCAGACCCGCCTCTCAACATGAAAGGCTGCTGGACAGATTTCCTTCCATGCTACTTACCTCGCCCTCTTCACAGCATGCTAAGTGTGAGGTGTGTGCATTTCTCCCTCTATTGCTCACCAAACTTGGGTCCATGTTGGCGACGTAGCCAAGATTGCTAATTCTATAGGTCGGCTGCTGCAGCTGTTGGTGGGTGGGTGACACTAACGTACGATGGACATATCGCTGAGGCAGCCTGTGTGTGCTTGGTGTCTGGACCATTAATCAGCACAGGAAACCCTGCTGTTTGACTGACGGCAGCTTGATTGGTTCTGTCCAGGCTCCACCTCTGCTAGTATGACCAGCTTCGATTTTGAGTTTGTGAATTTAACCCTAAATGTCTGGTAAACAAAAATGGCATTCTCTGACTGGCGAGCAAAAAATTACATTTGCATCTATTATATCGCTGATGCTTTTATTGCTTGGTTTCATCAGCCTGTGGCCAGGTGACGACATTCTCTCAGCCAAAAGCTAAAATGGCAGAACGTCTCAAGTGAATGAAAACATTTGCATCATGTTGAGCTTGAAGCGGCACTGGAAATCTGGTTTTCGTATGCCAGATTGCAAAATGTGACCATTACTGATACTGTTTTACATGAAAAGGCCAAACAGTTTGGAGCTGAACTAGGATTTTCAGTACTCAAGCGGTTGACCGTGTCATTTTGAGGTCAAGTCATTTGCTGAGAAAGTGCAGGGGTCCTCACTTTTTAACCTGTTAAGATAGCTCGCCAAATTTAGGGCCCGGACCAATAGGGGCTAGCTATCTAGATTTGACTGTATGTAAACTCAGATCTTGTGCCATCATTTTCTGTGAGTCTTTTGCATTCTTGTGTATACCTGTCTTGCTGAAACTGGTCTTAAAAGTACAGGTGGTAGCTTTCACCTTGACTGAATTTGAACAAGCTTTTGATGATATTGCAAAGATGATATTGTCAAGGATTATGTCTGTGCGCGTGTGAGTGTGAAGGACATGTTAACCCTCACCTCCCTGTGTGTGTGAATATCCTGCCAGGTGCAGCCTCCAGGCCTGACAAAAATGACACCAGCTCATCCTTTATGCATTTTCTCAGTGGGCTCATTCTGCAGCTATTACAGAGTGAACAGAATACTGCCTTTACCAGGAGCATTCATACACAAACCTGCTCCTTTTCACAGCCTTTCTAAACAGCAGTAAAACCTGACTGTTTTTAAGGGTCCATTCTGATCATGTGTCATCACTGTGAACATTATGGTTATTCTTGACTTGCTCCTTTAGTTGAGCCTAGAAAAACAAATAAGAAATGAAGTTTCATTCAACAGTTCACAGCCCTGAAGTTTTGGGAGATTATGGCATAATTACTGTACTCTAACATGTATTGAATGCATTGCTGAAGCATGAATTTATAAATCAATGCGCTCCCATCTTGGATGGCTTGGGTACGAACACAGCAACTTTTCTACAGAGACTCATAGAGAAGATATCCAAGCCACAAATGTTCATTTCCATGATTGTACAGCACAGCAAGGCCATTCAAGCTCTTGGACATATGTTGGCGTGTACTGGCCAAAAAGCATCCCAGGAAACAGACGTTTGTTTGGACTCAATAAATTCTCTTCTGTGATGTGTTAAGTGGCTGTTAATTTTACCACTATTTCTCTTGTTCTGTCTTGCAGAGTGCAGCAATGGAAGAGACAGTAATATGGGAACAGCACACAGTAACACTACACAGGGTGAGTATTTGAATACTTTTTTACAGAACCTATGCTTCTACCACACCAGTTTTGATCAGTCCGACATTAATAAAAGTACCATTCACGCAAAAACAGTCCAGAATCACTTTAGACTTAAACTAGACTTTGTCATTTAGAGTTGTTTACCAACAGCGTAAATTCAAAGATTAATATGGTGAAATGTAATGATATTGTACAGAAAATTGATATTGCACAAGGGAGGCAATTATGTTGCAAAAGGAGACAATATTGCAGTTATACATGATATTTAATGAAGATGCTTTGAGCTGTAGTCGGGCAGGATTCTGAGCTGCCTCATGGAGAGTTGGGAGTGGTGATCTCCACTGTCCTCACTGCTCTACACAGAGACTTCTAGTCAAAGACGATGGAGCAGGCTGACTAGACTGTGATACAGCTGGTCAGCACACACTCTATAGTGCCTCTGTAGAAGGTTATGAGGATAATTGGATGGAGGTACACTCTCCTCATCCAGCGCAGGAAATGCAGGCACTCTTGAGCTCTTTTTGCAAAAGTGGTGACGTGCTGTGACCAGGACCGAGCGTTGTTCATTTTTACTCCCAGGAACTTTGTTCTGCTGACCAGCTCCTCTGCTGTTGTTGACAAGGAGGAGGTTTGTCCTCTTAAAGTCGATGGCAACTTCCTTTAGAAGTAAAAATTTGAGACTAACCCTAAATTTGAAATATTTTTTTGCATCAGATTGCTAGCTACTATCATGCTCCCAGTTTGTTAATGAGAATAAATGAGTGCATGCTGGCTAGTAAGCTGTGTGGAGCAGTATGAAATATTTTCAAGCTTTATCTGGCATTAAGATGGTCTTTTACATTGGATATATTGTCTGGTAAAAAGCATTATGTTAAAATGTAGGTGTCCTAATTAGGATTTTTGTCAAATAAATGAATATAGTAAAATTATTCATTCTTGCTTTTTGATCTATATTCCATTTGTTTCCTTTTTTTAAAGTAGTTCTTATTAGACATAGTAGACAGTTATGTTCTTGACAAAGAACTTCATGATCATACATGCTTTTTCTGACTAATTATATGAAAAGTTTACATTTCAGTAACTTTAACAATAAGCATGTCTAATTGTTATGCAGAAAGCACACGCTTAAACAACAAACCAGTTAAAATGTTTTATATACAGTGGGGGGAAAAGTATTTAGCAGCTACCGACTCTGCATGTTGTCCCACTTAAAGACAAACTGTAAAAAAAATAAATAAATAAATACAGGAAATTGCATTGTATGATTTAAAAAATATATATTTGTATAATGGTGCAGAGTATATAAGTATTTAGCACCTACAAACAAGCAAGAATAAAAGTTAATTTGTCTGTAAGAAACTCTTGTATCATCCATATGTTACCTATATTAATGGCATCTGTATTAATGGCACCTATTTGAAGGTGTGGACAGGTGTCTCTTATACAGATAACAAGTTCAAACAGTCAGACTCCAACTTCCACCATGACCACTACACAGGGAGAACTGGTCAATGACCAGAAGACAGCCGGGACCACAGTAACACAGGTTAATATTAGTTACACACTACGTTGTCATGGACTCAAATCTTGCTTAAGCCAGCACGTCAAGACTCTTTGCATTATCTGGATGATTCCGAGGAGGATTGGAAGAATGTCATGTGGTCAAATGAGACCAAAATAGAAACACTTGGGTATAAACACCACTCGCTGTGTTGGAGGGGGAAGAATCATGAGTTGCATCCCAAGAACACCATACCCACTGTGAAGCATGGGGGTGGAAACATTATGCTTTGGGACTGCTTTTCTGCAAAGGGGACAGGACTACTGATCCATATTAAGGAAAGGATGAATGGGGAGGTATGTATTGTGAGATTTTGGGCAAAAACCTCTTTCCATTACTGAGAGTATTGAACTCTGCCCGGCCACACAAAGGAGTGGCTATGTAAAAAAGCATTTCAATTTTCTGGAGTGGCCTAGCCAGTTCTCAGTCCAATACAGAATCTGTGGAGGGAGTTGAAAGTCCGTGTTGCCCAGCAATTTTTATTATATTTATTTTACATTTATTTTATTATATTTATTTTACATTCTCTCACAGTTGAAGTGAACCTATGATTAATATTACAGACCTCTCTCATCTTTTTAAGTGGGACTACTTGCAGAAATGGTGGCTGCCAAATGCTTTATTGCCCCACTGTGAATATATTAGAATAAAAATAGATTAATCCTGCCTAAATAAATAAAAAATAAAGACAAAAACAAAATTTAAAATCAGTAACATCCTGTAACCCACTGTAAAATGTTCTAATGTTAAATTCAAACCAGGTTAGCAGCAGTCTCCCAGATGCAAGAACACAGGTTCAGCATACAACTTGGGGTTGTTCTTGTATCTATGAAAACAAAGCTCTGGAGATTTTTCAGCCTTCTAAGCTTTTACATAACTAAATACTTAGTTCATTTTGCACTGATGGCATGGTAAATAAAACAGCATACAAGTTTGATTAGAGGCAAATGTAGTTGAGGTGCCATGCGAACCTCCTGCCAAACTATCCAACAAGCTTTTCAGCGAACTTGTGAAGTCAACCACTCAACTGCGTAATCAGCTTCCTTTTTATCTTCAACCCATGTCTGTCCCATTCTGTTAATAACTACTGTAAATGACTTTACTTGTCTCTTTGTGCTTGATTTGCTTCTTCTTACACCTTATAAAGCTGCTATGGGCAGTGAGATTCTCCCCTGATCATGTGGGTCAGCAAAAATAAAACATTTCATGGAAATATAAGGAGAAATCAGTCTTTTTTTGTCCATGATCTTGTACCCATTTTATGTGGTAGTTATCCAGCAGGATTTTTGGCTAATAGTAATCATTCAAGTTCTTCTCCTTCAGGCGCCAGGATTTGGATTTGGAATTGCCATCTCAGGTGGGAGGGATAACCCACACTTCCAGAGTGGAGAGACCTCTATTGTCATCTCTGATGTGTTAAAGGGAGGACCAGCAGAAGGCCTGCTGCAGTAAGACTATCTTCTTCATCACTTCCCGTTTTTGGCATGACCTTTGTTAGTGTGTAACATAGAAGCTGATCTAAGCTTTCGTCAGTGCTGCCTGTCATTGAAATGAATGTGATGGACACTTTTGCTGATGCTCTGCCCTGCGCTCACAGGGAGAATGACAGAGTTGTCATGGTCAACGCAGTCTCCATGGATAATGTGGAACATGCATATGCAGTGCAGCAGCTTCGGAAAAGTGGAAAGAATGCAAAAATAGTAAGTTAGATTTCCAGCCTTTACAGTAAAACAGTTTGAACAAATTCCTCAGTTCTTGTTTTTATATAGAAAGTATAATCAACATGAAATGCTCTTTATATTATGTGAACACTGAGATGAGGTTTTGAGTTTGATCTAGTTTTTCCTCAGTCTGTCTGTCTCTTTTTGTGTATCTCTCACGTCGTTTTACAGACAATCAGACGAAAGCGGAAGGTCCAGATCCCCATGGGGCGTCATGGAGAGAGGGAAACCATGTCTGAGCATGATGAAGATGACGATAGTTATGAGGATGAGATCTATGAAGTGCGGAGTGGAAGAAGCGGACCCAGTGCGTACAGTGGCGGTGGGGCCACAGGCCGACGTAGTGGCCGAGGCGAGCGGCTGGGTGGGAGGAGGGAGCGGGACAGAGAGCGCAGCGGCTCCAGAGAGAGGAGCCTGTCTCCACGCTCAGACCGCCACTCTGTGTCCTCCAACCTGCCTCCACGCCCAGCCAAGGTCACCCTCGTCAAATCCCGTAAGAATGAAGGTTAGCTTCACACCATGAATTGCCAATAAGCTTCAATTTTCAGTCTACAACTATTGACCGTCTCAGTTAACCTATTGACTAGTAATGACCATTTATAGAGCACAGAGGATCTTTTTTTTTTTTTTAGGTACACAGCCTGACAATAACTCACATCATATATTTTTCTTTTATTAATCTCACAATAGTAACAATTTTGTTGACTTATAGTAGCAGCCCTATAATAATCCATTTGTATTATGCTGCCATTATGGAAGCACTGTGAGAAATAGACATTCTGTGATCAGTTTCATAATTGTAATAATTTATACACAAAACATTCAAACATTATATTTAAATGTCACACCCGAAATTAGTCATGTGTTCAATTGCAGTAAATTACATGGTGCATTTAATTTTTCTGTTTGTTTCATAAATATAGCTGGGTAATAAAGATGACACCATTTAAGGGTATTCACATCAGTAAACCTATGTGTGAAGCAAGTGAATATTGTATAACAGCCCCCAAAATATGGAAGAGACTATTTGAAATGTGTATTAAGATATGGCAGGATTTAGATTATATGTGCTCAGCAAAAATCTGTGTAAATTATATGTATTAAACTCTGGGTCCTTGCACAGTATAAAAGTATTTTTATTTAATTTTAGAGTATACGAAGTTTGCATAGACATAAATATTTCCTAGATTTTGTTTGTTGTTTTTTGACAGTAATAAAGTTTTAATATAAAATGCCACATAGGTTCACACAGCATTTAAAATAGGATTGTGGTATTTTGCCTAGTTTAGCTGTTTCCAATTTCCCACAATAACTTAGTACAATCACACAATACAGTTAGCACTGGGAGGGTAAAGGCTAGCATGTGTTTCATGTTCACTAGGTGTCTGCGTCTTTTCAAAATGGACAGTGTAACATGCCTGGATGAGCGAGCCAACCACCATTTCTGTTATCAACAGTTGCCTGTACTTTCTAGCAGCATCATTGAATACTAGTTTGAGATGGAAATTGATAATTAGCAAAAAACTGATATGACCATTTTTATTAGTTTTCATTAATCATGTTTTTGTGCTTTCCAGGTAATATCAAACAGCTTGATACAAAGGGTGGGTGATATGGCAAAAATATCCTATCACAAAATGTTCTCTTTATCTATGATTGAACAAATTAATGTATATATATATATATTGTAAAAACAAATCAAAGTACAATGAGGAATTTTTTTTAAAAGTTTCTCAAACCACAGTATAATAAATTAGTAAGTGATGTGTGTGTGTGTGTGTGTGTGTGTGTGTGTGTGTGTGTTTGTCTGTTTGTGGGTGTGTGCGTGTGTGTTTGTGTGTGAACTTTTTGGAATTTCATGGTTTCTGCATTAATTTGTCATAAAATGTGATCAGATCTTTATTCAAATCAAGGGTTGATGAATATAATATGTATATATATATATGTCTTTTGAGAACAAATTTATATTACAAGTGAGAAAATGATGTGAACCATTGGAATTAATAACTGGTTAACAGCCCCTTGGCAGCAATAACTCTGATTGGCCACTCCATAAAAGCATTGCTGGGGGGTGTTTTTTGTTTATTGTTTCTGAACCCATTCTGTTGTGGACTTGCTGCTATGTTTTTGGTCATTGTCCTGTTGCAACACCCAACTTCTACATAGTTTCATCTGTTATACAGAGATTCTAACATTTATCCTGAAGAATTTTTGAGACACTTGGGAATTTATCTTCCCCTCAGTGATCGCAATCTGGCCAGGCCCTGATGCAGCAAAGCAGGCCCAGATCAAGAGTTTTCCTCACCATATTTTACAGTTCGTATGATGTCATGATTATGCAGTGCCCATTTTACTCCAGATATAGCACTGGATGTTCTTCCCAAATAGTTTGATCTTCGTTTCATCAGTCCTTGAAACATTTTGCAAACACTGCTGTAAAGTGTCCTCATGCTCTTTGGCTATCTTCAGGCATGTACTGTAGGCTGTAGGCTAACATGGAGGTTAGCCAGTTCCAATGATGCTTTAAAATTTCTGGCTGTCACTCTGATTGTTCCTTCACCTCATTGATTCAAATTTATTGTGCTCTTACTCATTTTGACTGGGCACCTACATTTCTTGGTAGAGTAGCCACAGTGCCAAAGTGTCTTCATTTGTAGATCTGGTAGAATGGTGAATTGGCATGGCTCATATAAGCATATTCCTAATGTGTGGCCCCAACTCAAAATGTTTGAGTGGATTTTTATCAGTCAAAAGTAGCTCTGGTTCACACTTCCATACTTATTTTCTTAAGTCTACAGGTATGCTGACACCTGGCTTTTTTGAGGTCATTAACTGAAATCATTTCACATTTTTATGACAAATTAATGCAGAAAACCATGAAACTATTTCAAGTGTGTGCACAATATCTCACTCGAGTGAGTACACCCCTCATATTTTTGTAAATATTTTATATAATCTTTTCATGGGACAGCACCAAAGATATGACACGTTAATACAATGCAGTCAGTGTACAGCTTATATAACAGTGTAAATTTGCCTTCCTCCCAAAATAACTCAACACACAGCCATTAATGTCTAAAGTGCTGGCAACAAAAGTGAGTACACCCCTGTGAAAATGTTCAAATTGTGCCCAAAGTGTCAGGATTTTGTGTTACTGACATTATTTTCCAGTACTGACTTAAACTCCATTATGTTTTGCTGAACTCCATGCCGAAGAGAGTTATGTTTAAATCAACACCCGGGAGGGAGCAATTGGGCAATTAGGCAAAATTTGGACATTTTCACTTAGGAGTGTACTCACTTTTGTTGCCAGCACTTTAGACATTAATGGCTGTGTGTTGAGTTATTTTGAGGGGATAGCAAATTTACACTGTTATACAAGCTGTACACTGAACATATGACACTTTTATACAGTAAAGTAGTCTGTGTTGCCCCATTTTTAAAGATACAATAAAATATTTACAAAAATATGAGAGCTGTACTCACTTTTGTGATACTGTATATAATATTAAATGAGCAAATATTTGTAGTAACATAGGGTACATACCCTAAATAACAGGTGTGCAGCTTGGTTAAGTAGCAGTGTCAGGTATATGTTGTTATTATTATTATTATTATTAAGCCAAATTGTCAAAAGGTGATTCAACATAATGTTTTTAACCATCACTTGAAAAGGTCATTTTACAGATACGGCAAGCAGCAGGGTTATGTCTTGGCAGCCTAAATGAAATTTGACGTCAAAATGCACAATTGATTTAATTTTATTGGGTTTTTTTTGGTTGGGATTTTTTGCAATGTGCAACTGTCAGAAAACATGCTGACTGATGGATGAAATGTATAACTTGACTATATAACTATAATATATGACTACATTGGATCACACAATTCGGAACAACTTCTCAACTGGAACCAGTTGTTGAATTTCAGTCCCTTGGTGAAGAGGGAGGGCAACCCTGCCCACCAACAGCGAGCAAAGCCAATTGTGCTCTTTAGGATGATCTTGAATGACTTCTGATCTCCTGACAGCTGGCCAAAACTTTAGCTGACCTAACAGATTTGGAAGTTTGTGTTCTCCTGTCCAGTGACCCATTTGAAATTTGGTCCAATTCTAAAAAATACAGTGCTGCTTCACATAACTTGGAGGAAGCACATGCTACTATTGGAGACAACTAAATTCAGCTAAAAATCAGGAGAAAACATTCTACTAGAAAGTCTAGTAAAGCATGTATAACTGGTGTACAGTGCCTTCCATAATTATTGGCACCCCTGGTTAAGATGTCTTAAAATCAGTTTTTATTGCAGAAGCATACTCTCACGCTGAAAATTGTAGATTTTTTTTACTTTCAGCTAAAGTGAATTTTATTGGGGGGGGGGGATCACGATTAGATTAGATTAGAATTTTTTTTCTTTTCATAAAATCACCGGTCCCACAATTATTGGTATCCCTAACAATTCCTAGAAAATGAATGTAATTGAAGTATTTCTGTTATTTCTACAGTAGTTTACAAAGCTGATCAGAGTATCTAGGAACATTTTTAATTAGTAATTCATCACTTCCTGTTTCCTTGGGATATAAATATGACGTGACATGGAGGTCATTTCTCTTATCCACTCAACATGGGAAAGAAAAAGGAACACACCATTCAAGTAAAGCAGATGTGTGTAGACATTCACATGTCAGGAAATGGCTACAAGAAAATGACTACTTTCCTGTACCTGCCCCTATCTACTGTCAGAGGAATCATTAAGAAGTTTAAAACAACTGGAGCAGTGGTAAACCAGCCTGGACGTGGATGCAAGGTTATTTTGCCACCATGCACAGTGAGGAGGATGATAAGAGAAATAAAGTTTTCCAAAGCTCACTGTTAAAAAAATGATAACAAATGGTAGTGTAACAAAGTCTCCAAAACAATCAGGTGTTGTCGACATGCCAACAAGCTGCACAGAAAAAATATTTTTTCACTCACAATCAGAAATGCAAATGTTTGGAGTTTGCTAAGCAGTACTGGGGCTTCAACTAGGACCGTGTGCTTTGATCTGATGAAACCAAGATAAAGCCTTTTGCCTCTTGCCCACTGTGAAGTATGGATCGCTGATGCTGTGGTTTTGGTTCTCTTCCAGAGGCCCTGGGAAACTTGTTAGGGTGCATGGCATCATGAATGCTTTAAAATACCAGGACATTTTAATTCAAAATCTGGTGGCCTCTGCCCGAAAGCTGAAGATGGGTTGTCGCTGGGTCTTTCAGCAAGATGACCCTACACATGTGGCCAAATCTACATAGAAATGTTTCACCAGACACTGAATCAAGTTCCTCCCATGGCCATTTCAGTCCCCCAGACCTCAACCCCAAAACCTGTGGAGTGAGCTGAAGAGGAGAGTGCAGAGGAGTGGACCCAGGTCGTTGGATGTTGTAGAAAGAAAAGGAAAAAGGAATGATCGAAGATCCCTCTTTCTGTATTCTCCCATCTTGTAAAACATTATAGGAGAAGATTAGGTGCTGTTTTGTTGGCAAAATGGGGTTGTACAAAGTATTAAAATCAGAGGTGCCAATAATTGTGGAAAAGGTGATTTTATGAAATAATTATTTCTTGGTCTGAAATTCACTTTTCAAGGTTAAAATTTTTTTTTTCAATTTTCAGTGCAAGCGTATGCTTCTGCAATAAAAACTGAATTTATTTTAAAGCTTTTAACACATCTTAACCAGGGGTACCAATAATTCTGGAGGGCACTGTATGTAGTGGGTGTGGGTTTTTTATGTGTTGTGGATGTTTCCTAAAGATGAGCAAAAATTGATTATCAGGTTCTGTTGTTTGCAAATGAGAAATGCTAATATACTAACATGGTGTTGCCACTCTTCACTTTTACAAGCAGAATATGGTCTCCGCCTGGCCAGCCACATCTTTGTGAAGGATATCTCCCCTGAAAGCCTAGCCGCCAGAGATGGCAACATCCAGGAAGGAGACGTGGTGCTGAAGGTAAGCGAGCAGGAGAAAACCAGGAATGAACAGTTTTCACAAAGTAAGTTCAGTGATCAGAAGAATCACAAAGAAGAAGCAGACAAAAGGGGAATTAGACATGGAGGGAAGTGGGATGGTGTAGAGAAAATGAGATGTGAGAATGTTGAATCGGTTTGATGAGCGTAAATAAGGAAACACTTTGGATTGACTGTCTTGCATAGTGTGAATAATCATAGGTTTACTTAGAACCAATATATTAATCAAAGATAAGGCGGTAAATCGGTGCCATAACTACATCAAAACTCTTCTTTTTAGATTAATGGTACCGTCACCGAGAACTTGTCCCTGATAGATGCTAAGAAATTGATTGAAAGATCAAAGGGCAAACTGAAGATGGTTGTGCAAAGGGATGAGAGAGCCACGCTGCTGAACATCCCTGACCTGGATGACAGCATCCCCTCTGCCAATGCTTCTGACAGGGATGGTTAGTATTTGTACTCTTGCCTTTGTATCTTTTTTAAAGGTTTGCATCAACAATGCCATGATTATTTTACTGTAGTTTGCCTTCATAAATGGATACATTTTGCAAAGCTGAAATAATTGTTTCCTTGTTCATGACAACAGCTGTGTCTGAGCTCATGAAATGTGAGTGGCTAATCTGTAGAATGTAGATCATGTATATCATGCCATATTTCTTTGTCTGAGAAAATTAAAGTCTTTCTTTGACTTTGGTTACAGATATTTCAGATATCCATTCAGTAGCATCTGATCACTCAAACCGATCCCACGACAGGAAGAGGAGCAGTCGCTCTCGTTCCCCGGATAGGCGTTCAGAGCCTTCAGACCATTCCAGACATTCCCCCCCACAGATCAGCAATGGCAGGTCTGTACACACTTTTTCATTTTCAGTTTCTATCTCACTTACCTTATTTCTTATTTCTGGAAATTAAGAAGAATCTTCTACTTTAATAATTTAGTTTTTTTCTTAATTACTTGTAAGTTCATGCTTGATCATCTATGTTTTTAGTGGTTATAAAAATCCCAAAGAAAGCTTAACTTGAATTTTTGAAACTGATTTTTGCAGACAGGTTATAGATAAAGTTAGACATGACCTAAGCAGGGAGCTATGAAGCATGATTGCATTTTATGAATTTGCTTTTTTTTGTATATAAAATAGTAATTTTATATGTAGTCCATTTTGATTTAAACTTACATTTAACAATTAAAAGTATTCACTAGCCTAGATTATGTTGCTTATCGTATAGCAGAGATGCAAGGTCTTTGTTGCACAGAAGTCACCCAGTGTAAGCGTTAAATAGTTGTTTTTTTGTTTGTTTTTTTTTAATTATTTTTGCATTTGAGCATTTAATTGGCACACAAAGTGACTAACAACCATTCATGCATTGTGTGGAGACACAAATGACCCTGACATTTAATTTCTTGGCAATGTGCACTTGTATCTAACCAACATAAAGAACACTTGTTTTATTGATGAGCCAGTGCTATTCATTTGCGGTCCAGGATTTATGTTTTTTTAAAGCATGTTTGCCTATTGTGTATGCTTTTGTATTGTTTTTTTGTTTGTTTGTTTTTTACTTCCAAGCCTTAAAAATAATCACTACTAACCAGGGATATCTGTTTTGCTGTTTTATTTTTTACATACTGAGTAGTTTATCACTAAGTTAGGTGATCAAAACTAAACTAAACAGCTGGAAATTTGCTTCATTTAAGCTCAAATCTCCAAAAAGAGATTGGCAATGATCAGATCTTTTAAAAAAACAACAAAAAAAACCTCTTCCCAGAGCTGCCTTACATAAAGTCTGGTTCCAGCCTGTCCGCATGGTAACAAAGGGAGAAGTGGTTTTTTTTTGTTGTTGTTGTTTTTAAAGTGCTCTGGTAGTCTCTTGCTTTTCTTTTTTCCTCTCTTTTGTCTCATATATTGGTTTCTATTTAAATAGTAATCTTTGCCTTCACATAATTATTAAAATTACACCACTTCATAATTGTGATACCAACATAATTGACAACCTTTACCCTTGTTTGAGTGTCTATAGTTGATGGTTTTAATGTTATTATTATGAAGTATATTGGTGTTTGTAGTATGTATTTAGTGTCGCCACATGACCCTCTCTTATTTAACCACACTGATTGCTGGGAAGGATATTTATCATTGTCATGAATAAAATGAGATCACATATGGAGGTAAATGGAAGAGGGGGGGGGGGGGGGGGGGGGGGGGGGGGGGGGGGGGGGGGGGGGGGGGGGGGGGGGGGGGGGGGGGGGGG
>JBBIGC010000125.1:10064312-10078991 GCA_037576955.1 Lepidarchus adonis | reverse complement strand
TACAGAAAGTCATTTTTTGTTTTGGCTCTCCTGTAAAGTTGGTGAAATGTCACTTACGCCCTTTTGGCCCTCAGCCCACGATTTGTTCATCATACACATTCAGTTTGGAATGTTGTTAATGATTTGTTTCATCATTAATGAAAGAGCATTAGTAAACTGAAAGGAACCTGGTGCCATTTAGCTTTAATAGTCTCTCTTAATAGCCACAAACATTTTTCATTTCACAAGCACGTTTTCAACTGGACGGGTTAAATATGTGATTTGTTCACCACTAACTTCTTCATCCTGTGCCCCTGCAGGTGAAACTCTACTCAGTCCCCTCGTCATGTGTGGGCCTCATGGTCTGAAGTTTCTGAAGCCAGTGGAGCTGCGCCTACCACACTGTGCGTCTATGACTCCTGATGGTTGGTCTTTTGCTCTAAAATCCTCCGACTCCTCGTCGGGTACGCTGTCCTTTCTCTCTCTCTCTGCCCTTTTGGGTTTCTTTGGTTCTTAAATCATTGGTGGTTGTGGTAAAGTCAAAATTGACTTTTTGTTGTGGTGTTAATTTTTTTTTTCTCTTTCTTCAAAGTCTTTTCTCTTCCTTCTGTCTGTTGTTTCATTTGCTGCCTTAGCTACTTGAATGAATTATCACTAAACAAAAGTTAAAAAATAAAAATTATAAAAAAAATAAAAAATAAATTTTTTTGGTCACGATTTAAAGAACATATTCTGTAGACACAAGAACACAAGACTGTTTGTTATGATGTAACATTCCTAAAACTCCCATAAATATTCTGTTTTATAATAATGTCTATTACACTAGATCAGGGGTGCTCAAACTTTTTTGGCTTGCGAGCTACTTTTAAATTGACCAAGTCAAAATTACCTACCAACAATACAAATGCAAATACAAACACACACACACATACACACACAGAGAGAGAGAGAGAGAGAGAGTATGCTTTATATTTAATATATATATTGTTTACCTTGCATAGCAGCATGAACATGTTTGGCTCAATGCAGTGCTGTACATTTATGACCATCAACAGCCAGAGCTGCATAGTCCAGATATAATCCCCTCTCTTTTCAGTGTGTAGTCAGTGTTGTACTTTTTAATGAACAGTCTGGTTTTGGTTTCTTAGCCACTAACTAGGTGACTGCTTGTCTGAAGATTTGCACTCGCGCGTGGTTGACCGAGCATGCTCGGTGACGCTTGTTACAAACGATGACGCTGGATTGGTTGTGCTGTATGTCAATCAACTCCAAACGCCACAGTGGGATGGATGATTGGCTCCATCTGTACTGCATTGTTTTCTGAGGCTCGTAGTTCACTTGTGTTTACTGCGTGGTCTCACGTGCGCGGTAGTTTATTTTGAAAGGCAGGGCACCGCGATCGACTAGCGATGCCTTCACGATCGACCGGTAGCTCGCGTTCGACGTATTGAGCACCTCTGCACTATATGTACTGAAATAACAACTTGCCAATATGTATAAATTAATTTATTTACATCATTAACACAGACCTAGGGGATGCTCATATTCTCATGTTGCTTATGTTAAAAACACTTGAACATGGCATCATGAAAGCTCTGCAAAATAAGTTTGTGTTACAGCTTCATGTTCTCTTCACTTATCTAATTTCTCTGCAGGTGACCCCAAATGCTGGCAAAATAAATCTCTTCCAGGGGACCCCAATTACTTGGTGGGCGCTAACTGTGTGTCTGTGCTCATTGACCATTTCTAAAGAGGACAACAGCTGGTCTGTTACTGAATGTGAGCTTGTCGGTGGAGAACGCAAGGAAGACTTTTCTCCTTCCCCTTCATCCATACTCCGCTCCTCCCTGGGGATTTGATCCACTCTATAAAGGATTTTTTTCCTGTGGTATTTGCAAATGGAGTTCATGGTGTCCACAATATGCTCGGAGGACTAGGAAAGCACCTCCTTTTGGTGCTGAATTCCTGCAAACCCCTTTTTTCTTTTTGGTGCTTGAAGGCTTGCAAAAAAAGACCGAATAAACGAATACTTTAAGTGAACTGTTAATAGAATGCATGACCAGTGCCACAGACTGAAATAAGCCCATTTTGACATTAGTCTGGTTTCCAAAAAAGAATTTCACAAGAAACAATAAAAAAAAAAAATTCAGATGTCAAATAATTCATTCTAAATATTGCAACTCTGTGTACTCACAAACAAAAAGGTTGGTGTATGGATAACTTTTTTGTTTGTGAGGTCTGTGGTCGTGTGTGTGACAGTGTGTGAGAGTGTGAGAGCGAAAAAGAGTGAGAGGATCTCTGTTGATCTGCCTAGTCTGAGCCTATTCTTCTGGGACTTGAAATGAAGGACAGTGAACAACAAATTGAAGATCCCTTTTGAAGGAATGGAACTTATGCTCATTGCTGATGGACTTCCTACTCTGGTTTAAAAATGGGCTCTATGTTTTGAACAGACCTTTTCTAGCGATGTTTTACCATAGATGAACACTGACATTGACTTTGGTTTTCCAAAACTCCTGCTGTCTAGAGATCTATGCATGTGCTATGACTCAGGTCCAGAAGCCTGCTACGTTCAGAACACAAACTTCCCCATCTTTACACTGCAAGCAGTGATGCCTTATCTGCATATTAATTTTTATTTAACAAAAGACATGCAAACTTCAGATTTAAGTTATAGAATGAAACTATGAAGGATATTGAAATTCTCGCCATTTTTAACCCATTATGTCAGTGGACTTGGATTTAGCACACAAATAATCAAGGCTAATGAACAGGTATGCTTTATTTTACTGCTATGCATATGAAGTCAAAGGATATACAAAACACTAGGATATGTTTAAATTATGGCTGTATATATTGCTAGCCTATGGCCTTGGTTTGCTGTAAATGACCTTTTTGTACATTTTTATTTTGTATAAAAAGTTAAGATGGAGGAAAAAACATTTCTTTAAAAAAAAATAGAAAAGAAAAGAAAAAAAATTACATTGGTTATGTTTATTACAGTCATACCCCTGAGCCTTGGAACTAAACTTAGCAGTAATAAAAATAAAAAAAACTTTTATACCAACATATACGTAAAACTCTACTTAATGGCATTTTTAACAATAAGAAAACAAAACATTTTTATCTTATTTACAAAATAGGAAAGTGCTCGGTTCAAATAATTTAATGAATCTGTACTTAAGGGCCTGCTGTGGTGAGTGGTCCCATACTTTATTTGTGATACTGGATGCTGTATTGTGTGCCCTGAAATGTATTTTTGTACTAGTAAACAATTTATTAAGGCACATCAGTACTATTTTCTTTTCATATAACACAGCTTCAAATGAATATTAATTTCTTTTCCTTGTGTGGCTGATACTTTTTTTTCTTTAAATATTTTTTTCTTTGCAGCACATTTCTAAGTATACCACTGTATTAATAAATAAATTCATTTTTAAAGTAACTATTCCGTTTCTAGTCGTGGCACGACTTTTTGAAGAACTGTGCAATTGGATTGTGGCTGTTGTGAAAGGTGCGAAGGTCGTTTTGAAACTCTGAGGTAATGACCCCAGTATCCGTTCAAAAGGGCATCAGTTGTCAATTAAATGCTCATGCAGAGATAAGTGTAAAGAGTGAAAGATGGTCATCTACCCCCGTACGTCAAGCTCACCTTTCCCCTACAGCTCGAGTCGTCGTTATAACTGTGTTAATAATGTACGATGAAGAACTCTTATCTTGCACACAAGATCTCACCTGAAGTTAAAATATCAAACAAATATTCATTACTAAAACATTTTGTTAACCATGCTACATTTTATTAAAATAAATCTCTACAGAGATGACTTCTTAGATTGGTTTATGAATATTAAAAACAGACAGCAAATGATTATTTTCCCTGAGATTAGTTTGTAACGTTTTTTTTCTTATTGTAAGGCACACGTGTTAATGTTTATATTTGAACAGTTTTACATTTGCAGATTCATAGTTTCATGCCTCCTACCAACACTGAGTTATAAATGTCTTGACTAAGGGGAATGTATTTCTTCTGAACCAAATCAAGGAAGTAGAGCGGATCCTCAATCACAGCTGGATCAAAACCTTCTTCTACTAGTTTTACCTTCTTCATCTTAAATGTTCCCGTGACTTCCAGAGAATTCTGTAAAACAAATGTGCTTTAGTCAAACACCTGAAACAAAAAAATAATGCAAGCAGTCATGCAAACCGCATATATCTCCCACCTGAATGCGAATGAAACGAGGTCTGGCATAAACTGGCAGGTAACTGGTGACAACTCTACAAGTGTCAACACCATCAAACTTTCTTCCTCCTCTTAAAGTAACAGCTGCCATTCCGATTCTTCCCTCATGCCCTTGAGAAGGAATCGATAAAAACAACTGTATATTACATTTATACAACCTGCTGACATGCAAACCAAATATAAAATTGTAATTGATGGGATTTTGAAAGATTTCTGTTTACCTCTGACTGTAACACCATAGACGTTGGCCTCCTCGATGCAGTCCACCATAGAGAGAATGTCTGATACCTCAGTTGTGGCTACGTTTTCTCCTTTCCACCTAAAAATAACGCCAAACTGCTACGTGATTCAGTCTATTTTTGAGACTTTGCTGCCAATGACCAGAACAAAGGTATGATTTTTATGTTCAAGCTTTTCCTTTTTGCAAAGTCAGTGGTGCAAGTCATTCCTTTCTGTGTGCTACTGATGAGCAAGGTGTTTCCTGTGATTAATAGATGACATTTCTCAGACAAAATCAGATGCAGATTACCTGAAAGTATCTCCAACTCGATCTTGAAAGTAGACAAAGTTTTCATGGTCAATCCTCAGCAAATCCCCACTGTTGAAGTAGAGATCTCCTTTAACAAAGACGTCTCTGAGTCTCTTCTTCTCTGTCTGCTGCTCGTTTCCAGCATAGCCTACAAAGGGGGACTTTCTGGTGATTTTCCCAACCAACAGTCCAGCCTCACCTGGCGCAAACACATTCATTAGTACCAGCGAGTTGAATTTTGATGAATGAATATGGTTTTGTGTACAAGTTATAAAATGCCTGTGACGCTTTCATCACTGTGAATGATTTGAATTGACAGAAAGTGACTGACCTCTAGCAGCTCGTACACAAAATCCATCCGCATTCCTCACAGGCTCTTCTTTCTCTATGTCAAACTTGATGAGGGCGTAGGGGAAGAGGTTCTAACCAACACATGAGAAAATGAGCTTGTTGTGAACTAGGGCTACTCTGATTCAGACTTAAATTACTTTACTGAGAAGAACCTTACCTTGTGTAGGACATTAACACGGCCCACCACACCGACCTTAGAAGTGTAGTTAATGAACCCAATGTTTCCTTCTGTGGCAGCGTAGAGTTCTCCAACATGGACATTCCCAAAACGCTGCAGGAATTCCTTCCAAACATCAACTCGTACACCATTACCTATAGCGATCTTTACTTTATGTTCTTTGTCATTGTCTTTCTGAAGGAAGTAATGAAATGAAACCTCATTCTCACTAGATGCTTGGGTTTTGTATAATCTCAGCATAGACTAGACACAACAAGCACATTACAATCATGTCAATGACACACAAAGAAAAAACATTCATGTTCTAAATGATGAAGACGAAATGCTGACCTTTGGCAGATTGCAGAGGTAACGCATTGTTTCCCCAATATACTGCATCACTGTAACGTTGTATTTTCTGCAGTCATCCCAGAACTGAGAGGCAGAAAATTTCCTTCGCAGAACAACAGAATTCCCTAAGATAATGCAAATGTCATTAGTGAAATCCACACAAGCTCCCTAGTAAGTTTAAGCTGGTCAGCTATGAAAAGTACACTTCCTCAACACAATTCTGTACATTTTAAAGTGAAAGTGATTATTAGTCATTGTGAACACACCATCACACACAGCACCACAACAAAATGCGACCTCTGCATTTAACCCATCACACGTGCACACGTGGAGCAGCGGGCAGCTATCAACAGCGCCCGAGGAGCAGTGTAGTGGCACCAGAGCTTCCAGTTGCAAGGGCAAGGTCCTAACCACTACTCCACCACTGCCCCATTTTAATTTTAAATTTAATTTTAATAAATGGTTTAATTAATTTCAATGAGTTAATTTTTATTTGCCGAGTTTCACATATTGGGGAAATAATTTAACATCAGAAATGCCTATGCAATATTTATGGCACATTTTGATGTTTTCCAATAAATTAGTATTTGTTCATGCTCAGCAAATAAATTATGACGTGTGCACTAACAATTGCCTCAAAAATGAAATATGTAAGACCTGTAGAGGACGTGTAGTTATTTTCACTTATATATTCAAGACATGACACATGAGCTTTTGTATACAGGGTCCTCGAGTTACATTAGGGTTCAGTTCTGCTGAATGTGACGAAACTCGGATTTCGACGTAAGCTGGGACTCATGCATGTAATGATGCTGTTACTCAATTTAAAATGGTAGTTGCATAACTCGTTCCCACCGGAAGCAGTGGAATGGCAATAATGCATATATTGTAATGTGTAATGCGTGTAATTCATTTATTTCTACACTAGTATCAATATAATATTCTACAAGACAAGAGTCCTCACCTCTTTCAATGCAGCCAGTGAGTCCTATCAGAAACCCTGCACTGTGGTAGAGGGGCAGATTGATGTAGAACACATCATCAGCAGTGACTCCAGAAACACCTTGAATAAAGGATGCTGCCCAGACCCTTTCCTGAGTGACCATTGCAGCTTTAGGGAGACCTGCAGACACCCCAAAAAAAATCACTAATGATACAGTGGTATCTGTACATAACACCTACTGTATCACGCTTGATTATTTTGTGCATTTTATTGGGAATTTATATCAGCACATGCACAAAGAGAAATCCACTGTACATCTCATCACTGGTGAATAAAAAGACACGTCTCCAGTCTGTTACCTGTGGTTCCAGATGTGTATATGTAGAGCGCCGTGCTCCGGGCGTTCAGATTGGCTCTGAGAGCTGGAGATATGGGTTTGTCTGATGCTTGTTTGATGGACTCAGAGATGTTCCTCATGCCCTTTGTACAGTCCTCACTGCCAAGAATGTACACAGAGACGCTCTTCTCTTTCAAAGCGGGCAGGATCTCCTCCACAGCCGAGCGCAGCTCTGCAATGACACACAACACTTACTGATCAGTTCAGCACCACTCACAACATCAACAGGTGTTGAAGTGATTTCATGTTGAGATTACAGGTGTAAATCCTCTCAACAGTAATGTGTGATTTTAATGCCAAACGTCCCGTGTGCATTAGTTTCTCTGTCCTTAATGAGTAAGAAGATAAATGAGTGAATAAAACATCTGCATCAATTTTTCTACATTTCAGCAGAGTTAGGAAGAACTGAAGACCTTCAGAGTGGCATGATGTGAAATGTTATGTTCTAGATAGGGATGCATGATGTGAAATGTTCTGTTCTAGATAGGGATGGATGATGTGAAATGTTCTGTTCTAGATAGGGATGGATGATGTGAAATGTTCTGTTCTAGATAGGGATGCATGATGTGAAATGTTGTGTTCTAGATAGGGATGGATAATGTGAAATGTTCTGTTCTAGATAGGGATGCATGATGTAAAATGTGTTCTAGATAGGGATGCATGATGTGAAATGTTCTGTTCTAAATAGAGATGCACTGATCCAATACTGATATTTATTCATGGTTTCGGTCTGATCCTGGCTCAGTTGGCTGGGTGAGGTAATGGTAATAATAGGAAAGTTCATAGAGACAATGTATTTCATTTGATTCTGTAAATCTATGTTTGTGACCCTGTGAATTCTAACTGTAATTCTTGGGTAATTTATTCAACCAAGTTGCTGGTGCATGACTTTTGTTTTAATAAGAAATAGTTCAGTCAATAGATGTACAGTGGGTCTTCGACTTACGTTGTACCCGACTTACAAAAATTTACGGTTACGTTGCTGTTTTTTTTGTTTGATTGTTTATATGTGTATTTACTGTCATATACGGCAGTACAATGCAGTTGAACACCTATGAATGCTTCACAGTAAAAACCACGTGCATGTGTGTGTGTGCATGTGTGCAGGGATGGGAGAAAGAGGTGGCTCTGCTCTGCTAATTCTCTGCTAACAGTTTTTCACTGTTTTGCTGTAATGTTTATGTTTTATTCACCGTTAGTGTCGAATAAGATTAATGTGAGTTGGTGGGTGAGATGGGGGGTTAATAGTGCACTGTGCTAAGGCACCGTCAGTGTGATTTTGCCACAAGTCACCTCTCCATTGTGTTTACTTCTGTGGTGTATGTTAAAGGCATTAAAGATCATTTCTATCTGGAGCAACATTTCCTAAATACTTTACTGTGATATGAGACCGTTCGTGCATGTTGTTGCTGTTAATAAAGTACAGTGCTGTTCAATAAAGACTCTGCAGCATCATTACATGAATTCTGAATTACGTCAAAATTCGAGTTACGCCACGTTCTGCAGAACCGAAAAACAAAGTAACTTGAGGACAAAAGTTTGAACATACCTGGCCATCTTGTTTTTAGGCGAAAATAAGTACACATCCTCTACAGGAATCACTCTAAATATTTCATTTTTGAGGCAGTTAGTGCACACTTCACAATGTATGTGCTGAGCATGAAAACATACTGGAAATTTGGGAACATATTGGAAGTTCTTACATAAGATGTTTATGGACAGACTGGCTGAAGAGTGAGGCAGTGGTGTTAAGTCCTCTTAAAAGACTTTAGCCTACAACATGTTGGATGATTGGCGGAGGAGAAAGTGCAGTAAACTGTAACAGTGTAATAAACATGACTCGGCAGGTTTCTCTCCAGTCTCCCTTTCAGAAATTTCTGTACATCTCAGAGCTTGAATTATGCAGAAAAACTAGAAGAATTCTCTTCAAAGGATAAACCACCGCCTCTGTGACAAAACTGTAATAAACACTCTAATCTGATTAGAGTGAGGTTCACACTGACGCGTCTCACTCTCGCTGGTTTAATCATTAAAGAAGGTTCTCGGGCCGTTCAGAAAACACGCGCTGCACATGGTCACGGTCATGCAGGGAAGAGAGCGGTCACGTGACGCGGAGCGCGCGCGCGCCTTACCTTCGGCGACGATGAGCGCGCTCGCTCCACAGCAGGAGAAGCAGTGCAGCAGCGATCTGGACCTGATGTTGAAGTTGAGAAGCGCTGCAGCGCATCCGAGTTTGGCCAAACCGAGCCACGTCCAGACGAAGCACGGCTCGTTCCCCATGAACAGGGCAACAGTGTCGCCCTGTTTCAGAGCAGCCACGGCCCTTAATGCGTTCGCCACCCTGTTGCTCTCTCTGTCCACGTCCGAGTACGAGTAGGTCTGCCCCTCGAAATGAATAAACGCTTTGTGCGGATGTCTCCTCGCGGCGCGTAAGAAGCAGTCCAGCATACTGTAGAAAGGCGTTCTCCTCTTGTACATCTCTAACCGCACTCCGCAGCGCAGAGCTCGCCAAATATAAGCGCAGTCCTGCAGAAAGTATGGAGATAGGGCTTTCAGGAGAGCCGGCAGCAGAGCCAGGCTGGCTAGAAGGGTAAACCAGACGTACATTTTTCAGCTGAAGTGGTTTGGGCGCAGAAACATGAGAAAGTTTGGGCCGAAGCGCAGCTCCGCGCGACTTAAAATTCCTGCAGCGCAAACAGGCACAAGTTCAGGGCTTTAGGGAGTCAAAGGGATTCCGTCAGTCAGCCCCGCCCCCCGCGCCTCTGGCTTTAGAGCCCCGCCCACCCCTCGCGCCTCGGGCCATAGATCCTCGCCCACTCGTCTAGGGCTCTAGAGCCACGCCCCTCACGCATCGGCTATAGAGCCACACCCCCCGTCTCCGAGTTCTGGTTGCCAGATTGAACTGCAAAAACATCCCAAACAGCGCAATAAAAGCCGTTAAAATAATTAACGTCAAAGTTCAGTCTCTTCCGTAGAAGAGGGGGGATTTTTTTAAACCTTGTTACCTGTCGTCTGTATTTAGTTAAATGTATTGGAACTACTTGTAGCCATTACTGATTAGGAGGAATGTATAATAAATAAACATTATTAGTGTTTCCTAATAAACACTGATAGTAATGCACCACTGTAGTTCATGTTGTAACATCTGATGTCTGTATCTAATGTATCAGATGAAGAGGAATATGTCCTGGACTCTTAAATACTGGGCTGTAATAGCTGTAGCACCCTCCGTCTGTATTGAAGGAACTAGACTTGTTTATAGCACTTGATGATGTGAAATGTGTTATACTCTTCTCACGCTCTCAGATAGTAACATATACTTATAGTTCATGTTGTAGCACTTGCTGTCTGTATTCAACGACTAAAAGGAATGTGTTGAATGTCTTTGTAGAACTCAAATCAGTGCTGCCATATGTGAACTAAATGTTTGCTAATTCCTGTAGCTGAAAGTTGCTTTGGACGAATGCGTTAGTAAATGTGAAAGTAATTGTAAATAATTTTTTGAAATCTACATTTTACATTAATAGTCATTAATATATTAATATTGTATATTCTAAACAGATTAGATGATTCTGTGCAAGATCCTGACACACTGGTGGAGCGGAGTGAAGCTGTAACAGACTCAACTCTTCTGAAATGTTTTTCCACAAGGTGTTGCTGTCGGTGAGAATTTTTTTGCAATTCAGTCTAAACAGAATTTGTGAGGTCAGACATTGATATCGGATAAGAAGGCCTGGTTAACAATCAATGCTCTGATTCATCCCAAAAGTGCTATTATGGACTTTGTGCACATGCTGGAACAAGAAAGACCTGTTGTTACAAAGTTGGAGACATATAATTGTTTATCATTTTCTATATGATGCAGCTTTACTGTATCATTACCATTCAACTATGGAACGGAGTCCAAACCCTGGAAAAGTCCATCATCAATCCATCATTAAACTTTAATAGTCTCACTATACATTCTGTTCAGCAGTGTTCTCCAGACAAACACACTTCGTCCATCAGTCTGATAGTGAAGTCACTCATTTCATCCCATCTAAACAGGCTATTCCGCATCACTTATGCAACACTATTATTGACCTATAATGCACTGAATGGTCGTGTATCTGATTGAACTCCCCTTGCCTCCTCGGATCAAATGGTACAGGCTTTTTTGTTCATACGTTATATTGTAATAAGTCACAGCAGGGGGCAGAACTTTCCCTTACAGAGGCCCAGAGATATGAAACAATCTTCCAAATAGCATTTGGGACTCAGTGTTAATATTTAAGTATAGGCTGAAAACATTTTTTCAGTCGAGTTATCGGTCAGTATCTTTATATTTATGTATGGGACACATCTGGAGGGTTCTCGGGCATAGAGTTCTCTGGTAAACTGGATGTATGGATGCGGTCACCTCGAACTCTGACACAATCACCCAAGTTTGCTGACGTTCATGTGAGTTGGTGTTGGATGTGTTAGGCTCAATTATGTAAGATGTGAGGAGCACACACACACTGAATGAAAGAATGTTACATATGTGTAGAAACAGTGTTTATGTCAGAGACACAGAGAACAGACACTGGAACGTCACAGAGATGAGTAAAACGTTCCATTTAGGGAAAGTGGTCTGAAACCGGAGCACACATGAGGGGCCTGATACAGGAAGATGAGGATCACGAGGATCAAAGTGTGGAAACCACTGTGGAACATATGAAATGGGTGGTGTCATCCTGTCTGTGCCCCTTTTGTGGCTCTTCCTTTAAATAATGCGGTCATAGCTAGTCCTGCCAGAGTTCCTGCTTGTGCTCAGAACACAGTGTACATTGTTCTGGACCACTCCTAACATTGAACATCCCTAACAATCTCTTTCTATCTTCTCTGTCGAGGTACATATGATACCCCTGAGATGTCCTTGACCCTGTCCCATCCAGCTGTTTGGAACATCCTTATACCCTTCTTCTGGGTGATCTTTAATTGCTGAAACCCACTCAGTCATGATGAGATCCCCATGTACACAAACCTATTCCTTCTTCAGCAGTCTTCATGCGCTGCATCTATTACTCCAAGCTACAGCCTTCTAGCTCCCACCACTAAAAACAGATTGTTTTATTTTTGGTTGTTATTGTCGTCCGGTATCATCCAGAGGAGGATGGGTTCCCTTTCTACACTTATATCACATGCTTAAACTGAACAAATGTATTATTTTTTTTTAATATATAAATCTATTGATTTTCAAACAATAGAGAGAGCAAAGAACAAACTGAACAGATCTTGTTTACAGTCATACATGTTTCTCTACAGATCACTGTAATCAAAGATTTATTATCCCCCCCCTTAAGGTGTGGGAAGGAGAGATTCAGGTGATCTTTCCTTCCACCTGCAGTCAGACTTTACACACACAATCCCCACAGAGTGACAGTTGAAACTTCACTTCACACATGTAATGTTCATGTTCATTCATATTCTCTATGTGCAATATTCAAAGTCAAAGTAAACTTTATTGTCATCTCTGCTATATACAGTACAGTATACAGAGAGACGAGATGACGAGGCTCCAGCTATGTGCAACGTGCAAAAATTTTCTGTGCAATATTTCCTGTCTCCCTGCACTGTCGAGACTTTTAACATCCTTTACTTTACACTCGCCTTATTTATTTGTGTAAATAGTTATATTTTTTGTAATAGTATATTACTTTATTCTATTTTTTGTCTTACTTTATCTTACCTGTAACTTCTCAAGCAACTTCTTACTCACTGTTTTTCTTAATACTCTGTTTGCTGTCCTGCTGCTGTAAAGATGTGGAATTTCCCACTTGTGGGACAACAAAGGTTAATCTTATCTTATCAATTTTCCCTTACCCCCCTACCTGTGTCCCCCTACCCTACCCCCTGTGCGACCAAACACAAGTGAATAGAGAAGTGATAAATTTATTATTTTTAACAAGACCATATAAATTTAATTGCAACAACACATCAAAAAAGTTGGGACAGTGCTATGTTTACCATTGTGTACCACATCCTTTTCTTTTAACAACAGTTCATAAACATATGGGAACCGAGGAGACCAGATGCTGGACGTTTATGGTTTCCATTCTTGTCTAAGAGGATTCTAGCTGCTCAATGGTCCCGTTTCCTTGTTATAAATTTCATGATTATACCAAATGTTAATAATAATAATAATAATTTCAACTCATCTGACCTCAGATGTTTTTTACACTTTGTTAAAACTCACTTAAAATGGACTGAGGCAAAGAGAAAATGGTGGCCTTTTGGGAACATACAGGTTTATATGTTAGAGCTTTAGTCTACATATGCGAGTGAGAAATCACAAACATCACGGACATCTAATATTGTTTTTTGGCCAAGTGTTCCTCCAGTTGTTTCTTTTTAGTTTGTTGCCCCGTCCCAACTTTTAAGGCGGTTTGCTGTGATTAAATTGTAGTTGTAGAGTCTATGAACATTTAAATGTAATGTTTTCCATGCTTATTCTGAATAAAATATGGGTTAATGATGTTCACCAATCATGTTCATGATTTCTGGATGAACCAAGTCAAATGCATTACTTTTCATACCAACTTTAGAGTGTTGACTTGGATTTCAGAAAAGTGCCCCAAAGATTGAGGCCCTCAGTTTTGAATATACTTGCAGGCAAATCTGAAACATTTGTTGGTAAACTTTAATTTTAAAACTCATAGCAGTAAAAAAAATAAAAATCAAACAAATAAAACACGATTACAATATAAATAGATTCAGGCCAATTACAATGAAAAAACATTTGAAAAAGACAAGCAGACACAATCTCATGTCTGAATCAAAGGGCTGTCAAACCCGCTGTCCTGCTGACATATTTTCAATTCTGAAAAAAAGTTCTTAGAACATAGTTTATGGATTTTCTCTCCTTCAGCGCCTGGGACTGGATCCCTGCTCTTTGTCGTTTTAATACTTAAAAACTGCTTGGGATACACATAGGATGGCTTCTTAATCTCTTTGTAAACAGTTACATCAGAGTTGTCACATACAGAGCTTCCAAAGTCCAGATCGTCTATGGAGGGGTCCATCAAAGAGAATGGCCTTACTGGCTCTGCATTTTTACTGGGGTAAGAGGAGGTCAGGTGAATGTTGCTGGTAAAAGTGGAGCCATTACTAGACAAACTCCAGTCACTCTGTCCACTGTCTCTAACTGGTGCTTCATCAACCAAAAAAGGCTCAGCAGCCACCGGAGAAGTGTAGCATTCATTGGCATTTCCCATTTTTGACCCCATTAGGTGCATTTCTCTGCTCTGCTTCCTGAATGTAACATTAGCACCACTAACATCACCATTACCCGATATAGATGATGCAAAATCTCCAAGAAGTTTGGGATTACGCGAGAGGAGGGACACTGGGGTAACCTGTTCAGTCACCTCAGGATCTTTAGCATCATGTGCCCTTACTGACTTGTGGAAGTCCAGCTGAGGGCCCTTTCCTGTAGGTTTGATTCCTCTCAGTTTGGATGTTCGAGTCATGTCCGTAGGAATATGGATGGGATGGTTTTGTTCATTCTTGCAGTGTTCTGGGGACTCAGCTGTGACAGAAATGCTTTGGCTTGAGGCAGCATTATCATTAGCAGGAGATTCTACATTTAATGACTCTGTTGGGAAAATAAATAAAAAAAATCAAATAAAAATAAAATTATATATATATATACACACACACACACACACACACACACACACACACACACACACACACACACACACACACACAC
>JBBIGC010000125.1:10051326-10064212 GCA_037576955.1 Lepidarchus adonis | reverse complement strand
AATACAAGGGCATCTGTATACAGCATCAACAACAACACTGAACAATACCTTGCACGTTCTGATTTTTCCGAAGCTTCTTTTTGGGTACAGGGGTCTCTAGCACTTTGGCCATGGCAGCCAATTTACTGGCAGCATTGATGATTTTCTTCTCAGCGCTAGGATTTAAGGATACACAAAAATGGACCGCAAAAATGACAAGACGGACCATCAAAAACCCCCCCAAAAAAACCCAAAGCAACAGGGATAATTAAACTTACCCAGAGGTCTGGCCCCCCTCCTCCAGTAGCTCCTGCAGGCATGTGAGGTAATACCTGCGCATCCTCCGGGCCGTGTCCTGCCTCTCTCTCAGTACCTCTGCTCTGATCAGCTCAGCAGCCCTCTCTTTGCTTTCCTGCAGGTAGCGCAACATGTCACCTAAAAACACATAGAAATCCAGTTAACCTCTGTCTACCACCATGTATTTGATCGCCATCTTCTAAAGGACCAGATTGTGCTTCAGCCATTAAGATACTTGAAAACACTTTCAAATCTACACAATTCATCTTCTCTCATGTTCAAGAACACGCAGTCTTGCAAGTGAAGATTTACAGAAATGTATTCACCTTTGATTTTTTGCACAGCTTTCATATATTGCTCCTTCATTTCTTCAAGACCAGCTTGGAGACTTTGACTGTCTGCACCACTGTAATGCATAACAATCCATTATAATAATATTAATCTTGGAATGTCAAATGCAGAAAAATATCAATTGTAAGTTACACCAAGCCAATAAAAACTGGCCTTAAAAAATACAAACCATGATTCTTTGCATGAAGATAGTTTGACTTCCTCAATTGCTTTTGTATGGGCTTCCCTTTCTCTGCACAAGGCTTCTTCATGCTCTTCTGAAATAAAAAGTGGGGGGAATTTACAAATCAAAACTCTAATAATAATAATAATAATAATAATAAAAAATCTTTATTTATAGAGCACTTTTCATACATCAGGATGCAGCTCAAAGTGCTTTACAATATACATAGTTAATAGAATTTGTATTTTTGCTCCGTTTTCTTTGTAATCTGTATAACAAAGTGCAGAAATTACAAATAAGAAAAGCACATTTAGATATATAGAAAATAAATGATAAGAAAATTAAAAAAAGATAAACACAGGATGGGTTCATGTATGTATATGATTAGTGATGTGTTTTATAACAAATCTATTAATTGAACACTTTATTGAATAAAGTTTTTAACTGTTTTTTTAAAAAAATTATTTACTGTTGATGCCTGGCAAATATTAATCGGAATTAAATTAAATTCCATAGTTTTGGGGAATAATAACTAAAGGCTGCTGCTCCAGTCTTTTTTTTGGTTCATTTTAGGGAGCTTCAGTAAAGCAGTGTTTGCGGATCTTAATGCTCGATGTGGGGTGTATTCCACCAGATAGTCTATAATGTGTGCAGGTGCTAAACCATTTAGAGCTTTATAAACCAGTAGGAGGATTTTAAAATCTATTCTGAATGAGACTGGTAACCAGTGTAAAGAAGATAAAACAGGAGTTATATGTTTTTCATGCGTGTCAGTACTTCTGTAGCCGGTTAATGGTGTTTTTTGGTGGTAAACCAGTGAACAGAGCATTACAGTCATCTAGTCGTAAAAAAAAAAAAAAAAAGCTTGGAGTAGTCAGCATCCTGCTGTTTTCTTAAATGGAAGAAAGTGGTTTTAATTATTTTATTTATGTGTGACTTGAAACTTAAAGTGAAGTCAGAGTACACCCAGATTTCTAATTTCCTCTTTTGATCGTAGAGCTAATTTTCATCATTCTTTTAAAATATGCCCTTTCTTTGATTCATTGCCAATTATAATGAATTTCTGTTCTGTTGCTATTCATCCAATTAAAGATTTAATTAAGGGTTTTTTTTTTGGACTTGTGTCTTTTGGCTCCATAAATATGTATATTTGCAAGATGATGAGTTTTGTAATTTTAAGCTAGTAAGAAGTGTTATTAACTGTCGAGTGAATCTAGTTTTTGATAAACCCTGAACTATTTCAGCAGTTTTGCTTAAAATTCTCTCAGAAAAATTGTTACAAAAATGCATTGTTCAGGAAAATATAATTTAAATGTAAAAAAGCACTAGATACTGCTCTGTTTTCTTACTCTTCAGGTTGTGTAAAGTGCTCTTGTGCTCTCGGACAGTCTGTTGAAGTTGGCGACAGGCCTTCTCCAAATGTTTCTGAAGGTCCTGACTCTTTTTCTTGAGCCTGGCAATAATATCATTACATCCCTTAGTACTACACACACCTTCATTCTTCTGGGACTCAGTACCTATTTGAGCAGAAGAAGCAAGAATAAGCACACTTCCTCAAACCAGAAAGAAATTAAGAAATAATCTAAGAAGATTGCGCACACACATACCACGTATCTGACGAAGCTCCTTCTCATGGTGTTCATGTGTTTCCTTCAGAACACGTCTTAAATTATCCTCACTTGTCTGGAGCATGAGGAAAACAAAAAGAAAGAAATATTTATTTAAATATGTGTTTACACCATATTAGTCCTGAAAATGTGATACGAGTTCTCACCAGCGAGGGAGTTGGTGCTGAAAGATCATGCAAACACCAAAGAACAAAGAGTATTCTCCACAGCTCCACAGGGGAGCCACTGTTGTTCAGCAGAGAGTATACACTCCTAAATTCTCTTTTTTTGGTCCACATTTAGAGTAACAGAGATTTGCACAAGTATGTGAGCCAAGGTAGCTCCTCTATATCAGATGCTGTGTAGTTGCTCCTGATTAAATCTACCATGGTTATCAGCAAACTTAATTTTGTGTTTAAAGTTGTGCATTGCTACACAGTTGTGGATCAGCAGCAGACTTAGCACAGAGTAAATATCGTCATGGTGGTGTTGTTGCTCCCTGCCTTAGCTAAGGTTTACCTCCCAGAAGAGCATCCTTTTAACTAGACTGATGAGGACCATGTAGAGTGGTGTGAGATGGCATTCACTGTTGAATGTTTAACTCAACTCAACTCAAAAAGGGGAGCACATCCCACTAACAGCAATGTGTGTATGTAAGATAAAGCAAGTTTGTCCTTGTTACAAAGTTCCAATACTCTGGGAATTTAGGAAGTCTAGGCAAGGTCAGAGTTTGGGACATAACTTGAATTTTGCCATAAGTCAAAACTTGCGCACTGTGCTTTACGAACAGCAGCAACATGAAGGTCTCATTTTACAGTAAAGCATTTAGGAAACGTTACTCCGGATAGAAATGCTCTTTAATGCTTCAACATACACCACAGCAGTAAACGCACTGGAGAGGTGACTTGTGGCAAAACCACACTGACTGTGCCTTAGCACAGTGCACTATTAACCCCCCATCTCACCCACCAACCCACATTAATCTTATTCAACACTAACGTTGAATAAAACAATCATCACATCAATAACAGTGTTACGACCTCTTGTGTCCATGCTCTTGTCTATCTAGGTTCCTGTGATTGTTTCCAGGTGGCCTTAAGATTGGTTCCTGCTCATCAGGTGATGCCTACCTGTGTGGATATGAGGCGCCCTGAAGAGGGAGGAGCGTGATGACCGGACTGACTTGGGGCTTTGGGAGAGACCATATGTCTGTCTGTGTTAGTTTGTCTTTATAATTTATGTGGTGGGTAGGAGGCTGCTGCCATTTGTTTTTGGATATATTCTGGGGTTTTCTCTTGTTTTTGATAGGATAGGGAGATAGGGGAAGAGCACTGACTTTTGGTTTTCCTTTATTTGTTTGTTAGATTAGTTAGTGTACCAAAATTATTATAAAAAATATACCAAAGTTATTGTTTTTGTTTGTTATTTTGGCATTGGGCAGTCTCTGAACTTGGAAACCACGGTGTTTGTACACATAATAAATGTGTTGCCAATTGACAAACAGTCCAGTCCCCTTTGTATGTTACGGCCTAACCCTAGAATGGGTCATAACAAACAGCAATAAGCAACTGCACAGCACAGCACAGCCCCCTCTTTCTCCTCTCCCTCCACTTACAGTTTCCAGTGAGAAATGTATTTAAGAGATGGCAGCTCAGGAGAACTGTGGAGGTCAAGATGAGATCTGGAAGGCCAAGAAAACTCTCAGAGAGAACTGCGCGTTTGCTGGTCAGAAAGAGAAACAAAAATCTCCATGACTGCAAAAACCTGCTATTTTAGATTAAGCAGACTCAGGAGTGGTGGTGCACCATTCCACTGTGCAGCAATGCCTGCACTGACAAAACTTTCATGGAATATTCAGCAGAAGAAAACCTTATCTGTGCCCTTATCATAAAATTCAACTTCAGAAGTATGCAACAGACTTACAGAAACCTGATGCATTTTGAAAACAAGTGCTGTGGACTGATGATTTGACCAATCAGCAAACGCATGTTTGGAGAAAAAAAAAATGGGAACATTTCATGAAAAGAACTCCTTAACAACCATTAAGCATGGGGGTAGATTTATCATGCTTTGTAGTTTTGTTGCAGCCAGTGGTACAGCAAACATTGAATGGTTGGAGGGAAGAATGAATTCCACTAAATAGCAGCAAATTCTGGAAGCAAACATCACTCCATCTTTAAAAACGCTAAAGCTGAAAATAGGATGGCTTCTGAAACAGGAAAATGATCCTAAACATCTCTCAAAATCCACTATGGACTACCTCAAGAAACACAAGCTGAAGGTTTTGGAATGGCCATCATATATATATATATATATATATATATAAATATAAATAAATAACCATACACACACACGACAGATGGTGTTACTAACCTTTATCCACTCCTGTTTGCTGTGGGCAACAGCTTTGGACATTGCATCTCTACATATGTCTCTCAGTTTGCCTCTTACACCAGCCTCTTTGCTGCCGTGTCCCTCAGCAACCTCTCTACTCAGGCCCTGAACCTCCTTCAACACCTCCTGTATTTCAGCCAGTACCTCCTCTTTGGCTTGCTGCTTCTCTTCACATAACCTCAAAGTAAATTAATACATAGTAATTTTCTTATTTTATCAAGAGCAAATATTGAACGTGTTATCAAATTTGTCAGTATGATAATAGTACCATGTTTTGTGATGTGACCTTTGCTGCTTTTATCATTACCTGATCTCTTGCTGACTCTTCCAGTCTTCTTCCTTTCTCCTAAGAGTCTTCTGTAGGTCTTCCTGGCCTTGTCTGAAGGCCTCTTCATGAGCTTGCGCAATGCTTTTCTCCAGCTGAGCCTTTAGCTGGGTCCTCAGGCATGAAATCTCCTGTTGCTTGTCCTGGCTCCACATGGCTCTTGCTGCAGAGAGCTCAGCTTTCAGGAGAGCAGTATGCTTCTCATCTGAATGTTTGAGCTGTGTGTTTAGAGAGAGCACTTGCTCCTGAAGCTCTTTGTTTATCCTTACATAGTCCTCTAGCTCCTTGCTTTTCCCACAGAGTGTCTCCTGCCATTTATCCTCAGCTGTTTTTATTGCTGAAGCCACCTTGCCCATTAAGATAGAAATAAGGTTTAAGATGGCAGCACAAAATCAAAATTCAGAAAAACACACCTCAATAATTAACCCTCTACCTGATCTTGAATGCTTTGTATTTGTAGCATCTCCCATTTCTCTTTCTCGGTCTGAAGGCTGGCTTTGTACTCTGGGAGGGCACTCAGGTCCTGAAGCCAGCGAGTGCGGGCCCTAGACACAGCACCTTCAACCTGAGAGAAGCAAGTCCTGTTATAATGCAATGCCTTAAACAGCATCGTAATATCAGATTTGAAAAAATTGAGAATTAATGAGAAAATTAGTTTACATGATACCCTGAATTAAATTCACAACAAACAGACCTGTAATGTGATGTCCTGCACATGTTTCTGTTGCAGGTCTTTCTCTCTGCATCGGAGAGCATCTTCCACTGCTTTAGAAAGATTGCTGTCTGCCTCACGCTGTAGAGCTGCTCTCTGGGTACAGAGTCTGGCCTCCACTTGCTCCTGGGAGAAGAACGGAGTTGCTGATTCTGGGTTGTCTGTCTGAGAGGAGCCCTCCTGTGTGTTTGGAGCTTGGGCTTTTTTATTCTTCTTCATAGTTTCCTCCAGTCTGAGTGCCCAGCTCCTCTCCACCTACAGTCAGTCAATGTGAGAACAAATAAGTACATCCCACAGAAAATGATTTGCTCAACATTTTTATACAAGCAAACACCCCCTTTCATGCAGTTTATAGATAAAGGTGATAATACACCACCAAAAAACACAAAGTGGTATTTTGTAGTCACTTTTATCTGATCTGAAGGAAAAAAATAAGTATGAGTTCATAAAAGAGATTAAGTGACATTGATCAGAACCTCCTACATGTGTAACCTGCCTTATTTTAATTGGACATCTAGGGTCTGGAGTTCTCTTTGCTATTTAAGTTAAGTTAAAGAAGTTAAAGAACTTAAGACAGCCAGAAACTAAAGTACTTGAAAAATGTATCTGTAAATAATTTGAAATAAAACACTAATAAAAAAAATAAAAAAAATCTACAAATGATGTACAATTATTCCATCTGCATAAAAAACAACTCTACCTATATATAAATATAAGACATGTTTGATTTTACAGTGTCAAGAATAAATATGTGAACATTTTGGAGTTTCATGGTTTTCTGCATTAATTTGTCATAAAATGCCATCTGATCATCCAAGTAAAAGGATTGACATATGTAATGTGTCTAAAATAACACAAAAAACCTGATTTTTTTTTTTACTTTATTGAGAACAGCTATAAACAACTTATATTGCTAGTGGAAAAAGTATGTGAACCCTGGGTCATTCCTTTATTTCATTGAGGAGAATTTGTTGTGCTCTTGGGGTCATTTTGACAGAATGCCCACTTCTTGGTAGAGTAGCCAAAGTCTAAAAGTGTCCCATTTGTAGATCTGATAGACTGGTGAATTTCTGAAGTCTTTGAATTCACATTGTAACTTTTCCAGCTTTACGGAAAGCAGCTATTCTTGATCCTCTGATTAGTTCATCAATAATTCAAGGATTCACATACTTTTTCCACTAGTAATAGAAATCGTTTATGGTTGTGCTCAATGAACACATTGAAAGATCAGATTTGTTGTGTGTTATTATTTTAGGCACATTATGTTTGTCAATACCCTTCAGTTACATTTAATGAGATTCACATACTTTATCTTGCCACTGTAATGTTGATAAAGCTGATTCTGTAAATGTTTTGACAGACAACATGAGATAAGACAACAAGCCAATGAGAATGAAAATAGTGCTGCATCTAACCAATCAAGCGGCTGGATGGGTTAGGTTGACACACACAACTGTAGGAGTAGCGACTGGAAGCAGCACACATGCGAATGCTTGGGCTACTTCAGCCTTGCACAACAGTACATCAGAAGTGGGAGAATGATCAAAGAAAAAAGGTCGACATGTACAGTGGTGTGGAAAAGTGTTGATGTAGTTTACGTGAAGGACTTTTATTTTTATTCTTTAAGGGTCTTTAAAATGGTCATTTACTTTTTAACAATTCCAAAACCCCAATGTTGATTTGTTTAAATTTTTAATATGTTTTTTTTTTTATTCACACTGATAGAAGAACAACTTAAAGTGCAATTTACATATATGTAATTTTTGTAAATTTTTGTCCAGTTGATTTAACAGTGTTTAAAACTTTAATAACTTCAGGTCAGAATGTCATAGAAGCACCATTTAAATTGTAAATGGGTGAAAATAGGTGTACCATGAAGAAAATAGGGTTCAACTGTGAAAAATAAGAGCCTTTGTAGGTTTATAACCATTTACCCTTCATAAGCATTACTACCTCCAACTGTCATGCGCCTCTGTGAAGCCAATCACAGAATTCACCCCTAAACACCCCCAACCCCTGACAAATCCAGCCAATCACAGAATTCACCCCTAAACACCCCCAAAACCCTGACAAATCCAGCCAATCACAGAATTCACCCCTAAACACCACCAACCCCTGACAGCCCAGCCAATCACAGAATTCACCCCTAAACACCCCTAAACCATGACAAATCCAGCCAATCATAGTAGTTTTCCATGTTTGGATGTCATTTTATTGATGGACATGACTGTCACATACATGCATCACAGCCAAATACCCAGAAGTGAATTTGAAGATGCGCAAAATATGAGATGGCATGCTGGGAATATTAGTTATTTTGGGGTATTTCTGCTGAACGAAAAGCAGTAGGTTGGTATTTGTTTTAGTGATTGAACGTGCTGTTTGGATTAAAAATCCAGGTTTTCTGTGCGTGAGTGGTTCTAAAACACTGCATAAATTCTCAAAAAGGGAATTAAAACTATTGTAGTGTGTTCTCTTGAAAAACTTGAAAGCTGTTGACTGTTGAGACCTTTAAATTCTGTATTACCCATTAAATTTTTTTGGAACTGACCAATTAATTTAGTTGTCCATTTCTCATGCAACACTTGAAGCTTCAGACTAGTCAGAGTAAAAATTCTATTTTATTGTATGAATAAATTTAGGTGAAATAAAATTGTCAGTGTTGTCAGTGGAATTAGCACACATTCGAACATGAAAACAGAAATAACAAAGTAAACCATTAACTTGCTGCACCATTTGCTGATTTGTAAGATTATAAAATGTTCCTAAAGAAGTTGTTATGTATGACTAACCTTTTCTTGCTCTTTCTGCCAGCTCTGCTTAGCTGAGGTCAGTTGCTTGGTGACTTCTAGCTGGATCTCGACCTCCTTCTCATTGATCCACTGAGCTTCAAGCTTGGAGACCGCCTCCTTGTGTTGACAGACCAACTCAGCCTTCAGCCTCTCCAAAGCAATCTCACCCTCTTCTTGTGTTCTAATCTGGCAGAAGTAATGAGGCATCAAAACATTTGATATCACAATGCAAAAATAACCACTGACCATTGATCATGGAAAGTTAACAGTATTTATTTTTATATATAATTCCAATGCCAATTATAGAACCTCTATAGGATACTGCAGAGTTTAAAAGCTGCTGCTAGTCTGTATGACTAATTTGGGGTAACATTTCAATAAACACTGTGCAAGTATTCTAGGGAATTTTAAAACTTCTGTCACAGAAGCAAATATGCCTGGTCATGGCTTTGCTGAAGCTGGAAATCTTGACCATGTGACAGGAATCATGGACTCTCAGAAATACCAAGCCACTTTGAGCAGGAATGTTACTCCTTCTGTGGTGAACTTGAACCTTTGTGATAATTGGACTCTCCAGAGGATACCAAGCTCACTTCCAAATCAACCCAAGCTTGGTTCAAAGAATCAGTCCTAAAATGTCCCTGAGTGGCCTTCTCAGTCTCAACACTTAAAGCTCATCGCAAATATTTGGCTGGATTTAAAGAAAGCTTGTGTTGCAGCACGGAAACAATTGAACCTCAAAAGCGGTATCAGAAGCTTGTCAGCACTTATCACCTATTAAAAGCTATAAAATGTTTTAATGTAAAACAACTTTGGTTTGAAAGTCACTATAAGTTATGATTGTTATTATTCATTAGGCCCTTTAAAAAATGGGGACGGACTATGTGATGAGAATATTGAATTGTGAGCTGCATCAAATCATGAGCTGAGTGTACTGTTTCAGTAAGGGAGGAGAAAAATACATAAACAAAAAACAAAAACAAATTACTAACAATAAATCCTTAATGAATAACTAAAAAAGTAAAACTAATAACTGTAAAACTCACATTTTTATAGAAGCAATATTTGAAAACACCATTTCTAATTCTCATTTTGGAAAAAGAGGAAAAATGCTGCAATAAATATATTATTTTTAAAAGCTTATTTAGTCCATTTAAATCAATAATCATCCATCCACCGTCCATACAGCCTTATCCATTTTGGGTCGCTGGGAAGGCAGAGTCGATCCCAGCTGACAACGGGTCAGGGCAACCCATTGCAGGGCAACACAGAGAAACACAACCAGCTACACACCCACAGGGAATTTAGACAGATGTAAGAAACCAGAGCACCCAGAGGAAACCTATGCCAACACTGGAAGGCACCTGTGGCCAACCTGGGGGTGGAACCCAGGACCTTCTTGCTGTGAAGAGACAGCACTAACCACTCCATCATCGTACCTCCCTTATGAATTATCATTGCAATACAAATTAATAATAATGATAGCAACATTTAATGCATTAAAAGTCTGTACAAAATTAAATTACCTTGATTTCATTCATTTTTTCCTCTTCTGCGGTCCAGCTCTTCAGGTTTTCCTCAAGTTTGTCCTTTTCCTTGCAAACGGAAATGTAACATTCCTGCACTGCTAAAACTTCTTGACTGAGTTCAGCTAATTTAGACCTGAGGAGAATCCCCACAAGAGATTCAGCTTACATGATGTAAACAGTAAAAAATTATATGCATGTTAGCAATATTGACTGTGAACAAATAAACAGCCAATGAATTCTTAAGAGTGAGAAGTCATAGTACTGAAATGTTTGTTTATGTAATGGCATTAAAGCACTTACTCCAGCTGCTGGATGTGCTGCTCATGTTGGGCAGTGAGTTGTTCCACATGAGCTGTATGCTCTTGGGCGAGTTCTGCTTGGACATGCTGTACTACATCATCTCTGTACTGCTGTTGGACCCTTTCATACCTTCACACAGACAGACACACACACACACCTTGATGACCGATACACATTTGAAATGGTCACAGAAAAAATAAATACACAAGGAAAACCAGCAATATACCATCTAATCCCAACTGGCAGTCACAGTAAGAACATTATTTCTGGACCCACTCTTACCTTTCTGCAGCCTCCTGCTTCTCCTGGTCCAGCTCCTGAATCATCTCTCGCATCTTGGTGCAAAGCTCAGAGTTCGCTGCTTTGACCTTCTCTTCACTCAGCTTCAGCTCCTTATTCCGCACCTCAAGCGCCTACCATTCATAAACTATATTACTGAATACATTTTGACTCTAGCATGCTGATTCTATGTGGATTTCCATTTCTGAGACATAGGAGAGCAGCAAAATGACACACACACACCTCTATTCTGTTTTCTAGGTTCCGTCGCTCCTCTTCAAGTTTTAGAACCTCTTTTTGAGAAACCATGCTGGATGGCTCCAACAGCTTTTCAAGGCTGCGTTCCCTCACCTACAACAGAAGACGGCAAAATATTTAATACTGAGCTTACAGCTTATAAGGCAGTAATTCAATATAGCAACAATACAAAAGTATTGTTGTGTGAAGCACACCATGGAGTCTTTAGCCCTCTTCTCTGTTCCATCTAGTTGGGTCTGTAGCTGCTCCACATGCTTATGAGTGGTCCGTAGCTCTTCCTGCAACTGGGAAATCCTCTGTCTTTTTGTTTTCAGCTGTGCTAGACACCGCTGCAGCTCAGTCTTGAGATCTCTCACCAAGTCCTCCTTAGGCAGACTGGGATCTGATAATACAGGGGAGCTGAAAAACAATTGGAGAAAATAAAAACACTTAAAATTGTGAAACGCTGCAAAAACTAAAATCAAAAATCAAATTTCATTAAATTACACAATAATCTTAAATATTACCTGCGATTCCGTGAATTTTTCAAGTTAACTTTCTTGATACCCAGATCTATGTAAGACTCTGAGAGTTGGTTCTCACACTCTGTGTTTAAATCAAAAGAAACTGCTCCAAGCTTGACAGCAGACTCATACAATGTGATCTGTTCTTTCAACTCATTTAACTCTTCCTGTGGAAAAAGAAAGTATAACTACAAGTCAGCATACATCCAATGACTTAACTTTCTATGAGATCATGTAAAAAGAAGCACTGGTTTACTCACCTGCAGTGCTTTGTTCATGTTCTCACAGATGTTCCGACTCGACTGTGTCTGCTGAAGTTTTATCTGCATCTGACTCATCTCTTGTACTGACCCTTAAAAAGACAAGACTGAAAAGTTAAGATTGCAAGAACACACTTTCTACAAGACATACATAACATACTCCAAACTCTTGAGAATTGGACCAGTTTTTAAATCCAAGACATAGGTAAAACATGGTCCAAGTGGTCTTCAATATACATGTTATAAGGGAAACTGTCAAACCACTCAACCTTGAAATTTTCATTTTGTTAAAAAGATTCAACTGCATTAACATTTATGCAGAAAAGGCACCACTGACCCATGCAGTGACTACAGAAACACACAAATGCGCCCACACACACACACCAGTCTGAAGAAGCTTGGCACACTGCTGCTGGCTCTCCTCCAAACGCTGTGTGAGGGCATTGATGACTGTAGCTCTGTCTACCTGCTCCTCCTCCCTCTGCCTCTCCAGCTGCCTCACTTGCTCCCGCAGCCTCTGGGCTGCTTGCACCTGCCGGGCACATACATCTTTACTTTTGACCAAGACACAGCCCACAATGATTTACAGCGCCCTCTGCTGAAATACACATTTTGGCATTGGATCTTTTCTTTACAATTAATAACTGAACAAAAATAACAGCATTACTAATAAAAATACAAACAAACAGTAGCTGCACATAACAGGGCAGCATGTTTTTCAAGTATGAGTCATACTGTTATCGGTTAGGTTTGATTCATTGGGGTGTAAAAATGTTTTAAAATGGCCAGTGCTTATTTAGTGAAACTCTGGTGTTAGTCAACAAAAGAGTGATGGAAAGGGGATGAATCATGAGTGTGCTAACCTGCTCTTCCAGGCTCTGAGTATGTGAGTCTAGTTTTTGCTGAAGGGTGAGTATTCTAGCTTCGTGCTGTTCCCTCATGACAGCCATGTCTCGGTCATGCTGCTCCCGCGCTCGTGTCAGTGTATCAGAGCGACACAGCTCAGTCATCTGTTGTTGCATGCTGTCTACAGCTGCCTCTGCAGCATGCTGCCTCTTCATGTTCTACACACACACACACACACACACACACACACACACACACACACACACACACACACACACACACACACACACA
>JBBIGC010000125.1:10034370-10050600 GCA_037576955.1 Lepidarchus adonis | reverse complement strand
TACTTTTATGTTAAAAGATAGTTGTGCCTTCATTGGAAATGAACAATAAATATTGTTGAAACCATATGAAAATGTCGACATGGGGGAAGGCTATAAAACACAAGATGATCCTTGTTTCAGACCTCCTGCTTGGACAAAATTTAATAACTGGACCTCAGTGACTTTTGATTGAAGACCCCTGTATTAGAAGATGTATGGTATTTCCTTTTTTCCTATACTCCATATTACTTACTTGGTGAAGAGTCGAGAAAGTCTCTTTGAAGCTGGTCAAAGCGTTCGTTTTGTAAGGATGACTTGGTATTGAACATCTTTGGTTGGTTTGTTGGATTATATGGACGAAACGTGGCTTTGTAACAATCAGCTCTGCCCTCAGTTACTCCATTATTTAAATTCTGGTAAAAAAAAAATGGTAATATCAATGTAACTACAGATAATTTTCCCAAGTGTTATAATGGTGTGCTCTCATTCAGACAAGCATCTTTTAAATATGCATTAACTCCTTAAACCACAAGGGGCTGCATGTGGGTCTACATATCAACTCACACAACAAAACTTACAGTTTAGGTAAATAATAATTACAATCATAAAATAAATAGATCCTAATAAATACATCACAAAAAACACAATTTTTAAATCCTTACATGAAGGATTCCCCAAATCTTTATCTACCTACCTTAGAGTCAACTCCATGGTGGATCCCTGTGTGTGGATAAGTGCCCTGTTCACATCGCTCCTCTGTAGACATGTTAGAAATACCACTTGACTCTGCCACTTCTGCAGAAGAGTAGACATAGCCTCCAGACTCATAATGATAGTTCTGGCCTTGATGGGGATCCCAGACTTGGGGTAAATGATCAGCATAGTTGTTAGGCTGTGAAGATGTGCTCTCATGGGTGTAACACTGAGGAATTAAGAAGTCAGTCATACTCCAGGTTTGTGAAAGTGATAATTATTGTACATTTTGAAGTGAATGTATAAATGTCAACAAGGGAGTGCATCCCCAGATTTGCATTTTTGTCTCAGAATTGAACTGCACGACAAACTCACATCTTCAGCAGAAGGAGAACCCGGCTTCTTAGACCATTCAGGAAGTCCATTCCAAGCATGAGGTGGCCTAAAATGTTTAAAGGCAACTTCTCACAAAATGGATATGACAGTGGATATGTAAGTGAAGAAAATATATAGTTTAAATTAAAAGTTATTTTTGGACCAAGTCTCAGAAAGTGCTGCTGGCTTCCAATACCTGTTATCATCTCCTTGGTGACTGCAGGTTGAATAGTTTAGCTCAGGTGAGGAGCAGTCCCGACTATCCTCCAGCATATCATCCGGGAGGTCAGTCAGAAGCTTATGCAGCTGGAGGACACACATGTTGATCAGAGCTTAAGTGAATCAATATGTAAAGAGTCTGCTCAAAATTTTGCAAAACTGGGGCCGCACATGTGAAACCATGACAACTGCTGGCAAAAATATTGCTAACTAGTTTCACCACAAAAACAGAACTGACAAAAAAAAAAAAAAACACATAACACATAACCTCTGCTTCTACAACACAGCAAGAAAATCATCTGACACAGTGAAGTGTCATTTGAATTAAGGGATTAATCTAAGTAATTAAGGAAAGAAAAATCAAAGACTGCTTTAAGGGAACCCAGACATTCATTAAAAGACACTCAAAGCACAGCAAGCTTCTGACAAGAGGGGAAACAAGCTAAACCAGATGAACTTACTCTGCATAAAGCATGTCGAATGAACCCAAGGTCTTCCACAGTCCCCTCACACACAAAATCACCTCCATGTTCCCGCATTTAGGCCACGCACAGAGACTCTGCTGTTACCTTCAGGGACTAAACCACATGCTGCAAACTTGCTGGAGTTTATCTGCATGAGTCATATGATTAAGCAGGCGTGAGCATAGAATAGAAAGAATAGAAAGGATCAGCGATTCTTCTTCATTTTTTGCTTTGTCCTGGTCTCGGGTCTGCCTATTGTCAGTGCGTGACCATATATTTTGGTTAACTGGAGCAGAAACATTCCTGCATCCCACAAGAAAGAAAAAAAAACTAAAACTCAGTGTATAACCTATAGTTCAGCCTCTTCAAAAATGTTCCTAGATCACCTCGTTCAAGCATTCAAATCACTAGCCTCAATAACAGCCTGTTATTGCAGGTTAAACCTTCGCTCTTCAGTTGCTCCAGATGAATCCAGAGAGCCATGAGAAAGTAGGTTATGTGGGTCAGAGAAGCACATACTGAACCAGCCCCAGCAGACACACCTGACAGCTCCTCACTTTAACCAAGAATGACTCTAGGCCACTGTGCAGCAGATAACTTAACAGTTAGTCAGAGCCTGCACGCATGTGATTGGAAGAATCTGCTCTTCACAAGGGTTCTCCGCCTACTAGCTTAGGAACAAAGAGCCTGCTTAGTAAAGTACAGTATGAAACACTTTATGGTTTGTTCTACTAAAGTGGACCTTTTACATCTTTATCCTATTCCATTTTCACTGATATTGTCAGACCTATTGCATATATATATATATATATATATTTATTATTAATATATTTATAGCAGGGCTGATGGTTTTACAACTTAACTTAAGCCATTGTTTCAATGTAGTCATAAAATGTTAAATAGTATTTTAAGTTCAAAAATAACCTCATCTTGATGAATTATAGTAACAGATTGGATGTGTTTAGCTTAACAATCTAATCTGTAATGTGGGAGTCGATTAAAATGGACAAAAAGGACAACTCATTTGACATTCCACTGCCTATTATGTAAATGTGAAGAATTCCAACATTATGAATGTGGACAAACTAAAAACACAGTACGTATCTGATAAAGAGTCTGGACATGTACAGGTGACTTTAATGAATTTTGTAAATATTAGTTTCAGTATAATAATTTTGTGTAGTAACCTGGCAGATTTGTTTAGCACTGCAAAATTGCAGCATATTCAAAAACAGCAATGGGGTTTTATTTAATTTACTATAAGAACCTGCATAAAACAGACATGGTACAAAAAAAACTATGATCAAGGCAAAAAAGCCTAAATTATCTCTGAAAGTATTTGCAAAAATGTGTTTATGTTATGTGTTTATGGCATAGTTTGTAAAATATTTCTTTTTAAAATATACTAATAGACAATAGACTAAACTTTTGACTAATTACTATATATTGTATACCATTATTGGACACTATATAAACACATGTATTATATATACACTATATATAATTGTACATACACAGTATATTGTAATGCATATTGTACTGCACTGTACAATCATGTACTTTGGGTATATGGTATGTTTTCTGAATCAGATTATTTGTACTTCACACACCACACAATTTGTGTGCTTCTGAACATGGATCATACTATCTATAATCTGTTTGTAACGTTCAACTACTAAGGAGAAACCATTGACCAACAAAATCCATACAATACCATAGAAACAAACGCCTTGTGTGCGCAAGCATAATGATATAATGCTTCTGACAAACCCTTCTATGAAAAACTATGGATGAACTGTCCACAGCCAAAACATCACGCCACTTTATAACCAAGCAACACAGAGGTTATGAAAGTGTACACATCATGTTATTCGCTTACAGTAAAAACAAAACATCTCCCTAGGTGTCGGATTGCAGCTGACTGGAGTTCAGTGATCAGTCTCCACACTTCTGCTAATGGGCGTGTCCAGGAACGACAGACAACAATGAGTTTCTGAACGTTAGAGAAATATTAAATTACCTCTTGTTCCCGTGCGTAATCTTCTTGGTCATATTCTTCCTCTTCCTCGTGCTGCGTTTGTAAGGCGGCACTATCGAAATCGATGGACATGACTACCTAATGTTAGGGCCTAAAAAAAGACAAACGTGTAGTAAACACAAACCGGGAGGAAAAACGTGGCTAATGGCTAAACGAGTTAGCCGAACTGTTAGGTTCGGTGTGTATATGTAACGAGGTCAGGATACTTTTCTACTTTTAAGCAGCAGCCCGCACTCTGTGTAACCCGAGAGGAAGTCTGTGTTAGCATTAGCCATCTAACGTTACTCAACTTTAGCCCACACACACTGTCTCCAGGTTACCAACAACACACCATTAGTCGAGCAAACCCACCTTTAACGAATGAGAAATGTGTCCACGAGCCTAAATCTGTGCCAGGTCCATCATTTAAAGCCTACTCTGGAGATGAATCGCACCCAGCGGTAAAGACCTGTTAGTCAAAACAATAGTCACCAAGTAAACCAAGCAGCAAGTTTAACGACTTTCCCTTGCAATGGTAAATTCACGTTCTATATGGCGGCTAAATCCAGCATCCGTATATGAAGCTCACAACTCTTAAGACATTGTAATCGTCGTACTAAGGTCTTTTTCTGCAAGGAGCGAACACTGCATCTAATCTATCCCGCTAGCCTTCAGTCTATCAACAGTTGAAACATGGCGCTTTGAACAGCGGCAAAATCCCATCCGCTGATTGGTCACGGAGGTGATGACGTATAAACGGAACTCTATTATTTCTGAAACTCCAAACCACAGCCAATGACACACTTTACAAAAGAAAAATAATGAAATAGACTCATTCAATGCTAATATTTCATAAATTCAGTGGTATAACTAGCATTTGCTTAGATTTTGGGGAGGGCTCCAATTAGATCAAATAGAAATACAGAAAGAGATTTTTCTCAAAGCATGTAATTTCACCCAACATCTAGCTAACCCAAATTCATAATTACGATCAGATTTTAAAATGACAAATAATAATTGCATCATGTTGGGGTTGTGGAATGATTCACCTGAAAACATTTCCCATTAAAGAAAATGCATTATGAATAACATCATGATCAATAGGAAGGACTGTGTTAAAATTTTTTGATATAAACTTAAAAGTAAAGAGTAAAAAACAAGCAAACAAAACAGGTGCACTTTTTTGTCATCTCCAAGGGTAGATTTTACAAGCATGAGCCCAGTAGAGAAGCCCCCTCTGCACCACTAAGTAACTACTTAACATTAAAACCAAATGACACATGATCTTTTCAAACCTGCATTGCAATAAGTTTCTTTCTATCTTGCTCCCACACTAAACATAAAAATACTCTGAAGCAACAAAGGCGTTCTTTATTTTGTTGTTCAAATATGAAACAATACATAGCATAAGTTAACTGATCAGGGGTGAGGTTACCAAAAGCACTATAGCCTTAAGATAAATTGAACTGAATCTTGAATTCTTTCCCTGCTCTCTCTCTCTCTCACAACCATCAAAGTACAGTGTTTTTGGAAACTCACTCTTGTACTGTTCTGTATTGGTGAAAACTAGAGGAATTCTAGTAACGACAGTACTGTATTCACAGGCACTGCTGTGCATCTACCTAAAACTTGAAAAGTGAATCTTTGAGCAAAAAAAATAAAACATGCTGGCTTTGACAGTGTTCAACAGATAAACATTTTCAGTTTATTACAGAGTATCCACGCACCTCCAAAAAAGGTAAAGTATACCTTTCAAATGTCTGTCATAACCAAATGTCAATACCTGGGATTAAAATAACATTTCCCCACCTCCCAAGGTGACTCCACCATAGTCTAAAGAACATTGTTACGTTAGACTCTGAAGATGCAGAAGAGCAGATTTCCTTTGACCATTTCTGTTTTGTTCAAGATGTTTAAAACTGTTGGGGCTTAAGTATCAGCAGCTGCATAATACAAACTAGCCAATTTAAGCACACACTTCATGTCAATCAGTGATCAGGGGGTAGAGGACCTGAAAGGAGTTTGTGTCACCAACAGCCCTCAAAGCTGTCTGACTTGAGTGAATGAGCTGTTTCAAGATCTTGAGTGGCCAATCAAGCCAGTTTACTGACAATGGCCTGGTTGAGAGAATTTAGCTGATTGGTCCATTTGTCTAGGGCTGTGTATCGAGCGCCGCCTCTTTTCTGGTGATCAAGCTCCAACAGCTGGTTAACCTGGTCAATTCGGCCATTGATTGTGCTGAAAAGTTAACAAAAGAGGATATATTAGAATAAAACAAACACCATCTTTTCTTCTTCATTGTCCATACATTTCTCAGAAAAAGGATCAGTGATTGCTCTAACCTGACAGAATACAACAGTAAAACTATTTTCTAATGATGCAATAAGGTCAATGTTCAATCAGCAGGAAATCCTCATTCTTCTCTACAACTTACTTGTCTAGTATGCACTGCACAAGTAAGCTTTCCACATCTGCAACATCAATGTTCAATTCCTGTAGGAATGTATTTTTAAATGTCAAGTCACATAATATACCAAAAAAGCAAGCATCAAAATAACAAGAAATAAGAAAATATATTACCTTTGAAATAAAAGGTATGTGTATTCTAGTGTAAGGCTTAATTAATTTGATGAGCACTTGTGTTCTTATGTTGCGCAACAGCTCTGAAAGACAAGAAAAGTCATTTTAACCCCTTATGCTTATGTACAACAGTCAAATCCCATTAGCTTGCCGAACTTGCCTCTCACTAACAACTCGCAGAGTTCAATTCAGTTTTATTTCTATGGTGCTTTTTACAACAGATGTCACAAAGTAGCTTTACAAGGTCCTAATAAACCAAGGCGACGTAAGCAAGGAAAAACTCCCTGAACTGAGGAAAAAACCTTGGGAGGAACCAAAGCTCAGTAAGGGAACCCATCCTCCACTGAGTGGTTATAATTGTTAATGGGTTCCATAGCTAGAGGTGTAGGTCGCAGAGCTAAATGTCAGGTGTATGAATTTTTCCTACTACAGCTTGCCAAACTTGAGTCCGTGTTAGCACTGTAGCATAGAAAGTGGTCAGTTGTACTAATTCTATAGTTCAGCTGCTGCTGCTCTTGGTGAACGGGTGCCAAACATCAATTGTAGTGAATATATGAGGTGGAATACTTTTATAAAATGGCCCGCATGTTGGCTTACACCACATTATATAATAAATGAAACAAAAACAATATAGAGTGGAGGGGGAAACTGAAATGATTTCTTCTGGTCAGCCAAGGCAGAAAATGAAAGAAGGATATGAACTCAAAGAGGAAAGAATTGCCACATTGTTAAGAAAGGCACAAATGTCACTAGATGACTTTATGAAAGGAATTGCACACAATATTAACATATAATTCTTAAATCATAAATATTTTTCTTTGAGCTTTATTATTATTTTAAAATTTAAAGGCATTCATTTTTTATTTTTTAAATCTGTCAAAGAAACCGGTTTCAAAGAAACATAACTGATCAGTTTTGATAGCTCACCACCCTGCCTCTCCCTATATTTAAAGCCCAGATCAACAGGGGTGAGCTAACACTGTTTGACTGTATGTGTTTCATGCAAAGATGTTACAGGACAAACTTACCTTCAATATGTTCCCTGATGAAGGGGTCATCCATAATGTTACTGTGATTTGTCTTCAAGATTTTCTCAAACTCTGTGATGTCATTGTTCTGGTAGGCACTATATTAAAAAAAAAAAATTAACTACTTTGAACCAAATCAAATCAACATCATGTATGACATATATGAAATATATAAGGATGATAAATTCAAATATTAGGGCCAGATTCCTGGACACAGATTAAGCCAAATCATGTACTAAACTATATTGTTTAAGTTTGTCAGAATCTGAATCTGGGACATTGACCCATAAAAATGTAAGGTAATGACATTTATGTAATTTAGTGAGTAATTGTCTTTATTCAGCCTTACCTTACCAAGTTCGTCATTGCTAGAATTTCTGGATCGTTTTTGTAGGGTTTTGCCTAATCAAGATCACATTTTAAAAACTGTTAATCAAACCATAAACACAAGCATAACATAGCCAAAATATATTAGTATTACCTCTTGAGAATCAAATGGATTTATTCCTGACTTCATCAGCATGTTGGCCAGCACCAGATACTTCAAACAAGTGGTTCTTCTGGGACTCCCAGATTCATCATAATTTTTGAATGCCTCAAAAAAGTCTGTATGTGCCTTCTCGAATTCTCCCTCTCGTAAGTGCATTTTCCCACCACATTCTACAACAGATTTCAAATAGAAGACGTTCCGAAAGTTTACAGAACTTAAACTGATCAACTTAAGCACAGCCATTCTGTTCCTAGTACTACTTATTAGTAAATGAATAATAAAAGTAGCAAACATGAGGGTTGCATTATCAGAATCAAAGTTAAAAGGAATTAATGCTTCAAACAATCAGCCAATTTATTTAGACTTTGGCTGATCTTTGTGGCATTTTGAAGTAAATAACCATAGCCAGGTAAGTGCTCTTGCACTGAAATTTCATACTGCTGACTGCACCTGTACCAAATGTTGTTGCCTTTTACTTTCAATCCCTGACTGACTTGTATGACCAGGAAACAGTTAGGTTTGTTAAAGAGTAATGTTATTATTTATTGCAAACCCAATAATTCTAACAGTATGTAGGAAAAAACTATACCTCTAATGACTCCCATGATGAGTGGATGAGGGATTGCCGACTTGATGTGTAAAGATTGCTCATAGAGAGCTTTCAGTTTCTTGTTGTTTTTCTGGGCTGTGTACATCTGAATTTCCAAAGCGTAAATCTCTAACAACTGCGTACCTTTCTTGAGGTCATCTTCACCATCATCTGTCTACACAAAGAAAATGTGAAAATTCCATTAAATTATGTTTCTCAACTAAATAAAAAGAAGTTGTAATTGTTGGTCTTTTACCTGACAGGACTGGTGCAACTGCCTGAGAATTTTTTGAAGTTTCCCGTACTCTTCTCTCTCCAGATACAATTTCCCCAGCTGTGTTGACCAAAGGAACCACAATTTAGCAATACTTATTTGAATGCATGTTAAATTACAGTGAGCGCAGAATTGACGTAGTAGATGAACAGGTCTAAAACTAAAGCCTGTCCAGCTCTGCACATAAATTAACATACTAATGTGGCCCAAATTGTACTGTTCATGCCAAATATTTACAAATAAATAAATAATGAATAAATTATGAATAAGTGATTGAAGAAAACACCTTTGTATTAGTTTTAAACCAGAGTCTGTCATTTTTGGCATCTTTTAGTGCCTCTAAAGTAGTCTCATAAAATTCCTGAAGCAAGTCCATCTGTGTATAGAATAGAAAAGACAAAAGGAATAGTCAAAAATAAACCAAGACCAGGAACTTTAGGCACTTCATTTTGATAATATTGAGACAACAAAAATAATACCTGTTTTGAGGTTGAAATGTAATCTAGAATGGAGTTAATGGATTTCTCAGAGTAGTTTCTTGTGACAGCACTTCGTATATATGTTAAAAGCTGTTTGTATCGGTTCATCATCTCAGGAAAGTTTGTCTGTAAAAAAGTAAACAGAGGAACCATGGGACAAAATATTCCTCAGGATTCAAACAAGCAATATGTAAAATTCAGACACAAGCTTGTATTTCACATCCAAATGAATAAATGTGAATGTAAATGTTTCTTACCAGCTTGAAATTTATTTTTATCATCTGCTTCAATGCTTTAAAACCCCATTCTCCTTTTTCTCCTTCAAGTTCCAGCACCTAAAATGCAGAAATACTTCTATTTTTGCAGTTTTCACTTTTAATTAAAGCACACTTAATTTGAAATAGATAATGCACTGCTGTTTTACCTTCTGAAAGCTGCTCAAAGCTGCTTTTGGATCATCTTCCTTTAGGGCTTTGGAGTTATAGTACTGATTTTCCAAGTCAACATTTGGTTCAGAGTTACTGTCCTCTGAGTATTCCTGAAATGGATAAAACATAAGTGAATCAGTCTACAGCCCAGACTGTATGTTGAGTATGGTAAACACATTACTTATTTTCCATTCATTCATGGGAAATTCCACTTTCTCTTTTTATGCAAGAATTACTTCTAACTGAGACTTCTTGCAAGAAATGCCAGCACAATTTAAGTTAATTTGTTTCACAATAAACATAGCATGAACGGTCCTGTTTAAACAGAAGTATTTAAATGCACGCCAAAAAATCAGCAATAACAAAACAGACACTAATGATACACAAAAGAGTACTGTAAAATACAAGCGGAAAGTACAAGACTGGCTTTCCCCCTAAAATACTAAAGTCAATTAAAAACTAAATTCACTGTGTTCACCAGTTCAATAGTGAACTGTACTTAGTTCTGGCCCTGTGTAGCTGTCCAGCACAGTTCTGTGATTTCCATATGCAAAATGATTAAATATGTGATGAGGATAAGTGATGAGTTTAATCACGTGTGTTTAACAGGGGAAGTACACATGTGCTGGAAATCTCCTCTCTAGGACAAGTATTGACTAATTCTGATGTACAATCTGGGATGCACTTTCAGTGTACTACAAGACTAAAAAACCTGTTGAAACTAGTCAGAAACGAAATAAAGCAGGATTCCACAGACAAAACAAACACTACAATCACAACTACAACAATATGCAAGATGTCAGGTTTCTTGGTTACACTGAACATATGTTAATGCACAATGCTAAAAGACTAACTTCAGCACACGGTTTTCTTGAGTATGCCAACATTAGCCAGATGTTGGCAGGTTGTTTTGGTCCGTTTGGACACTTTGACACTGCAAGTTACTGACAGCTGGCCAGCAACAGTATAGGGCTGACTTAGCTAGCAAACTTACTAGCCTGCTATTAGCGCACTGAAGCCGCACAGTAAAGAGATAACAGGACAAAAGGGTACATACTACAAACTGCTAAGCTATTAATATTACCGGGAGGTTTACCCATGAAAAGGTGATACCAGGTGGTTACTAAATTGCGTAAATAAAGTTAGAGCTTGCTTTCGTTTATAAAGATACTCACACGCTACCCTGCTACTACATTAGCAAACATTAGCTTGCTAAGCTACCTACACTGCTTGCAGTACCTTCAGTGCTAAGACCAGTAGGCTAACTCCTGGAAACCTGCTAGCCAGCAACACAAATCGGCGGAGCAGCATTTTAATGTGATTAAAGTCCTCACAATGTTCCAATTCTGGTAAATCGACAACACGACAAATAGCACATTACATGCATCTGAATCCAAACAAACCACTTTTGTTTTACCAGGTCATAATCTTCTTCATCATCGCACATGAAATCATCCTCCATGTCAGACATTTTGACCGGGGAACAAGGCCGAAACACTCCCAGCGTCCTCCGCGGTCCAAAATAATCACATCACGAGCTGCAGTCCGCGCACTACGCGCTGATCCAAGATCAGTCCTCCGCGTCCTCACATGAGCATAAAGTAGCGTTTTGAGATCACTGAAAGTGTTCCCGGATCTGTTCGCAAATGCAACATCGAACGAGGAACTGTGTCGCGTTGCCAGCCAATACGTTTTGAATGAGTGTTTCCTTCTTCCGTATAGTTGGTATGAAGTATTGTGGCGTGATTGTCAGCTGATGAACTTCTGCAGTTTGAAGGGGTGAACATTTTAACATTCCCTGCGTTATGGCTGTAAATCCACCAAAGACCAAGGTTTTTCTCAGTGCCAACGAGAGGTAAGATGACTGTATTGTGTGCAGATTGATGCGTGAAACTGACTTTACCATCTAGGTGATTTCTTGATGAACAACAAACATGCTAAATTCACACATTCTCTGTTTGCAGACTACGAATGCTAAAAGAGAAATTTTATGAGAAGTATGGGGAATATCCACTCTTTTATGCATGTGCTCCTGGGAGGGTGAATCTGATTGGTAGGTTGTAATACGTGCTCTATAAATAAGCTGGGTCTGTGTTGTGTCAATGATCACATTTGGTTAAAACTGTTCCTCCACACTGTTTAGGAGAACACATTGACTACTGTGGATATGCTGTCCTTCCCATGGCCATTGAGCAGAACATTGTTGCTGCAGTGTCAGTAAACAGCTCTCAGACAGTCCAGCTTGCCAACACTGACCCTAAATACAAGTACGTTAAGTTGGTTTAAGTGTGAATCACTTGTGAAACCTGATGATGGCACTGTTTACTCATTTTACCACTTCTACTACAGGGATTTCTCACTGTCAGTGAGTGAAATCACCATAGACAGAGAGAATCCTCAGTGGCATTATTATTTCCTCTGTGGAGTGAAAGGTGTGCAGGTGAGACAAAGAGATAACAATTCAGTGCAATCATCTGGCATTATGGCAACTGAATTGTGGCTTTTTCCCATTTCAGGAACAACTCAGTTTATCCTCTCTGGCTGGAATCCAGTGTGTTGTGGATGGGACAATTCCTGCTAGCTCAGGGCTATCTAGTTCCAGTGCTCTGGTGTGCTGTGCAGGCCTCGTCACAATGGAAGCAAATAAAAAAACTATTTCCAAAGTAAAACTCTTTCCAAATATATCATTGTATCAAGTGATTTTTAGGTTTAGTTTTGGTATAAATTACTCATCAGTGCAAGTTCATGCTTTCAAATTAATGGCAGCCTATAGTATGTACAATTCTTACAAAACTTTCACAGCTTGTTTTGGCTGAATTAGACATTTTTGTCTGATCTTGAAATTCTACTAGAAAAACGTCACATACTGTATTTCTACTGGCGTGGTAACAAGCACACAACTGTTCTGGTATAGAGTATTACAGTGTTCACGTCCCTTTCCAAAACCATGGAGTTAATGGAGTTGTCCCCCTTCGCCCCCCAGGACTATTATGCCTCCACTACCAAACTTTCTCTTTGTACTGTGCATTCCAGTAGGTAGCATTCTCCTGGCATCAGCTATACTCAGATTTTAGTTATAGTGCCAGATAGTGAAACGTCACTTAATCACTCTAGGGAACACGTCTCTCCAACACTTTTCATTGTGCACAGGGATCTTTAGCTTGTGGCAGTTGCTTAGCCATGAAAACGTGTGATGATCTAGTGCTAATATTTCTTCCAGAAGCATTTTGGAACTCTGTAATGAGTGATGCAACAGAGGGCAGATATTTTTTGTATTATTTTGCACCTTATCCTTGCTCTGAGTCTGTGTGGTCTACAGCTTCATGGCTGAGCTGTTTTTGCTCCTTGTTGATTTCATTGCACAATAGTGGCACTAGCAGAAATGTCATGACTTGTTGCAAAGGTGTCATCGTATTGCAGTGCAGCATTTAAAGTAACATGTAAAGTCAGTGTACATGGTTTATTTATTGCTTAGTTATTTTGGATATTGAACAATTACACTTATGGGAGTAGAATTCTACCTTAGTATTTTCTGCTAGGTACTGCTGGCGGAAACATGTGCTAAGTGTGAACGCTACATTGGTACTGAAGGAGGAGGGATGGATCAGTCCATATCTTTTCTTGCTGAAGAAGGAACGGTAATGTACTTGTCTCTGATTCTTATGCCTATGAGTCATGTAATATATGAGACATCAGTTCATCAGTCCATCCTCTATATGAGCAAATGTTGTTACAGTTTGATATTTTGCAGGGAGTTAGTGTTGGTTACTTACATTAAAGTCTGATTTGATCTAACATTTCTTTGTCTCTATGGTTTTCCTTGCTTGTTGACAATCCTAATCACTGAAGGCAAAACTGATCGAGTTTAATCCCCTTCGGGCCACAGACGTGAAGCTCCCAGATGGGGCTGTGTTTGTGATTGCTAACAGCTGTGTGGAGATGAACAAGGCAGCCTCATCACACTTCAACATAAGAGTGATGGAATGTCGCATTGCCACAAAAGTGAGTAAAGTAAACTTTGATCTGCATTTAATTCTATCCCTGTGTAATCTGGTGTCACTGCTTGAGGACCATAGCCTTGAAGATAGTGTTTTCACACTATCACAGTCTTTTAACATTCTGAAGTGAAATGAACTCCAACTAAAAATTGTATGATGGCCATGTTGTGCTTTTTGTTAATTACAGAAGATTAATAATTATTAATAATTTTTCACTGTTATTTTGTTCAGCCCATTCTTTTGGATTGTGTTGCAGTTGTTTTTTGTGTTGTGTTTTTTTAGACACAACAGTCCAGATTTATCTCCTACTGAAAACTTATGGTGCCACATGAAGAGGACAATCATACAATGGCAATATATATATATAATTTTTCACCAACATTGTTACTTTGCTCACAGATTCTGGCCAAGGGCAAAAGCCTTGAGTGGAGTGACTTGCAGAAGTTGGGGGCAGTACAGGCAGAACTGGGGTTGAGTCTGGAGAAAATGCTGGATTTGGTGGAGGAGCTTCTTCACCCTGAGCCCTACAGCAGAGAGGAAGTCTGTAAGATTCTCGAAATCACAACTGAACAGTTGTGTGAAACTATCCTTAGCACTAACACACAGCATGGTGAGGGCATAAAGCAGTGTCTTGCTCTGTCATAGTTTTGGTTTAATGCATTACGTTGTGTTTAGGTACCTGTTAACCTGTTTCCTGTTCACCTCAGTGACCCACTTTAAACTGTTTGAGCGAGCCAGGCATGTCTACAGTGAGGCTGCCCGTGTGCTGCAGTTCAAGACTGTGTGTGACTCATCCCCTGATGGTGCTATCCTGCAGCTGGGAAATCTAATGAACCAGAGCCATGCGAGCTGCAGAGACTTGTATGAGTGTAGCTGCCCAGAGCTGGACCAGCTGGTGGACATTTGTCTGTGAGTGAAAGAAAAGCATCTTCCTCATTAGGAAATTAGTAGAGCATTATTGACATGCTGTAAGGGGTAAAGGAGTGATGTAACTTTCTGTTTATGATGCATTGAAGATTGATAGGAAAAGACATGCATTATTCTTAATATTTAAATCAATGAGCCACTTCATTACATCCTAACAGAAGTATGTTAAAAATGAAACGGGTTGCATAGACTTTAGAATTTCAACACATAGTAACACACACATAGTAAGTGTGCTCAGAGACAACACATGTTCAGTTAATTTAGACACAGCAAGTGTAATTTTATCAAAGCATATTTATCATAATTTGTCTGATTGATTGCTTAAGTCTGTGGACAGGTGTCTTTTATACGAGTCACTAGTTGAGACAGGTGTCTTGAATGTGAGTGATGAGTTGAAATGAGGAGAATCTAACCGGTCTGTGGGAGCCAGAACTCTTAATAGTTGGTAGGAGATCAAATACTTATTTCACTCAATGAAATGGAAATCAATGTATATATTTTATATAATGTGCTTTTCTGGATGTGCTTTTATCTCTCACTAGTAAAATAAACCTAGCATAGAGTTAATTTCTTTGTCAGTGGGCAAACTTACAAAATCAGCAAAGGGTACAAAAATTATTTTCTCCACTCTCTCTCTCTTGTACTTGACACGTCAGCATTTTTTTCAGTAAGGGTATTTCTAACTGGGCTATTGACACAAAAATTGCACCACATGTCAATATCAACTCAAATATTTAATTCATACAAAGTGTGTATGTATGTATGTGTATCTGTCAGTATTGAGAAAGAAACCCTGCCCAATATCAGTACTAATTGATATCAGCTGCTTTAGTCCTAATTGATGGCCTATAAAGGCTTTTCATTACCCAGGAGGCACACAGGAAAGGCTTCATGATGAGCAAAAGCCTAGAACTCTCACAAGATTTTCATAATCTTATCATTGAAAAGCATTCTGATGGGAATGGTTATAGGCGCATTTCCAGAATGCTGAATGTTCCTGTGAGCACTGTGGGGGCCATTATCCAGAAATGAAAAGAGCATCGGTTCACCATAAACCGGCCACGATCAGGTGTTCCACATTGCTGTCCGAGGAGTCCTAAGAATAACCAGGAGAGTTCTCCAAGAGCCAAGAACCACTTGAGCACAACGTCAGAAAGACCTTGCATCAGCAGGTACTGTTGCTTCAAAGAAAACCATAAGCAATGCACTGAACCACCATAGCATCCATGCACACTCACCATGCAAGACTCCAGACTCCAGCAAGGCAGAATTAATGGAGAAATGTACCAGGACATTCTGGATAAAAGTCTGCTGGCATCTACCAGAAAGCTGAAAGTGAAAAGAGGGTGGACATTTGACCAAGACGATGATCCCAAGCACAAGGCTAAGGAAACAACAATTTAGTTTTAAAGAAAGAAAATCAAGTTGCTTGAATGGCCCAGCCAATCACCTGACCTAAATCCCACACAAAAGAACTGAAAATCAAAGTTCATTAAAGAGGCCCAAGGAACCTTCAAGATTTAAAGACCACTTGTGTGGAAGAATGGGCCAGAATCACTCCTGAGCAATGCAGAAGCTGTAATCACCAACTAAGGCTTTTATACAAAGTATTAAATAAAGTGTGTTCAATATTTATTCCATGTGTCATTTCACTTTATTTATTATGACTCAACTTGTATACTTAAATGTT
>JBBIGC010000125.1:10007180-10026983 GCA_037576955.1 Lepidarchus adonis | reverse complement strand
TCTCTCTCTCTCTCTCTCTCTCTCTCTCTCTCTCTCTCTCTCTCTCTCTCTCTCTCTCTCTCGCTCTCTCTCGTGTGACTTCTTTTAGGACCTGCTTTGGTCTTCTTACCTTACTTAAGCCACTGCATGTTAGGTTGTGTTTGTGAACACTTGTTGACCTGTTCATTTTTATTAGTAGTTGATTGTCTATGCATTTTAATTCCAAATCTCTACCTGTTTTTTGGGGGCTCTGCCATGTCACAGAGATTATGAATGAGTGCTTTTAACCCATTTCTAAATCTTTGTCTGGATGTGGAAAACAGAAACAGCAGATACACAAAACAGCAAAGACTTCTTACCAAACTGTGTCCATTGATGATCAGTGCATATTCTGCAATAATGGTTTCCTCAAATACAGAATCACTGGTGTACATATCTGTTTTTCCCACATCCTGGCTACTGCTGAACCTCCCTTTGCTGGGACCCGTTATCCTCTCTTTGGCACTTCTGAGCATGGAACAACAGCAATAGTCAGAACAAAGAAAGGAAATCAAATATATTCCCCAAAATCAGCATGCACAACAATCAATGCAAATAGAGTGGAGAGAAACGCATTTGTACTTCAACTTGATATCTGATACGGTATTGAGGGACAACTCTCAAATGTCGTAATTTGGTGATCATTCTATCATTCATTTTGACAATGTGCACTGCATGTGCAGGCTGGTCATTGACATTCTATAAACCTCATTTGCAGAAAGCTTTTTCAACTTTTTCAACATTTCAACTTATTTTCTGGAAAAACAGACATTGAGTTCTTCATGCCAAAGATGAAATGGATAATGAAAGGTTCAAAAGCTTTGATCATGGAATTGGTGTGCGTCAGTTCCCATAGCATGGACATGTTTGTAAAAGTTGCATTAATATGATGTATTTTGGGATTTTAGAGACACATTCTGCAATCAAGCTGAAATCTTCTCCCAGGTTGTCCATGTGTATTTCAGCATTGTGTACATGCTAAAACAGCCTTGCTTTGTAAACACAATGTGTGTGTTTGACTGGTCTGCCAGAACATGAGACTCAGACAACACATAGCATGGACTGTTGAGCAGCTGAAGTCTTGTATCAAACAAGATTAGACAAAAATTCCACTTACATAATTACAACATTTTGTATCTTCAGTTCCAAAACAATTAAATAGTGTCATTTCAAGAAAAAGTGGTGTAACATGATCAACATGCATCTGTTCCAACTTCAGAAAACACTGAAGATCTTTTCTTTATACTTTTGTCAAAACAAGACTTTTGTTTTTTATTGCATTTTACAAAATGTTCCGAACTGGGATTCATATATAAATAATTAAGTGTAGTTACTTGAGTTCCTGTTGAACCTCCAACTTGGTGTGACCTGAGATTATGAAGACCTCATTCATGTCATCTCTCAACATGTTACAGGAGTAGCCAATGTTCATAGCTGTCTCTGCAAAAAGTGAAACATCTATGTTCATGTACAGTACGTAGTCAAAGAGAACAACATAAATAAGTCATGCATGCTTTAACTGTATTTAAATAAATAAATACTTCATTTTAATCTATCTATATTAGGGTTGTATTGATAAAAATGTTCACAGATACTGATTTTAAAGTCGAGATATGATCAAACACAGCTTTTCATTACAATTAGGTCTCAAATCCTGGTCAATGGTTTTTAGAAAGAAACTGCCCTTGATTTTAAGGGTACACACCTCCTAAAGATTCTCCTCATATATACACTCAAGTGTATTTGTTGCTTTGGGGACAGACCAAAGTACACAGTAGGCTGGAACAGTAATAGGTCTTATACCCAACAAGGCCCTTTTTATGCTTTCATGGGTAATCAATATAAATTCTTTAAGATATGGGTCCCTTTTCTCAATTGTCTTGGTCTAGATATGACACAAAATTGTTATCTGGTATGATGAGCTCAGCATGGAGATCTAAGGGGTTTGTTTGTATATTCTACTGTATCTACTTCATTATTTTTCTACTGAGATAACCATTGGATCAATAATCTAGATAATGTGTATAATATCTGAATACCTTATGTAAGGGCATTGTTAAGAGATTGTTAATGTACCTCTATGTAGATACAACTGTAATATACATTTTTTACTTCTCTTACAAAATTGTCATTGTTTTTTGAACATAACAACACATATATGTTCTGTAATGTGCTTACCCTGAGTTAGGGTTAGTGTTAGTTTATATAACTAATTGATTAACTACAAAATTCAAAGTCTCATAATATATGACCCATTAAATAAATTTTACAGCACTTAAAGTTTCTCTTAATTAACCCTCACCTTGTGTAACATGTCATCCTTAAGGTTGAAATGTTTTTGACAATTTTGCTATTTTAACCACATTTATGTTTAAATCAACTATTTAAATATATTGTGTTGTTATAAAGATGAGGTACAAGCAGCAACGATTTCTTTAAAAATAATTTAACCATTAACACTTCAACATAATACATTTACCCAGAAATAAATAACAGTACTTTATCAGCAGCATTTCTATATAAACTGATCTGTTTGAAGAACCTTGATACTGGCAGCCAACAACACATTACTTGGTACCAATATACTTCATTACTGCTGCTCACCTAATTTGTCTCCAGTGAGGACCCAGATTTTGATATTGGCCAGAGTCAAACAGCTTATAGTTTCTGGAACTCCTTCCTGCAGTTTATCCTCTATGGCTGTGGCACCAAGAAGCTTCAGAAAGAACAAAAGGCAAGATACGTTATAACTGGTCCAACAGACCGTTGTGTCAACATATATATAACCCACTATATATTCACACACGCACACGCACACGCACACGGACACACACGCACGCACGCACGCACGCACTCACACACGCACACACACACACACGCACACAGTATCCATAGCCACACATATTTGTTCTCACCATCAGGCCATGCTCTATCTCCTCATACAGAACCCCCAGTTTCTCTTCTCTGTTCTCCAGAGCTGCGCTCGCAAACAGCAGCTTCTTCATCCACTCATCAAACAAGTCCTCATCTAGATCTTTATAGGCCAGTGCCAATGTCCTCAAACCTTCACCAGCAAACTCCTACAGCAAGAATATATGTAAAAGGACTGAAATGCATAACATACACACATAAGCTATTTAAATAACTTGTTTTGGTACAGTTTTAGTGTAATGGCTGCTATTTCAGCCCATAAAAAATACCTAAAAACATATATATGTGTGTGGAGAAATATATAACGTTATATATAATATATAGTGGAGCAAAAACGTATTTGGTAGCCCAGATTCTGCAAGTTGTCCCAAAAAAAATGAGAGAGGTCTCTAATTTTCATCATAGGTTCACTTCAACTGTGAGAGATATTTATAATAATTTATAGAGGGAATGAAAATGTGTAACATTTCTTAATGTAAATACATACAAGTTATTAGTTTAGCTGTCATGAAATTAACACAAAACTAAATTGTAGCTTGCATGTCTGAATGTTTGCAAATAAATAAAAATAAGTCCCCAGGTAAGTCACTGGCACGTTCTGATCACTGTTTTTATTGGCTCACTAGAGCACAGTTCTTATCCATCTTTGGCTGCTCAGCACTAAATATAGATCTCCCAGTAAAGTGAATGTGGTCTGACTGCTATATGAGAAACCAAAGAATAAGTAATGATTGACAAAGTGAGTGGTAATACACACCACCTTTTAGCCATGTCTGAAATCTGTTTTTAAGCCTAAAACATTTCATAAGAAGCTCCGTGTAAAAATACAGGAAAACATTCAATTTAGAGAGACCATTTGTTGAAAAATCTGATTTAAACAATTACCACTTAGACTAGATGTAGTAAGTCAGACAAGACACAATTTCTCTTTTTTATAAATGGAACTGTAGCTGTAAGAGTAACATTGCTAACCAACACCAGTAAAGTAAATTTGATAAAGATCATAATTAAGCCTATTCATATTTATGGTTGTGGTTTGGAGTCTGTTGTTTAATTTACTACTGCATTGTAAACATCAGCTCCAGTGCTGTCTGAGAAGTCTGTCTGTAGCAGCTGTGTTCATCACACTAAACCATATTGATTCCTCAACCAGACAGTGTTTGACTTTAATGAAGATCTGGATGCAGTTTGAACAGGTTAAGAAACGTTTTGGTGACTTTTACACACTTTTACTGTTTGGGTGAGCATTGCCTTCTAGTGTTTGTTAGCAAAGTTAGTTGTGCATTTGCCATTGTTAGCATTTAAATAATAAGCATGTCTTTGCTGAGATGTGGAGTAAACTATTCATATAAAAACACTTCCAAACTAGTCATCTGACATTTGTCACGATCATGATAAATTACAGCTAGTTAGACTTTTCTGAGCATATTGTTATATCATCAGTACCTCTGGAACTCTGAACATCTGCATGTTTTAGTTATCTTTCAAACTGGGTTGAATTAATCTGGATTTAGTGCTGCACTGTGTTAAACACAGAATAAAAATAATTGCATCCATAGTATTTAGAGTATTTTATCAAATGTGTGTGTTTTTTATTGTCTGTTCCAGGTTATCAAAGTGTAAAAAAAATAATATCACAACATTTTATATAGTGTGAAAATGTCTTGGAAGTATTGTGATTTTATACATTTTTTGTCATATCGCCCACCCCTACTTCAATAAGACTTTAGTTAGACAGCTACACAGTGTTCATTAGGCTGAAACACATGATAGTTTCTGAATGAACTCACATTAAGATGTTCTGAGGTAGTGTACATAAGCTCTTCATTAGATGGGTCTAGCATGTCGAAGATAATTGTGTCCGCTCCTTTAGAGTAAAGCTTCAGCTGCCCCTTTGGATTTCTCACTGCACAAATAAAAAAGAAAATTACTATAATATTGCCAGATTCAATGCAGTGCAGTCTTACCACAATATTATAGCTGTATATATAGCTATAGCTATAGTTTCTAGTGGTCCATTTCTGTGACATATTCACATGTAATCGGTGTAATCGGTTGTAGCTGTTTTCAAATAGTAAAACAGAATTATGAAGACTGATGATATACTGAGCAATTTCTAATAAAATTGTAATATGTATAACACCTTTAATTAATGAAAATGCTACTGGTAACTGGGTGAACTGAACAGGGCTCACCAATTACACTCATTCGCTTGCGGATATTGTTGAAATCCAGAATGCACAGGAGCTGGTAGGTGACAGGCAGGCCCATCTCATACAGAGTAATGGTCTCTGGTGTTCTGGCTCGAAATACAAATCCAAAATTGCGAGCTGCAGTGACTAAGGCTCCTTCATCTGGAGACTGAGCCTGATATATCAGCTCTCCTGGGACAGATTTAGGGGACAGGTTTCAAAAAGAATTAAGGGAATCAACCAGTCAGACTGTGGCCAGCTCTGTCACACTAGTGTTGACAAAACCAGCTCTGAGCCATCTTCACACAAACACTGCATAGAACAAGAGACACTGACAATTTCATGAAAACAAACAAACAAACAAACAAACAAACAAACACAAAAAAAAAAAAAAAAAAAAAAACAGGTGCCTTTAATAGTTACCTTCACTTCTCTCCTCAGGCATTACTGTGTGGCACAGTGCAAGCAGCCTGAAAAATTCCTGCACCAAAGGCTCCTCCAACTTGATGGCCTCCACTAAGCTGCTGTCATGGAAACGAAACTTCCGGTCCATCAGCGGGTTGAAGGAGAAATCCACACATGGTGTTTTCTGAGCAGCGACAGAAACAGAGAGATGTGACTCAGCAGACCTTCATCAGTTCTACATCTAAAATGTGTCAGGCATTTTTCACAGACATTATGGCCCATCTGAGTACTACCTCTGTAATATCCACTTTGTGTCCAAACTCGTCGTAAACATCGCCTACACACACACAAATGAATACCACTTAGTACAATAAAGCCTCATCGGTGTGATGTAAAAAAAGATGTTACATTATGTTTGTGCGTGTGTATGTGAATCTATGTAAAATACAGAACATATTCTCACCATAGGTCTTTCCATTGATGGCGCATTTACTGAAGACCATAATATTCTGGGTAAGCGTGCCTGTTTTGTCAGAGAAGATGAACTCAACCTGACCCAGCTCCTCATTCAGGGTGGTTGTTCGAGCCTCAGCTGGAGTGTCTTTACGACTGTAGTACATCCTGCGGTCCCAGTTTATGAAATAACTGTGGCCTAAGCGAAGTACCTCAACACTGCACAGAGAAACAAGAGTTCAGCTAACAGCCAAGAATTTCATTTAACTCCTTTAGAGGAACATTATATATTTCTATATATATTTAAAACACACTGTTTGCATTAAGTAAAGACAAGAAACCCACTTCTTCCAGTACTTTTTATTATATAAAGTTGCAACATTACTTTATTTGCCATTCACTATGCTTGTTAAGAAGGTTAAATAAAATTAAATAAAATTAAATGAAAACATTTACACTATAAACCACCTTCCTGTTACATAACATGAATCAAATAGAGTGGTACATTGAAAATTACTGGTGACTGCATTTTTAATAGTCATAGCATCCAAATACAGAGCAAGTACCTTATCTGACTCATCGTAGACAAAATCAAAATAATCCATTGGCCAATTGTCATTCCTATGCTGGGTGATTAAAATCTTGGCTGCACATCTCTAGTATTTAACATAAGAAGCTAAGAGTTTATTGCCTTTTGTTTTGCTATTGTCTTTATATTATATAATACATATCTAATCATATATCTTCTGCTGCTAAATAATTTTTAAATAGAAACAGAATTGTGGTACTATACTTTAAATTCACTTCCAACAGCATTTATTCCCTTGTTTTAATTAGGAAAAACAGAAAAAAGAGTAATAATAGATTATGCCATTCTTTTATCACCAGCAAGAACTGTAACTTCTAAGGGTTAACTGTGATCCTATAATGAACTGTGTCTCACTGTACACTACATGCAAGTCTCACCTGACATAGAGAGAGATAGGAACAACAGTGTTGAGGATGATGATGTAAGACCAAAAAGTGAGAAATCCAGAGAAGACAGAATTGCTTAGGAGTTTGTCCCACAGCAGATATGCCCAGAAGTTTTTGCCCACTTTCTGCTCCCAGATAGTGTTTCCAATAGCCAGGATGATCCCCATGCAAATGAGAAATCCAAAAATCTGAAAATAGGAATATGCATCTTTTACTTTTTAATTTGTTTTCTGGTCTCCCACCTTAGCTTGCACCATCCCTTAGAAACCACTAATAGCTCTGACTGTAAATAGGGGTTTATTGTTTCTTTTCAGCAGTAGCTTTTAACTTTCTCCTGCAGACACAACATGACCTCATGTCTAAGAATATGAGTAACTCATACCACTTGCAAACAAAACCCAGCATGAAAAGTGAAAAACAGACACTCACCCACAGCACTAAAGTGTTCATCAGCCTGTCAATGCTGGTCCTTTTGAATTTTGTCCTCCCACAGTTCTGCATCAGCTTAGTTTGCCATCCTTATGATAACAAAGGCCAAGTTCAGACCAACAACAGCATTCCATTTAAATGTGTACAATGCTCAAGCAACTTTAGTGACAGACAATAGCAGTTACTAAATGTCATTATGAGTGTAACAACGCATCACAAAACCTTGGTATCACGACGCAAAATCGTTGCAGTGTGTACTTCATAGTGATTATTTAATGTAAGTGGATTGTTTATCGAGTTCAACCAGTGCCAGTAAACAACCAGCCAAGCACATTTACATTATACCTCACCCTCTCTCTGCATTTCATCTCTAGTTTCAGTAATAAACTCTGCTACAACTTCCTATAGTCATCATTTACTGCATTCCAGTTTCGTTCTAAATTTTGTGAAAACATATAATCATGAACTCAGTATTGTGAACTGAATTAAATCATGAACAGAGTTTATCAATACACTCCAAATAGTCGTCTATTATTTAACATACATAAGGCCACAGTACAGTGTGCTTGAAAACTTTTGCTAAGCTCAGTAGAAGGGAAGCCAAACTATCAACTTCAATAAAGCCACACAGATTTTTAATGATGACAAAACGGAAATTTACCAGCAAAGATGACCATGCCAAAGCACCACTCAGTGTTTCTGAGAATGCAGCCTCTCAGCAGCATTTTCTCATTGTCCAGAGGATACTTATTGTCTTTCCAGTACAGAGTTCCAATAAATTTGTCCAGTTTATTATTAGGAGGCTCACATACAACTTCTCCTGTAGATGGAACAACAAGACAAAAAAAAAAACCCCAAAAGATTGGGAATAAGTACAATACAAAAAATACAATTTCCTATCATTTTACCTGTATATGTGCAGTTTCTTTCAGTTGACATCCAAATTACTGCTCAGAAAAATATGTTAATAGTTGTTCATTTATTTGATGAAGGCTAAAACAGTGCAGATAAAACCATGTAAATATCCGAGAGACTTAAAGGTATTTGTATTGTTTAATTCACTTCTTCATGCTTTTTAAACAAGATAAAATTAGAAACATTCAAATAAAATTATATATTTACAGTAATTCCTTGATCTGATTGAAGGTTGCACTTTCAAAATACACAGCATTCTCAATATCACATTTATTCAAACTTTTGTCAACGTACAGCTTTCTGTCATCATGGAATCTTCTACAGATATGTCGATCATTCTTTACACTTGCATTTAGAACTTGTCATAGCCGTCTTACTTTTCAGTTCAAAATATATTCACAAGACAGTAACACTGTATTACAGTCTTTCTTCCTGGGATTTTGAGTCCTGCAAATGTCTAAGAATTGGCCCAAACATTGGGTCTAAGACTTGTTGTATATGTGAACAACTTTGAACTTAACCAGCTTTACAATCATTTTACCATATAGTACAGATTTATGTTTATTTAAAGCCTTTTGCTGATGAAAAACCTCAACATTCTTCCTTAAAGTGATAAATAATAAATAAATTATATCTTTATATATTTATATATATTTAGTATAAAATATATATAGTCTAAAAAATAGACACTGAAATATAAATATATGTTTATTTTTTAAATTTTTTTAATCTTTTTATTTATATTTCAGTGTCTCAACATGTTTTAGACTTGAGGTAATAGTACAAAATAAGACATTTAAAAATAAACATTTACATCATTTTATTATTATTGTGATGATTGCTTATTTACTGTATGTTTATGCAATAATACACAGAATGAGGTGTTATGAAATGAGATAATGACACTGGGGTTCTGTGATCATATGCAAATGTCAAAGGCTTTTTTTAGGCCTTGCTCCTTTATTTATAGTTCTATTAATAACTTATAAGGTTAATAAACACTAATAAATAAATCTTCCAAAAAAGTACCTAAAATGCTTAGGAAAATAATTCACTACCACTCTGCAATGGAAAGTACACAGTAGTAATTCAGTCTTCTCTAAACTCAAGAGAATTCTCAAAATCATACCAGGGTTACTACTACTGCCAGCATCTCAGAGAAGACAACAATTAATCCAATCAATGTTGTAAATGTCCTGTGTCTTTTATGTGGACTCATGTTGAGTACTCATTTGTGATGACAGAGCACTACTGGTGTTGTTGAAATAGCTTTACCATTGAACTCTGCAAGCTTGGCAACATCTGTTCCAAGGTCTGAGGTTACAGTCAATGCTTGGCGCACCTTCAAGTTTGTCTCTCTGTTAAAAGCAAAATCCAGAGAGAAGCAATGGACTGTTGAGACTATAATCAATATAAGGCAAACGCTGTTAGAATGTTAAAATCCTTCTGATCATTTAGTTTCAAACATGAGTCTAAACTATACTGGTCTTTTGTATTGTATTAGACATTCATTTCTTTAACTCCATGGCCTATCAACTGATCAAGATTTCCATTAGGCTGCTCACCCTTTTAAATTAAAAATAGATCAATCCTTTTCCACTGCATGGCACAGAATAATAATCCTTAGGATATGATTATCTGTAAATGCTATGGGGTTATCTTTCATAAATGTGTCCTACAGACTTGCCCTTACCCATCTAACTCTGCGGTCTCAATATAGCACAGCCCATAAGGCTCACTGCTGGAGAGCAGGAGCACATCAGCCTGCTCAGCCACAGAGAAGAGAGGAGAGAGTGAACACATTAATCAAATAGTCCAGTAAGAACACGGCTGAGAATCTTCTACACATCAATCTAAGGGTCCTTAGAAGAACATATAAATGTTACAGTAACATTGAGCCCAGGCCATATTCATATTTGCTGTAGCAGACAATATAATGTAAAACATATTTTTAAATTATGTATATTATACCAAATGTAAGTGTTATATTAAACATATAGTGCAATTTTAACAAAGAAAGGCACATAAAAAAAGAACTGTCTACTTATGGCCTAATATTGTAATAAAGGAGCTTGACTGACATCTACTTGCATCCAATATTCTTAGCCTGGTAGCCCTCCCATGCAAAACTATTGTGCTTAAAAGCTAAATTTACATTTACAAACCTTCTAAGAATTCTGAGATTTAGATTTAGAATCAGATTTAGAATTCCAAATCTAATTTGGATCTGTGTAAACCTGATTTGGGCTTCTTGTCAATTTAAAAGGAAATATCCAGCCTGGTGATAAACCCTCAGTGAAACTCCTATATAATTATAAGTTCACTGCTAATTATTTTCTAGCATATCCTACAGGTTGTGAAGAACTTACAGCAACAAACTGGTTGTTTTCAAGTTTTATGATGTCACCAACTCTTACATTCATCCATTTCTCATTTTGTAGCCTGTAGACAAAAAAGGCACAACACAAATTGTATCCACAGCTCCTCCACACGTCTTGTTTAATACATTGGTTGAGCTTGTATGCAAAAACGTGAAGAACATGGATTATCAATGTCAAATCATGACTTACTTTCCCATGATGAGCACCTGAGACTGGCGAGTGTTGACTTGTTGATCACTCTTATGGCGGAACTGAAATACATAAAACACAAAAGACATTAAGATTAGACAGAGCTGAACTAACCTGAAAACTTATAGAGAATTGCTTGTTTATTCTGTTTTTACAGAATCTTGACTTTAAAAAGAGTTGTACTGAATATATTGAGATAAAAGTAGTTGTTTAAACATTTGATCATTTTATTCGTGATTTCTAAACATAAAAAAAATCTACCACTTTAGTTTACTGCTAGGGAACTCTTAATCTTAACATTTTAGCATGTTCTCACATCTAGCACACCTGACTGGACTTTTTTGGTAATTCACACATCTCTTGTGTAGTGCTAGCCCAGAAGTGTAGATGCGCAGTACATGGGATATCTAAACCACTGGGGCCACTCAACTTACGTTTGTTTGGTAATTAAAAAGCAAAAAAAACATGCTTATTAAAGAATTTCTCAGACAAATTTGCTTAATCTAATGTGCCTCATTTCCAAAGTTTCCCTTCTGTGTTGATATGATAACTTAGTGACATATAAGAAATAAGCAAATCATTACAGTCTTCAGCATGCCAGCATGCAATACAGATGCTTACGTAGTCATCAGTAGCATCTTTTACAGCAGTGATAGTCAAAACCAACACCAAAGGCACAATGGTGGTGAACCAAGACAGAGAGGAGATCTCAGGTATTAACTGTAAACACAAAAGTAACATTATTTAAACTGCACATTAAAGTGCACAATGACATAATAGAAATGAACAAAAGTACAGTGTCTCCTGATTTCATTTTTGCATATTTGTTATGTGGATCAGTTTTAAATATTTAACTCTAACCATACCTGTGCCATCCAGGTGAATACAGGGATTGAATAACTGGTTGTTCCACCTTTTGCAGCAAATGCAACCAAATACTTTATAGACCCAACGATTAATCATTGCCATTCTCATCTTTGCAGAACAGCTTATATTTAGCCACACAGGAGACCTTTTAAGAACAAACTGCCCATTTAAGGCTCTGATACAGCATCAAGCAGCAAACTATGCTACAATCAAGGGAAATCTTGGAAGAGATGAGAAATAAAGTTAAACTTTATCAGTCAGGAAATTATTCCAAAGACATCTTAGACTAGACTCTATGACCTGAACTTATGCCACTGAATCAGAATGACAACAACTACTTTCAAATGAAGACCTTAAAACAACTGTGATTTTTCTTGGCCTGCCAAAACGAGTGCTATGATGACTCAACCAGGAAATCACCAAAAACCCAGACAAAAATTTAAGGCCTCACTCCCCAGTGTCCAAGATGTGGTCACTGTAAATTATGCCAACATTAGAAAATGTTGGGGCAAAAACAACATCTGAAAAAAATTGCTAACTTGGAGAAACAATAAAACCTTATCTTGTATTTGCCAAAAAAGCATGTTGATTACCCATACGCCTTTAAAAATGAAGTTATGTGGAATGATAAATCAAAAGTAATAAGGGACATTTCTACATCTGGTATACTGTTAACACATCATTCCACAATGAGAACAACATACCAACTGTCAAACATGGTGGTGGTAGTGTTTTAGTGTTGGTAATTAATGTTTTCGTTTGTCATTTAGGAAAATTACAAACATATCCATATTAGAAATTTCAGCAAAAACTAAACACACTGCTTAAGCTTAACAGAACCATGAATTCTGCTGCAGGAGACTGTTCGGTCAACTACTTTCAAATGAAGACCTTAAAACAACTGTGATTTTTCTTGGCCTGCCAAAACGAGTGCTATGATGACTCAACCAGGAAATCACCAAAAACCCAGACAAAAATTTAAGGCCTCACTCCCCAGTGTCCAAGATGTGGTCACTGTAAATTATGCCAACATTAGAAAATGTTGGGGCAAAAACAACATCTGAAAAAAATTGCTAACTTGGAGAAACAATAAAACCTTATCTTGTATTTGCCAAAAAAGCATGTTGATTACCCATACGCCTTTAAAAATGAAGTTATGTGGAATGATAAATCAAAAGTAATAAGGGACATTTCTACATCTGGTATACTGTTAACACATCATTCCACAATGAGAACAACATACCAACTGTCAAACATGGTGGTGGTAGTGTTTTAGTGTTGGTAATTAATGTTTTCGTTTGTCATTTAGGAAAATTACAAACATATCCATATTAGAAATTTCAGCAAAAACTAAACACACTGCTTAAGCTTAACAGAACCATGAATTCTGCTGCAGGAGACTGTTCGGTCATCAGTCAGTGACATGAAGTGCATTTTGAGTCATGAAGGAAGACATTGATCCAAAGAATACAAGCAAAAACACGGTTTAATGTTATGGAGCAGCCTACTCCAAGTTATGACTTCAGCTCCAATCAGATGCTGCACCTTAAACAGACAGTTTGTCTTGCTTCAGTGTGGCTGAATTAATGGAGTTTTGCAAAAAAGAATATTCCAGTGACATGAAATTATGATCTCTGCTTCAGAAAGTGTTCTTTGTTTTTTATATGGGGGATCTAGGTGTTGCGAAAACAAAACTAATATTTCCTTAAGTTGCCCTTGTCTTGCATTACACTTTTTTATAAGAACCCAAAACACTTCAGTGTGACAAATATGCAAAAATAAAAGACATAATCAGGACTGCTATCACAGCTCTGAACTGACTTTCTATCCAGTGGTTCTCTATTTCAGTCCTGAAAGAACACTATACTACAGGGGGAAATGTCCAGCTGTTTGGTGATTACTCAAATGCATCTATAGAACCACGCAATGAATATAAAAGCTGTTGTAAGGTCATGCATTACTCACTTTACAAATAGTAAAATAATAAAAAAGGCTTAGGCTGTATTTAAGAACCACATTTACCTGGAGAATCAGCAACACTAAGAAGTAAGCGTTGGCAAACCGCTGAAACTGCTCAAACAAATTTATGGGTAGAAAGGTGTAGAAGGTATACTTTGCTGTCTTGATGTGATTGTCCTGAGGAAGAACATTGTATTACTTTGTCACACTGTCCATAACATTCATTCATGATAATTCAAATACTTATCTGTTCCATCATTATACTGTAAATGCACAGGAGTATGTACATCTGAATTAGCAGTATGCAGCACCCTCCACAATTATTGGCACCCCTGGTTAAGATCTGTTCTTTAGCTTTTAATAAATTAATAATTTAATAAATACAGACTTACAACACAAAAAAATAGAAATATCCAACCTTTAACTGAGGTACATTTATTCACTGGGGAAAACTCTACATTAAGATTTCTTTTACATGAAATCATGTGTGCCACAATTATTGGAACCCCAAACAATGCCTAAAAAATAAATGTAATTAAATAATTTTTGCCATTTCTAGTTTAGTCTTCAATTGGTTAGTATAATCTAATATGATCTTCTGGAGTATAAATATGACATTGCTTTTGCTTTTATTGCTTTTAGCCACTCTTCAATATTTGAAAGACAAGAGAACATGATGTTCTCTAACAGATATGTGTCAATCTTCATGAGTCAGGTAATGGACACAAAAAATAGTTACTTGCATAAACTTGTCTGTATCTACAGTCTTCAGGAAATATAAAAAAAGCCTAAAAGAGGGGATGGTAAGAGAATTAAAAAAAATTCTCCACAGCTCACTGTTAGAGAACCTCACCAAAGAGTGGTATCTTGAGGTCCCAAAGATGCTATCTCCATGCCAACAAACTGCTGGGAGATGTGCAAGGAAAAAGCCTTTTCTCATCCACAAACATATGGGTTTGCTAAGTGGTACTGGGACTTCAACTGGGACTAAATGTGACTAAAATTGAGCTTTTTGGTCAAAAACATTTTAAGTTGGTCTGGCATAAATTCAAGCATTAGTATGTGGAAAAGCACTACATGTTCACTTTTAAGTATGGTGGAGGATCTGTGGGGCTGTTTCTCTTCCAAAGACCCTGGGAATCTTGTTATGGTGCATGGCATCATGAACTCCTTGAAATACCAGGACATTTTAAATACAAATATGTTGGCCTCTACCAGAAAGTTGAAGATGGGTCGTCACTGGGTCTTCCAGCAGCATAATGACCCTAAACATATGGCAAATTCTACGCAAAATGGCAAAATCAAGATCCTCCCATGGCCATCTCAGTCCCCAGACCTCAACCCCATTGAAAACCTGTGGAGTGAGCTGAAGAGGAGAGTGCAAAAGAGAGAACCCAGTACTCTGTTTGATCTAGAAAGATGCAAAGAGGAATGGTCAAATGGTCCATGTCTCTGTTTTTCTCCTACCTTGCGAAATGTTATAGGCGAACACTAAACGCCTTGTTGGCAAAAGAGGGTTGTACAAAATATTTACAGCCAATAATTTCATGTAATACTGTACTTCTTAATGTGGGTTTTCCCCCAAATGTATTTCAATTAAAGGTTGGCTTTGTTTGCTTTTTGTGTTGTGAGTCTTTATTTTTTGAAAAAAAAAGAAGAATTTATTAGAAGCATTAGAACACATTAACCAGTGGTGTTAATAAATGTGGCGGTCATTGTATAATCCTGGTATTTTATTCAGTGACAGAGAATGGAAATAATCATTTCTAGCTATAAATCAGTATAAATCAGTCACTGCTTATGGAGTAAAGACTAAAGACTAGCCATATTACATTTTGTTTGTGCCAAACAAATACTTACAGCATAACCGAACTTTTCATTGTAGTCACGGTCATTGGCTCTAACATGGCGTTCCTCCTCTTAAATAAAAGACAGTTGGTTGAAAATTATTACAATTTCAAATAAATTATACATTGTGACCAAATCTAACTTAGATTTGCAGTTTACACTGCAGTTTTCAAAGGTGAGGGCCTAGAAATGTAATTCTGTATTCAGTGCCATCAGAGCAGCTGCAGCTCGTTTCAGTTTTGTTATTAGAAATTCCTCTACAGAAGCAATACAAAAGAATGAACCATGCTCAGTTCAGACTCAACAAAGATTGCATATTTTAAAAGTCTTTTTATCTATTTTTCTCTCACGCATAAACTCATAAACAATATAATTCTGCAGACATCTCCCTATTATATAGTGGCTTCACAAATCTGAATATGATGTTTCTCCTTCAGTGAAGTATCTGTCACCAAATCTTCAAAAACACTTCTGAGAGAACCCACTGCCTCAAAGAGTGGAAAAGAAATAAAAGAAAAAAGAATGCCCTGGTCTTTCCTTCCCATAGAAAGCCTGGTCCGTTGCATTCTGACAAATCACATGAATGTGGCTAAAGCAGAAATACATTTTTATACAACACATTTAATTATTAATGTAAGAGAAAATGGAGAAGACTATCAGGAGAAAAAGGAAAAGGTACAAGCAACTATAACGACATTTCTTTTGAAAGGTTAGTGCCACATCTTTTACATGATCACAGAACCAAGAAACAGAAATCGGGCCTGACTGCGGCATCTCTATCCACTATTTGTGATGTAACTCTAATGATGAAAACACATAATATATCAGCAAAGATTAGTTACCAGAAATAATGAATATGTAGGTATAAGGAATGCAATGACTAGCAAAGAATGTTAATTAATAATTAGGCTATGAAAACCATGTCATAATCATGTCAGCCACCAAAAATATTTCACTCATATTTGAAATGAACTTGGACCAAACTTTGTAAAGACATATGGTTGGCTAGCCAAGCAGCCAAAACAACTGAACTGACAATGAAAACACAATGATTTACATATTAATCATTATCAGAATTTGTCAGATATTTATTATTGATATGACCTAGGTTAGTAGAAATCAAATCAAACCTGTCAAAGTTTGTGAAAACATTACAGTAGCCTGGATGTCCATTGCAAAACAAGCTGTATAAGTAAAACTATTTGTTAAAAAATGAAGTATAGCTTATTCCGAATAAAATATCAAACTAGACTGTGTCACTGAGGTTTTCCAGCCACTAGCTAGTACTTCTCTAATAGTACAGAACTGTTAGCATGTGCAATGTGTGAAAACAGTCATATGAAACCAGTCAACACATTTTTTGAACTGCTGCTAACCCAATGACAATGGGCAGCTTTAGAAGCATGGAAGTAAGTGATAACCACTGATTTACTTCAGATATACAGTTGCATTTGTCAAAATGCACCAATCATTCTGTCAGAATACACTGTACTAATTTATGTCAATGGCCATTGCAAGTGAAATGCAGAGTGGCTAGAGATTGCTGCAGGACTTTGAGGGTTGGACAGTCATTTTGATGTGTTTCCTAAGTACTTGCATTAAAATTGCTGTGTATAAATACAGCAGATTGAGATTTGGTTGAAAAACCATTGAGAATACATTTATGCAATGTTTTTATGATTGAACCAAAGAAATGAAATTAGTTGTTAGGGAAAAAACATTCCGAGATTTCTCTGACACCCTTTCCCCAAATGTTCTCCATTATAACCTTCCGTCCTCTCTTCTCCACTCCCACTCCTAGAAGCGCTTGCAGCTCTACCTTGTCCAGGCGCTTTGGAGCATAGGTTCCAGCCTCCTCTCCATGGCACTAACATCCACAGCCATCTCTGCGCCATTGCCTGTCTGCACTGTCATTCTTATACACAACAAACAGAGTTCATAAATCAGTCAATCAACCAATCCAGACTGTGCTGAGCAAAACAGGCTGATTCCACTATAACTCCGTGGGTGAGCGTGCAAATCTCTGACCTCATACAATTCAGTTCAATTCATTATTAAAAAAACATTTGTTAAACCAGTATTTCTTAATTCTGACTCCAGTTGACTCACAGCACTACACAGTTGCTCCATATTCAGTTAATGAGCTAGGCTGAGTGTGAATAAAGGTGGGTCTGAAAATGAAATGTGTAATGCTTTGGGTTGAAAGGAGCAGGTTTTTTTACATTTGAAAAGTGACAGATGATTTAATTTTAGCCAAAAAAGCTCTGTCTGTGCACCAAAGTCTATTCCTAAATATAATCCACAAGCAAAATTAGGTATGTGTTGTCTATGTAGTTCTCTTGGGCAGGTAATTCTAATGTATTCAGTGATTGCTTTGGAATGTAATGAACGCTGCCTGAATGCATAACAGATGGAGCCATGTTATCCTCAGCAATGGCTAAGGAATTCGAAAGCCCAGGGGGCTTAAAGTAATTACCATAAGACTACAGCTAATCATTTAGTAGCTGTTAACAGCAGGGTGGTGGGATGTCTAGCCTTTATAATAGCAGATGACCTATAAAATACTTGCTTGATGAATTCTATCTTTCATATACATTAAAGAGACAGACTTAGTCACAGATGCCACATGCCTGACTGTGTATAAATTAAACTCCTCATGTGCGTCCAAGTTAATAACAAACCAGTCAAAAGTTCCTGCACGGTGAACCATAAATGGGTGAAGCAGTGCAACACTTTGAAACACATATTGGTAGAAAGTAATGTTTCAATATTGATCCAACCAGCAAACTAGAATCAAATTCTGCAGAGCCTTACTGCAGAGTATCACGTAATAGCAAGAAGGATGCGCCAATGTACTGTGAACAAGAACTCTGATGGAGGACTCTTAAAATACAAACAGTGTTAAATTACATGGCAGTGTTACTGTAACCTCAGACCTGTGCTACTATGCTTTGATACCCCAGGACAAGGTGAACACGAACACCTCACACCTCTCATCACACAATGCCAATTCAGTCAACTGTACTGTACCATAACATACAGCAAAAGCCACTGTTTCTTCATAGTGCTCCTTTATTACTGAAAAGCAGAAACACTATTTTCTTTGTTAAATCTCTATTAGAAGTTCAATGACCCTGGAATTTAAAGTTATAGTTCTAAGTTGAAAGTTAAAATGTTGCATATTTTTTACAGCGTGGTGATGCATATCGAACAAGATCTTATTTTTTTTAACCCCATCCTCCCACCTACGGTTGAACAGTAGCATAATCCAGAAAATATTTCATACATGGGACTACTTTGATTTTGGGTTGACTATTTTTTTAAGGGCACAATTCAAACCATGACATTATAGTTTACCCAATGTAAAAAGCCAGCACAAAAGGAAAATGGCCAACTCATTCAGAACAGGTGCCAACAAGTGTTAATAATTAAAGAGACTTTAGTCAAAAACATCTCCTCTGTTTACATTTGGTTAGTGTTAGTAACTGGACCCATGGTAAGATATGAACACCTGCACACCCCTGGCAACAAACTACAACATAAGGGACTGATCCAGGATGTAAATGAACAGTCAGTCATCCACAAAAAACTGAAAGAGATTATGCTACACGTTTAGTACATGTAAGTAAAGTGCATCTGTAAACAATTATGTCGAGGAAGAATATTATCCAGTATAAAATTGTTCTAATTTTGCCCAAATTGGTATTTGTTTCTTAAAATATACTGCAATGAAAGAAAATGAACTTTCAACTGAAAACAATTACTTTAATTTTACATGCCTAAAATGTGTTGCATGACTGTTTTTAAATAAAATGCCCAAAAAGCACAAAAAAGACGGCAGACGTGTTGGTATGACTATTTTTAGAGTTTAACAAGCAACGTTCACTTTTGAGAGAGAGCATCTAAGAAGTGAAAAATCTAGTAGGAATTCATAAAACTTCTACAAAAATCATCCTTCATCACCTGTCACTGTATGAATAAAGCCTCATTTCCAAGATATTGTAACTACAGGAGGAGGAAGGAAAAACTATGCACTGTTATGAGTTTTTATTATGTGCCATTTTGAAGCATTTCTATTGATCCATTTGTCATAAAAACTTTTCAGACAATGTAAAAGAAAGTTAAAATCAGGCAAATTATACTACTACTCATAATAATAATAATAAGTAGAAGAAGAAGAAGAAGAAGAAGAAGAAGAAGAAGAAGAAGAAGAAGAAGAAGAAGAAGAAGAAGAAGAAGAA
>JBBIGC010000125.1:9977826-10002560 GCA_037576955.1 Lepidarchus adonis | reverse complement strand
CATCACTGCTCTAGAGGAGATCTGCATGGAGGAATGGGCTAAAATACCAGCAACAGTGTGTGAAAACCTTGTGAAGATTTACAGAAAACGTTTGACCTCTGTCATTGCCAAAAAAGGGTATATAACAAAGTATTGAGATGGCCTTTGGTTATTGACCAAATACTTATTTCCCCCCATAATTTGCAAATAAATTATTTAAAAATCAGACAATGTGATTTTCTGGATTTTTTTCTCATTTTGTCTCTCACAGACGTATGAGAGGTAAAGCTATGATGAAAATTACAGGCCACTCTCATCTTTTTAAGTAGGAGAACTTGCACAAGTGGTCACTGACTAAATACTTATTTTCCCCACCGTATGTTCTGTTGAAAGAAGCCACTTTCCAGGAGGACCAGGCCACCTTCTTCTAGTACACCATGGTTTAGTTGTAATGTCCATTGTATTAGTTTTTGGTGGTGATGAGAAGTCCGCATCCACTCAAAACAATCTGCAGCCAAACTGCCCCCATATGCATCAAGCTGTGGTGCACTGAACTCTGACACATTTTAATCACCGCCATCAATGTTTCAGATCATTAAACAAATTTGAATATTTATCAAAGACAACACAAGTAAACAAAATGTGTTTTTAAAGTTCATTTTATTATTAGGGGAGAAAAAATCCAAACCTACATGGCCCTGTGTGACAAAGTGATTGTTGCTTCAGAACCTGGAAGACTTGCTGTGATAAATGGAACCATGAACTCTGCTGTCTACTAAAAACTGTTTGGCCATCTGTTTGTTTGGGTTCTGTAGCAGGACAATAATTCAAAACACACCAGCAAGTCCACCTCTGATTGGTTGAAGAAAAACAAAATTAAGTCCTGACCTGAATCCTATTGAGATGCTGTGGCGTGACCTTAAAACAGTGGTTCATGCTCAGAAACCCTCCAATGTGGCTGAACTACAACAATTCTGCAAAGATGAGTTTGGGCTATAATTCCTCCACAGCTGTTAAAGACAAATTATCGCAAATGCTTGATTGCAGTTGTTCATGCTAAAGGCCCAACCAGTTATTAGGTTTAGGGGGCAATCACTTTATCACACAGGGTCATGTAGATTTGGATTTTTATTCTCCCTTAATAATAAAATCATTCACTTAAACACATTTTGTGTTTACTTGTTTTGTCTTTGACTAATATTTATGTTTGATGATCTGAAACATTTGCAGTTGTGCTCATAAGTTTACATACCCTGACAGAATGTATGATTTATTGGCCATTTGTAAGAGAATATGAATGATAACACACAAACTTTTCTTTCACTCATGGTTAGTGGTTGGCTGAAGCCATTTATTGTCAAACAATTGTGTTTACTCTTTTTAAATCTTAATGACAACAGAAACTACCCAAATGACCCGGATCAAAAGTGTACATACAGTCCTGATCAAAAATTTAAGACCACTTGACAAATGGCAAAAAAACATAGGATTCATTGTTTTTTTAACAAGGTTCCAGGTAGAGCTTCAACATGCTACAAGAAAAAATGCATACAAAACATTTTTAGCATGCAATTTATTAACAATGTTTAAACTGTTTTACAGCTGATCAAAAGTTTAGGACCACACCCTTTAAACTCCCCAAAACAGAAATCAAAGTTCCAAACATTAACTCCGTAATGAGTAGCTCCACCATTATTGTTGATCACTTCATGCTTGATTCAAGTGTTTCCATGAGGTGAGTGGGAACATTTCTCCAAGTGGTGAAGACGCCGCACAAAGGGCATCTACTGTCTGGAACTGTTGCTCAGTTTTGTGAAACTTCCCTTGCCATCCATCCCCAAAGGTTCTCAATTGGATTTAGATCAGGGGAACATACAGGATGGTCCAAAAGAGTGATGTTATTCTCCTGGAAGAAGTGCCTTGTCCTGCGGGCATTGTGTACTGTAGTGTTGTCCTGTTGAAAAACCCAGTCGTTACCACACAGACAAACGCCCTCAGTCATGGGGGATGCTTTCTGCAACATCTGGACATAGCCAGGGGCCATTTGATGCCCCTGCATCTCCTGAAGCTCCTTGGTTCTACTGAAGGAAAAGCACCCCAGACTAATATAGTGCCCCCTTCACTGTGGCGCATAGAAAACATCTCAGGTGAGATCTGCTGGTCATGCCAGTATTGTTGGAAATCATCAGGGCCATCAAGGTTACATGTTTTCTCATCAGAGAATAAAAATTTCTTCCACCTTTCACAGTTCCATGTGTGCTGCTCTCTCAAAGTCCAAAAGGCCAGTTCTGTGGTGTTGAAGGAGACGAGGCCTTAGAAGATGTTTTTTTGTTTTTGAAGCCCTTCAGTCTCAGATGCCGTATGATAGGTATAGTGCTGCAGTCAGCACCAGTAACAACCTTAATTTGGTTCGAGGATGTACCAGTGTCTTGACGAACAACAAATTGGATTCTCTAGCTCAGTGCTGGAAAGTTTTCTTTGTCTTCCACTTGACTTTTTTCCATAACCCTCAGCATGAAATGGGTTTCACTGGCTATTAAAGGAAACTATCTTGACCTGTGATCTGTTTGCTTGTAATTAGTGGGCGTGAGTGTGTATATAAAAGGTCAGTGAGTTTCTGGACTCCTGACAGACCCTTGCATCTGTCATCCAGTGCTGCACTGATGGTTTTTGGGTTCTAAGTCATGGGAAAGCAAAAGAATTGTCAAAGGATCTATGGGAAAAGGTTGCAAGAAAATATAAAAGGAATTGAGTATGCCAATCAGCAGTGTTCAAACTCTAATTAAGAGGAAAATGATGGGTTCTGTTGAAACCAAACCACAGTCAGGTAAACCAACTAAAATTTCAGTCACAACTGCCAAGAAAATTGTTTGAGGTGCAAAGAAAAACCCACGAATAACTTCAGGTCAAATACAGGACTTTTGGAAAAAAAAAAGTGGTGTGGCTGTTTCAAGATGCACAATAAGGAGACACTTGACGAAAGATGGGCTGCATGGTCGAGTTGCCAGAAGAAAGCCATTACTACACAAATGCCATAAAGTATCCTGCTTACAATATGCCAAACAGCACTGAGACAAGCCTCAAACCTTCTGGCTCAAAGTCATTTGGAGTAACTTGATGGCAAGATGAATGCAGTAGGTTATCGAAAAATACTGTAACAACATTTGCACTCATCAGACCAGAAGCTGCACATGGCACGTACTTGGACATTCCAACATGACAATGATCCAAAACACAAGGACAAGTCGACCTGTCATTGGCTACAGCAAAATAAAGTGAAGGTTCTGGAGTGACCATCTCCGTCTCCTCACCTCAATATCATTGAGCCTGAGCAGAACCTCAAACCTGCAGTCCATGCAAGACACCCCAGAATGAGCAGCTTAGAAGATAAAGAGCCTCATTCACAACTACCACATTAGACTTCAAGCTGTAATTGATGTTAAAGGGGCCAATATTATTGGTATTATTAGTATTAACTAGGGTATGTAAACTTTTGATTAGGGGCATTTGGGTAGTTTGTGTGGTGATTGTGATTTATAAAGAGTAAAAACATTTTATTGATAATAAATGGCTTCAGACAACCACTAACCATGAGTGAAAGGTTTTTGTGTTATTATTCATATTCTCTTAAAATCGTTAAGAAATCATAAATTCTGTTGGGGTATGTAAACTTATAAGCACAACTGTAAGTGTGACAAACATGGAAGGGCTTGACCGGGGCTATTGCAACCTGTGTATATATAAACATCACCTCTGTTCTTTTGCTGTGCGTCATAATAATGGGAGAGTGATTTCTGATGTCTAAAACATTTTGTTTTCAAAACACTTTCACTATTTTCAAGGAAACTTCAAACTTAGTTGCATGCAATGAACCCTACGCAGGGATGGTGCAGTTTGAGACAGGGCCAAAAAACTTGTATTACTTAATTAAATTTTTACAGAAAACCTGATCTTTATTTTTCTGTCTCTAACTGATCATCTTTTATTTTAAAGGGGACTTTGGGGAGGCCCAGGACCATACAGAAAACTTATGCACCTTGGAATGAAATAGTGTTGGAAAGCAAGTGCTTTTAAAAGGCTTCAGCATTACTAATATGAGTGTTGGCACAATTTAATGGGTACTTGTTTTTGAATGTGTTTATGAATTTTATCAGCTACCACAGTTAGATTAAATATGTTTTTGTTATGTTTTAGATCAAACATTTGTAGCAACTTTGCTAAAGCCACTTAACCTAGTTTTACAATATAATCAATACATTTACATTTTTTTAACATAAAGCTTTCATTGTTAAATGCTTGTTGAAAAATCAAGGACCTACTTACTTTTGTCCTGTAGTGACCTGAAGCGGAGAAGTGCAGAGCAGGTTTGGGTTGTAAGTGATGAAATGCAGAAAAGTAAACATTTATTGCACCAGGTTTCTTTTCTGTTTAATGAAGTGAAGATGATGGATGAGCATGGTGGATGATGTTGTGAGGTGTGTTAAGTAGTCTCTTCTTGGCTACTCTAATCTTTAGAGACTCAACATTACTACTGACCTATGGATTAGTGAGGGCATGCCTGGCAGCATGTCTGTCATTTGAATTACTGTGGCTTTGGAATACAAAGTCATCTAAAGACTTTTTCCATTGTGCCAATGCCAGGGCCCTTCATTTCCTGACCCATAAAAGGACAGAAGTGCACAGCATTTTTCTTCATTCATATTTTGTTTTTAATGATGGTAATTCAATCACAAACCAATTGTATGGATTCAAATCATGGTATAATAGTATAATTACACTACTAATCAACAGGAAATTCAATAAAGTGCACAGTGCTGTGGAGCTAAGACTAGAACTGAAGAAACCTGCCATGTGTCTACATGGTCATATTTCTTTAAGCTCCATGCACCATTTTTTAACCAAAAATTGCTTTTTGTTAAATACAATAAGAAATTGCTTTGACTTTTGTGATCTGAGATGGGGTTGTATACCTGATGAGTCATTTTACTTTTAATTTACATGTTTGTTTGTATAGCACTTTGGGTGTTTTTATTTTTATTCAAAATAATAATGGTATTTTTATTGATTTCACTGATCATTTAATTGTATTTTGTAAATATTAACAGTTTTTATTTGTTGCCAGCAACACACTGAATACAGCTTTGGGAATATTAAAAAATAATGCAAGGGCATAAATTGCGCATCCCCACCAATATCTAGTGATTGCTGAACTGTCCTTTCTAATAAATTTGATCAAACAAAACTTAGCGCTCCATCATGGAGCCTCCATGATTGTCCAGCATAACTTGTTTAGGTACACAGAGAGTTAAACTGCCCCTGCTACCCGAGGGTCCCCTTCCCAAACGCAAATCAAAATGTAATTGGTGGGGACACAATGTGTGTTAGGGAGGCGGGCCTCTTAATCATACATCACCAATGCGATTGGTGGGGACACGATGCGTGATAGGGTGGGGTGGCGAGATATCGAAACATATTGCTGTGATGGATACAAATTTCCACTATTTTATTTAAGTCCACAGGTTACAGAAATATACAGGTATATCTTGAAATTTTAATGATTATGACTTTCAGACAAAAAAACCAAAACAAATTTCACTGTCTCTTAAATTAAAATATTGGGAAAAAGTTCAACCTTGCAAAGTCATGCTGTCACATCCTAATCAGCTAATTAACTCAAAACACCTGCAAATGTTTCCTGAGCCTTTAAACAGTCTCAGTCTGGGTCAGGAGGCTACACAATCCTGCTGACTTGGCAGATGTCCCGAAGACAGTCATTGAAAACCTCCACAAAGAGGGTAAGCCACAAAAGGTAATTGCTAAAGAAGCTGGTTGTCCAAGAAACAGGGATAACCACAGCCTTGAGATGATTGCCAAGCAAAATCCATTCAAGAATTTAAGGGAGCTTCACACAAAGTAGACTGAGGCTGGAGTCAACGCATCATGAGCCACAGACGAATCCTAGAAATGGGCTACTAATGTTGCATTACTTTTGTCAAGCCACTCCTGAACCAGAGACATTGTCAGAAGCGTCTTACCTGGGCTAAGGAGAAAAAGCACTAGACTGTTGCTCAGTGGTCCAAAGTCCTCTTTTCAGATTAATGTAAATTTTATAAATGCATATCATTCGGAAATCAAAGTCTCAGAATCTGGAGGAAGAGTGGAGAGGCACAGAATCCACGTTGCTTGAAGCCCAGTGTTACATTGTGATGCCAAGTGATGATTTGGGACCATGTCATCTGCTGGTGTTGGTCCACTATGTTTTCTGAAGTGCACAGTCAACGCAGCATCTGCTAATAAATCTTAGAGCACTTTGTGTTTCTTTCTGCTGACAAGCTTTATGGAGATGCTGATTTCATTTTCCAGTAGGACTTGGCACCTGCCCACACTGCCAAAGGTACCAAAAGCTGGTTCAACGACCAGGCTGTTACTGTGCTTGATTGGCCCGCAAACTCGCCTGTCCAGAATCCCATAGAGAATCTATAGAGTATTGTCAAAAGGAAGATGAGAGAAAAGTTCCCTTTAATATTACTAATAATGTATGAGAAGAAAAACAATTTTCATTAGTTTAATATTTATTACCCCAAATTTTTTACAATAACAGGGATAGCCCCAAATAAAAAATATTGACAATGTCAGTAACGGGTGTTTCCACCATTTGCCGCAATGACAGCTTGACAGCGACATCTCATGCTCCTCACTAGCCTCATGATGTTGTTCTGAGGCAATGCGTTCCACTCTTCCACAAGTGCTACACTCAGTTCTGTCATGTCATTTAGACATGGGGTACGATCATGCAGTCTCTGCTTCAACTGGTCCCAGACGTGCTCTATGGGGTTCAGGTGGCCATACCATATGAGGCACTCCAACTTCCTGAAGTCAAGCTGTGACAATTCTGCCATGATATGGTGGAGTATTATCATCCATGAACAGAAAGTTTGGGGTATGCTGGCGACATTGGGGAATGATGAGTGTGTTCATGTCTGTTTGAATGATTAACTTGGATTGACTTACTGACAATACCAGCTTTTTATACACACAGATTGTTGAAATTGATGCCACATTGAGAAAGGTTGTCTTTTGCTATTACACAAAATGAGGTGTGTCTATCGCCCCAATACAATTCCCTCATTACCCCAAAATGTCTGAAGTGAAACAAACACTGTATGTATAACATCCACTAAGTCTCTCACAATATCCCTAACTTATTGTGAGTAGTGTGTATACACACACACAAATATATATATAATCTACCTGACCCTGTTTAACCTTTGACCATTGGTCTATCCTTCATATTTATTTGACCTTGGGCTAACCTCTCAGGGGAAATGAGCGCACTCTTGTTCAGTGTAACTGGCCACCCGGGTCCCTATCCTGGATCAGGAGATGTATACACCCTTGTTAAAACGTGAACCAAACATAATCCATCACACGCTCGTTTGTACATATTTTGTTACACAATGTGTCAGCGAAAGTCTTGAGAGCGTGGAATTGGACGATCTGTGCAGTCAAACGCTGGTGACGTTCCGCTCGGCTCTGTCGAAACTTTTGCTCATGCGCAACATGGTGCATTCATTATCATCCGGGTTCTTTCAAGAGCGTCTCTGTGAGGAGGCGGGAAATGGCGTCCCGAGGAGCTGTGGGAAAGCTATCTGTCTCTCCGTGACTCATACTGGACAAGCGGTTGAAGGACAGACTTTTTACAGCGGTCTTCGCCGTTGTGGCTACCTGCACGGCCACCCCAGGACTGTACCGGTGTTAACACTTGGCATGTAAGTTGAATTGCAATGTTGTGTACTGCCAGCCAGCGTACATGAAAAACATGTAACCGTACGCCACGGTTGCAGTGTGGTTTGAAATCTGTCGTCCCCACGCCTCGTTTGTGGACGAGAAGGCGTCTCGGTGTGCGCTCACTGTCTCCCGCGAAATATAATTAAACGGGCGGATGAAATTCGAACACATCCGTGACTTGTTCACCGTTTCCCCACCGCCGCTGCGCGTAGAGAACTCCGCTAACGACGCACCAGCGACGTCGCCAGACAGCTGGAATTTGAACAGCCAACGGACCGCTAGCCAGTTAGCACTAGCGGCGTCGCTGGTTGCCGTCCGAAACGGCGGCGGTGCGCCTCAGAAATGCACTGACAAGCAGCGATTTCCGGTGTGCTTTGTTACAGAGCACACTTGAGCAGCGAGAGAACCGCATACTTTGATGACTCTTGGCCACCACCTCATGTCTTTGTTTTGATACTCTAACGTAGCTTAAGGCTAACACGAGCTAACTCACACTGGCAGCTAACAACCTAGCACATAGGCATTCATATTGAGTGATGCCTTTAACCAGCGGTGCTTGCTGTACAATATTGTGGACGCATTCTCTTCCCGATTCCCTGCCTTTAGTAACGTGTGGTTTTCTCGACAGTGTTAAATTGGCATAACGTACAACATCATTAGCTTCAGGTTCAGAGAAGCGAGCGGCTAGCTGCTGTCCAAGGAGACATGTTTCACCCCGCCCACTTTGCCCGTTGCTCAAGTTCTGCGCGCTTGTAGACTGCTTCTGTTCTTGTTTTACTGAAGTACAAAGAACAATTAAAACGTTTAATGCCCTAGTTAGATTGCAGGGTCAGTAAGTTTTCTCCCATAGTTGTTCCCTCAGAAGTCCGTTCTGGAATAAATCTCACCTTACAGTAAACAGACACAGAAAATCACAATTTCGAAAGACTCATGAGCTACTTTTCTATTCCAGTCTTACATGTGACTTTTGGGACAATGAGGCTGAGAGTGCGCAAAGCATCTCAGCAGCCTAGCCCTACCCCACCTGCCCAGACCACCAAGGCCAAGAGAAAGCACTCAGAAGTGGAGCACACAAGGCCTTCAGGAGGTGCAAGGATGCAGAAGAGTGACACTGGCATCTTCTCCACCATCAAGAGATTCATCAGGGGCAATGCTGTCAAGGTCTGGAGCTGTTAGAGCCATCTTTTTAATCACATTTCTTGTTTATGGTAGTACATATGTTGGTATGGCTAAAATGTAGAATGAAATAACTGCACTGTTGGTTTTTTTTTACACGTAGGTCATTCAATGGCTTTGATTATCCATTTTAATGTTTTGAATGATCCATCACATGTCCATTCTTGTTGCTTGTTAGGTGGAGCAGTGTACCCCTGCTAAGAGGAGCCGTGTGGACTGTGACTCGGACAGTAACTTGATCACATCTACCCCACCCCCTGGGAACCTGCCCAGCAGAAATAACCCTAGAACACGCAGGAAAGGTCCCGCCAATGGAGGCAAGTTACAGGAGAGTTTGACGATACTCAACAAGTATTAGATATCAAAGTAATGTTTTAGTACCTAGTTTTAGGGGTAGTTTAAGGTAGTGCTTTTAAACACACAATTGCACTCTTTCTTTACAATTTTGTAATGTTCTGTCAGGATCCAGACTCAAACAAGCCTTTGGACTCTTATTTGCACCATTTAAATAACAAAATTGTATAAGAAAAATGTAGACAATTTTTTTTCAAAATGGTTAAACTTCATTTACAAATTAAGTAACATTGTAATTAGCAGTCAGTAAATGACTCAGCTGTTGTCTGTACATTTTCAAGAAATCCGTACTTGGGTAGAAAAACCAATAGTGGTAATATGTGAACACAAGTGCACTTTTCAAATGACTTTCCCACAGACAAACATTCAGATGGATTAAAAATGATCTTTCGTTGTAAGCAACACAAGTACAGCCAATGAATACACACAAAACATTTTTTTTTCTTTCAAAGTACTCAGCTAAAATATATAAATAGTTTAAATGTAAATAATGCAAAAGTACAAGACATTTTAACAGCACTAATATTGAAATCATAAAAAAAAACTATCCAGCATAACAATGACTTAGAATAGAAATATCTGACTGTGTACTGCCACGCTTAGTCTTTTGGCACAAGCTCAGTCATTCTGCTTGCTCACTCACATTGTTTTTCCAAATACGTCATGCATATGACACCCTATGATGGCAACGTATGATTGATTGACCATTTAGCACAGCCATCTAGTAGGTGGCCATTCTTTTAGTTTGTGATCTTAGCATAGGTCTGCAATCACTTCTAGCAAATTTTTTGTAGTTTAAAACATCATTAGAAAGATGTTTAAGGCCACAATGTCTAATTCCCTTGAAAAGTAGACGTCTTAATTGATGTTGGATGTCTTCAAAATTGTCGGATCGCACAGCACTACCTGAATTTATATTTTGAATTATAACAATCTTTTATGCCTTATGACTTTTCTTTAGGTAATGGTTGGCTGTGATAAATAATGTTTTGATGTGCTTGTCTTCAGATACCATTGCATGTGAGAGTAAATTGGTAAAGCCAAATGGAAAGCTGGAAGTACAGACCGAAGCTCCTAGCAGCCCGCCTCGCACCACCCTACTGGGAACTATTTTTTCTCCTGTTTTTAACTTCTTTTCGCCAGCCAACAAAAATGGTAAGTTTTATATTCACCTTAATTTCATTGGAAGACTGTTTGGCGTTAAAATATTTTTCCCTAATGGGTATGGATTTATATATGAGAACTGTGCACTGCTTTCATATCAAGAACAGTAACATTATGGGAAGACAGTCAATTTTAACACCCCTGTCAGAAATGTAATGGTTAACATTTAGGAAATGTAATAGTTTTTTTGGAGCCAGGTTAGTTGTAGAAATCATAAAAGTTCAGGAAATGTTTTCACAATAAAGTTCAAATAAATCTTCCTTAGTTTTCTGATTATTGTACTCCACTGCTGTTTTTTTTTCAGCAGATGGCTGCAAATTACTTATTCTAATAATATGCTTGGAAAACATTCACACGTATCTAATTAATAATTGTTATAATAAGCAGAAACAGAAAAGTGGTTTATTCTTATGAGTAATAAAATTATATTGAATCCAAAAGTAAATTTAAAACGTACTGAATCAGAATAGCTTGCTTTAAAATAACAATTTCATTGTATTGTTGAAACTGTGATTGTTACAAAGATTGTAGTTTTCTGAAAAATGCTGATTTGTGATTAAATACCACAGATTTAACTTAAACATTTTAAAACTTAAGGAAGGAATGCATGATTCAGTTAAAATTGCAGCATTAAAAATGAGGTCATAATATAAGGCAAAGCTTGGAAGTACATAACTGCAATTTTGTTGCCCTGGCACAATGACAACTTCTCTGAATTTTAAATAATTCTTTATGTAGAAATTATGTAAATGTAATACCTGAACATCTGTTTGAATTATTCATCAAAGTTTAATGTTGTCTTTAACAATTAGGGGTATTTAATCTAATAACAAAGAACTAGTATTATGGCACACTACATTTAACATTGAAGTCTGGGAAACATGTCATAGTTTCCTTGGCAGAAAAGTTTTAAGGTTATATGTATAGAATAATTTGAATTGCAACAAAAGTATCAATTAAATATACTTCCTATGCTGTTTGGCCATGGTTGAGGGGTGTATTTATTATGGTATAACTATAGTGGCTTAACAGGTTAAGATGGTAGCTTCGTATCTATGAATCTCTGGCCCAACAAGGATTTTAGGTTTCAAGCCCATCCTTCACTTATTGGTCGCTTCTCAGCAGAAAGGATGTAGAGAGAATTTTCAGACAGTCACAATTAACTTTGTGTGCCATTCTCTTCACTTTCTTTTTTCAATTAGCTACGCCAGGCTCAGACTCTCCTGGGCAGGCGGTTGAGGCTGAAGAGATTGTGAAGCAGCTAGACATGGAACAGTTGGAGGAGACCCCCACTAGCACTACCACTGATGGTAGCAGAGACATCACCTTCGATCCAGCACTAAACTCGAGACCTATGCTGCCAACAGACACCGCTGTGGAGGAAGGGGAGATTGCCACTGAGGCTGATCTGCCACCTTTGACAGGTAAGCCTTTGGAAATAAATAGAGGAGTATTAGTCTTAGATTGTAAGATGTAACTATGATAAAATACATTACATTTTCATTCTTAATTAAAACAAATTTTTTTTAAGCTGTTGGCACAAACAGCAATTACCCAGATGCCCCACCATCGCCCCCTGCGGAAGGGACATATGAAGAAGATTGGGAGGTCTTTGATCCGTAAGTAGGAAAACAGGAAAAAGCAGTAACAAATATGATCTTCTGTTGCCCACTGCTTCTGTGTCTAATTTCTATGATCTCCACAGCTATTTCTTCATTAAACATGTGCCACCTTTGACTGAGGAGCAGCTTACCCGTAAGCCAGCGCTTCCACTCAAGACTAGGAGTACTCCAGAGTTCTCACTCGTTCTTGATCTGGTGAGTACTGTTTTTTTTTTTTAAAATGTGCTCAATATTTTTTGCCGGGTTGGGAAGATGATTAGTTAAGTCATACCTTTTTATGAGTAATCCCAAAAAATAGCTCATTTGTACTTTTTTATATTCACACCACCTATTACACCCATTGGCTCATTTTGAATGTGAATGCCGGAACACATCTCAAAAATTAGAAGGGGCAAAAAAGATGGGAAAGTAATTGATACTAAAAAGAAACCGCTAGAGGGACATTTAGCCACTTAATTAGTTAATTGCCAACAGATCAGTAACATTATTTGGTATTTTAAAAAAAAAAAAAAAAAAGATGGAGATAAGAGTAAAAATGACACTTGGTCATTGTGAACACACCATCACACACAGTGCACCACAACAAAACGTGACCTCCTCATTTAACCCATCACATGTGGAACAGCGGGCAGCCACTAACAGCATCAAGGTTGGCAGTGAAGTGGGAGCGGTACATTGCTCAAGGGTACCTCAGTGGTCTGGGTCAGGACTTGAACCTGCGACCTTCCAGTTGCAAGGGCAAGGTCCTAACCCAGAGGTTCACCAATCTGCAAATTCTGGAACAACTTTAAAATAATGCAATAAAAATGGCAATATCTCATTATCTAGAGCTTCAGGCCCTCGGGTGGCACTTCGTAAATACAAACAGGCATGATTCTGTTATGGAAATCTCTACATGGACTCAGGAACACTTCCAGAAAATTTTGTCTGTGAACACAGTTTGCTGTAACATTAACTAAAGCAGGTTAAAGTGCCATTTTGTAAAGAAGTAGACCTTTTCTCTGGGCCATAGAAGGCAAAGTGGAAAATTGTTTTGTTGTCAAACATTGAAATTTGAAGTTATTTTTGGAAAACCTGGATGCTGCACCTTTCAGAAAAAAGGAGCCATCCAATTTATCAGTTTAAAAGCCTGCATCTCTGCAAGGGCCAAGTAGTGCCTATTGAATTGGCAGCTTGCACATCTAGAATTCAACACCAATGCTGAAAGGAGGATATACTTAATGTTTAGTGCAACATATGCTCATCCAGAGAGCATGTTTCTTAGAAAGGTCTTTCATGTTTCAGTACGATTGCTAAACCTTATACTGCTAACATAAGACTTTTTAAATTTATTTTAAATTAACTCTTTAAGCATTTAATGTTTTCCATGAGTTTAGCAAATTCTTGCATTCACGCACTCTCTGAATGCTTGATTGTATCCTTGTTAATAATTCATTTAATAGGCAGATATATTTTGCTTGTTGTGGAGAAGCTTCATACTTACATGTGAGTGAAGGTAAAGTATTTAATGGTTTATCATTCTCATGTGTGTTTTTTTTATTTTTATTATTATTATTTTTTTTCTTCTCTCTTTTTTTTTTGTTTGCACGAAGCATATTTTGTGCTCGCCCTGATCTGATTTGACAATTTAGGGCATTAACCAAGAAAAACATTAACTCTTTCTGGTGGAGGGCGCACCAATATTCTTTCTCCTTACTGTCTAACTTGGCCAGAAATAATCTCTGCATCCCAGGTACAAGTGTAACTGCAGAGCGAGTATTCTCCACCGCTGGGAATATAGTTCTATGTGCAGTTCTTTTAAGAAATACCTGTCAGTGCAGGAAACATTTAAGTTTAATACAAGATGCTTGGGTTTTATCTTGGTTTATTTATACATTTTGTGAAATTATTATTATTATTATTATTATATATTTTTTTTACTTGTCTACAATCTGGCCTTTCATCAAAATAACACTTGGGCAAATGTGGTTCCCTAAAAATAATGAAAGGACAGTTTGGCTATTCAGAGTATTAATGTTGTTTTTAGGCATTATTTAATATGCATCGGGATACGTTTTGTATAGTTGTCCCAGTATTGGGATATGGATCGTGTAGCAAGGTTTTCTGCAATACCAGCCTTGCTTATCACTGTATGAAGAATTGACTGAATGCCATGTAATGTACCTTTTGTGAAAGAGTGGGTTAAAGCTACAGTTACAGTGAACTTATGTATAGGTTTACACTATCATGAATAATAAGTGATCAAGAATTTGCTTTTAATATATCAAGAACATTAAGCTTGAGGAAAGTAACCTTTATTATTTAACACATAATGGTTTGTCTGGAGGTGGTATCTAATAGATCTTTTTGTTTTAGGATGAAACCTTGGTTCACTGCAGCCTAAATGAGCTGGAAGATGCAGCCCTGACTTTCCCTGTTCTGTTCCAAGATGTCATTTACCAGGTAGAGTTATGAACAGTTTATCTTTAGATACATTACCAGTGTCTCCACCTTCTCTTGTGCTTCTGTCACAAATTCCCCAAAGATTTTGCAAGTTTAACTCTTCCCAAGCATTTTTATGTTTCTCAGCTGTTATTGAGAGAAAATTAGCAGGGCTAATGAGGTATTGTCATTTCAAAATAAATCCTTGAATGTTTTCTTTCTGTGCCTCTTGGCTACAAAACTGTTTTTTGTAGTTTACAAAGGGGAAATTGTACTAAACACTCCACTGCAGGTGCATGCTAACCTGTTTGTTATTTCAGATTTTAACCACCTTTTTTATTTTAAGGTGTATGTCCGATTGCGACCATTCTTTAGAGAATTCCTGGAACGAATGTCCCAGATTTATGAGGTAACTTTTTTTATCTTACTCATTTGGGTCTTCTCCTTATTTCTGTTTAGAGGCTTATGGTTTTGTTTATTTTGGAGAGCATCTTCTAAATCTCCACATTTTATATTTGGGTGGGGGAAACATTTTCTATGATTAAATATGCTGGAAAATTAGCATTCTGTATGACCTTGCATGCTGTCAGCATATTTACTATGGAAAAAGTAGTGGATGATGACATAATAAAATGTCATGAGCGTCATGAACTAATAATGTGTATGTTGCTCAAGAAAATGGTTTAAGGATCAGGTTTTGGCTTAAATTGTATTAAGTTATTTCTAGAATAAAAATGTAATATAAATATAACTTTATATAATAATATTTAACCTATACATTTTGCTCTTCCAACTTGATAATTGCTTATCAAATTTAAACATGTACAATGCGCATATAAATGTTTTATTTAGCCAATATTTGGCAATTAAGATATGATTTCTAGATCATTGTCCAACCATAGTTTCTAGCAATGTAACTGAACTGTCTTTTCCACAGATCATTCTTTTTACTGCTTCCAAGAAGGTGTACGCTGACAAGTTGTTGAACATTCTGGATCCTAAGAAACAACTGGTCAGGTCAGTTGATTTTAAACTGTTAAGGTCTTCAACTTTTTAATGGCAATTGTCCATTAAAAACCTATTACAAAAATTTATTGCAAACATTTTTACTACTACATATGCAAAATTAAATGCCTTTTTAAACTTTCTTTTAGAGAAAATGGTGAAGATTGTCCATTTTTAATGTTATAAACATATTTTGTTTTATGTAACTAGGCACAGATTGTTTCGTGAGCACTGTGTATGTGTTCAAGGAAACTACATTAAAGACCTGAACATACTTGGGAGGGATCTGTCCAAAACCATAATAATTGACAACTCTCCACAAGCATTTGCTTACCAGGTTGGTTTACTTGTGGGTTTTGTTGGTTTACTTGGGGTTTTCTGTTTATTTTCTTTGAGAACGTGTGAAGCTCAAAACATTACTCTCTTTGTAGCTGTCTAACGGGATTCCAATTGAGAGTTGGTTTGTGGACAAGAATGACAACGAGCTTCTAAAGCTGGTCCCATTCTTGGAGAAGCTGGTGGAATTGGTAAGTGATGAATATGTACAGTGGGGCAAAAAGTATTTGGCAGCCACTGATTCTGCAAGTTGATGAGAGAAGTCTGTAATGTTAATCATGGGTACACTTCAGCTATGAGAGACAGAATATTAAAAAACCCAGGAAATCACATTATGATTTTTAAAGAAATTATTTCTATAATGATGCAGAAAATAAGTATTTAGAACCTGCACACAAGCAATAAGAACACCATACCCACTGTGAAGCATGGTGGTGAAGCATGATGCTTTGGATCTGCTTTTCTGCAAAGGGGCCAGGGCGACTGATCCGTGTTAAGGAAAGGATGAATGGGGCCATGTATTGTGAGATTTTGGGCAAAAACCTCCTTCCATCAGTAAGAGGATTGAAGATGAACCGTGGTTGGGTCTTCCAGCACGACTATGATCCCAAACACAACACCCGGGCAACGAAGAAGTGGCTATATAAAAAGCATTTCAAGGTTCTGAAGTAGCTAGTTTCTGGAATTCAATCCAATAGAGAATCTGTGGAGGGAGTTGAAAGTCCATGTTGCCCAGCGAAAGCCCCAAAACATCACAGCTCTTGAGAAGATCTGCATGGAAGAATGGGCCAAAATACCAGCTACAGTGTGTGTACCTGGTGAAGACCTACAGGAAATGTTTGACCAACTAAAATTACATTACATAGTATTGAGGTGAACTTTTGTTATTGACTGAATACTTATTTTCTGCACCATTTATACAAATAAATTTTAAAATTCTACAATGTGACTTCCTGTGTTGTTGTTTTTTGTTTTTTTTTTAAACATCTTTCACAGTTGAAATGTACCTATGATGCATATTACAGACCTCTCTCATCTTATTAAGCTGGACAACTTGCAGAATTTGTGGCTGCCAAATACTTTCTTGCCCCACTGTATATGTATGCTTTGTTTTTGTTTTTTTGGAGTCTCTCAATTATTGTTCCACGTTTTCTCTTTTGTAGAATGAGGATGTTCGGCCTCACATAAGGGAGAAGTTTCGCTTGCATGACCTTTTACCCCCGGATTGAGGTGTCTGAAGCTTGTAGACCAACCTGACTGTTTTAATAAATTGGAATTTTCAAAAGGGGAAAAGAAGTATATACAACGACAAGGATTTCAACTACAGATTTACCTTTACTGGCTATGTTTTATGTGGGGATGGGGTGGGTTCTCAATAATGGTTTTAAAGAAAGTGACTTTCAAGTATGCATACATTTTATATAAACACTTAAATGTAATTAAAGGAAGGAACTCAGCTTTGACTGCCTCTCAACAGATACTTGTCTGAGCTTGGCAACTGAGGACACTCTAACGAGTTTTTTTTCTTCCTTTTTGCCTAAATTGAACTTAATGTAAAAGTGCTGTGGAGAAGAGGACTGATGTCACTCCTTTTGGTGCTCAAAGGGACACTCCGCCCTTACTAGCCATCGACTTTTCAACAAGAATGGCCAGTTAATTATAAATTCATAGACATATAAATATATACATATTCAGTTGTGTGTATATGTATATATAACATTTGTACATATGTATTTTCTTGTCAGGTTTGTAAAACGTTCCTTTTGCTCTTGAGTTCAACATGCATTCCTGTTAGTTGGAAGGCTTGTTTGATAGATATGCTGACTTTTTATTGGTTTTTACTATATGTTTGAAGTTTTTTTAATTTTTTTATGGCTTCTCTCTTCTGCTCTGTTTTCTTAACTTTGCTTCTAGACTGGTTTAAAACAAAAAAAAAAAGAACATAACCAGTCACCTGTAAGATGCGTAGCATAACTGGGGTGGGATGGAAGGATGTGAAAATAATGTATACTTTTTTTTCCTCCTTGTGTTTTCTGTAAAATTGGCTGAGACAAATGAATCAGACATTTTGGTTTCTGACTGCTTTAGGCTATTGACTCTGTTCTTGGGGAAGGGTTAATGTTTTTATTCAATTGTTAGTTTGTTTTATATGCCAAGTATAGGTAAAATGTAAATTACTCTGTGCTTTTGATTGCTTTTCTGTGGAAATAATGCTTGGTCTCTTTATGAAATGTCTGGTAATTGTAGCACCAGCATATGGACTAGCCTAATCGCTGCAGCTGCGTCATATTCAGTGTTTTCCCTCGCCAATTCAATCTTGCTTTTGAGCTCAGTCCACTGTTTTGAGAATCATGTACAATTCTACCTCTCTGAAGGGTAGACCCTGCATTTCATTCAGTGTTACCCCAATGTTTTTTTTCTTCCATGGACATAATACATTATTTTTATGTATCAGTAAGCCTGGAATGGGTGATTTATTTTTTTCATATTGTTTCATTTTTATGGGGTTGTCATACAAGGCCTTGACTGTTCTTATTTCTTTTTTCCTTTGAAAATGAATGTAGCTTGTGGATAACTTTGTTTTAGACTCATCATAATCTGAGTTTATATTTCACATCATTTTGCGCACACACACTTTTTTAAACACGAAGACATTTGTAATAGGAAAAGCAGTGTGAAAGTTTAATTGGTGCGTTGGAGGATAAAAGTAGACAACGTGTTTACACTGAGGTTCTAATTTTGATTCTCTAATGTTACAGTTGCTTCTCGGTAGGGGATGAATTTCCATCTTGAGATGAGCAGTTTATAATCAGGCCTGTGCATGCCACAGAACACTGGTTGTTAAATGCTTTTTGTTGCTTCTTCAAATGATAGTTTTGTATTCTCTGAACATCATTAGAAAATTCAGTGTCTGGCTTGTCTGCAAGACGTGCTAAGTGTAAGTTCCTTAAGCACATTTAGACTGCAAATAATGAATGTAAAAAATAAGGCACTATTTTTCTGTCCATGGGGTGGTGCTGTTGAGCAAAAATATGGCTTAGAACTATGTCTCTGCACCATAGTCTCGGAGGTCAATGTTAAGCTTGTATGCAGTACCAAAGAGGGCTGAGCAGCACAGGATAAATGGTGTTAAAGGACAACACCAACATTTTGACAAATTTCAATTGTATGTTGTGCAATAAATGCATGCAAATACTTTTGACTTCACTTAGGGTGTTCTGGAATAAGATTTCCCCACTAGATTAGTGTTCTAATGCAGAATACCCCAAAAATGTTTGTCATTGTTAAGAGTGGCACAGCAGACCCTTACATGCCTTTGGAAACTTAACAGCCTGAATTTGTGTCTTATAATTTGAGAGCAAGTCACTTCTGTTCTGTTTTTGTGCCGATACATTTCTAAAAGTATTTAAAATGTTTGACCAAGCACCTAATTGCAACACTTCTGATGTAAGAACATCCAGCATTTTTCATAATTAGCTTTATGTTTGAATCTCAAGTTTGTTATATAAAGGCCCAGTAATTCAAAAAAGACTCATTGTATTTACTGCAGCTTTGTAAAATTATTTGCCTTAATGTCTGAGTTGTCCTTTAACAAACAGTCCCCTTCCTCTTTATCACCATTGGAAAAAGAAACAGTGGGGTGGACAGCACATACACAATTTTCTACTTTAGTATTTAGCTCAAACTTCTTTCTGGAAGACTTTTTATTTGCAGTGCCTTTTCTACTGCGTTACACAATATTCTTCTTTTTAGTAAAATTAGGAACACATCTTTCACTGTAGATTTGACTTTTTTAAATGTATTTTAAACCTTTTGTTTCTCTGCTAGGTTGCAGCCTATGGTTTCACCTCGTGTGCAGATCTAAGAGAGAGGTTTCTATATTTTTTCTCACCTTTTTCTAGTTCTGAAAATGATACAGGAGAGTTACATGCTTTATTTAGGGAAATTAATGCTGATACTATAATGTTGGTGAGTTAACCATCCCCCTCCCACCCCCCAAATAGGAGACAAATCCCTGACCTTCATGTAATGTAAATTACATAATGCAATGTTAATGTAAAGACGTTATCATTGTTCTGTGCATAATGTGAAATGAAAACTCAGATTCAGGCATTTTACCAAAAAGCAATAAGTAGATTATGTTCTGAAACTGAAAGTGTATTAGCATGCAAGTGCTTTTGTAATTTGGCTTGCTAGGATTTCTACGTTGGAACTAAAACCAAAACAGTCCACCTTAAAGAAAACCGCAATTGATCCACTATTTGTTTGAAGGCATTCTTCTTTGTCATTGCCAATTTTCCAGTTCTGCTATTATGCTTCAGTTTTTTACTAATCAAAATAAACTAGTCCAAGCAAATGCTTAATGTTTCATAAATTCATGTTATCAAGAAAAATAGGAATACTAAAAGTTAAAACTGCTAACATTAAAATGAATTGACAAGCCACATTTTCCCAGTCTATGCTGCAGTCTTGCATAAAATAATGTTATATATTTCTATTATATAATTTATATAAATGTTTCTTATAAATTATTTAAAGTTTTATTAGTATTATTGACTCACACATTTCTCGAATGATGAGTGAATGAGGTTAAAGCGCACAGGAAAATTAGCCTTAATCATTACAAGCTCAGACCGCTGCCGCTCTCCAGGCCGAGTGGTGGCGGTACTACGATGTTTCTCGTTTCGCCAAGCGCGGTTGAGAACAGCAGAGAAAGAAGAAGAGGCCTGTTTAATTTGACAGCCTTTCGCTGCTAAGTTACCAACCATTCCTCACACGAGTTCGGGCCGAATTGACAAGAGTAAAAGTCCATGTCTAAAGACAACCGCCACGATGGTCGTCGACGTGGCGTTGGCCAGCAGCACCGCCTCGGGCCGAGAGGCGGCCAGGGCGGCGATGGGAGAGAAAGGTCAGGGAGCAATAGCTCCGGCTCCTCTCATGGAGGAGGAAAAGGGAGGAATACGCCCATCAACATCGCCCTCAAGGTACGAGGCAAAGCTCGTTATTTTTCATCAGTGACAGCAGTTAGTCGCAACCTACATTTGAACGTTTACTTCGAGTTTAGCGCTTGGTGATGCTCTGTAACACTTCTGAATACGTTAGGGAACGAGCCATGGCTGATTAAACAGCCGGAGCTGCTGGGCTTTGATAGTGTACGGCGTATCACATGTTTCATATTCTTAGCAAGGTGATCGGAGAGAAGCAGAAGTTTACAGGAAGAAATGCCTCATGCGATGTTGTTCCGCCCTTGTCACCTGGAGCAGGAGGAGGGCTGCAGTCCAGCTCAGGTCAGGGCTGGGAGTGCTCGTGCTCGTGCTCTAACAGCAGCGAAATCAGACAGTCAGCACAGCTTGGTCAGGTTCATCATAACCAAATAGTACAGAAACCAGCCTCTCGAAGACCATGTACAGACATGAGTGCTGTAATCTGTTCCTGGTGATCAGCCGTCCTAGAGAGATTATTCTCCCAAAAACCTTGTCAGCTGGCATTTGGGGCAAATAATTGATGTGGTTCTGTTTTGGTAGAAGTGTGGTATGTTGTTAATAATAATAATAATAATAATAATAATAATAGTTATTATTATTAGTAGTATAGACCATAAGTGCCTAAAGCAGATAATCACAGGAAAGTGATCATGTTATAAAGTCCGTCAATTAACATTGAAGTTAATAAAATGTATGAATTTATTTGTTAAAACTAATGTTTTTAATGGTCTAAATTGGCTGTTCTAATTTGACTGCTAAGGAAATTTCATTTGATCCACCAGAAAGTTTCCATTAACCTCTTGGTGACCGAAGAAACATGCACATACTCTCACCAGTGTGTATTTGTGAAGTGAATATTTGTCATTGTGAACACACAACACCACAATTCGAAATGCAAACACTTCTGTGAAGCTGGGCAGCTGTGGAGCAGTGTTTGTGGATGGTACCCTGCTCATTGGTACCTTTACCGGTCCAGGATTTGAACCCCTGACCTTCCAATCAGAAGGGCAACTGCTACACTAATGCTGATTTTGCTATTGACAAAGAAATGAACAGTCTATTATTTTAATGGTACATTTATTTTGACAGTGAGAGATAGAATATAAAAAAGAAAATCCAGACAATCACATTTATATAAAATCTATAAATTGATTTGCCTTTCATTGAGTGAAATAAGTATTTGATCTCCTAGCAAGTATTAAGAGTTCTGGCTCCAACAGACCGGTTAGATTCTCCTTATTTTAACTCGTCACCTACATTAAAGACACCTGTCTCAACAAGTCACCTGTATAAAAGACACCTGTCCACAGACTCACTCAGTCAATCAATCAGACTCTGACTTTCCACTATGGGCAAGACCAAAGAGCTGTCTAAGAATGTAAGGGACAAGATTGTAGACCTGCACAAGGCTGGAATGGGCTACAATAAGCGACCTTGGGTTTATGAAAGGCGCTATATAAATATAACTTATTATTATTATTATTACAAAACCATAAGCAAGAAGCTAAATTTGAAGGAGACAGATGTTGGTACAATTGTTCGAAAATGGAAGAAACACAAAATTACCATCAATCAAGCTCAGTCTGGGGCTCTCTGCAAGATCTCACTTCAGGGGGTGAGGATGATAATGAGAAAGGTGAGAGATCAGCCTAGAACTGCACAGGAGGAACTTGTCAATGATCTCAAGGCAGCTGGGACCACTGTCACCAAGAAAACCACTGGTAACACACTATGCAGTAATGGATTAAAATCCTGCTGTGCCTGCAAAGTCTCCCTGCTCAAGACCTGTACCTGGAAGTCGCTTTGGACAAAAGCGGCAGCCAAATGAATAAATGTAAAATGTAAATGTCAAGAAGGCACATGTGAAGGCCCATCTGAAGTTTGCCAGTGAACATCTGAATGATTTAGAGAATGCTTAGGAGAAGGTTCTGTGGTCAGATGAGACCAAAACCGGCCGCAACTCAACTCGCTGTGTTTGGAGAAAGGCAAATGCTGACTATGACCCCAAGAACACCATCCTTACTGTCAAGCATGGAGTTGGAAATGTTATGCTTTGGGGGTCTTTCTCTGCTAAGAGCACAGAACAGACTTCACTGCATTGACGGTGTATGGATGGATGGATGGATGGATGGTGATTTTGTTATTGAAAAGATGTAAACACAGTCTCTGTAGGACATGGAAAAAATACACAACATTTTCAGCAAACATTGATGGAGTTACTTTTTATTCCATGAATTGAACAAAAAAAAATCCAAAACATTATTATTGCACTGTGCAAAAGTTTGGGACCCTACATAATCAGTACTTAGTAACCTATATCTCCTATTGCAGATATTACAAGTTGAAAACACTTTTTATAGCAGCTAAATGTCTTTCAGTTTTTGTACTTGTGCTTTTCTCCCATTCTTCCTTGCAAAAGGCTTCTGGTTTGGTAATATTTTTTACGTCTTGCATGCACAGCTCTTTTAAGATTTACCCACAAATTTTCAATGATGTTTAAATCAGGGGACTGTGATGATCATTCCAAAACCTTCAGCTTGCATTTCTTGAGGCCGTTCATGATGGATTTCGAGGTATCTTTAGGACCATTGTCCTGTTATAGAAGTACTCCTCTTTTCAGCTTCACCTTTTTACAGATGGTGTGATGTTTGCTTCCAGAATTTGCTGGTATTTAGTGGAATCCATTCTTTCCTCCACCCATGCAATGTTTCCTGTGCCGCTAGCTGCAACACAACCCCAAAGCATGATAGATCCACCCGCATGCTTAATGGTTGGCAAGGTGTTCTTTTCATGAAATGGTGCTCTTTTTTCTCCAAACATGTCTTTGCTGATTGTGGCCAAAGAGTTCTATTTTAATTTCATCAGTCCACAGCACTTGTTTTCATAATACATCAGGCTTCTGTAGATGTTTAGTTACATACTTCTGATGTTTTTATTATGTGGACACAGGTAAGGTTTTTTTCTGCTGACTCTTCCATGAATGTCTTGTGGAACAGTGCACCACCACTCTTGAGTCTGCGAAATCTTCCTATAGGTTTTTTGCAGTCAAATGGGGATTTTGATTTGTCTGCCGTCTCTTAATTACATTTCTCACTGTGGAAACTGCTAGCTGACAGTTCTTTGCTATCTTTTTGTAGCCTTCTCCTGCAGTGTGGGCATCAATAACTTTCATTTTCAGAGTCTTACACAGCTGCTTAGAGGAACCCATGGTTGAGTCAGAGTATTTGTAAATCTTTAAAAAAAATTTTTTTTACATTTTACAGCATTTGGCAGACGCTCTTGTTTAGAGTGACGTACATGGTGAGCGGTTGGGGGTTAGGTGCCTTGCTTAAGGGCACTTCAGCCTGCTGTCCGGTTCTGAGAATCGAAACTTACTTCTCTAACCATTGAGCTACAGCTGCCCCTATGAAATTGGCACCAGCTGACATTTACTAATGACAGCTGTTTCCATGCATCAGATCTAATGAGCTGATTAAGGTCTGAAACCTTGTAAAAATAATCTGAGACTTTGGAAGTCTTAGGGTGGCCAAACATTTGCACAGTGTCATAATAATGTTTTTTATCTTTTATTTTTGTTCAATTTATGGCATAAAAAGTAACTATGCATCAATGTTTGCTGAAAAAATTGTGGATTTCTTCCATGTCCTTGAAAGACTGTGTATCTTTTCAATAACAAAATCACCGAAATCTGATATTTATCAAGGGGGGCCAAACTTATAAAGGGAACATTTAAACAACACAATGTAAATCAATCACACTTCTGTGAAATCAAAAAATCCAGGAAGCAACACTGATTGACAATCAATTTCACATGCTGTTGTGCAAATGAATAGACAACAGGTGGAAATTATAGGCAATTAGCAAGACATCCCCAATACAGGAGTGTTTCTGCAGGTGGTGACCA
>JBBIGC010000125.1:9944858-9960638 GCA_037576955.1 Lepidarchus adonis | reverse complement strand
CACACACACACACACACACACACACACACACACACACACACACACACACACACACACACACACACACACACTCTGGGGACTGGTTCACACTTGTGTTCCAGTTGTAGCATCTCAGACTAGATCAATAGGAAGAGCAGTAATTCAAGGGGATTTGCCAGTTTATTGGTTTCTCTTTAACCAAATGGCTGAATTACCACAACACTCGTACATTGATTAAAGCATAAACCCAAGCTTTTAAGTTGCCTACTACACTCCCTGTTGATTAGTCAGTTTTTGTGTGCACTCTTATTCTTGCATTCCAGTGTAATTTAGTATAAATCACCTCTAGAAGGGTTTTATGTAGCTATAAATCCCAACAGGTAAAGGTGAATTTAAGACATATTTTATTATTTTTTGCATTTTTTTTTAGTTGCTGTCTGATTACTTGGGTATTTTATCCTTCCAGGCCCACATCTTTGGCATGGGAGGTTCGCAAGATGTCACCAGGACGCCATGTCATGCCCAGTCCTTCAACTGACAGAATCGTTCCATCTCCCAGTGTTCGCCGCTCCCTTAACTTTGGGTATGTATCTCTGTAGTTGTAGCACTAGTATTGAGTAGAGCTCAGACCAGTGTTTTTTTTTTTTTTTTCCTATTTACAATAAATCCCACTTATAGAGTTCAGCCACAAGCCATTATTCCATCTTACTTCCCACTAATTGAAACTGTGTTTCAGTTAGCAAACAATGCCTAATGCCTGATGTGGGGAAACTCCACTTCCTACATTAACGCTTGATATTTGTCTCCTTCCATTATAGTGTGTATCTGTGTGTGTGTGTGTGTGTGTGTGTGTGTGTGTGTGTGTGTGTGTGTGGTTTTTCCTTCTCCTTTTTTAACTGGTAGTGTAAAAGGAAGACAGTTGCTAATTCAATTAAAAGGGCACTGAATGGCCGAATTAAGAAATCAATGGAAGATATGATACATAGAGAGGCCCAGTCTGAGGCTGGAAGGAAGATGCCCATTGTCTGGAAAGGCTGTGAGATCGATTTCTGAAGCCTAAGCATTTGTTTAATGTAATTTTTGCCGGGTTTTTCCGTGGCTGCTCCCAGAGACAGTCGGAGTGCAGATATGAGTGTGGTTGAAGACTGCTGAAGCATAGAGTTCAATACCTACATTACACTGTAATCGGATGCTGCAGGAAATGGATATTGATCAAGCTGAGGGCCTGTCAGGCTGACCTGGGAGCTGTTGTCTGGATCCTCAGTCCACTCTTATGCAGGAGCCTTAGAGTGGCTAATGTGCTACAGTTAGCGCTTTGCTGGTCTAGGGACAGAAAGCTGCCTGGTGTTCTCATTTTGACTTGTGATTATTCTGATAAACTGATTGTAATATAGTTAATCCAACAGTGATGCTCAAAATGCAGTTTTATTGCTCATGGTTCTTTAAGTGTTTAAGTGTGTGTGTGTGTGTGTGTGTGTATGTATGTGTGTGTGTTCGTTCTTCAGGGGTCCTCCTCCCACTCTTGCAGTAGCACGCCTCTCTCACTCTGGCCCCAGCTGGGCAGATCGGGTGAAGTTCTCTCAGGCCCTGCCTGTGCCCAACCAGAATGTGCCAAGTCCTACAGAAAAACCTGGTGAGCTGCAAGTCATAGACATAAACTAATTATTATATTTCTATTTAATTCATGTACATTCGATCATTAATTCAGTGTTACCCATTGTGTTCTACAATTTCCTCTCACTTTGCCCCTTCAAATACTGCCAACATTTCTGCCTGTATCTATAGGTGAACAGTGAAAACTTTTATGCTGCTTTTAAATAATCTGTTTCATAGTGTTTTGTAAGAGGTGGCTCATTAATTACTGGTTTGTGCAATGTTAAAAAGACTAGTGATTGATCTGTTGTGCATTCACAGTTTTTATGTGGCTTGTGTTTAGGGAAAAAAGATGCAGAGGGCTGGGAGACAGTACAGCGTGGACGTTCAATGAGACCTCGCTCCATTGCCATGGTAGCTAAGGTCAGCCCTGTCCTGGCACATGTCACTTCCAAAGATGTCAATGATAAGGAGAACAAGCAGCTCCAGGCTTCTCCCCAGGACAAAGCGCAGAGGCCAAGGGAGCAGGGGGGACACGACAAGATTGCCTCCCCAGAGCAAAAGCCAGAGTGTGAGAAGGCTTCCGTCATCGAGGTACTGACGTCAACCAGCAGCCTTCCACCCATCAATAATTCAGGAGCATAGGGGAGACTTAAGGGCTGTAATATTATAGTGTTTTATCTCGCTGTTTGTGTTTTGGGGTGTATTCATAGACGCACAGTCCAGACAGGGCCATATCAGATGAGCATGCATTGATTTTGTGAATACATAGTGAGACTACTGAGTCAGAAATATCATGTGAGTTCTTATGAAATATTTATGAATCCTGTGTTCTACACTCCACTTAAGAGTAGCTATCTTTTTGATAATATACTTGTATTAGTCTTAATGCAGAAATGTTTGCATGTTTCGTGATATTGAGTGCGCGTCTACATATTTTGGTGTGTTTGGCATGTTATTACATTGTCTTCCTGCATGTTGTGTTTCCTCCGCTGAGGGTTTAGTGTCATTTAATTTGTATGTTTGTGTTTGTGTGTCCAGTCACACATCAGATGACCTGATCTGATATCTTTCATTGAAGTCCCAGGGAAAGACTGCTGTGAAGATGCATGTTTGTGATTGTGTGTAAATTTGTGTGTGTGTGTTAATGCAGCCCCCATCAGACAGTGACCGAGAGCCTGGGCAGTCTGTCAGTTCCACCTCCGACCATGTGCCACCTCTTATTTCTGAATCCCCTCCAGCCCCTTCCTTGCCCCAACCTCAGCCTCCACCTTCACCTCCACCTCTAGCTCCAGCTCCAGCACCGGATCTAGATTCTTTGTCCTGTCCCCAGTCAAAGGAAGCTGGTGCTGGATTGGCTGGTGGAGGGGAGCAGGAACAGGAGCAGGGGCAGGAGCTGGAGCTGGAGCAGGAGCAGGAGCTTCAACAGGAGCTGGAGCAGGAGCTGGAGCTGGAGCAGGAGGGTATGGGGCCAGTATGGCAGGTCACGGCACCATCTGCTGCCGGAGGATCATTGGCAGCAGCGGCGGCGGCACCAGCAGTGGCCTGTATTCCCCTGGCAATGGTGAAACTGGAGAGCATACTGGACCCCACAGAGCTTTCCACCGTGAGTGCTGAGAGACAAAGGCCGGGGTCACAGCTCTCGCCTAAACAACGTCAATCTCAAAAACCTCAAGCCACAGCAGGATCAACTCCCCCTTTCTAAACCTTTCATAGGCAGCATTGTATGTCTGTACATCACCGGCAGTAGAAGATTATTGGGCTCTTGGAGTGCAGCCGTACAGTGGTGCTTAGTACTTGGATTGTTATTTGGAATTTGCTTTGTCTAAAGCCCTTTAACCTACCTTCTCAATTAGTTATTTAAATATGCTACATTTTATATAAAGCAGCTGCAAAATCTCAGCTAAAAAAGGATCCAAGTTTGTGTAGTCTTATTTATAATGGATTTAAGTAAATGGGTGTCTGTATAATTTCCCCAAATTACCATGGATTGTCTGGTTTGAAATCATAACTTGAGTGTAATGTTTTGAGTCTCAGTGTTCTTCAAGGAGAGGCCAGGTCACCAAACTAATTTTCAAAATAACTGATGGTCATTAGGGCTTTTATACTATTTACATATAATGGGTGTTTTGTCACCCAATCAACCAGTTTCAACCAGCTGATGATGTCATTTGTGTTAAGTGCCACTGAGTCTAGATGATTCAGAGATTTTGGAGCGCAAATCAGATGATGCTTGTTTTTGACAAAATTATTTCTGTCAGACTTAAATTAGAATTGGCTTTTATTGTCATTGTACAAGAGTACAACAAAATTGTGGAACAACAAACTTGCAGGTTTATATAATGTATCTTCTAAGTGATCGCTTGGTAAATAAAATACCTTCCCATATACATATTCTAGCCTGAACAGGACTTCAGAGTCATCTGTAATTTGTAAATTGATCTTTAATTGAATTTTGCATATTTTCTCCTTATTTTTCTTGTTTTATCCGTTTGTCAGTTCGTTCTCCTGTAGGCATACATTCATCCGGTACTATTCAGTAATAGTCGCTGTGGAATCATTCCCATCTTTGACATAGGTTCTCTCCTACTAGCCTGCCTTCCATTTCTGGCACATGTAACCTCTCAGGGGTTAATTAAGGCTAAAGCCCTCCCTCCTCTCCGCCTGAGCTACTGTCATCCATTTCTCAACAGCACACCAAAGCCTGTCTGAAACTATAGAGATGGATGGCGCATAAATGGCCTTGGGGGAGTGCTATCTAAGCCCAGATCATATAGGAACCTGGCCTTACTGCTACAGAGGTCCAGACACCAGCTCAATGGGTGGCTGAGATAAGCCCAGCTCTGTTTAGACTCCTGCTCGAGACTAACAGGCGCAGCGTTGAGAGAAATCTCTCTCTCATTATGCTCATTAGGATGAAGTGTCACACCGGTCCCAGCACTGCTTGGACTCCATTCTTCTGTATGGTTCGTCTGAAACCAACACTTGGCATACTGCTCACTCGCCAGTTTTAAAGACTCAGGGGTCAAGTGCTATGGTCTGTAATGGTAGGAGACAGGATTCTTTTTCAAAATATTTCGGTAATTTTCTAGTCATCGACGCCATTGCAGACTCACAGGTGCAAACTCTGGTTTGATGCCTCAACCAAAAATATATCAAACTGTTGTAAAGAGACCCAGTAACATGGCCTTGCTCTCCAAACTGACACCAAATCGGTGAACTTCACTGGTTGCAGGTGGTAACACGACTGTGTGTGTAAGTTCAGTTGTAAAGACTGAGCAGTGAGGGTTTGCCTGGTAGGACTTCTGTCCTTCATTGCTCATCTTCATAGTGGACATGTCCTGCATGACTTTGATATGCTTCCCCATGTGTGGTTTTTGTGATTGATGTGTGTTTATAAATTAAGCTTTACATTTTTATTTTTTGGATAACGTGTCGAATGCCGCTTTGTTTTACACATCGCTCCAATATTACATTAACTTTTCTAAAATCAAATCATTTGCATATAATATGTCTGAGTACATCACATGGCCTAAATTCAGAATTGGCGGAAAGTTGCTTACACCACACCCCCATCTGAGAGTATTTGTGCTTGTGGAATGCTTTGAGAGGCTTGGTGTGGGCAACTTGGCAAAGCTGTGATGTTAGAGTGCCTGTGCTGTTTGTGGCTGTGTTTGATGTGCGAGTGACTGGATGTGTTTGTGGCCTGTCTTCAGCCCCAGTCCATGGCTGAGGTCCTGGCTAAGAAGGAGGAGTTAGCTGACCGGCTGGAAAAGGCTAATGAAGAGGCCATTGCTAGTGCCATCGCTGAGGAAGAGCAGCTGACCCGGGAGATCCTGGCCGAGAACAATGAACTAGAGACAGATAATGAGAGTGACTTCTCTGTAAGAAAATCAGTGTTTATATACATCAATTTTGCTGCTTTTACTTTTTAATCAACTGCCTTTACATTTTGTGAACTTTTCTTGATGCATTAAAATGTTCACATTACAAATGAACATACAGAATTTTTCCTTTAGTGCACTTTTGAGAATTTTTTTTATGCAATTGGAGTTTCAAGGCATTTTTTGCAGTTGAATTATTAACTAGTATTTTATTCCATATATTTATCACCTAGGCAAGCATTGGGAGTGGAAGCTATGGACTCAATCTAGACTGGAGTGACATGCTGGCTGACTATGATGGTACTAACTGACTATGAGTCTTGTAATGTCAGGTGTAAATGTGAATGTATGGATGTTTGTGCTTTATCTCCGTTCTCACCGTTTCTATGGTCATAATCAGCACGTGAGCCCTGGCGTCAAAGCACTTCGTGGGGAGACATGGTGGAGGAGGAGCCAGCTCGGCCCCCTGGTCATGGCATCCATATGCATGAAAAACTCTCCTCACCATCACGCAAAAGGTAACACAGGATCTTTTACTAGTGTAGTTGTCTTCTGCTCTATATTTCTGCTTTATTTGAGAGCTTCTCCAGGTTGAATACACTTGATCCAACTAATCTGATAAATGTAATAGCTGAATCAGATGTGCAGAAAAACAACAGGGATTCTACTAGTGCATCTGTTTTGCTGAGATTGAAGTATGTTTTTGGGTAACTGCTTAGCATTTTGCACTTCTTTTAAAATGTGTGTTATTGAAGCACAATGTGTTGTCTATTAAAAGCAAGTTAATGTTAATGTCTTGCATGAATGTGGCTGTTTGTCAACAGAACCATTGCCGAGTCAAAGAAGAAGCATGAAGAGAAGCAACTGAAAGCTCAGCAGTTGCGAGACAAGCTGAGAGAGGAGAAGACCCACAAACTGCAGAAACTTTTAGAGAGAGTGAGTCTTAATGCCTGAAAATGAACCACCTCTTGTCTGAAGCCGTCTGGGAAACGAGTGATGATTCCCTCTGAGGAAGCAAGTCACTTAATGTCCAGGCTTAGCTGATTTAGCTGAACAGGGTGGTGAGGCCATTATGTCAAACAAGTACATGACGGCGACATCACTTTCACCAGCCGCTCACAGGCTGGTTTGTTTTTGTTCACCCCGTTCTATAAGAGATGAAGGAAACTTGAAACAGCCTTGTATATTTACACACCCATGCCTGAAGGTGAATATTAACATGTGATATACTCTTTAGCAAGCAGGTGTTAAGAATATAAGGATGTGATGATTGAGGGACATTGGCATGGCTGGGGGGAGTTGTTTTTGCAGTATGTGATCTGTGTTCAGTGCTGCCACTGCTTTCTCTGTCCCCCAGGAGAAGGAAGTGAGGAAATGGAAAGAGGAGCTGCTGGATCAGAGGAGGAGAATGATGGAGGAAAAGCTGGTACATGCTGAGTTCAAGAGGGAGCTACAGCTCCAGGCCATCGTGAAAAAAGCCCAAGAAGAAGAGGCAAAGGTTAGGAAGCAACAGGCTATGCTGATAAAATAAGCTATTATTAATTTTAAAATATTAATATGTTTTTAATGTATTTTTGTTCATTCTAATGTTCAACAGTTTGAACTTTAAACACCTGCCTCTTTGACGCACACTCTGGCAGGTTTTCCCACACATCAGCTACACTTGCACCCAAGTATACTGTTGCCTATATTTTATATTTTATATATGTAGCATTTTGTATTCCAAACCATACATGTCAGGGGTGAGGTTGATGGCTTAGCGAGGTAAATAGCATGATAGGAAATCTGTTCTGCAAGGGGGGGTGAGCTAAAAGGTTTGAATATGTATAGATTAGAATACCAGTAGGAAACCCTGAACAGTTAGCACTAGATTGCTGTTCTAAGTGCTTAAATTATGGAGTGTAATATGCTTATGAAGTTTAGTTGCAATAGTAGAAGAGCTGTTCTGTTTTTCTGTTTTTTTTGTGAAAGAAATGTAGAAAGACATTAAACCTGAATAGCAATAATGTGGTAACATAATGTGTTTTGCAGGTGAATGAGATTGCATTCATAAACACACTGGAGGCTCAGAATAAAAGGCATGACGTACTGGCCAAACTGAACGAGTACGAACAACGGCTCAACGAGCTGCAGGAGGAGCGCCAGAGAAGGCAGGAAGAGAAGCAGGCCAGGGATGAAGCTGTACAGGTTTGATCATTTTGACTTTCTTCTCTTATGTACGGTACATAACAAGTGTACATTCTGTACCCTTAGCCGTACTGTTTGTTTCTGAAACATGATTAAATGGCTTGGTATTCTGTATGTCAGGAGCGTAAGCGGGCTCTGGAGGCAGAGCGGCAGGCACGGGTGGAAGAACTGCTGATGAAAAGGAGAGAGCAGGAAGCGCGCATTGAGCAGCAGCGGCAAGAGAAAGAAAGAGCAAGGGAGGATGCAGCCCGGGAGAGAGCCAGGTCTGCACTGACACACTGCCATTCAGGGACAAAGCTAGTGTCAAATATTCAAGAATCAGAACTCAAGAGAAATATGTTTTTGTGATAGTAAGCTTAGTGGAAAGTTGAATTTAATGACTTTATATAGTTGATTTAAAACTGAGCTAACTATGATCTCTTCATTTAATGTCTTAAATATGCTTGTTTGTTTTGCATGTGGGTATTTACCCTACAGGGACCGTGAAGAGCGCCTGGCTGCCCTCAGTGCCGCTCAGCAGGAAGCCATGGAGGAATTGCAGAAGAAGATCCAAATGAAGGCACTTTTCACTATTTTCTGTATAAATAGCCTAGTTTATTTATCCTTTTGGTAAACCCAAGGTCAAATATCCTAAATCTTAGTGGCTTCTTTCATTTGGCCCTGAACCTTGCCTTGTGCCCACTTTTTTTGCAGCATGACGAGAGCAGCCGCAGACACATGGAGCAGATTGAACAGAGGAAGGAGAAGGCTGCTGAGCTGAGCAGTGGCAGACATGCCAACACAGACTACGCACCCAAACTCACTCCTTATGAACGCAAAAAGCAGTGCTCCCTCTGCAGTGTTTTGGTGAGAACCATACACAGACCAAGTGCGCTTTCCTCAAATCACGGTTTCCTATCTCATTTACCAGTGATCCCAGACTAACAGGTTTGGTTCTGTTCCAGCTTTCAGTACTCCTGTGTCAGTTAGTCTCAAAACAGGTGATGGGAGGTGGGGTTGTACAAAAGCTTGGGCGGGGACTCTGGGAGAAATTATACCATTTCACCACCTTTTGATTGAAAAAATACTCTTGTAGCCCTCTATGAGTGTTCTGTTCACACATACCACATTCACAGCAAGATATGGTCAGATAGGTTTCCATAAATATGCTATGTACAGTAAGTGAAGTTCAGATGGTGCACATGCTCCCACATTAATTTAATCTATCACAATACCATATGATCAATTCACACAATGATGCACAGCCACTTTCTGACTTGAACATTCCCCCGTTGTAGTCTTGGCACCTAGAGTCCAGAAACCTGGTGAGTAGAAGGTGATTCAGGGGATTTTAGAAGGGAAGGTATTGAAATGAGGATTTAACTGCATTAATTAAACATGAACTTTGGTTGCATATTTATGGGCTGGGCACGATTGTGCTTTCCCAGTGACGGGCAACAAATCAGCAAGCAGGCACTTTTATCTGAGAGACCGGTCTGGTTTTCACAGCAACGAAGGCCAGACACCTTGGAGCTTCGAACGGACATCAGATTAAGCGCTAGGGAGAATGAAATCTTGTTAAAATGTCAGATGACCTTGGCCAGCCAGTGACTCCAGCGATCATCTTTAGGTCAGCGGGAAGCACTCTACTTAATAACATTAAACACAGGCCATGCTGCTCAGGCTCAGATCCAAAGCCAGAACACAAACAATGCAAGGATCCCACACCTGCAGCAGCAGTGTTGAGTAAAGGATTCCTCCACTGACTGGAAGCCATTTTTACCGCCAGCCTTGCAAGTGATTGGTGCTTATATTCCCCTGGTCTAGGTGGAATTACTATCGGTACTAGCCCACCATGAAAGAGTGATGATCGCTGGTGTCTCAGAAACCACAAATGTTGATATTTGATCCAGTTATTAAGAAAAGGAATAATGCCTGGGGCTTGAAATGAATTCAAAAGCCTATGAGTTAAAACTTGTAATTGTTCTGGATATTTTTCAGCTATTATGAGCATCCTGTTCTGATGTTCTGGCTTTTATTAGAAGGTGTCATGCTACTTTGCAGATGTCCATCAGGATTTGGGGATCATATTTAACTTTGAAGTGAGCTTAAGGTAGTAACAATTGTCAGTTATCTGAGAAGTGTGACACTGCGAACAATGCAGTAACATATTGTGAAGTTGACACCGTTATACCGCAGGTATAGGTGTTTCTTTGGCTCTGGGCCTTCTTTTGAATTGTGTCCGTGTCAGTGACCTCTGACCCATGCATTTGTAGATCACCTCCGAGGTGCACCTGTTCAGTCACACCAAGGGCAAGAGGCACCAGCAGGCAGTGAGGGACAGCAGCAGTATCCAAGGCAGAGAGCTGTCTGATGAAGAGGTGGTGAGTAGACTCTCAAACCCTTAAGTCATTCAAACTTCACCTTGAACCTGTGGCATTTAACAGCTTTAACAGTCAGGGATTTATAAGTGACCTCACACTTCAGTTCTTACTTTATCAGAGATGTTTGCTCTGCCACATAAATAAAGCAAAAACGGTCGAATAAGTGAGAAAGACATGAACAAGGGAGACAGTGCGGAACCCTTAGATGAATAGATTGATCATATTTAAGTCTAAAGCTAGACTTGGTTCATTTGTGTTTTACATTCATTTAAGCAGATTAAATATTCATTAAATGACAACTGACACAATGATCATACCAAGTGTATTTAAATAATAATATTAATCATGCAAAACGGGCAATCTGCATTTTACTTTGCATAACTGTAAACCAAGATTTGAATCACCTTACATTTAGCCCAGGCATGGGATGCATTTCTAGCCAATTCTGAGTTGGCCCGGAAAAATGGAATTGGTCTGATTATAAAATTTAAACTTTAAGAACATAGAGATGAATTATAATTCACAATGATTTGAGTTGGAGTTGATTAACTTAATTTTTTGAGGTTTCATTAATATTTGACCATAAAACTATAAAAACTATACTGCAATACAAATATCAGTAAGCATTGGGCCATTGCAATTATTATAAGCTTACTGGTGTATTTTATTATTTATTATTTTTCAACACTTTGCATGTATTTTTTCTACATCCGTTTACAACAGCAAATGGGTGGGTAATTGTGAATCTAGTTCCCCTTGTATATGGAGTGTTATCTTCTGTGCTTTTCATTTATTAGTTTAAGTTTAAACGAGAAAAATCTCACCACTAGTGCCCAATGGCCAAAAATAATGTAATTGTAATTATTCAATATAAATTTAATATCAGACTAATACAATTGTTTTACTGGTTGCTCTCTTTCTGTACCCCAAAAATATATATACTTGTTCCACTTCAAATTACTGAATATTCATTATACTATTTTATATATATATATATATATATATATTTGACTGCTCTGTAAATTGGGGTAAAATTTAATGTTGAATGCACCAATATAAATGGTTCTAAATACTTGAAATAACCAAATTTGCATTTTATTCTATTGAATATTACATACACATTTACCTTACTGTAAAGTTACTATTTTGGAGCTTCAATCTGCTATTTTAGCTTCAATCTGTTTTCTCTTACATTTTCTGTGGAAGTCCAAGGTTGAGAAGTGTGCTCCTGACCTCCTTTGACTTTTGCCCCTCTGGTCTTACTGTTTGTTGAGTCTGTGGGCCAATAAATGAGTGTGACAAAATCAACAGCAATGACATGATGGAGGGGTAAGATCACCCCCTTGTCTATGTGTGTCTTTGTTAAGAGTGCCTGTCCTGCGGATGCCTCTCGTTAACAGGGAGCTGCTGTCGGCAATATGAGATTGGCTTTCACACTGGGCTCTTTGTGCAGCTGACAACTGTTGGTGCTATATGCTGCACCTTTGGCCTTCTGCACCTCCTTCATTTGAACCTTTTATTTTCCAGTGGGTAATTTTTAATGTTGCCCTCACTCTAAATCATTACCCAGTTACTGCTAGCCATTCTTCTACCTGACAGAGTGGTAAACAAGCGAGATAGAAAGCTGCAATATATGTTAGGTGCGAATGACACATGAACCTGACTCTAAATTAGACAGGGTAATGGATTAAATCTGCTTCCATGTACTTATAAATGATTTCTTTCATTAACCTGCTTTAATCCAAATTTTGATTTAGTTTGATTACAAGAGTTATGCAGCGCAATGTATAACATTGAAGGAAATTTGCACTGGGAGAGAATTATTACAGAAAGTTGGCACTGTAAAATTGTCCCTGTATTAATCAGTGCTGTCCCCTTTTCCAATTAGTAACGAAAATGTTACTCCTGGGCCTCACATCAAAGTTTTTTTCCTCCTTTATTTTGTGCACCTTCTCCAGGCTTTGGCAAGCCATTTTCTTTTGCAGCGTGCAAATGCTGTCCGAGTGGGGACTTTGTTTGGATAGTTTTAACATGGGCCTTCAGCCTTCCATATTTATGTCTCTTCCCATTTTGGTGCACCGTATTTCATTCATACAACCGCCAACTATTTTCCAGTCGAGACTTCCATAACTCTTGCCGTCGTGAAAGATTTTTAATTAAAATGAAGACGGTTGGCTGAACTGTGCAGAGGTCACAGCATAGTTTCTCTGCAGAAGCGGAGCCTCTGCGCCCCCCTGTCCTCGTATTTAGTCACATTCCGCCTTTTTAAGGACTTGTGAATTAAATTGAAAATAAGGTGATTATCAACAGGGATGGATCGATGGGCCTGGGGAACACTCGTAGCTGCCATTGCGCTCCTTACTTACCTTTATTGGTTGTCATCTGTCCTGTTTTACCGTAATATACGGGAGGTTCCCGACCCCTCGCCTTTGACGCGTAGGAGTTTTAATTTATTGCTCACCCTTGACATCTGACCAAAAAGAAACACCACTGACCTCTTGAATAGAAGATGCTCCTCTTGATTCCTTTTATATCTGAATGGCCTAGGCTGTGAGTGGGAAGAACCGCACTGGTATGATGGTGTTGGACACATTTCTTTCAATAGGATACTACAGACTTCTCCTTTGAGCTGATTAAAATAGTGCATCATTTGTACTCTTCTGTTTCCTTCTCCAAAATAGTAGTCATGTCTATCCAAACTCATATACCAACACAAAGACTTCATGGGAACTGGTGGTGATATAACTGTCTGGTGAAAGGGTTTTACTGCAAGTGTAGAGAGTGAGCATGAGCGTGCCACCTGATACACCATATCTTCACCTTGAACCTGGATGACATACAGCTGTCTGTTTGACATCAGGGGGAAAGCCATGCTGTACCGCTCTTTGTCTAACACAAAGGAGTGGAGGATGGGCGGGTCATATGAGCGCGATACTGGGAGGCTCTATAGGCCCTGAGCGGACCATGGCAGTGTGATGTTTGGAGAAGTCTCCCGTTACCTGCACCAAACACTGCATGTTATTGTCAAGCTATCCTAGCCTCAGGCCTCTCTCTCTCATGCCTCTCCTTTTGTCTCTCTAGTGCAAAAAGACACCTATCATGCAACTTCCTCATCTCAATCACTCACCTGACAGGGCATCAGAGAGTTCTGTCTGCCTGAGTAAGACTTTCAGTATTGTATACTCTCCTGAGAATAGTTGATATAGATTTCAGACAACATTGCATGGGTTGTTACTAAAGGGTCAGTATGATATAAGACACAGAGCCATTTTCAGATTTGTTTGACTTTATTCAATGCCACAGTGGTTCATTTCTCCTTTCATTTGGGTCTTAAGTGGTATCACTTCGATGGCATAGTTTAGTTCACCTGCATGTTATAAGCTTAGTTCAGCACTCGGCTCGCTACAGTTCTGATCCTGACTCACCCCCTCTGAAGCCCACTCTGATATAATCTCAAGATGGTGCATGTCTTTGAGGTGTTACAGAAACAATCCCATTAACTGGCCGGCAGGAGAAGTAGATCGCCTTTCAGAGAGATTACTCGCCAGATGCCTCTCTGGCTGAGGGGAGCCAATGGTTATGACTGCAAAGCTCAACTCCTGCTCCCAGGGGGCATGTGGACCCCCCACCCCAAACACACAGTCACTTATTCATACTGCTAAAAAATGTAATTCATCTCAAATACACAAATCTTGACACCTTTTCCATCAAAAGGCATGTTATGGGTATTCTTTAAACATTTTAAAATGCAAAACAATATAAAATTTAAATAATATTGTAAATATACTGAAGTGGAAACCCATCAATGTGAATTGAATTCAGTTGTTTGTTGAATGTATTGTTATATATACTATCTAACAGTTATAAAATATTTCTTGTATGGTCATGAATGCATTTGTGTGGTTAAAACTTTGAAGCTGTTTAAACTAGTTAAGAATTTCACTAGGCGGGAAGGTAAATGTGATCTTAATGGTTAATATTATTATCCCTGCCAAGTGCTGCTAGTTTTAGGGACTGGAAAATATTATTAAAGATTGACCTGCATTTTGTATAAATATTATGGGAAATAGACATAAACCAGACAGTTCTGAAGTGTCACCTGTCTCTCTAGTTTTCCTTGTGGACAGCAGAGGCAGTGTCATGTACCCTGATAGCTCCTGGACCGGCATCCATACACATCAGCAGTGTCTTATCTGTCTCCCTCCTCTCTGTTCCCATCCTCTGAGGTGCCGGATGACAGGATAATGGGATAATTGCATTCTGGCACATGCATCATGTTGTTTAAATTAAGTTACCATCCGTCTTTCTTTCCATGGAAGTATCAGCATCATCAGAGAGGGCCCGTTGTTCTTCAGACTGGAAGCTCTACTCTTCTCCCTTCAGCTCTTCCGCCGCCCTCACACCGCAACTGAATGGTGCACATGCCTGAATAATTACCCTGCACAATGCACCAGCCAAAAGCAATGTGCTTGAACACCTGTGCTTTGAATGTAGTAACTTAGCCTTACACCTACACCTTAGCCCTCATAGGATGTGTGCAGGGTAGCGATTCCCACAAAACCATATGGATGCTATGTTCTTTTTGGGTTGCTGTGTTACCATTAAAGCAGTGACCAAAAATTCACAATTTTCCACTTATCGTAAATGGAATTGATGTTTGACTTGCCCTTCTTCAGTTTTGTTTTGTACTGAAGCTACAAGGCTAATCGGTCATAATGTGTCAGAGACTTAACTCCACACTGTTTAGGTAAAATGCATGGTGATTCATATTTGATGCTAATTAGTAAGATGTAAGTTTCAATTTTTTTAGCAACATTTTCCTTGAAGCTCCAGTTCAAAACTTTTCCTTCCTCAGAAGCAGGTTGCACTTGCTGCAGTGAGACCCATCCAGCATGGGCAGAGGTAAAATATCTCCATGACTGGAGGATTTTGTCCAGTATGTGGAGTCTAAACAGAACCCAGATTGCCATAGCATTCAGGTTCACTCTTGTAAATGATGCGTCTCCTGGAATGGTCTTAAAGGGAACGGTGTTGAGTGTCATTTTATTGTCTCCTGATCTGCTTTCTTTATTGCAGGAGCACCTGTCTTTAAAGAAGTACATAGTCGACATAGTGACAGATACCAACGTAACTGTGGAGAGTGCCAAAGATGAAGAGGAGAGGCAAAAAGCACGGAAAAAGGCCAAAAAGCTCCGTGCACGAATGAACTCAAGGTGATGCATCTCTCTCTCTCTCTCTTTCTCTCTCTCTCTCTCTCTCTCTCTCTCTCTCTCATGCGTGACAGTCACTCATACAGTTAAAGGACAGTGTGGCGTGTGTGTGAGAGCTTTATGAGTGACAAGGAGATGGAAAGCAGAGGCTCTGTGCATCTTGGCTGTCTGCAGAGCAACACTGATGAGCTTAATTTATGGCCACTTTGTGTGATTGGGGAGGAAAAAGTGAGAATCGATCTGGAGGGCTCCCTCGCTTTCACCTGTTAAGAGCTTTTCTCCTAATTGGTTGCCACTGGGCTGCCAAAACTGAAGCCTCTGCTGGTGTACAATAGTATGTTAAAGTATGTGTAAACCATGCCTGTTTTTCTTTCTCCTACCTATTGATTTTTAAATGAAGTATCAAAGAAAATCAATAGTAATCAACAAATAGGAGGCAGCATGCCTCCGTGTCAAAATCTAGACCTGGGCACAATAAATTTTGCTTCCTGTCGTGTGTGTGTGTGTGTGTGTGTGTGTGTGTGTGTGTGTGTGTGTGTGTGTGTGTGTGTGTGTGTGTGTGTG
>JBBIGC010000125.1:9905948-9926335 GCA_037576955.1 Lepidarchus adonis | reverse complement strand
GTGTGTGTGTGTGTGTGTGTGTGTGTGTGTGTGTGTGTGTGTGTGTGTGTGTGTGTGTGTGTGTGTGTGTGTGGCCGATCAAACACTTCCGCTGTTCTCTCCCTCATGTTTTGAGAGATCCACTTGAAGATCTCAGGGGGAGGCCAGGCTCTTCTATCATTCAGCTCTGTTGCAATCAAACACTGAAGTGGCCCTCATGGTTAGATTAAAGAATACTGTCATTCTTGCCTCTGACAATGAATCACTTCCCTGTCTCAACCTGTTAAAAAGTTCATCTCCAGTGAGTGGGAAATTGAGAGTAAAGAATCTGGAACAGAATATAAAAAGTCCAGGAGGTAAAGCTCTAATAAAATAGAAAAATTATGGGAACGCACTGGCCAATTCTACTGTTTCTCAATAAAACCAACCCACAGTCAGTAACATAACTCCCCTGTCAAAAAATACTGTAAACCCTTTATTAAAGTGAGCAGGTTGTCATGTGTCATCTTTGTTCAGTTTATCTGGCTGAAACAAGATGAATGGTGGTGGATGTGGCAGGCAGCATTCTGAAAATGTCCAGGTCCAGTCAGTGGGTCAGTGAATGGCTTTTTCGGCACCCCTGCTTCCTGTACGGGTGGCAGAGCAGAGATTAGGACAGGATGACTGTCTGACGGATCACTGGTGCCTTCCCTGTGTGTTCTTTATTCACAGTCTCTCTCTCTCTCTCTCTCTCTCCCTCTCTCACACACACACATACGCACACACACACCCACCCTGGGGCTACAGGGTGCTGAACCTCTGATAACCTTTTTAGACTTGCATTAATCCTGTATGTCTCCACAGCTCCCCAAAGACCTGCACCAGGTTCCATAGAGCTGTAAACACAAGCAGCCTTGGTGCCGTTAGGCTGACCTGGTCTATCACTGCTATGGAGAAAGTGACAGATTATGGTCATGTCATTGTTGGTGGGGTATACTTAGTTGATCCTCCCCTTTCCATACTCGTCTTCTTAAAGGGGTTTCCAACTTTGCCAATTGTTATTTATGCACGGACTGCAAAAATCCATGACAAGATGCTACAACATGTAGCCTCTGAACTTACAATGCACTAATCATTCTCGCTCATCTCTGCTCTGTAATGGAACTCAACCGAGACACTTACCCCCCTCCACAGCAGCACTAGTTTATCTGTTTACTGTAATGCTGCCATATCGATCGCCTCCTTTCAGATAAGCTGAGTGATTTACAAAAAAGAACAACTGCGGAGATGCTGGTGGAATATTACGCCCCAGGGAGGTGGATTCCATCTTGTTAGCATTACATTAATGGGCTAATTCCAGCGTGAGGCTCCGTTAATGTCCCTTTGCTACGCTGCGGCTCAGAGCGGAGGGCTTTGCTGAAGGGTTGGGCAGCCGGGGAGGAAATGGGGGTCGGATGTCTGGAGCAGGAAGGTTGTTACATTTGCACGGGTAACAGGACTAGCGAATGGCCAGTGAAACACATACAACAACCAGGACATTAACCTACACGCTTACTGTTAAACTATACAAGATGGGGGTGTAAAAGGACACGTGAAACAGTCACTCTCGCATGTCTTATTGCTGTGATTTACTTATCACTTTTAGTGAGGTAAACTCATGATCTCATACAAACTGAATGATAATTTACATTTTTTATGTAGTTTTTATGTGCTATGTGAAGGTCTGTTTCTGTAGTCATTGTGATTATTTTAGCTATTATGATTAAGTTATTCACAGTTCCACATTTGTTTTCACAAGTTTATATGGCCATTTTAGACCTATGTGTGTGTGTGTGTGTGTGTGTTTGTGTGCTTTAATGTTTGTTAACCCTTTAGATTTTTCTGTTTTTCTGCATAAATAAGATCAGATTTTCACACACATCCTAAAAATGCAAATATAAGTCAGTTAAACAAATATTATACTTCACTATTACATATTCGAGTGACAAACACATGGATCTTTGCTTTCGGTATCTGGTGAGACCCCCTTTTTGTGCTAAACTAAACATTTCTGGTAAGTGCTAATCAGTCCTGCACATCAGACTGGACAGACTTTAGCACATTCCTCTGAACAGAACGTCTTCAACTCTGGGATCTTGGTGGATTTCCTCACATTAACTCCTTGCTTCATGACCTTGCACATGGAGGTAGTTAATATGGCAATATTTATCTTTATCGTGATAAATTGTGGTTGTTGTCTTTCTTAATTCCTAATTTTCTGTTGAGATTCAGTTTATTAAAATATGACCTGACATTTTAATTTGGAATTCTCTAGTATAGTTCAGAATTCATTGTGAAATTGTGATACTATACCCAACATGTTTGATTGATTGGCCAAGTTGCTTATACTGGTATGCAGTGCTATCGTTTCTCCAAACATCTCATTTATACCAGAATATAATATCATCTTTAAAAAATAAATTTTAGTGTCCTTCTGTGATCTTTTAGGAAAATTGTCTTTTTTAAGATCAATTACTTACTCCACACAATTCTGCCCTACACACCGCTGTTGTTCAGTGCTCTCCTGATGGTTGACTTATAAACATTAACATTATCCAATATGAGAGAGTGCTTTAGTTGCTTTGAAGTTATCATTGGTTCTTTTGTGACTTTGCACTAACTCCTTTTTCTTGGAGTGATCTTCATTGGTCAGCCACTCCTGGACAGTCTAACAATGGCCTTGAATTTCTTGTTTGTCTAAATGTGGATTGGAGTAGGCAAAATAGTTTTTTCCAACCTGGTGAGCATCAAAAACTCTTTCTGAGGTCCTCAAAAATCTTATTTTTTTGGGCATACAATAGGGCACCCATTCATCCTATTGTCATTCTGATTTGTTTAATTGAATTCTGTTGATCAACTTTTAGGACTTAATCAGCATTTGTAAAAGTGGATAAAGTCATATTCTGGAAGCAAAAAAAAGAAAATTCTATGGGTTTACAGACTTTTAAGAACCATTTTATGTATGCACACATTTTTAAAAAACTTTGTCATTTTTTCATATACATAAATTAACCTTTTTTTTTTTTTACCTAAAATTTAAAGAAATAAACATGCAAAAAACATATGTTTCCACACCAATTTAGCATTTTAACATTTGTATTGAAATGTGTTCCTCTAACCTTTTTTAAACTGATTAGATTAAATGCATGTATTAAGTATGCAGAGCTGAGCCTCACTCTGTCTGTAGCAGAGCCCTCTCTTAAACTTGGGTGTGTTGGATCCCTAGAGACGGTACAGGAGGGTGCACAGATTAAGCTGTAAATGCCTCCCCCCTTTTTCTCTCTTCCATTTCCCCTCTCTCTTTGGGTTGAAGAGTTTTTGGCTGCACTTATTGGAGGTGTGTAGTCAGGAATGTGTCTGTGGTGGACATGAAACCCATCCCTATGTCTCCCAGTAGGGGTCACTGAAGAGAAGAAGGGGAACAGAAAAGAGGAAGAAAAGCTGAGTGTCAGATGCTGTGAGTTGGGATTAGGACTAGGCTGCTGTCAGCACACACTCCACTTGCACAGAGCATGATTCAGTCACAGTGATGCCTAGTCTCTCTCTCTCTTTCTCTCGCTCACACACACACACACACACACACACATGCACGGTGGTGGTGAGAGTGAGTTCTAAATGAATTTCACCATTGGCTTGTAGGAGGAAATCACTCCTTCTAAACTGAGATACTGAGACACTTGAAACCTCAAAGCCACTGGTCAGTGAAAAGTTTCGGAAATGGAGAACGATTTACGCCTGCCCTAAGTGTGTCCGGCTCCATGTCCCAGCGTCCCACGTTGTCTCGATTTCGAAGTGCTGCTAGTGGGGCTGCCTGTCACCTCACCTCCGTGTCACACAATGACTAAATGTTCTCAGTGAAAGCTTCTAGCCACCACTCTCCAAGTGGTTTCATTTCAGGATGCCATTATGCTGCACGCGTGTGTATGGGTAGGCATGAGTGTTTGCCGCACGGTGTGTGACAGCGTGCCCAAGACTTGTGCCCCGGATTATACCCGGCCTCGCTGCGGAACAACGGGCGGAATGGATGTCTTGGACGCATTGGCAATATCGGAAAAGATCAACGGCAGAATCAAATTAAATGTCATTTGGATTGCAGTGAAAGAAAGGATTGTTTGACAAGCGCTAGGCAAAGGATTTTTGCTCTTCACCTTTTCGTTTTGGCTCCGGCTTCTTTTTCTTTCCCTCAAGGCCCTTTTTTTCCCTCCACTTCCTCTCCAAAGGTAGGTATTGGAGCCAGGCTGAGTAGTCGTTCAGATTTCTGTGTTACGCGCATGTCAAGCCTGAATGGACATATAGGAGAAAGGGAGAGATTATACTGAGAGATTGGGAAATGTGAGCTTGTGGCCCAGGTCAGCCTGTTTCCCGGTTGATAACCCATTTACAAGGAGGTGCAGAAACGGATCTATACATGCTGCTGCTGCTGCTTGGTTATCCACCACATCTCTGTTTTTGGTGCCCTGTAATATATACCTGCCATGTTTTCTACTCACAAAGAGAAGAGAATAGAAATAAGTCTGAAGTGGCCATTGCACAGTATACTTTTCTGGTCATTTTTACAAATATTTTCAAATGTACCACCTTCCCCACACACACACAACAAATGCACAAAAAACATTTTCTTCATCTTCCTCTGTGTCAATAAAGTTGTGTTCATTACATTTTGATTTTATTCAAATTAAAAACCTGAATTAAATTCAGATTAGTAAACCAATCAAAATGTGAATTTCATAAAGAATTGCAATAAAACCAAATCTCTTTGAGATCATAGATTTACACCCCCCATGCCCCAAAATACACACACACGCACACAGTAACACACTTCTTTTTCCACAAACTTGTACAAGTAGTCACTAAAAGATTATACTGGGTATCTCTGTGTAATTCTCCCTTCTCATCTCTAATTTCCCCCTCCTTTGCCATCTGCCTGTTGCCTTTTGCAAACCCCACAGACCTTTCGATTGGGTTAAAGGGCTTTATTTGAGCCCAGAGGTCAGTCTAGTGATCACCAAGCAGGCCACCCACGCTGACCATTACCCTGCAGGCATGATGTGCAGGGAGATATGTGGGGGAGAGTGTACATAGGTGTGTTGGTGGGAGTGCTGAACCCTACCTTAAGCTAGGCCTTCATTGTTTGGGTGGCGGCCTAATCAGTAGTCGGGTCTGCTCTGTGTCTGAGGTTAAGCTGGTTAGAGTAGGTGAGGAGATTACAGTGCTTGTTATCTGCATCTCTATCTGTTATCTCTGTCTCAGCCCTGTATCCTTTAGTCTTTCCTCTCTAACACTATACTTCTCTAAAATCTCTTACTGTCCCCACTTGCTCTCCCACCAACTCCTTTCTTTTCTACTCTCTATGCTCTGTCTGCCTAAAATCTTTCAAGATTCTTCAGCTTGTGCTGTCTTTTTGGCCTGAATTTGCTTTAGGTTTCTCTCTGTCTCTCGCTCGCTCTCTCTCTCTCTCTCTCTCTCTCTCTCTCCCTCCAATCACAGTTGCTTCCCCTTCTTTCTCTCTTATACTTTTTGCTGGTCGGTCAGTGCAGGCTACCTCTGGAACTTAATCCTTAGTCTACAAGATAAGGCTTCATTATGGCCAGATTAACAATGCGCCTGTTGTCTGCCACAGTCTGGTGGCAACAGGGCCACTAAGCAACCTGCACTGTCCCGAGGCCAGTGAGGACCATCCGAGCATTATTTGGAGAGGGAATCTCTGGGCCACTTTGGTTCAGGAATGCTGCCTGTAGGAACAACCTGGCACACGTTGGTCACTCCTGCATACTCCTCGAGTAACATGAGAAGGGGCACAATGGCACTTTACCAAATTGCTCCTCAAAATCTTTGACGTAGTCTGTCATCATCAGACAGAGGGGGTCCGAAACTCCACAACGGGGCTCTGGTGTTGGGTGTCATGCTAATCACTCTCAATTAGCCGGGAGCAGGCTGAGAAACCAGCCAGTTATGGCTGCCTACTGCTGACAGGATTGTGACGATATCACTCAAACAAAACAGTGACAGCTACAACTATCCTGGAGGGTCAGTGGCTGATGGATGGCCTAGAAAAGTTCACATTACTGTAACAGCAGCAGGGCAAGGTGTTGAGTGCAGGCTGCTTAAAATTAAGGAAGGGTGGGGGTGGGGTCAGGGTGAGATGTCACTGTCCGAGCCAGGCAAGATCATCTTGGAGCCTCAGTCAACTTCCTGACTAGCGCCACGCCTAGTAATGTATACCATGTTGCCATGCTCTGCTGCACAGTCCTACGTCTGATGGACGTGGAACTTTTCAAATGGCATTTAACCCTTCTTGACTAGTTCACAATTTCTATCAAAAATGTACATCTGTATGTAAAATATTTTTTCCCTTAGTTTGAATAAGGTTGTTTTTGTGTAAAGAACAAAAAATAAAAAAAATTTCTCTTGTAATCATTCATTGTTAGCTTATTATATGTAGAAACAATAGAATAGATAATGTACAGTCTTATGTAGAAGTTTGGCCACTCCTCAATAAATAACATATTTGGGTAGTTTTTTTATTTAAAAGATGTAAACGCAGTCTCACCTGGAAAAGGTGTCATGTCATAAATTGAACAAATATTTTAAAATAAATAAATGAATAAATAAAAGCATCATTATGGCACTGTGCAAAATCTCTACATAATCAGTACCTAGTAACAACACCTCTAGCAGATATCGTTGCTTGCAAACACTTTTCATAGCAGCTAAAAGTCTTTCAAATCTTCTTCTTCTTTGCTAAATTCTTCTAGTTCTGTAATATTCTTTAGTCGTCTTGCATGCACAGCTCTTTTAAGATCTACTCACAAATGTTCAACTCAAGGAACAGTGATGGCCATTCTAAAACCTTCAGCTTGCGTTTCTTGAGGTAGTCTAAGTCCTATTTCAAGATATGTTTAGGATCATTTGTTTTATTGTCGAAGCCATTTCTCTTTTCAGTTTTAGCTTCTTCTCTTTTTTTTTTTTGTTTGCTTCCAGAATTTGTTGGTGTTTTGAGGAATCCATTCTTCTCTCCACACGTGCACTGTTTACTGTGCCACTGGTTGCAACACAACCCAAAGCAGGATTGATCCACCCTCAGGCTTAATGGTTGGCACGGTGTTCTTTTCACAAAATGCTGCTTGATTATTGTCTACTAGCATGCCTTTGCTGATTGTGGCCAAAGAGTTCTATTTTAACTTCATCAGTCCACAGCACAAAATGCATCAGGCTTCTGTAGATGTTCTGTTGAATTCTTCTGACGCTGGATTTTATGATGGGGACACAAGGTAAGGTTGTGGAACGGTGCGCCACCACTCCTGAGTCTGCTAAATCTTCCTGTAGTTTTTATGCAGTCAAATGGGGATTTTGATTTGTCTGTCTAACCAGCAATACGAGCAGTTCTCTGAGTTTCCTTTGTCTACCAGGTCTCATCTTGACCTCCACAGTTCCCCTGAACTGCAATCTTTTAATTACATTTCTCATTGTGGAAACTGCAAGCTGAGAACGCTTTGCAATATTCTTGTAGCTTTCTCCTGCATTGTGGACAATAACTTGCACAGGTGCTTAGAGGACCTCATGGTTGTTGAGTATCCACAAGTGTGTGCACAAAGTTTTAAGATTCAAGATCCAAATCTTTGCATAATACTGTAGAAAATGGTTGTATTGTCACATTGTGCCTAATGTTTGTTTGTGGGTAGTGTTAGCTTGAGGCTAATGTTAGCTCATATTGCATTAGTTTGTTACCGGACCAGCACACCAGGTTCTAAACTAAAAATGGAAACGTTCAGATTAGGGGTGCACAGTAAGCATTCTGCAGACTATAAGGCTGTTTCCAAACATCTCTTTGAAGTCTAAGCAAGTGCAGGTGCTGTACATTGAAGGGAAAAACCTAATTGTTACCTTTACAAGGCAACGAGACGGCTGACAAATGTTTTTGAGTTGGCTAACAACAGCAACAACAACAAACAATAAACAATGTTTGTAATCTCTTCTTTCCATTTTCAGTTTAGAGAATTCGAAATTGATTGAAGTATAATATAAGGGTTTTGGTTGGTTCTAAACTACCACATTAGCTATAAAGTAATGTTAGCTTTAAGCTAACATCCAGGGCAGCATTATTTATGTTGTAATAAAGAAATTGATCATATCATTAATCTTCAAACATCCCGTAATAGTGACACCACCACCTCCAGGCTTCTAGCAATTAAAGGCTGAGGAACGGAGAACTGTTTGTTGAGATGATGCTCTAAACAGGTTCCAGCAGCTTTGCTTTTCTGCTGTTTGATGAATTCTTTGCACCAGTGAGGTTCATGGTTGTTCATTGTCCCACATTTTCCCTAAATGCTCTTATTTGGTTACATGTTGGGGGGCTGCTCTGGAGGGTTTGTGCTGGGATTTGGCCAGTCGACAGCTGTTTTGCCCTTTAATAAGATTAGTGTAAAGAAATTAGTCGTGTGCTCTTTAATCTGCCGTTTAACCATGCAAGCCACCTGGGGGCTGCCCCGTCCCCCTGCCGGATCCTCCTACATTCCTCCCTACAAACGATCCTATAGGCATCAGATAACGTGCTCAGGAACCCCGCACACATGCAGCTATATCAGGTTCATCATGCATTTTGTATGTGTTTAAGTACGTCAAACTTGTGCAATTCTTAATTTAGACCAAATTAGGCCTTACAGGTAGCCGTCTTCATTTCAAGGGTGTAGTAAAGGTGGAATTAAGGTGACAGAGCCCCCCACCACCACACTATTTATTTATTTATATATTTATATTATTTGTGAATGCATGATCATGTCTAAAATCACACAATGATTGAAATGGATGAAATGTTTGCAGTGGTTTTCTTTTTTTCCCCTTTCAGTTCTGTATATACAGCTAATACTTTAAATCTTCCATTCAAGCTTTCAGTCCACTGTTCATGCTGGGGAGGCCATTGTGAACCATGACACTCTGAAGCCTGTTATTCAATCTGAGCCTGGTCATTTGACACCTTCCCATTTTTTAGAAATTAGGCTTGAAACTATATTGATACTTCAAATTTTATGAGTAAGAGCCTTACAAGAAGCATCCCAACAGGAATGTCAAAAAAAAAAGGGCCACTGTTTACAGGTGCAACGACTCATCCCGACTGGTCAATTTGAGAATATTCCTGTCTGAAGTCTGAAGCTGAGTTCCACAATCGAGCTTTTTTTTTTTTCTCAGTGGAAAATCAGTGAGTCAGAGGCAGTGCTGGTCGGCTGCCCAGAGTGCACAGTTCGGAGGGAATCTCACGTTTCTCTCTCTCGTTTACCGAACAGAGCATGCAGTATCACTCCACTCACCCATAACCATCCCTCCCTCTCTCTGCGTGGCTCTGTTTCACTCCTCAATAGATAGCCTTCTATCAATGTACAAGAAACACTACACTGCTCATGGTCTCGCGAATCAATGTTCCATGTGCTTACTGAGCGAGTGATTTTTAAACATTGCACATAAATTGAACCAGATCTCTCTCAGCACCTTGTCTGGAATGTTTATCGTTAGTTTGTCAGAGGTGAAAACTTGTCAATTAATAGCAACTCACATAAAGTAAGTACACCCCGATTTTTATAATGAGCCGGCTGAAAAAGCACAATGCTTGGAGTGATGTGTGGAACACTTGGACTCTTTCCCAGAAGTCCAAGCAGAGCCTTCTCCCTGCAGTCCCATACTGCATGTCTGACGCTTTTACACCGCTATGTCAATACCCACACTGCTATCTTTCTGATCTGCCTGCCGGCCGCTTAAATATACACTTCTGCTTTTGCCAGCGGGGTGGAAGTTATCGACAGGCCTGAAACGTATGCGGCCTGGCGCTATTTTTATTACGTGCGCCAATACGGCTTGGCCGAAAACACCGAACAGATGGTGACGGTTGCGGTAGATATCAAAATGTTTACGGTTCAGAATAAACAAGGCCTACTTTAAGCCAGGGAAGTCGGATTCCTTTGGTCAGCGCCACAGATAGGGCCCCGCCACTCTGCTTTGGGTTAAAATATACAGTTGTCAGAAAATATTAACTGATGAAAGGAAGGAGTTGGGTAGGTGGAGGGGGCCACTGTAGCCAGAGCGGAGTGACTGGTCACTTATCAGTGGCATTAATCTTCTCTCGGGCTGGTGTGCAGCAGACATAATACAGAAGACTGACTGCTGGCCGACTGGCCTACAGGCGCTGACGGCTAGTCTCTTATCTCTGTACGGGGAGAGAAAGACAGCGAAAGAGGGAGAATACAAAGGGGGTGCAGGGAAAAGAGGGATAGAGTGAGTGGGAGGGGATGTGGAACGAGGGAGTGTGAGAGATGAGGAATTGGTGGACAGATTGGGCAGTCTGCTCCCCCAGTCCCTCTTGTTAAGCGGGTTAGAGTGAGAGCATATTGGCCTTTTCTTGAGGAGAGGGGGGAGTCCTTCCATAGAGAAAGCCTTCTTATGTGTGTATGGGTTTTTTTTTCCCCAAATGCCCCCTTTTGTTCTTAAGCTTGCTTACATTGTGCGTGTAATGTTCACACCCTGCGCTTATAGTGTCCATTTCCTCAGATAACCTTACCATGTTACTGCAGGAGATTAAGCTCATCTGATTGGTGGTGTGTGCAATGTAAAATAGAAGTTGAATGAAGGCCCACGTCTTCTGTTCAAAATGCTTATCTTCAATTGAGAGGCAAACTTCTCAGAAATTTGTTTTGTTTTTCCTTAATTGAATGTTTTGTGTGTGTGTGTGTTTCAGGTCTCTGTGTGCTGCTGTGAATGTGTATTACCTGGCCTGCTCCCGCTGCTACAGCAACTGCTCTTACGTCCTCTACAGCAACAAAATTGCCCCACTCATGGACCTCCTGCTCCATCAGCTAATGGTAGGCCACTGACAGAATTGACATTTAATTTTTTTTTTTTCAGGTTTCTTCATGGGCCCAGTTCCAGATCATTTGATCATAACAGCAGCTTCCCTGTTGATAATGAACATGTTAAGTCTATTTTGAATAATATGCAAAAACAAACAGTTTTATAGTTCTCCCTTATTACCCAAACCACCTTAATATACAGCAGTAGTCGCCAAAACCTGGATAACAAGTTGTGGAACCTTAATAATCACCATTGCACTTTTTATATGGTTCTGCTGTCTATGGAAATGGACATAAGAAAACCCAAGGCTTAAACAGGACCCTTACTTTGTTTACCTCCAATTAAATTTAAATAGTTAAATGTATAAATTTGTAAAATATTTATAAAATAACAAAAAAATACTTAACATTCCATTCCATGTAAAGTACTTCAATTTCATATCTCCATTACCCTTAAAACAGCTGGTCTATGTCTTGCCTTGGTTGATTAGATTGAACTTTGGGAGAAACAGGAAAATTGTAAATCTCAACCTTATGCTATATCTTAGGTTTAAACTTTGTGGAATATATTGGTGATATTTAAAACATGGTTTCTGTTTTTTCTCTCATTGTGCTACCACAAATGTATCCTATTCAGTAGTCTGAGAACAGAGCCTAAAGTGACCCTAAGACCTACAACAGTGATGCAGTTTACATGAGTCACTGAATCAAAAAGCATCATTGCCACATCACACTTCTTTATACCGCTCACTCTGTAACACCTAGTGCTTCTTATAGGAACACACACTAGTAGACAGGCAGTATGGTGTGGATAAATTTCACCCTATATACGCCATACTTTCCTGGCAGAGAGAGACACACACACTAAAAAGACATAGTGCAGGCAACTAATGGGCCTTTGTTCTTCAACATTGAGCCAAATCCTAAATCCTCCAAATAAACCAGAGAAGTGTGTGTGTGTGTGTGTGTGTGTGTGTGTGTGTGTGTGTATTCTAAACAAATAACTTTGGCAAATCAGTGTGCCAGAGTTAGTCTAGTCTGGAAGTTCCAGTTCAAGTCATATTTCCTGAGGCTGTAGTAGGGGTGGGGGCTGTCTTTAAGCATTGGTTTACATTTGAACTAGTCCAGCAGCTATGCAGACCACTACTTTTGGGTTTTTTAGTTCTTGGTATAAAACTTGCGTTTTTTGTGATAAAGTTGGCATTCCACAAATGCTGATTAGCAGTTGATCGTAATTTCTATCACTGTTGAATTGCCTGTGTTTATATTTCTATGTTCTACTATTATATTGCAATTAATTGCATTCGTGTTCTGTCACTGAGTGATTGTAATATCGTATAAATGTAATACATTTTACATGATGAACCAAAGGAACCCAATGTAGTATAGGAAGATGGTGTTTAAGAAATCTGTAGTAAACCTTATAAAAATAGTATTACGTGTGTGTGTGTGTGTGTGTGCGCAGCCAGGGTTGGCGTCTCCCCCTTCCCCTCCAGTAATTAGATTTGTTGAGAATGTAGCAGGCTTTGCCTGCTCTGTCAGTGGTCCTGTCCACCCCTCACTTAAAATTGACATTCGCATGTTGGTTTTACTTGCTGCAAGCTTTTACTTCCTCATCGAGTGCCTCGCCCATGCCTAATCAGCCGGCCCTCTCACCAAACACTTCTCTGCAAATTGTACAGCTTTGTTTAGCACTCAGTGGTCAGACTGTAACCAAAAAGATGACGCTCTGTTGTAGGGATACAGCAGTAGTATGAAGCAGAAGGAAGAACCATGGTCTAAGAGCCAGGAAGGGCTCATTGGTTTCTCTCGAGTACAGCGTTCCTCTTTCCTACACCCTGCGTGACAGTTACACAAGGCCTCTGGCAGCATCCTGCCAGTCTTTGCCTGCTAGTGAAGGAAAACTGACTTCTCATATACCCACTGCTGGCACGCCACCAGTGACAATGTCACTTCGAGTTTAACCACCAGTTTATGGCACAGAGCTGATGAATAATAAATAGGATGCTTGTTGTTATTTATTTCACAGAGGATCAGGATTCCAACCAAAGACTAATGGCATGTGCATGAAAACAAAGAGGAAGGGATCGTTTTTATTTGCACGCTCTGACTTAATTGGACAGGCTTTAAAATGCACGCTGAGGTTTAAATGTCCTGGTCTATTGTGTGATCGCACTCAGGGTTGATATTGAGACTACAGGAACCATTGTTGAATGAGCTCAGCGATGTCTTGCTGCCAAGATTCGTGGCAAAGGCAAGCTTTGCTTCAACGGGCTAGACTTACTTGTAAGATGTCATGCTAAGGGCTAGATTTTCAAACCACCACACAGAATTAGCAAGTAATGATGCTGAAACCTAAACACAATGTATTGTTTTAATACACCACTGATGTTGCTGTAATAGTAAAGCACTACTTTGGTGTGCCGTTACTCACTCCAAATGTCAATTTACCAAAAGATCATTGGCTTTATGGCGTTGTAAGGTGGATGTTGCCTAAACCCCACTAATTAACATTGTGCAAACTGCATAATCAGACTAATTTGAATAATTAAGAAATCTTACGTACTTTTGATTCAAATACAGTGGCATTCTGAAAGCTATAAAAATATCCAACAGTAGTAGCAGTCTGAATTTTGTCTGGTCATTTGTACATTTAGGGTTTTTTTTCTTGTATTGCATAAGTAAACCTTGCATCTATTGTTTATTGCATGTCCTTGTGAAATCGATCGCAGAGCTGGTTGAAAATAACATCGTCCGTTGTGGCTAAGGTGGTGTAAATATCCGACCTGGTTGGTCATCCTATTGTCATGACTCTTGGTTTCAGAGCAGTAACCACAGCTCTTCTCTGTGGCTACTCTTCTTAAATAAATACTATCACACACGCTTTCTCACACTCTCTCTATCTTGCTGTCTCCTGTGGCCTCTCTGGCTCGCCCTCTCTCTCGTTGCTCTCCTAACTGGCACGTCTGTGTTTGCTTTTCTAGCTGTACGTTCCTGACGAGGACAAGTCCATCTTTGGCCGCAGTGTGAATAAACAGGTATTTGAGGGCCTGACCACTGGTCTGCTTCAGACCACTGCTACAGTACTCTCACTTCTGCATCCCTCTGGTTTGGAGGCTGGGAGAGAATCTCCCCAAATCAGCCTTGATGCCAAGTGTAAACCAGCCAGTGGTGAAAACTTCAACACTCGCACTCAAGACCTCATCAGGTATGTCAGTGTTTTGGTTCTTCTTACCTGAGCTGTTGGCTATAGATCAGTAGCTCGTCCAAAGAGATTATAATAATTAATCTATAGTCCACACAAATGGTGTCCCTCAGAAAAGACATGTTTGGCAGCAGCTACTACATAACTGCCTTATTGCAGTTGGACTAACAACAATTATTTCCCCGCTGCTTTCACAATGTGCTCTTTGCAACAAAAAAAACGAGCATTTAATCAGTTGGTGTTGAGGCACATACATGTAAATAAATGTAAAGCAGAAATCACATTTATTGATACATGTTGGAGATGCGATGAAAACCCCTTCTAATTTTCAACTGGCGCTATATCACCTGTATAGGGCAGTGTTGAATAATGTTTGTTTATTTTAGCTTACGTTGCTTCTGTTATCAGTTTGGGTCTACTTAGTTTTTATGGCTACTTAATTAAACACTTTTCCCTCTTTAGTCTTATAGTATTTTCATTCAATGAACATAAAATCTAAAGTTATTCTCATTATCTACACTGCTCAAAAAAATAAAGGGAACACTTAAACAACACCGTGTAACTCCAAGTCAATCACACTTCTGTGAAATCAAACTGTCCGCTTAGGAAGCAAAACTGATTGCCAATCAATTTTACATGCAGTTGAGCAAATGGAATAGACAACAGGTAGAAATTATAGACAAGTAGCAAGACATCCCCAATAAAAGAGGTTCTGCAGGTGGAGACCACAGACCACTTCTCAGTTCCTATGCTTTCTGGCTGATGTTTTGGTCACTTTTGAATGCTGGCGGTGCTTTCACTCTAGTGGTAGCATGAGACGGAGTTTACAACCCACACAAGTGGCTCAAGTAGTGCAGCTCATCCAGGATGGGACATGAATGCAAACTGTGGCAAGAAGGTTTGCTGTGTCTGTCAGCGTAGTGTCCAGAGCATGGAGGCACTACCAGGAAACAGGCCAGTACATCAGGAGACATGGAGGAGGACCGCTACCCCTGCCTTTGTGCAAGGAGGAACAGGAGGAGCACTGCCAGAGCCTTGCAAAATTACGTTCAGTGGGCCACAAATGTGCATGTGTCTGCTCAAACTGTAAAAACAGACTCCATAGGACTCCATGAGGGCCCAGCGTTCACAGGTGGGGGTAGTGCTTTCAGCCCAACACCGTGCAGGACGTTTGGGATTTGCCAGAGAACACCAAGATTGGCAAATTCACCACTGGTACTCTGTGCTCTTCACAGATGAAAGCAGGTTCACACTGAGCACATGTGACAGAGTCTGGAGATGCCATGGAGAACGTTCTGCTACCTGCACAGCCCTCCATGCACTCACCAGAGGTAGCCTGAGTGCCATTAGGTACCGATATGAGATCCTCAGACCCCTTGTGAGACCATATGCTGGTGGGGTTGCCCCAGCGTTCCTCCTAATGCAAGACGATGCAAGATCAATGGGGCTGGAGTGTGTCATCAGTTCCTGCAAGACGAAGGCATTGGTGCTATGGACTGGCCCGTCTGTTCCCCAGACCTGAATCCAATTGAGCACATCTGGGACATCATGTCTCGCTCCCTCCACCAACGCCACATTGCACCATGGATGCTTTAGTCCAGGTCTGGGAGGAGAGACCTCAGGAGACCATCTGCCACCTCATCAGGAGCATGCCGGCAGGCGTTGTAGGGAGGTCATACAGGCACATACTGAGCCTCATTTTGACTTTTTCAATGGACATTACATCAAAGTTGGATCAGCCTGTGGTGTGTTTTCCCACTTTATTTTTGAGTGTGACTCCAAATCCAGACCTCCATGGGTTGATAAATTTGATTTCCATTGAGAATTTTTGTAGTCAGCACATTTAACTATGTAAAGAACGAAGTATTTAATAAGAATATTTCATTCATTCAGATCTAGGATGTCTTATTTTTGTTTTCCCGTAATTTTTTTTAAATGTATATGGCAATTTGTCATAAGCGAATATTTCTCATGATCACTACAGGCTTATGAGAATGATCACTACAAAAACTATGAAGCTAATGTAGCTTGTTCCAGTGAGGGCTGTTCTTAGTTAATCATGGTATTCACTATTGGAAATGGGAAGCTAGATTGGAGAGAATTTAGGGGTTTAACCTTTCCCATACCAGGGGAAAAAAGACCTACCTGCCAGATATTTCGTTAAGCTGCTCATGAGCCCCTCCTATTATTTCACGTCATGCACACACAGACGCGGATGCGCATATCTGTCCAGGTTGGGTGGAGCTTAGATCTGGGAGTGGCAACCTTCTCTGTGGTTTTAACCCGTAATTCTTTTCTGCATACTCCATGCACCATAATCTTAAATCCCTGTCTGCTCTGGCCAAGGAGAACAGCAGCCAAAATTCACTTCTGGAACGGTACGACTTCCAGTTGAACTTGGTCTGAGAGTGAAAGGGCGCGGAGGAGGGACTGGCCGCTCTGCTCTGTCGAAGTCCATGAGGAAAGGCAGATTCCGTCAGTGTCTTTAAGGGAAGCCAAGTTTCCCATAATCCTCTCTTTTCCCATGATTCGTCTGGCCAGAGCAGCCTCAGTGGCCTACTGTATAGTGACCGTCAAGTGACCTGGTGGAGAGGGTGTACGGAGACCAGCAGATTTCCTTAAGACAGCTCCTACTTGATAGGGCACTCTTTAGATTAGGTCAGCTTCCATAATTGATAAAAATTCAGTAGTATGAAATTGGCATATTGAGTTACCTGTTCTACTGAAACAATCTTATAAACTCCCAGCCATTGCTACAATCTCCTACGTCCTTTGCACTTTCTCTTTCAGTCACAAAGATTGAAAGGCTGCACAATTGTGTGTGTTAAAGCTCCTTTCAGCTCCAGCCAAGCCCAAGAAGAGGATAAAGTAATAACAAGGGGCTTTGGTTCAAGTGACAGGTGACCTATTGCGAGGACAAGTGGGGAGAGGGGGGGAATTGTAATTGCCTGAGAGAACTGCGTTTGAAAGACAGGCATAACAACAACTACAAAAAAGGAATGTATGGGAACGAGAGATGGAAGACCTAAAGTCAGTGCTTTTTGAGATAAAGACACTGAAAATGGAGACAAATCAATAAAGTTATATAATAATATTAATACAGGAATCACATTTAATACATGTGTAGTCAGTCAAAGATGCCATTTAGAGTCTGATGTACTTTTTTTTTGTTTTGTACCAGAGCTATGAGGCTAATCTGTTTAACAATAATGGATAATTTCTATCAATTAATGTCACACATACTGCTGGTACAAATCATAACTTGCCTCAAACTGCAGTGAGTTAAGAAATCTCCAATAAACTTGCTCATGTCTTGCTTATGCTCAGGTCACTAGAGCACAAGACATTTTGTTGACATAATGTTTCTAAAGTTAGAAGTCTGCAAAAGGTGCAGATTTAGATCTAGTTACACTCATAGATTATATTTAATTTGATGAAGAACATGCAATGTTAAAGTCTGTCTCTCTGTCTGTAATAACTGCTTCCTCTAAACTTTGACGCTAAATTAACCTCACTCAACTATTGGACATGGGAAATCAAGGAAGTAAAAAATGTAGTAAATACCTGCCAGTAAAATACATCAAAACCCAACTTCCATCACAATAGTATTTCAATAATTCAAAAGCAAGAAACAATAATACTGTTTAACAGGAATGACACAGTTGTCCCTTAGGTCTCCTAATATGACGTCTGATTTAAATCTCATATCATTCCGGTTGGAAATCTATAGATTTTCAGTTAATTAGTTTTGGGGTTTTTTGTTAAGATTTAGTTACTTTATAGTTACTTTTTTTAGTAACTGCAAAAAGTGTTTTAGTAAGACAAATGTCTGGTTAACTTCAGAAGAACCCTGACTTGTAGTATGTTTGATAAACTTGTTAATTAATATACTTTTATATGCTTTTTATAATGTACACAGAAATTATACTGAGGAGAAATAAACGGTGTATAAAAATGGTTTTGTCTTTCTATTATAAAACAGAAGAAATTCATACCCCAAGTATTTTCTTGATTGACGACACTGGCAAAAAATATTTCCCTGAATTTTTAGATTTATGAAACATAGCACAGGGGACATACAAATGCAAGTGAGGGGGGAACCTCAGCAGTATTTTGACTATGGAGGTGCACCTCCGAGTTGAATCATTGCTTCAGAGCACTGGCCCTGCTCCTCTGGGAGGTCTGTTGATTGACAGTGTGGAGCCTGCAGGCAGTGCTGGAGGTGGAGTGGGGGTGGAGGGGACAAGCATACCTGAGCTGTGAGGCACCGCTCTGGGTCAGGAAGAGGAGAAGGAGGCTCCTGCCTTTGTCTGGACTGGCACACGGAGGCACGTCCTGCCCAGTAATGCTGTAATTAGGCCTGATTTGTAGCCAGGAGGGTGGAGACCGACGCCATCATGAGACCTGTCATTTGCCTGGACAAATGAGAGATATGAGGGTAATAGGCAGGAGTGGTGGGCTCAGATGAGGGCTCAGATTTCCTCTGGTTAGAGGGACCGTGTACAGACAGGGCCTCTGTGACCAAGCCTGTCACTATTCTGTGGAGAACAATGCGTTTTCTTCCTAATCTAATTGAGTTGTAGTTAATTTCTGAAGAAAATGACATAAGCAAGAGTTTGCTTCACATGCTGTAATTGCTCATGCCTTTATTCTTGACCTTTTGTGTAAAGTTACAAATATATATTTTATTTAAATTAACCATTGACTAATTTGTACTCTTAACATAATTATATGAACAGAATGAAACTATATGTCTTGTATATGTGAGTAAACAGACCTTGCCTATAATATTCACCAACCCTGGTAACCAGCCTGCTCTAGTGCAAGGTAATTGAATAAATGAAATATTTTTGTGTGTGTGACTAACTTCTGTTATGTTTTTATGCTCCTCAGCTATGTAGTGAATATGGGCTTGATTGACAAGTTGTACGGCTGCTTCCTGTCTCTGCAAGGCCCGATCGATGAGAGTCCTAAGATGTCTGCCTTTCTGGAGCAGGCCTCAGCGTTTCTACATGCCATTTGTAAACTGTGCTTTGCTGTGACCAGCCGGTGAGTGGCATCTCTCTGTTTCTTTCTTTCTTTCTCTCTCTCTCTCTCTCTCTCTCTCTCTCTCTCTCTCTCTCTCTCTCTGTCTCTCCTTTCTGTGTCAGTTGATGTGCCGTACCACAGACAGATACCACAGTGTCATCAATCACTAGCGGCCCCATATTTCCATCTCCTTCACTGTAAACTTCTGCTTCCAGCCCACCCACAATCGCGTGTGTCTGTGTGTGTACATTTGTGTGTGTTCGTTGACAGAGTCTAACCATGCAGCCAATAACATTTTGTCCATGATGTGGAGCTGTGAGGAAGTACTGGTTGTGCTCTGTTCAGTCCCTTATGCGATATAAAACCTCTGAAGTCTATAATATCTTTTTAAAGCCGAGATTCTTTTTGTCTGTGTTTATTGACGTGTCGGTTTTGTTTGTCATGCTGGCTACTCCTGCCCGTGCAGCTCTGCCCAGCCCTGTGCTCCTCCAGCTGCTGTGTGCTGTAACACTGCCCAGCTGTTTAACACCATTCTCTCCCTCTCCACAACCCCATGTCACCAAATATCTGTGAGAAACCCCAGCGCCAATAGCTCGCCACTTTTAATAGCTCCGCTCGCTGCAGCATCGTGTTATAATCAACGTCCTTCTAATCCTGCCATCTATATCTCAGTTCAGCCATTATTCACTATGTGGAGGGCCAGGAAGCTGTTCCATGCTGAACGTATAGTGGACCTTTTGAAACGTTTCTGCTCCCTGCCAGTTGCTGTGCCTTGGGATTTGCTTGACAGTGGGGGTCATGTAGTTACAGAGTTGATAATTTCCACACTCCACGGTTGGTTGACTTCAAGTAACAGCATGCACAGTGGGGTAGCATCCAGAGGGCAGGCAAGCCCCTATTCTTTAGCTCTAAATCACAGCTTGTGGTGATACGCTATACTAATAATTACCTGTCATGAGCTGAATTGTGCTTGGTGATGGATTCAAAATGATCTCTGCTGTGTAAGATTGTGCTGAATTGAGTTTTTTGAGCTGTAATAAATCTAGGTTTTACTGTTCAATGCTAATGACACAGTTAATGACTCGAGAGAAAAGTAGTTTAGTAAATGATTTAGGCTTTGTGTATTTCTTTAGGAACATGTTATATGTACATTACCCTGACCACCTTTATTCAAATAGTGTTTATTAATGTTTATTTTTTTATTTTTAGTGTTTTTAATCTCTATTGTTTTACTATAACTATAGCCACATTAGTGTGTGTGTGTGTGTGTGTGTGTGTGTGTGTGTGTGTGTGTGTGTGTGTGTGTGTGTGTGTGTGTGTGT
>JBBIGC010000125.1:9864697-9877205 GCA_037576955.1 Lepidarchus adonis | reverse complement strand
CAACTAGAACTATATCTGTGTGTGTGTGTGTGTGTGTGTGTGTGTGTGTGCGCGTGTGTGTGTGAGAGAGAGAGAGAGAGAGAGAGAGAGAGAGTGAGAGAGATAGAGAATGAGAAAGAGAAAGTCCCACTGTGAAAAAAAGCCAGTCTGATTGCCTTACATTTCATAATTTAATATAACACAACAAAACACACAAAACATTTTTTAAATATAAATTCAGACCAACTAACCAGCTCCCAGACAATTCCCTTCTTACAGTTAAAACACTGTGGTATACAGTGGTGTGTGTGTGTGTGTGCGTGTGTGTGTGTGTGTGTGTGAGAGAGAGAGACAGAGAGAGAGAGAGGGAGAGAGAGGGAGAGAGAGGGAGAGAAAGATCCAGTCAGGCCTTCACGGCTCTCGTCCCGTGTGTCTGTCTGTTGAGACTACAAGAAAAAAAAAACATATTTTTATTCACATCTAAAAATAAAACAAAATAATGTAAAATATACTAAACAGTTGTTTGAACTCTAATAGGCAATTCCCGCTGGCTGTCCTACTGCCTGTACTGCATAACTGATCTGTTACCACTCAGTCGAGTACATGTAACTTATATTTTAACTTGTATTTGACGCAGAATCTGTCAGTCAACCGGTTGTCATAGATATACGATGCTTTTAACATGGTTCACGCCCCCAAATGTACAGAAGAAATTAAGAATAATAAAAGTTGTTTTTATTAATTTAATTTATTTAATTAATTAGTACTTATTATTTTGGTTATTTATTTAAATTGGAGTTTGAGTAATATGTAACTGAAATCATTATATTTGACAGTAAAACAGCAATATGCGGAACCAGTCTGCGATCCGGGGGCGTTTCACCACGGACTGATGCGCTCATGTTCTCGTAGCTCTGTGCTAACTCTCGCGATATTCGGGCCTTGCGAGATCTGCCGGTCAAGCCTCAATAACAGAGTGGAGGGGTGGTTGCTCCTGCTGCTGCTGGAAACATGCTTAAAGGCATTAACAAGACGAACCTCAGAACTCTGGTAAGATTAATTACGAGTCGCGGTAAAGATAAAATACACAAGTAAAAAAAATCAGCATTTGAAAGTGACGTTTCATTACGTCGGCTGCTGGTCCAAAGTTTGCATGTGTGAAGTAACATTGCTAGCTAACTAGTGTTAAGAGAAAAAACATTAAACCCGGTGGTTGCGTAACACCAGTACCTTCTGTAGGAATATAACGTAGTGCTTTTTCTCTTTTTGGAGCACAATTCTTTTATCTACGGTACAATTATGTATGTACGAACTAACGACATATCATGCTAGCACTAAACGTATAGCAGTTAGCTCCTACCTAGTACATTAATCTGTGTTTCCTCCAAAATTTCCTGATTTTAGCTGTTATATATTGAATAAGACGGATATTTTACTAATAGGAATATTGCCTTCGCCACTATGTCTACAATGTTTCGAATTAATTGATTGTACGGGTTGTTTAAAGCTAGTTAGCCGTTAGCCATTGCTCAAGGTTATGCGCTCTTTAAGACCCCCTGGCTTATACACATCACTGTATGTTGAAACTCTCAGAAGTGATTAGTAGTCATACTTATGTGATTACTATTTATGTGTAAAATGTCAAAAGAATGTTAACCATATGGCCGCTGAAGTTGACTAAGCACAAATCTCAAGTCAACACATGAGTTTATGATCTTCCCTTCAGCCTTCTCGTCAAAAGGCACATCTTTAACAAATCAATTAAAAAATCCATGTTTGATTGTGAATGAGTATGTTGAGTTAAATTAGTGAAATTCAAATGGTTTGAAAAAGATTATCCAAAACATGCAAGTATATCTAAAGAAAAAAAATAGCATATTTTGAAAAAGTTCAATATTTCTTTACATTTCTTTCAGAAAGTGAAATCCATATATTATATAGATTCTTTACACATATAGTGAAAGCCTTTAATTGGAATTTCAATGATTATGCCTTTCAGATAACAAAACCCAAAATTTACTGTATCAGAAAATTAGAATAATGTGAAAAAGTTCAATCTTGGAAAGTCATGGTGTCACACCCTAATCAGCTAATTAACTCAAAACACCTGCAAAGATCTCCTGAGCCTTTGAATGGTCTTAGTACGAGTCAGGAGACTTTACAATCATGGAGAAGACTGCTGACTTGACATATATCCAGAAGACAGTCATTGACACCCTCCACAAGGAGGGTAAGCCACAAAAGGGCATTGCTAAAGAAGCTGGTTGTCCAGCAACAGGCACAACCGCAGCCTTGAGCAAAATCCATTCAAGAATTTGGGGGAGCTTTACAAGGAGTGGACTGAGGAGTTAGAGCATCACGAGCCACTAAGCACAGACGGATCCTAGACATGGACTACAAATGTCAAGCCACTTCTGAACCAGAGACACTGTCAGAAACGTCTTAATCAGTCTCCAAAGTCCTCTTTTCAGATGAATGTAAATTTTGCATATTATTTGGAAACAAGGTCCCAAAGTCTTGAAGTGTGGAGAGGTACAGAATCCATGTTGCTTGAAGTCCAGTGTGAAGTTTCCAAAGTCAGTGATGATTTGGGGACCATGTCATCTGCTGGTGTTGGTCCACTTTGTTTTCTGAAGTCCACAGTCAACACAGCATCGACCAGGAAATCTCAGAGCACTTCATGCTTCTTTTTGCTGACAAGCTTTATGGAGATGCTGATTTCATTTTCCAGCAGGACTTGGCACCGCCCACACTCCAAAGGTACCAGAAGCTGGTTCAACGACCACGGTGTTACTGTGCTTGATTGGCCAGCAAAAAATCATCGCCTGACCTAAATCCCCCTGAACCCCACCCTACTGTCAAGAGGAAGATGAGGGGCACCAAAGCAACCTGGGCTTCCATTACACCTCAGCAGTGCCACAGGCTGATCACTTGCATTGCCACGCTGCACTGATGCAGTAATTCATGCAAAAGGAGTATTGAGTGCATAGAAATTAACATACTTTTCAGAAGCCTGACATTTTTGTTTAAAATATCTTTTTTATTGATGATCTGTGATATTCTAATTTTCTGAGACAGTTTTCTTATTCTGAGACAGAATTTAGGGTTTTCTTATCTGAAGCCCTTAATCATTGAAATTCCAAGAAATAAAGGCTTGACATATTTCATTCTGTGCAATGAATTTATAATATATATGAATTTCACTTTTATACTGAAATTTTTCATGATATAAAATTTTTTAGATGTACCTGTATACAAAATCTTTACACTTTTTACTAATCAGTACAAAATTTGTGTTATTCTTTCATATTGCATTTATTATAAGTTGTGTTACAACTACCGTAGTTGTCCCAATTCATATGTCCCTGTCCTGTAATTTATTACTGCAGTTAATTGAAATATATATATATGGTCACATTCAATATTATGCATTTGTGCATAATTGTTATTTATTATTGAATGGTACATCTGGTTCAAAAGATTTTTTTTACTGTAAAACTTGATGGCTTTATTCCAGTTTCATTTTTTTCTTCTTTATTTAAGTGTATCTTTATGAAATTAAACAGGCTTTTAAATGGTGTGTTTCTGAATTGTTTTGGTTTGGAACTAGTAACAGCTATTTTTATCTGAATTGAAATGTCTATTTCTCTTAGCTGCAGCTATGTCCATGTGTTTTTTTGTAGTGTCCTCTTTAGTAGCAAAAGGACATGATGTATACACATTACATGCTGTAGAACAGGAATAAATGTCATAATACTTTTTTTCTTTTCTCTCCCCCCAGTCAGGTCTCATTCAGAGATTTCAGAGTACCTTGGTTGTAGCAGAGCACAACAATGACACACTAACACCCATCACTCTCAATGCTATCACAGCAGCCAGCAAAGTTGGTGGTGAGGTGTCCTGTCTGGTTGCAGGAACAAATTGCACTAAGGTAAAGTGTTTTGATTGTGTTTGTGTTTGTTCCAGGCAAAATTCCCACCATAATGTTTGGGACAAAGACACAATTTTCTTTGGTTTACCCCTCTGCTCCTCTGTGTAAATTTTTTTAATCATTCAGACATTAATAAAGTGCACAATTCAGACTTTAATTAAAAGTTATTTGCACACATATCATATACATTGCATGCAATGACTGCTGTAATTAAAGCCTGTAATTCATTGACATCACCAGGTTCTGAGTATCTTCTCTGGTGATGCTGTGCCAAGCCTTTACCTCGGTCACCTTAATTTCCTGCTTGTTCTGGGGGCTTGTCTCTCTTTTTTTTTTTCTCCAGTGTATGGAAGGCATGCTCATCTAGATTTAAACCAGGTGATCTTGGCCATTCATGTGGCTTGACCATTCAGGACTTTTTGTTGTCTGCTTTGAGAAACTCTTATGTTGCATTTGCAAAATGTTTGGAATTTAAGTTTGATTCTTTCAGGATGAAGCGCTAAAGAGTTGAGACATTTACTGGAACTTGAGCAGATGAGAAGTTTTTATACACCTCAGAATTCATTATGCAACTGTGATCAGCAGTGACTTCATCAATAAAATAAAGGTGCCAGTACCTGTGGCAGCCGTACATGCCCAAGCCTTAACACCCCCACCGTGAGCTGGTATGCATGAGACTTTGGGTAGTTCCTTTTCGTCTCCACACTTTCCTCTCGCCATCACTCTGATAGAGATTTATTGTAGTCTAGTCTAACACCCATTTAAAGAATTCTGCAGGCTCTTAAGTACTTTTTCACAAACATATGATTTGGCAATCCTGTCTTTGTGGTTTGTGTCTTGCAGCGTAGCCTCTGTGTTTCTGTTCATGGAAGTCTTCTGTGGATTGCAGTCACTTACAAACACCTACTTCTGAAGTTTCTGCTCTGGTTTATAGGAGTTTCATTATTTTTCTTTACCATAGTGAGGATTGTTCTTTCATCATTGTTCTTTAATCCTTAATCTACTAGTCCCTTTGCGATTACAGAGCTCAAAAAGGCATTCTGTGTTCTTAGTGATATTCCAGACAGTTTACTTTGGTAATCCTAAGGTTTGATCAATGTCACAAATGGTTTTATTTTTGTTTTTTAGCCTTCTAATAGCTTCCTTGACTTTCATAGGAACAGCTTTTCTCCCCATGTTGAACAATGTGAACTATGGGCTCCAAATGGTAGAAGCAAGCCTAAGTAACTTATCCCTGCTCCAATGACGCACTGAAATAAACCTAAGTACAGTCAAACCCTGTTAGCTCGACCCCCTGTTAGCTCACCAAACCCACCTCTTGCCATGAAAGGCTGCAGGACAGATTTCCCTGTTACAGGGTAATGTTTTTTTACCCTGTTACAATAATTTGCCAACCCCATCTCGCACCACATTTTGGGCTCGGAACAATAGGGGTAAGCTAACAAGGTTTGACTGTGTCCACACCTGTGAAGCCAATTGTCTAAAAAATGATGGTTCCCTGAAATGAGTGGGGCTAGTATAAAGAGTTGCAATTTCTACATGATCAAACTAAATTGTGTACAAATAACTTCAAATTAAAGTGTAGAATGTGTGCTTTAATCATGTGCTTTAATAACAAGAATTTGATTAATGATGAGTTTGATTTCAAATTTTACACTGAGGAGCAGAGGAGTAAATCAAATGAAAATGTGTCTTTGTCCCAAACATTATGGAGCACACTGTATGATGCTAATGATTTATTTACTGAAAATTTGCATTAATATGTAAAAAAAATATATATATTTGTGGACAGGTAGCAGAACAACTTTCTCAAGTTAATGGAGTGAAGAAAGTACTGGTTGCTCAGCATGACGCCTACAAAGGATCATTACCAGGTAAACATTTCTAAAGATAAGTAACAAATGTATATGCATTTATGTTCACATCCCTGAGTAACACTTCCTCACAGGGCAGATTTAGCTTCACCGTAACCGTGCAAACTTTGTTAAGCAGTACTAATTTAAATCTACTGGAATTCCTAGCAGGGTGTGAATAATCATTGGACAAATGCAGGTCTGCAGCATTTTCGGGCACATTGATGAAGTGTTTACCTTGATCATCCCAGATTTTCTATAAGACTTGCAGAATTTGAATAACAAAAGGCTTTCATGCTATTAAAAGTTCAAATTAATTACACTTTTGTGATTGATTTATCTAGATTAATCACATCCCATCAAATATAAGTGTTTGCTGTGAGAAGTATTTAAACTTCAATTTAAATGGATTGTGATTGAGCCTGTTCGAATGTAGTAGTTTGACAGGACTGGTTGCTCACTGTAGCCTCAAGGCTAATGCTACTGCTGTTACTTCCATCACGTACAAAGCTACTTTGGACAGTTGTATTTCTATTCATACATTTTTTAACTCTGCAACTTGAGAGCATAAAATGAAAATAAATGTATTTTTTTTAATTAATGTGTAAGAAACACTGCTCTAAACATATATTTGTTTCTTGCTTGACACCCAATTCTTTTTCCACCATGTCCATGCACCAGCACTGCATTGCCCATAATGTATTGGTTTTAAAGTATATATGCTACATTCTACAATAACAGTAATATCTGCAATATTTTTGACATTATTGTTTGTAGTGTTATTTCGACAGCAGTAAGAGTGCAATTCAATCGTTTGAATTTCATTCTGTGTTCATTATAAATATGTATAATAACACAGTCTTGATTAATATGTCTGGTTAATAAAATCTTACTTTTTTCCCTTTCAGAGGATTTGACACCTCTTATCTTGGCAACTCAGCAACAGTTTAATTTCACACACATCTGTGCAGGAGCATCTGCGTTTGGAAAGGTACATTTCTTCTTCATCTAAACGAGTCATAGAAATTTTAGCAATATGCTCATGATGTAAGATATGGAGTTGTTATGCTCTTGAAATTGAGCAAAGCTTACATTGCAGGAAGTAATACATTTAGCCTGGTCAAGTGATGAAACACAAAAAATTTTATCACCTAAGATATAGAAGTTTTATCACACAGTTAAACTTGCAATAGAAGGACAAGAAATATATAGTGATATTTAGATCTTTCACATCTTATCATCTTACTATCAGTATATTCTTCACCCACTATTCTTAAGCAGCATTTACACCCCCCCCCAATGTGATTTTGATGTTATTGATATTTATCTTTTCCCCAGTTGAATGGAAAGAGATGTTAAATGTAGCATTTACTTTCAGCAGTTGTAGTTATTCTCATTAAGAGCTTTATGACTATTATGAAGTAGAAAGGGAAAATGGCGGTTTTTAGCTAATGTTGTTTTTGCCATTTTACATTTGTTTGAGAAGTCTGTCTAGAATAAGTAAAGCCCACTCTACCATTATATGCATGGCGATTTGTCATTCTGCATTTAAACTGTCAGACAGCAGATCTAATGGTATTTAAATTCAATTGTAATACATTTAACAGTATCTTGTGTAGCATAACCCCAGACCAAATAGATGTATTAGTCTCAAATTCCTCACTAGCTAGATGTATTTCATATGATGGATTTTTAAGTGCTGGGTTTGGTTTCATTATGTCACTGTATAAAACACTTGAATTGCCACTTTTTTACACCTAGACTTCTTTTTTCTCACAGACAGGATGTTTGTATTCTGTCTGAGATTCAAGGTGACTGAAGTTTTTTTGAACTGTATGCATTTCTTAAACTGAAATATTTTAAATGAAATTCGAACACTTACTGTACACGTGTTTACACTTGACATTTGCATGAACTGATCCAGTTGTTTTCAGTCTAAAAATTGTCACTGCCTGAACAAAACCTTGTATTTTAAAATGTTAACTTTTCAGGAGAAAGAAAAACAGATTCAGCTGGATTGATGGACGTTCTAGTAAAAATTCATTTTTGGGCGGTTTCTACTTGTCCAGTCATGATTATCCAATAAGGGCAGCTGGTGTTAGCAAATTGTTAATAGAAAAAAGGAAATTGGAAAATGCAAAACCTTGTTTTGACAGGAAGCATTTTGATGAGGTTTAATTTGGGTTTTCTTTCAGAATCTTCTTCCTAGAGTGGCTGCCAAGCTGGATGTAGCTCCCATTTCTGACATCATTGAAATCAAATCTGCTGACACATTTGTAAGGACTATTTATGCAGGTAACTATACATATTCATTACTTAGCATTCTTCATTTAAACTGTTGTACAAAGTGTGCTTCTAGTTACATAAACTGCAGACATTTCCTTTGTCCTTCATTTTTATGATTTATTACTGTTGGATGAGCCACTTGAAATTAATGATTTTTTTCACTAAAAATTGAATTTATAAGAGAGCCCTGTTGCCTTTTTGACCAGCATTGCAGTAATTATGTCCCCAAAACCTTTTTGCCTGCATTAAACATGCCATAAATACTTCCACATGATTTTATCTTTGGCGAGCATGGTATGGATGAAATACATATTTAGTCAGCTTTCGTTTTTGCGCTGTTACCTGTTGATATGATTAATACAGAGCATTTTGGGGCTTTTATGTAATTATCATAATTACTTTCCAAAGGCTTTGATGAGGCCCATTAAATTGGTAATAAAATGGGGATAACAATATTATTACGTTTAACAATATTTTTCCTGTTCCCAATACACAGTAATAGTTGCATGATTATGATTTCTTGCTAGCTGAGTTGTTGCTGTGTACTAATTTTACAATTAATTATTAGGTTAGGGCTAATGCACACCAGTGAACCTTTTAGAGCAAAGTGTAGTTGCTGAACCATAAAATCTCCAAATTACCCTGCTTTAAGAAGTTTATTTTATTTTATTTTGAAGCCTTAGGTATAAAGTAAAGTATTAACTTGCCAACTGCTTCTCCCCTTTATTTAGGGTAACACCTGGGTGGCTTGCCTTAATTGAATGGTCTTTTTTCTTTTGTCAGAAATAGCTGAACATTTCTTTTTGCACATTCCATTTGCAGATTGTTTTGTGTTAAAGTGTGTTATGAAAACATCTTCTCTTACCTTGGTGTTATAGGGAATGCTCTGAGCACTGTCAAGTGTAATGAAAAGATAAAGGTCTTTACGGTGAGAGGGACATCTTTTGAAGCTGCAGCTAAAGAGGGTGGAAGTGCTGCTTCAGAACAAGGTACACAGCTCAGAGTATGACTAATTCAGTTGTATGTACAACATTTCAAGTTCTAATAAGTAACATTAATACTACAGGGGTCCTTGTGTTACATCGCACTCAACATACGACTGCCTCTTTTTCTTTTCTTTTTCACATACAGCGTTTGCAACACAAAAACATATAAAGTTAGCGCTGCAGCTATTGGAGAATGGAGTGAACGAATACATGCAGCATCACGCGACACTATACAAGGGCCGTGCCCACACCCCCACCCCCACTTTAGATGCTCTCTACCTGCACTTTCCCCGCTAACAAACTACAACTCCCAGAAAGCAGCTCTCCTTTTTTCTCTTTCTCGTATTACCCACCTGTTTTCCCGCACCAGACACCACATAGACCACGATGCATTGCTCCCCATTAAACTCCACATCCCACAACAAATGGCTATTGGAGAGACTTGTGTTACCTTTATGTGTTTTAGTCATTCATGTTTTAATAAATATATGCCACCATTACATGTATGAGTTCCGACTTAGGGTAAAATTCTTGTTACGTCATGTTCAGAGGAACGGAACCCAAACGTAACTTGAGAACCCCCTGGGCTTTACTGTTTTATATATAGATGTTGCGGTTTTCCGGGTTTAATAGGTAATTGGTTGTAAATTAAAAGGTACGGAATGTAACGTTGTCTCCTCATGGGTTGTGACTTTTTTTGCAGTGTCTCCGGCTTCTCCTGCTGGAATATCTGAATGGGTAGAACAGAATCTGACCAAGAGTGACCGGCCTGAGCTCACCAGTGCCAAAGTGGTTGTGTCTGGAGGTATGAGTGAAGGATTTTATTCTGCTTTGAAGTATTAGAATGTTGTTTTATTATTAAGTTTTCCCCTTTTCAATAGTTTTTGTTTTTAAAACTCATTACCTGCTAAATTTTACAAATTGATATATATTATTTTGAAGTGAAACTGATTGGACCTCAATATTTCAATGTAGATTTATAATTAAAAGTGAGTGTCGTGATGTAGAATATTTCTCATAATTCTTAAAGGCATATCTGTGGTTTTAGCAGGGCTAATCAATAGGGTGAAAAGGAAACCAGTATTGATTTGACAAGACTCACAATCTTGTCAATAATGTCATGCCTTATGCCCATCTTCCTTCTGTGTGTCATAACAGGCAGAGGTCTGAAGAGTGGTGAAAACTTCAAGCTGCTTTATGATCTTGCTGACAAGTTAAATGCTGCGGGTAAGGAGAGTAATATTTTTCACAAAGTCAGTTTAGGAAATTTAAATATTGTAAGTTTTATACTCTCAATCTTGAGTGAGCATAAACTGAAACATTTTTTTCCTCAAGTTGGTGCCTCTAGAGCTGCTGTAGATGCTGGCTTTGTCCCAAATGACATGCAGGTTGGACAGACGGGAAAGATTGTAGCTCCTGTAAGTAACACTAATATTTGCAAATGAAATTCCACTCTGGGTGTTTTCCTGCACAGTGATTTTCACATGACTCCAGTTTCTATTGTTCACATACACTGTTTATAAACAGGACAGATAATACACCCAAACTCCATCAAAAGTAATTATGCTTTTTATCCATCTACCCGTCAGAAGTATTTGATGAATGACTTTAACTTTGCAGCAAACACAGTCTTTTTTGTAGTCTGATAAAGATGGATCCTTGTTGCCCTTTTAAAAAGGTTAATTTTCCATTATCTAGTCCGAGTGGGACCTCCCAACTGTCATTATCCACACATTAGAGGAGCTTGGAGCTGCTGTAATGTAGTTAATGGCACATTCAGACTCCTAAATGATTTACCAGAGCCATTAGTGGAGCAGACCGCTGTGAATGTCTGCCCTGAGCTCAAATCAGGCAACCCAGCTCCAAACCCAATTCTCTAAATGTTTTGACAAGCTTGTCAGATTCTCCAATATGATTTTGCATTCACAATTAGCCTGAAGGAATCTTAAGGTTTTAGCTTTTGTTTATAAACAAAAATGAACTCAAGAAGCCTAAGTATTCAATATGGTTGCCTGATAATTCCTAGTGTTTAATATTAATATTTGACCTCAGGCATTGCTTTGATGTGGAAAATGTATTCTTTTTTTTTTTTTCTTATGACCTGCTGTCAGGTTCTGGTATTGGAAATAAATGAGTGGCCTGTTTACAAGTGTAAAAGAAAATGTGTATTGGATTTTGTTGTTGTAGTTTGTTTGTAAAAACAAATTCTCAACAAGCAAAATCTTAGTTTACACTTTTCTGAAATACTAGTTAAATTGTAAATATTCTTGTTTCCTGAAACCTACTTATATCTTTAAATCTATCAAAGATATTTGTGTTCCGTGTCCTGGGTTGGAGTAGAACAGCATCTGTATCGGTCTGGCGCTCTCACAGTAATACGTGGCCTGGCTTTTAGGACTTAGGCTGCCTATGTGTTCACAAATTGGTGCTGTGCTCCTGGGAGAGCACGGCAGCCACATTAAACAGCACTAAAATATTCATAGGGCAGTGCATTAAGCTGAGAGCCAGTGCTGGGCTCCTCCCCAGAGAAAAGGGTTTGTGAAAGAGGGGAGATGAGTGGTGGGGGCTCCTCCATGCTACACTTCATAAGCACTCTTCGTTTGAGGGATTACTTGGGTAAGCTGCTCTGGCTTTTGAAATGGGCAAGCAAGGTTAGCAATATAGGGATGCTCAGTAGGTCGAAGGTTGAGTGTCATTGCTTAATCAGTTCTCTGTGGTTGCTAGTTATCAGCTCTAAACACATATTTGCGTTCTGCAGTATATAAGCTAGGTTTTATTTTTATTTATATTGAATATATATATATATATATATATATATATATATATAATAAATTACACATACAATATATTCAAAGTAGCCACCCTTTGCTCTACTGCTTTGCACACTCTTGGCATTTTCTCGATGAGCTTGAAGAAGTAGTTTCCAGCAGTCTTGAAGGAGTTCCCAGAGGTGTTTAGCACTTGTTGGCCCCTCTGCGATCCAGCTCACCCCAAACCATCTCGATTGGGTTCAGGTCCGGTGACTATGGAGGCCAGGTCATCTGCCGCAGCACTCAATCACTCTCCTCCTTGGTCAAACAGCCTTTACACAGCCTGGAGGTGTGTTTGGGGTCATTGTCCTTTTGAAAAATAAATGATCGTCCAACTAAACGCAACCACTGGGGGACACAAAGTTTTTGCAATTTTCTTGGACTGATTTTTTAAAGTAATGATGGCCACTCGTTTTTCTTTTGTTAGCTGATTGGTTCTTGCCATAATATGAATTTTAACAGTTGTCCAATAAGGCTGTTGGCTGTGTAGTAACTTGACCTCTGCACAACACAACTGATGGTCCCAACCCCATTGATAAAGCAAGAAATCCCACTAACTACACATGTTCATTCATAGTTTTGATGCTTTCAGTGAGAATCTACCAATGTAAATGGTCATGAAAAAAAAGAAAACACATTGAATGAGGTGTGTCCAAACTTTTG
>JBBIGC010000125.1:9847429-9864597 GCA_037576955.1 Lepidarchus adonis | reverse complement strand
CCGATCTCCTGTAATTTTCATCATAGCGTTACCTCAACTATGAGAGACAAAATGAGGGGAAAAAAATCCAGAAAATCACATTGTCTGATTGATTTTTAAAGAAATTATTTGCACATTATGGTGGAAAATAAGTATTTGGTCACCTACAAACAAGCAAGGTTTCTGGCTCTCACAGACCTGTTACTACTTTTTTAAGAAGCTTTTCTATCCTCCACTCATCACCTGTATTAATGGAACCTGTTTAAACTCGTTTTCAGTATAAAAGATACCTGTTCACACCTTCAAACAGTCAGACTCCAACCTCCACAATGAACAAGACCAGAGAGCTGTCTAACGACACCAGGGACAAGAATGTACACCTGCACTATTGGAGCAATTATTAGAAAATGGAATCCCTGATGATCTCCCTCAACCTGGGGCTCCATGCAAGATCTTACCTTGTGGGGTACAAATGATATTTAGAACGGTGAGGAAACAGCCCAGAACTACACGGGGGAACTGGTCAATGACCTGGAGACAGCTGGGACCACAGTTACAAAGCATCACTGTTTTAGATGAGATCTACATGGAGGAATAGACCAAAATACCAGCAACAGTGTGTGAAATTCTTGTGAAGACTTACAGAAAACGTTTGACCTCTGTCATTGCCAACAAAGGGCATATAACAAAGTATTGAAATGACCTTTGGTTATTGACCAAATACTTATTTTCCACCATAATTTGCAAATAAATTCTTTAAAAATTTGATTTTCTGGATTTTTTTTTTCTCATTTTGTCTCTCATAATTGAGGTAAAGCTATGATGAAAATTACAGGCCTTACATCTTTTAAGTTGGAGAACGTGCACAATTGGTTGCTGACTAAATACTTTTTTGCCCCACTGCGTGCGTTCGTGCGTTCGTTCGTTCATGCGTGCGTGAAAAACAGTCATGTGCAAAATTTGACACCCCATTAAATATTCAGTTCTTTATTAAGAAATATTCACATCAATGTCTAATCTTGTTTTTATTTATTTCTGGCACAGAAAGTGAATTAAATGCCAGTAAATGGAGTGTTATTCATTAAAAGTTTTATTTATTAAACCAAAGACCTCAGCAAAAATTCTAACTGAGGAAAAGACACCCTACCTCCTAATAATTAGTGTTACTCCCTTTGGCTGCAATAAGCAGTTACAGTTACACTTCTTGTAGCCATCTACAAGTCTCAGATATGAGTTAGAGGAAAGTTATTCCCACTCCGCAATCCAGAATTCTTTAAATTGTGAGAGATTTGAGGGGTTTCTTACATGTACAGCCTGTTTCAAGTCACCCCACAGCATCTCAGTGGGATTAAGACCTGGGCTTTGACTCAGCCATGCCAGGAGACTCCTAGTTTTCAGTCAGGCCATTGTGGATTTACTGATATGTTTTTGGCCATTATCATGTTGCAAGGTCCAGTTCCGCTTCAGTTTTAGTGTGATGGTCACATGTTCCTCAGGCAGCAACTGTTACATGTTAGAATTCACGGTGGATTCTATGATAGTGAGCTGGCTTGGTCCTGCTGCAGCAAAACCTCCCCAAACCATGACACTTTCACCTCCATGCTTCACAAATGTTATGAGGTTCTTTTCCTGGAATACCGTTTTTACAAGACATACTGTATCCTCTCATTTAGTGTCAAAATAATTAAATTAACTTAATTAACTTAAATTAATTTAATTTAAATAACCGTGTAGATTAAGCAAAAAATTTAGTTGGATTAAATATTTGATACATATATTCACTATTATTCACTATATATTCACTATTTTAAACATGTAACTGAATAAACAAAATTAATGTATGGCGTATGACTCACTAGCACAAGGTTTTGTCTCACTGCTGTCACTTTTTTGCGTCAAAATGTTTACACTCGTGGGTCAGAGTGAACTTTGGTGGACCACCAGACCTGGCAGTTTTTTCGGAAGTCCTCCACTGATTGGCTGATTGCAAATTCTTTTGAGATCTTTTAAAATCCCATACCAGATTTATAAGCTGCTACAATGTTCTTTCTGAAGGCCTCCAACATCTTTTTTTGATCTCACCTCAACAGTCAGGAGCACACCAAACTAAATGTCTGAGGTTTAAATATGGCAAACATTCTTCAAAATGCTGAGCAACAATGTTCTAATCATGTGCTACACCTGTGTGATTTTAACCATTTTAATTGTGAATAAAGTTGGAGGTGTCCTAATTTATTCCTCACCAGAAATCACATATTTGTAGAATATTTTTTAAATTGTTTAGTTTTATTACTTGAATCTCCCAGTATTGTTAAATATCCATATGTCCAAGAATGTTACAGTGTCTGTGTGTGTCTGTGCGTGTCTGTGTGTTATTATTTGATGAATGATTGTGTTTGCATAAATTCAGTGTTTGTAAACAGTTTTGTTATTGTATGAGATAATTACATTACCTCTGTAACTGCTAACTGCAGGCAGAAACCTCATTTATTTTTCTGCATGTGAACAGCACATTTGTACCTGCCATATTGGTGCCTGAGGCATCAACCAATTAAGGAAGTACTTAGCAGGGTCCTGAAAGCATATTAAATGAGGGTGCTTCTGTTCTCAAACGATTCATTACTGTGTGAATTTACAGATAAAGAGATAATGGTGATTTGATTAGATGAGTGAAATGTTGATTAATAGCAGTTTAATTGAAAGCAATTTGTTGGTATTTAAATAATTTTAGTTACACTTGTGCAGTTATGATGATAACATTGTGATTAATACCGGGACTTCAATAAAGGAACCCATTACTGTGCGTTATAGTATTTTCACTTGGTTTAAGACATGTTTACCAAGGCACAATAAAAGTAAATTTTAGATTAACCAACCACAGCTTTTATGAAAAACTGGTTTATTAATATTTTATGGAACATTTTAATATGATTTTTTAGAGTACTATTGTCCAATTTTGTCTGTGTAGGGAGAAATGGCAATAGTGCTAGATGTTTTTGGTTCTTTGAAGATTTTCTCTAAAATAAACACTTTGTTATAATTATTCTATCTGTAGGAACTATACATTGCAGTTGGCATTTCTGGAGCCATTCAACATCTTGCTGGAATGAAGGACAGTAAGGTAGGGTCATTTATTGTATAAATTGGAAAGCAAATAATTATAACTAGAATCTGAACAGCTGTTATCCAGTAATTGAGTCATGAGGAACCACAGTCGTTGCCTTGCCAACAACCATCTAGTTTCTAGAATATGCCAACTTCTCTACAGCTTGTGGATGCTGTGTTTTCAAAGGGGAAGCGTTCTGAATGTGATCTGGAATAGCTTTTTACCTGCATGTATAATTTAAATACATTTTCTTGCTCTTGTGTGTCTTGTCAATTCAGTTCTTCGTTCACCACTTCAGTAACTAGACCACATTTTCCTCAGGAATCGGCATACTTAATTCACTATGCTTCCCTAATGGTCATATGCCCGAATCTTTGAGTAGATTAACTGTTGATGATAGTGTGGAATGATTGTTATTAAATTGCTTCATATTTCAGACCATTGTTGCCATCAACAAGGATCCAGAGGCCCCAATATTCCAGGTGGCAGATTATGGCTTGGTGGCTGACCTGTTCAAGGTAAGCTACCTGATAGATAGAAAAGGAACATCAAAAAATGTTGTAATGATTGTTATTAATTCCCAAAACCAATGTTTTTGATTTGGCACAGCCGACTAAAAAGGCATCATCTCAAAGAAAGCATATTTGCTTTCACAAATTTTGTACATATGAAATAAAAGGCACATAAACATAACTCTAAATAACAGCTACATTATCAGGCTAATCTGGTAAGTTTGAATTAAAGACATTACTGCACAATTTTGTGTTTGCATTTTTAGGTTTTCATAGTTTAGTAGAATTTTTAGGACTCGTTTTATACCAGGGGATGTAAGTCAGCATACATCAGTCAGCATTAGTTTGGCACTAACATTGAAAATCTCTTAAGTAGCAATAAAAGCTTAGCTAGTTGATGTATATCAAACACTGTTACATGCTTACAAAAACTTATTCTGTATACAATGTTATGCAAAAATACCAAATTCTGCATGGGGGGGGGTTATAATTGACTTACTATTTAAATTGTGATGCACTGAGAATCATTTCACATTTTGGCATCCTGACAGACTTGTGTCCACTGTAAAATGAGCACATTTATCTGGTGGGAAGTTTTTGTAGAGTTTTAAGAAGGGCTGGGTACAGAAAGGAAATGCAGGGGGAAAAATGACAGGAGAAATTAAAGCCCATGTTTTCCCTGATAAATTTTGCAGCATGCATTATTCCTGCTAATGGAAACGTGCTTCTGCTGAATTATTGAGCTCCTGCATTAATCAGAAGAGTCCAGGCCTGTACTGGAGCCTGCATGTTAGTCAAAGACAGATATACAGCACATGTGTATCTCCCTCCCTCTCTCTCCACACCAGAAAAGTAATTGATAGTTGTCACAAGTGTGTGGGGTGTAGGCTTTCACCTTTATTTTCAGTGCCCCTTTGCCAGTACTTTACATGGCTGACTGGTTTCTGTGGTTTTTGAGTGGCATACACACACTGAGTGCCAGAGGGTTGCCACACACTCCAGCAGCCGTCTGTTGTTGGTGTTTAGCACCTGTAAGCCTAGCAGCATTCATTTCCCTGTTTGCCCCTGTCGTTCATGTTTTATTTAGCTTGTGTGGTGCTTGGCGCAGGTGTGTGAGTAAACTCTGTTAAAGTGATCAGTAATGATAGACAGCGGCTGCTGAGCTGAAGCTGCTCTCAGATCAGCTTACATGTGATCACTCCTCAGATAACTGATTAAAATGGATGGGCTTTCTCTCCTTCCTTAAACTGAAAAGTGATCTGGGGGACATATTCGGGTGATGATCTAGTTTTTCAACTACTTTGCATCACACAGAACCTCTGCTTTGACCTACTAGGATAAGTACATGCCAGTCAGGCCTAAATGAAAACACATACAAACTCTGATGCCCTCCTCAGTCATCTTTTGTTGTAGTTTCTGTAACTGACACAAAGTATTGTTGTTCACATGGAGTTTGGCAGTATTCTAGGAATATAACAAACATTGTTCAATTTTTCCATTCATTTATAGGCTGTTCCTGAAATGACGGCGGTTCTGAATAAGTAACTTTGTCATCACTCATTCTGTACATATCCTGGGATTGTGAATGTACTTGTCCAGAGAAAGTCCTGTAGAAGGTACAGAGATCATCTCTTCTCTTGCAGCGGAACCTTTCTTCTGAAGCATACGTGAGGCCTTTCTGTTTTAGCATTGTCTACATGTGTTGTTACTGTATGCTTTTATGACATCTTAAACATGCTAGTAGCATTACATTTTGGCTTGAACTGTATGCAGTTACTCAGTATGTAACAGCACATGCAATAAATGGTAACATCTGATAAACTGGGTGTTGATTTTATGAAATATTGTTTGTTTTAAGTGTCTTCAGTTTAATAGCATTTCAGTACCACATTTTTAATAAGCTGCAAAAACCCCCTGCCTTAGATTTCTATAATAAAATCTCATTGCAAAGCAGTCTGTTGTCTGAGATTTTATTATAGAAATCTAAGGCAAGTGTTTTTTGCAGCTTATTAAAAATATGTGGTACTGAAATGCAACTTAGGGAGAGGGGAGTCACTGAAAAACACCACTTTTCATGATTTTATCAACTTTTATTTGCTTGACCATTTCTCCCATTATCAGTTTATAAAATGCCTTAACAACACAGGATTAGTTTAGCCTCAGTCAAAAAGCAGATATCTTTTCAAAGGCTCATGCTATAAGGATGAGGTTAAGGATTATGACAACATTCTTTTCCATCATTTCTAATAAAATCCCTCTTAATACTATATTCCTGAATTTCTCACCCATGAATTTATCAGCATGTTTTAAAAATACTTGAGTTTAGCTTTTTTTACAAACGTTAGCATCAGTAAGAAAGGCAAAGGTAAGAAATTTGGCTGAGTAACACAGCTTGACACATTTGAACACAGATCAAATGTAACCCTGCAGCAGTCGGATCAGTATGTCTGTACATTGTGTTGTAATTCAAACAAATAAAAACTCATTGCCCCACCACCCAAACCAAAACCCTGAAATAACAATGCATGGGGAATCACAAGTCTTCCCAGCTGAATATGTTCAATACTGCGCTGCTGCCTGAAAGCTGGAGTGAGTTTGTGTGTCCCATTGCTGGTTTCTTAATGGTCACCCAACACAGACGAACACTGATATTGGAAATTCCTGATAAATGTTCCAGTGATGGCTCCCAAAGTGCCTCTCCCTGGGCTCTGGAAGGTTGTGCAATTTTGGCAGGAGTGACACTCACTGAGTTCAAGTGCTTTTGCTTGAGTGGGAGAGAAATAGCAAAAGAGAAACAGAAGGTGTGTGCAAAGAACTCCTTGCCCAAAGTGGGGAAGCCCCTCTTGAGAAGGCAACTGAGAGCAAAGTCACTCTGTGAGCCTCTCTCAGAGAATGTGAATCCTAGCAGAGTCAGGGTCAATAGTGCTGGCTGAGAGAGACCCAGAAAAAGCATGAGCGCGATCAAGTGAGATGAAGGATGTTTTAGCTGGTGTTGGTGGCCACTACACTGCACTTCCTTGTCCTACGTGTCTGACACACGATTCAGAGGAGCATCACCAGGCTCCATGAGTCTGTATTTCTCATCCAACGATGGCTCTGTCCCCTGCAGATGAATCAGGGGTTTGGTCTGGAACACGCCCAGACTCTCCTGGTTTCTCTTGTTGTAAATGTTCACCCTGTGCTCCAGCTCTGGACTGGCCTTGACCGAGCCAGCTGGGCTAGGCAACTTCAAATTGACCGGGTTCACGCGGCCCTTCTGGGCCAGACAAGAGTCCTCGGACAGGGATGAGAGTAACTCCTTGACGACAGCACTGGGGTCTTGCGTGCCCAGGGCCAGTGGGCTGCAGTATGGTGGTGGGCAGCAGCGGCGGCCGCTGTAGTCAGATGTGGAGGCCTCACGCACTGTGGAGCTGCAGTCACTGCTGGATCCCAGTGTCTGGCTGCTGATACTGTGCTGCCGGGCTGTGAAGCTGCAGCTGGAGCGAGACACCGTGGTGGCCGAAGCCTCACTTTTGCAGCTACCCGTGCGCTCTAGGTGGCTGCCTGTCCCGTCCGTGCTCACCAGGGATGGGGGCAGCTGGCTGAGGTTAGTGGGCAGATGCACATCTATGGCTGCAGTGGTAATAATGTGTGCACCTGGGTCTGGAACCCCTATATCTACAGTAATGATAAAGAACCATGTTTACAAACTATGCATTAATTCTTGAAACCTTTTCCCACTTCATTTTTCATATTGTGCAGTGGTCACTAGCTATGTTCCTGGAGATCTAGTGCAGCTCTGTTCAACACCTAGCCAAGTCAGCAAATTAATAGGCATATAACCAATTTGCATGGTCACCAGCAACTGGCAAATCGGCCAATAGTGTTGGGATGGCTCAGTATCGGCTGGTAAATGTACCAAAATCACCATTTGTAAACTCTGCTAGAACAAAACATGCTAGTATAAAACTTGTAAGAGTTTACAAGAACTATCTGAATGCACCATAACACAATGTGGGGTCTAGTGTCTCCATAATCAGGCACTCCAGCTGATTATTGTCTTTCAAAACTTGGCAGAAATGTAAACTAGCGTGATAGTGACCACTGCTGGAGTACAAAATACAAATGCAATGATAAAGCAACATGCATTCACTGTTGTGTTTGAATGTGTTTCTTACCACTGCTTGGCTCACTGTAATACTGGCTGATGTAATTGTTCATGTCATCTTGAACAATGTTCTCTGAAAGGAAAAACACACCGTTAATGCACATGACATCAACTAGGACCATAGTACCACTAAACCAGTTCACTTTGGGCTGCTTCTACTTTATTGTAGTGTTATACTCGCGTACAAGATCAAATGTTTTAAGGACTACAGCAGCAGTGTGTTGCAAAGCCACCAATGGAACCAACACTTTAATGGAGTGGGATTGGGGCTTGGACTACAGTCACTGGCTGGGTGAAATGGCTTATGAGCCACTTGGCAGAGCGAGAAGGCTTGCCACCATCTAAGTGCCATTCCTTCATCCCTAGAGACGTGACCCCAACTCTCAGGGCATTTATTTCATTCATTTTTTACTGTTTAAAATATTCATACGACAGTGGCCCTGGAGGAGAGCCGCAGCGGTCTAAAACACCAGCCAAGACAATCACTGTGGGATGAATAACACATGAGGAGAATGAGGAGCATACTGGCTAAAAGCTGTCTTCTTTTATTCTACTCTTTGTAGAGAGAGGTAAAGCCAGAAAGAGGAAAGTGTGAGAGTGTGAGAGCGATACAGAGAGGGAGAGAAGACAGTGAAGCAGTGCCAGGTGATTTAATGGCCATGTAGTGTTGTGCTGTGCGCATTGAGCTTTGACCTCACTGCTTGACGGCTTTCGTTGTTCAGAATTTTATGAGCTGTCAAAACTTGATCATGTTATCACCTTCTTTATTTACTTTTCCTATCTGCTTTGGGAATTTGAGGAATTTGGTTGGTGGAACTTAGAGGGACATCCAAAATGGTGATTTAAACTGGCAGGTCATAGAGTATCTCTTTAACGCAAAGACATGGAGATAAATCACTGCGGTAACGTGACAAACCGTGATGTAATCAGTCACAGCACAGACCTAAAATTCACTTCATCACATCAGAAAGATGGTCTTTATCTTTCAGGCTGCTCTCTCGTTCTCCCTGCGATGTGAATAAGAGATGGCCACTAAAATCCTAACCCTCAGGCTACTCTAGTTTTTTTCTTTCTTCCTCTGAGCGCTCCCCTGAGGTCAGGTCCTGCTTTGACAGCCCTTTTTGTCCAGGCGCTGTTCTGAAGAGAAAAAGCCATAGGCGGCTTGTGCTCCCACAATCCTCTCGAGGCCTGAGTGTGGCTTGTTGGGAGCCCGTTGTGGTTTTTTTCAGGTGAAAGGAACAGATGTTTGTGCCATAGTTGAGTACTCTTTTAGGAAGAAACATGGCCCAATGCACAGAGCTCTGCATGTGTAAGCATGTTGGCTCTACCATGCTGTACAGATCCCAATGTGACCTGACATAATGAACACTGAGCCAATCAGAATACATACTATTTGACCTGGGTTACAGTCTTTGTCTTTCACACAGAAGCCGTCTGCTCTATTCTTACTGTGCAACATGAAGACAGACTAATAAATTCTGTATGGAAATAAATATACAAAATTATATTGTCTGCACCTGTATATATCATATAGTTTTTATAGTTTTTGTTTATACATTACATTATTAGATAAGGTTTTATATTCTTTATATTTCTTCATATTCTTTATATTTCTTGAATAGTTTACAATATTCTTGCTATATTTATTGTTACGTTTTTTAATGCAGGTGCTCTGCAACGTCCTAGATTTCAACTTATTTGTAAGTTTTAGATGTGTTTAGAAAGACTAACATAGCAATAGACACTAAAATGACAAAGTTCAACATTTATAATTTAATACCTTATTATCTGTTATCTGGTTTAGGAATGAATTATATTATATATTATAATTCTATAATTAATATTTTGTAATGTATTAAACTGAATAATAAAAAAATAATGAAAACCTACAGAAAGTGATCTTTGACTTTGTTTGTTAAAGCAATATTATACCTGTAGGTCCTCCTGGCTCTCTGGTGTTGGCTCTGCCATCACTGTCGGATCCTGCCGGCCCAAGGCCATCCACCTCCTGGAAGCTGCTGCTCTGCTTTCCCCACACATGGTGGATCTGCATCGCAGCCTCTCGTTCTGCAACTAGATCCAAATCCTGCTGGGCCAGATGAGCCCGCAACTGCCTGATCTCAAACTGAGAGAGAGAATAATTTAACAAGACTTTTAAATTTATTAACCTTGAACCCTTAGCAGTTCACTGTCGATTGTTCCAAATTTATAGACCCCATTTCTGTGCATGTGATGGCCTCATGCCAGTCTTTACATTCATTTGGCCAATCAAACACCACTCACTGTACCCAATCAATACTCTAACAACATTCACTCTGAACCAGCATGTTGATATTGACAGGCCTCAAGTCTGTTCCAAACAGTCTCAGTGTTTGGACATTACTCTCATTATCTAATCTATCTTCTTTTTCTCCCAGAAAAAACAGCACATTCTCATGATGTACATGCATAGGCCCTTTCACTATTGATTGCTGGGACAGGACTTGCTGTAATGGATGGTACTTTGGCTCTTATCTGACTGGAAAGCTCAGTACAAGCAAAGCAGTCATGTGTCAGCATGTCAGGTTGTTGTGTGAAGTACGAGTTTTCTGTGTCCTCTTATCCTCATTCGGTAATGTAAGGAGAAATACTCAGTGATTATGGGAAAGAGTAAAAAAAAAAATATATATATATATATATATATATATCACAGACAAGTGACAGCATTAAACACTTGACTTAAATAATCATCAAACAATACAGAGCTCACATTTATACCAAAAACAAACAAAATAAATCTAACCGCCCAAAGAAGTCCCTCTTACTCTGTAGCAATGAGCGTTTTGATTCCATATCATACCACTGCTGCCCTCTGTTGGTTTAAGGTCGTATGTGCGGTTTAAGAGTGTAACACTGCAGCTCTCTGTCCCAGTCCTGAGGACCCAATGTTTGAGCTTTTTCTGTTCGCTTGTTCTAACACAAAACTGCCTGAGATCTAGAACCAGGTGTGTTAGGCAAGAAACCAAGGCTGAGAGCGAGTAGCAGTATTGTAGAGTAAGAAAGGAAAGCAGAAGGAGGATGGATGATTGTTACTCACTGCCTGCTCTTGGCAGATTTGAGTGAGTCTCTCTAGCTGCTCCTCCCGCACAGCTTTAGCCTTCTCATACTGCTGCAGCTCCAGCTCCATCTCCACCTTCACCTGCAGCACATACGCTAGAGCCAAACACAGGGAAGAGAACAAGGGAGGAGATTTGTTATTTGGCATGAACTATGTAAATCTTACACCGAGACTATTCCACGATTTAGCAACAATTTCACCACAATGTGATGTGACTCAATTATTTTGATACAAATCAAAATGACTTACAAACTATGACTGGAGGAGCAATGGACACAAAAGTCGGGGGTAGATGTGTTATATTAACGTAATATAATTGAGCCAAACAAACCCAAATAATTTTTGTAAATTGATTCTAACAATTTGTCATCAACTCAACATTGGGAATTGAAGTCTTGATGCAGTTATACCTGTAATATAAATAAATATAAACAAGACCTTCTCCACACCATGCTACTCTTTTTATTCACTGAGGAGTCATTTACACTCAGCAGGCAGAAAACAACACAATGTCAGCACTCTGCAGGGTGGTTTATATTGGAGCTCACTCCTGCTGTCCTGTCTCTCTTGCAGCCTCTTAATGAGACTCTACCAACTCAGCACGGACCAGTGGTATCTGTCATCATCCAACTCTCCATCTCAATTAGGCTATGCTTACTAGGGCCAAAATGCTGAGCTAACTGTGAGTGCGCACAGCAGACTTCTCTTAAAGAATTATATCTGCCTCTGCTTTATATCAGCTAGAGTGCAGACTCGACATCATTTCCCCATTCATTCCTTTCACTCTCTTTTCATAAGTTTTACTGTGTCAATGTATGGTTGGCACTGACCAGCTGACCAGAAACACCTGCTTTATAGGTCCACCTTGTTAATGCACATTTAAATAACTTTTAAAAAATCCTTCTCCATTGAAATACAGGATTTGCACACCTTCAGTTAGCGCAGAAACATTTTAGAATATTTTGAGCAGATGATTTCACAACCCAACACTGCTGTGCTGTTTATGATCAATGACCCAAATAATATCTGTTCAGCAGTGGTCTTGTATTCAGAAAGAGCTTCTCATTTACAGCAATATCCTGCATCAAAAAACTACAATATATTATCACATGAATAAACCCAGTTTTCATGAACTTTATAAAAGATTAGAATTTGAATATATTATTATTCAAGGTCAAATTCAGTGATGTATTCATAAGCAACTTCTCAAAAAAAGAAAAATGGCACACAAAATGAAGTAACATTAATCGTGGAATAAACGCATATTGATTTTTGACATGTTATATTGATACATCGGATCATGCGCTATTCATTATTCATTAACATAGATCAATTATTTGTTACACCCCTAGTACAAACCATAAACAAACTCAAAATGTCAGAACTAACATTTATTAGCCCAGCACTTCAACACCGTTCCTGTTTTATAATGAAGTAGGTTTAATGTGAAACCATTTTCTGAAATATCTACTGATATTTTTCATCTACTCAAGAATCAAATGCAAACATTTACTTGACATCAGCCTTTCAATTCTATCAATATTCTTTAGGTTAACTTTAGAGTTCTGAACAGAACATTACTAATAATTACTTATCTAATACACATAATACACACTCTATTACACTGAACAAAAGCTATGTATTAATGCCATTCCTGGAATCCAAAATATGTTTACATTGCTCATTGAACATGCAAGACACCCACCTAGATGTTTTGACCGTATATCCATTAAACAGTTTGGGCTACAGTGCCTAACCATCCCATACAGCTAAAGTAAAGAAAACTGTAAAGTACTCCATGTGGCAATAACCATTGCCAAATTGAATTGGACGTCAAGAAACATGTTATTTAAAATCTATTTGACTGTGTATCAATATAAAACCTCTTTCATTCAAACTGGACATAAATCATAACATTTGTACAGCTGTAACTATATAATTAGTTACTACTTATTTACTTTTGTTTTTAAGGGGGTCCCTCTTTTCTGTTTTCACTTCTTTTTACTCTTAGTATGTTCTTTATTTTTCTGCTTATTTGTTGATCTCATGGATTTAAAAGTTGATTACTAGCAGCTTCTGATCTCTCAAAGAAGCAGGTTGATTTTGAGAAAAAGGAAAAAATACACAGCAGAGGGTGGATGATAAACTATCTACAATTTTACATTACATTTATAGTGAACCTATAGAGCACTTTTCAAAGTGAACAGTGAGTATAAATGTAAGACTGGTGCTTCCAGTAAAGCAAATCATGAGCGTACAACCGTGACACTTGTTTTCTCCTAACCAGCATAAACAGCAGTGTGAAAAAAAGTGTTTGCCACTTTCTTAATTTCTATTTTCTATTTTCTGCAAATATCAGTCAAAGATGACACAAGTAAACACAAAATACAGAATTTAAGTGAAAGGTTTACAAGGTTTATACAAACCTACATGGTCCTGTGTGACAAAGTGACCCCCCCCCCCCCTCCAACAGCAACACCTGTTCTCAATCAAGAACTCACTTAAATAAGACCTGTCTGACAAAGTGAAGTAGATAAAGAGATCCTCAAAAGCTAGACATCATGCCAAGCTAGACATCATGCCAAGATAGAAAGTCAGGAACAAATGAGAAAGAAAGTAACTGAGATCTGTCAGTCTGGAAAAGGTTATAAAGCCGTTCCTATAGCTTTGGGACTCCAGCAAACAACAGTGAGAGCCACTATCCATAAATGGCGAAAACATGGAACAGTAGTGAACCATCCCAGAAGTAAAATTACACCAAGAATGCAGCGACAATTCATCCAAAAGCCCCCACAACAACATCCAAAGAACTTCAGGCTTAAAATGACCTGCATGGCAGAGCGCCAAGACAAAAAACAATGCTGAGCAAAAAGAACATTAAGGCTCATCTCAATTTTGCCAAAAAACATCTTGATGATCCCCAAGACTTTTGCAAAAATACGCTGTGGACTGACAAAACAAAAGTTCAATAGCCTGATGTGATGTGTCTGGAGCTGTTTTGCTGCTTCAGGATCTGGAAGACTTGCTGTGATAAATGGCATGAATTCTGCTGTCTACCAAAACCTCCTGAAGAAGAATGTCTGACCATCTGTTTGCGACCTCAAGCTGAAATGAACTTGAAATTAACACACCAGCAAGTCCACCTCTGATTGGCTGAAGAAAAAAAAAAACAAAGAGTTTGGAGTGGCCTAGTCAATTTCCTGACCTGAATCCTATTGAGATGCTGTGTCATGACTTTAGAACAGTGGTTCATGCTTGAAAACTCTCCAATGTGGCTGAACTAAAACAATTCTGCAAAGATGAGTGAGGCAAAATTCCTGTTGAAGCTGTTGAAGACTCATTGCAAGTTATCGCAAATGAATGATTGCAGATGTTGCTGCTAAAGGCCCAACCAGTTATTAGTTTTAGGGGGCAATGACTTTGTTATACAGGGCTCTTAATAATAAAATCCTTCATTTAAACACACTTTTATTTACTTGTGTTGTCTTTCACTAATATTTAAATTTGTTTGATGAATTGAAACATTGAAGTGTGACAAACATGGAAAAAATAAGAAATCAAGAAGGGGGCAAACACTTTTTCCATAACACTGTATGTTTCACTGACTTCTGCCCGAATATTCCTTCTGTCTGACAGGATAGCTTTGTTGCCCTCACAATTTGATGGACCTTGGGTGCCCAGTGTGCACTTTGTCTTCCCTAAGTTCACTGTCAGAAGATATTCATGACTGCTGGCCAGGAACACCCAACACGATTAGCTGTTTCTAGAGATGCTCTTAAGTTAGTTGGCCATAGTAATTTGGCCCTTGTCAATATCACTCAGGACTTTTTGTCTGCTCATTTCTCCTGCATACAGCACGTGAACATCCCCAAAAATACATTTGAGCAGTAAATCATATCAAAGGCACTTTTACCTGCATTGTTAACCTTATGTAGAATGGCAAGAAGAATCAGAGACATGACAAAGGAAACAGTAGAGGGCATAACTAGCAAAGGGAAAACATGACAAAGGCTTGGTATAAAATAAAGTGCATGTGGTCCCTATTATTAGTTTAATGTTTGTATTTACAGCATATAGACTGAAGTCTTTTAGTACCTTTGCCTCATTTGTTAGCCCCCTTTCGCCTGTTAAAGTGCTCAGGACCCCCACAGGAGCACCAGTGAGCAGCTATTATGAGGTCAGTGTGTGTGTGTGTGTGTGTGTGTGTGGAGGGTAGATCACACACAGCAGTGCAGACTTAGTGTGGTTTAGTTTAATTTCTGCTTTGTAAATAGTAGGCCTGGATTTGTCTGGAATGGCTGCCTGTTGTGGTGAAGTTTTATTCAGTTTTAAAGCTTATGGTAAGTTATATTGTGTCCTAACCCAGAATGATAAGCCACGTAAATAAAATCTGGATTCAGTTTTATCAGGCTGGAAGAATTTTTTATCATGCATTTTATGGACATTTTGGGCCATTTAGGTGAGTAGATCTACTTCTCTGTTGCAGGTATAATCTAAATAAGCAGTATGTCTGTGCTGAATGGCTACATCTATAGTCAGTTTCTGAATGATTCTTCCTTTATAACTATGCCTTCTAAAATGACCATTTTGGAGTTTATGAAGAAATGATAAAACACAAAACAAAACAATTTCAGAAATGTATCTGTGGCATGTACTAAATGTTTGCATGATAGTGCTTTCTGTGTCTTTGTTTAGTAATATTTTCAAACTACAAGTGAACCATACCAGACTTTCTTTATGAGGCAGACCTAGATCTCTCCAGAGGGTCACTGTCTTTTTATATGGTGCAAGTCAGAGTTCACACTTACTCCAATAAGCCTCAGCAAGAACTGAGGGTCCTTGACTTACAAAAAATCGTGGTTACGATGCTGCCTCAAACCCGTTTTTTATAGTGTGAAAAGTGAAAGTACCTTTACTGAAACACTCAAAACATGCAACACAGAGCCTCAGGTGGCTGAATGTATCCACTTTGGTGGACTGACAGAGGAATGGCCTCAGGGCAAAACACAGTAGTAATGTAAGTAACCGGGTTTCAACTTCAACAAAATTCGACTTACGCCACACAATGAAGAACGGAACCTTGGTCAAGGACCCCCTGTACTTAGAATTAGTTGTGGAGAATGTTTGGCCCACTATCCTTTGATTGAATTGTTTGAATTCAGGCGCATTGTGGGTTTTCAAGCAATAATGGCCTGTTTAAGGCCATGCCAAAGCGTCGCAATTTGATTTAAGTCCAGACATTAGGCCATTTTAAAACGTTTCATTTCAAATGTTTTTTAGCCATTAAGAGGTGGACCTGCTGGTGTGTTTTGAATTGTTGTCCTACTGCAAAACCCAAGTACACTTGAGCTTCAGGGCATAAAATAATTTCCAGACATTCTCCTTCATTTTTCTGTTATAGAGCGGAATTCATAGTTCCATTATACAGCCAGTCATCCAGGGATGCAAACCTTCCAAAACTTTTGTCTCATCAGTCCACAGAATATTTTCTGAACAAGTGTTGAGAATCACCAAGATGGTTTTTAGCAAACGTGAGCCGAGCCTTCATGTTCTTTTTGGTCAGCAATGGTTTTTGCCTTGTAACTCTCCAATGGATGCCATTTCTGCCCTTTGTATCTTTCTTATTGTTGAATTATGAACAATGACCTTAACTAAGGCAAAAACTAAGGCCTTTGTTTAATATTAAACATTGTTTGATGATCTGAAAGCTGTGTGACAAAGATGCAAAAAAAAGAAAGAAAAAGAAATAAGGAAGGGGTAGATACTTTTTCACAGCAATGTACATTTTTTAAGTATAAAAAATTCTAAATCTGATGCTTGCAACACGCTTCAAAAGGCCATACTGTTTCAGCATGTGCATAATGAGGCATGTCATTGTCTTGTTGAAATAACGGAAACTTCCTGATATCATATTAATCGCAGCATGTGTCTTTTAACTATCCCAAAATAGTCCACCAGGTCAATGACACCATTACACATTTGCAAGTCACCCATGCCGTAGGCCAGGGGTGCCCAAATTTGGTCCAGGACGGCTGGTGGTCAGCAGACTAAACCTGGCAATTAACAGGTGAATAGATCCAGGTGTGTTTGATCAGGGATATCACCAAACTGTGCTGGATACCAGCATTCCAGGACAGAAGCTGGGTTCTTGGAAGTGACAGAGTGATACTGCCTTATCCTGACATATGCTGGCTTTTGGAACGTTCTGTAATAACGAGCTGGATTGTCTGAGAGCTTCTGGTAGGTTATGCAAATTTCCAGCCTTGCCCTGCATGCACTGAGACTTTTATTATTCTTTTTCATTCATTAACGCAACGCAATGTCATA
>JBBIGC010000125.1:9832059-9847329 GCA_037576955.1 Lepidarchus adonis | reverse complement strand
AGAGAGAGAGAGAGAGAGAGAGAGAGAGAGAGAGAGAGAGAGAGAGAGAGAGAGAGAGAGAGAGAGAGAGAAATAAAGTAGTGCAAACAGAAGAGAAAGATCCACAGAATGTCACAGAGAGGGTAAACCAGATTTACTGGAATAAATTGTTAAGAGAAGACATTTTTGACAGGTCAACACATCCCTATCTCCTTCATCAAGCTTCTAGTTTATTGGCCTAGAAGAAAGTATGTAAAGCATAAGTATTAAATAAGTAACTCCAGCAGCAGCAACACCAGTATTCATACTTCCATTGCTTATACAGTCCATGAATCCTGAGAATCTGAACACCTCAGCAAAACTTAATTCCAGCATTAAATCTACTTTTCTTTTCCTTTCTTTGTAAAGTGCTGCTCATAAATCACCTGTGACATGTGATATATATTTATAAACTCCACAACAGCAGGAATGCATCCAAACAGCAAAAGGAGATACTGTAAGTAGTGGCTGCTGACTCAGAAGACCCTCTCTCCCTCTCTCTCTCTCGAAGTATACACACCTCAGTGAAGAAGACTGAGAGAATGACCAGGCTGATCCAGTGGATGATGCCAGCAAACTGGAATGCATTGGTAACTGAGGAGAAAAAATGTAGACAGTATCAAATAAAGTTTATTATTCAAATCAACACAAGCAAAACTAAAATGCTTTAAATACAATAATAGAAAATGTGCTTCAGTTGATTTTCCATCAGGTAGTGTGGTGACTTTACACTGGTAGATGGCTACAAGAAGTGTCTCACTGCAGTTAATTCAGCTAATGGTGGTAACACTAGCTATTAAGGGGTGGAGTGTACAACACTTTTCCTCAGCTAAAATAAAAAAAATTAGTGATATATTTTATTTAATGAATAAAACAAGATTCATTGTTGTTTTCCTGTAATTTATTCACTTTCTGTTCCAGAGACAAATAAAATCAAGATTAGACATTGATATGTGAACATTTCTTAATAAAGAACTGAATATTTAATGGAGTGTCCTAACTTTTTCACACAACTGTATATATAAACCACAACAAAAAAACACAACCTAGCCAAATGTGCTGTGTACATGTGCTCGTACCTAAAACAAAACAATTTTGCTATTGTTGTCTGGGTTTTTTGTTAACCCTGACATCACTTAAGAAGGGTTTCCAGCCAATCCCATGTTAGTATAATGATTCACAAAGTTAACATTTATGTTTGATAAATTGTCTTCTGGATTGGTACAGCAAAAAATAAGTGGCTAAAAATATGACTTAATGTACTGTTAATGTACTGTTTCCACTTTGAGTTTATTAGAGCAGTTTATATTCTAGAAATATAATATTGTATAATAATACACTAGCCTGTTGGATGTGTTGTTTGATGCCCATACCTATATGAATCATACTAAATGATACACTACGTTACACTATTACACTCCTAGGATCCTATATATTTTCATGGTTCAGGTGTACTTAGTCAGGGTGGAGATAGCTCTGGTTGCATGTTGCAGAAATTGTGGAAAAACGTCATTATTTATTCCAAAACCAAAGGAAATAGCCCATGAAATTGTTAGGGACCAATGGCAGAAAATGCAGAAAACCGAAAATGGCTTACTTATAATGTCATGTATTAAAAATCAGAAGCATAGCTCTGGAATATCTTTCATACTGTATTCACAGCACAGAAGCATTATCATGTGACTATTCTGCAATTTGGATTCTTAAAAGGAAGTTTTACAACTAGAATACAAAGATTGTAGATAAACCGCCTTGTAATTATAACTAATTCATAACTTCAAATGCAGCAGAAGCATTTCAGCATGTCCAACGTCACTGTAGGGTGGTTGAGCTCAGAATGAGGGCGTGTCTTCAGTGAGAGCACCATGCTGATATCCTTGAAGTAACATTTTCAAGGTAGACATACATTTCTCACACGTAGCTATGCGTCACATTCAGAAAACATGAAAGGCACTATTTCCCATTATGGCAGTCATCTAAACTGAAAGCATGTCAGGTATTTATGCTATTCAGATCCACCCGTCCACTCCCACAGGGCCGGCCATGTTTGCTCTTGCAGCAGTTTACCTCTGCCTGCCTGTCTATTTATCAGCCCAATTATGGATAATCACTGTGCTGCATTCAGCTGTCACCCTGCCATCCCCTCCCTTGCCTTCATGCACCACCTCCTAGCCCATCTGTCTTTGTTTGTCTCATTCACTGATCTGTCCATCAGTCCATTCATCTCCCTCCATCCATTAATCCAGACGGCCGTGCTGCCGTTCCCCCATCTACTCCTCCGCTAATCTCTGGCTCCGCATTTGTCTTCCTCCTCCTACCCTCTCTTTCTCCTTTACTCCTGCTCAGTCTGTCTATCAGGACTTTTAAAAGGCCAGACAGGACGAGGAGATACAGGCTGACTTATGGCTGCTGTCATCTCTCTCGTAGCCCGTGTGCTGTGCTCTCAGCTATGGGCTGGTGACTGCCCCACTTATTATGAAGGAGAGCATCTATCTAGTGTCAGATCATGTAGATTAGCCCGGCTTCCTGTGTCACATGGGAGAATGCCACGTAGGCAAGTGCCTGTGCTGTGTTTTCCAATGAAAATGAAACCGAGAGTTGAGACTGACCCATCAGTGACATGGGAAAGCTTCAATGATTTGTAGGAGGCAGGTGTTAGGGGGTCCAGTCAAATCCAAATGACCTGTGATTATGCCAGCATTGCTGATTAGGCATTTTTTGTTAATTACTTCAAACTGCTGGCTTGGCCTAAACAATACTGTGTTTACAGGGTCCTCAACTTGCGTTGCAATTTGTTTAAATAAGTACAAACATGTGAAATGCAATGGGGCCATTCCGCTGTCAATCCACCACAGGTAGACTTTCACTCATCTAAGACTCTGTTATGCCTTTCTCTGAGCATTTTATGCTATCTACTTTCACCTTCACTTTTACACTGTAAACATTTTTTAAAGGGGGTGAGGGGTGAATTAAGTTGAGGACTCCCTGTATTGTGTTTATTGAGTCACTGTGTTTTTGCAATAGAATCTAAAATACTAGATCTTTTTAATTGGTTGCTTTCTATAAACAGATTCAAATAAAGACCCCAAAAGTAGATGCAATGTGCTATGGGCTCAGAGACATTGTTATGTGTAAAGTATATGCAACATTTAAATTCAAGACACCCACTGCTTATGAAAAGCGTTGTTACTACAAATCAATACACTTTTCAACAAAAATAACCAGAATTAAAAGACTGCTTCAATATACAGAAAGCAAACACATACATATGTGAGCTAACCTATCCTGAATCTTTTAGAGGATGCATAATTAGAACCTACATAAAAATAATTGTGTTTGGATAAAAGAGGCTTGCCAGAGTGTATGTGAAAGCATTAAGTTTGAAATGAAAGGTATGGTATGTGCCAAGAAAGTCCTGTGTGTGTATGAAGGATTAAAGGTTACTGTTGAACAGGTACTCACACTGCAGCAGCTTGGTGTCAATGAGAAGCTCCAGGCTCAGCAGAACCACCACCAGAATCACACAGGCCACCAGGAAGCAGTTAAAACCTGCACTCAGCAAACACACCTGCCACAGTGCCGCCCTCCGTCCACAACAGGGCTTCAACCAGTTAGACCTGTGTGTGTGAGAGAGAGAGAGAGTGAGAGAGAAAAGAGAAAAGAGAGAGAGAGGGGTCACTGCAGTACTAAGTGTGTAGACATGAAGCACCATACAAAAATCTGTTCACTCTTTCTGTAGGGAGAAACACTGAGCACAAGTAAAATCTTACCCTTTCACAGACATAAAACCTTCTGAAACAACAATCTACTTGGGCAGTGGTACCGTAGTGCACAAGTAGTGGACAAGACCTTGCCCTTGTGAACAGGTCCCATGCCCGGTACTGCCCCACTACACCGCTCCCTGCGCTCTGTTGGTAGCTGCTTGCTGCTCCACGTGTGGATGAGATTAAATGCAAAGGGTCACATTTCCTTGTGGTGCACTTTGTGTGATGGGGTGTGTTCACAATGTGACGAACGTTCACTTTCACTATACTACAGCACTTTCATGTTATCATCATACATGTCTATTACTCAAAGAAAACTTTACATGACAGAAACAGAAGAATATCATTCATTTGAAATGTAATTCCTGTCAATCAGTTCCTTACCCTTTATACAGGGGTGAAATTTCACTCTGTAATGAAGGACCAAACGTGACGACTCTCCTCCACAACGGCTGTGATTTGTTCATTTGCCATTTATCTATAATCTTCAGACTTTGTCAAGCATTAAACTTTTTGCGGGCCCCTGTGCCGAGCAGGGTCCTATGTGATTAATCACTTATGCTCTCTATGTCTCTCTCTGCCTCCCTCCACCACCTCCCTCCCTCCATCATTCCCCCCTTCCTATAAAGACTGACTAATTGAATTGCCCTGTTGATGGCCTTATTCGCTCCTGTGCTCTCTGTATTCCTGTCACTCTCCTGCTTCCTCATCCCTTCTCTCTTTCCACTTCCCTTTTTATCTGGCTCTCTCTCCCCCCTCCTGCCGTCTGCTGCTGTACCACTGCCATCAACCATCTCTGCCTTGGCACTTAACAGGAGTGTAGGGATATTCATTATCATGAACATATGTTATTATCTGCATTCTATAATATTCCCTGCAATTCAGCCCAGACTGAAATGTGCATCCAAGAGTTAGCTGGAACGCGTCCCATTTCAACGACTCACTTTCTCTTAACACTGACTGTAAGCTCAAAATGAACTGAAATGCTAGGATGGTCATTTGCGTACTATTTTCCAGTTTGAGCTCCAAGCTCATGTGGGGCATCCCATCACTTTCCCAAGGGAGCAGATACTGATCTTGGCAGGACAGGACCGGGCCGTTTGTGGAGCTGCTATAACCTTATCCTGTGGCTCTGACACACACACACACACACACACACACACACACACACACACACACACACACACACACACACACAACCATCTGGAAGCCACAGACTCCATCTCTCACATACAGCCAAAAAGATGATTGCTTAACAGCATGGCAGTGCCTACATTTGATTAGCCAGACAATGTTTACAATGCTTTAGGCTGTGCCCTTGTGTGACACGATTGAGAAGGGCAGAGAAAGCACTAGTGCAGAGTGTGTGGATGAGAGGCGACACATGGTTATAACACCTTAGCACTTCACAATGCTTGGCCTCCCCAAAGTGCTCTCTCCAGCTCCCCTGGGAGTCTGGCAATGCAGCACTGTGCTCTGATCAGCTGAATTTGCTTGGCATCAGTCTAGTAGGAGCACTGATGAGTTCAGTTTACTCAGACTATTTAAGGAAATATGCTGCCTCAAATGACAATTTTTTTCAGTAGTTGATAATAGTGTTGCAGTGAGGTTTTCCTTAATTAAAGTAACTCCAGCATGTCATCAAATCTGATGAAATTACAATATAAAGGAATAGTACAATTTGTTGTGGCGTTTAAAAAGTTTTTGTTTATTCTGTTTGATCACACATATCCCTGCTCTTACACCAGCCTTTAAATAGACTACTGAGATGGTTTTCACTGAAGATTCACTTGCTACTAAACAGACACAAAACACTATCATTGGAGAAGCTACAACAGTTAAAGTACATCCAGGCTTATATGTGTAAATAAAATGTTATTAATATGAAAATAACATCTGAAGCAAAATGGCAGACAAAAAAGCAACAAATTGCTACTACAACAAAGTAAGTCGTTACAAAAGCGTCAGCCAAATCAATAAATGTAAAATGTAAATGTATTAAGCATTATTAACGGTTTAACGAAGTGTTAAGTGCATTATTAAGTATTAATTTATTTCTTTTTCATACTTGCATTGAAATTTCAAAATACATTCATCTCTTAAATATGACTGCGAAATTTAAGAGGGTCTTTACAATTCTTCTGGTTTCTTAGTGGGTTAATTTTTTTGTTAGCCATATGTCCAAATACGGAATTCCAGTGTTGTGTTGTGTCTATGGGACAAAATGATATTTTCTAAAATGCACCCAATACTTTTGGTCTGAATAATACCCAGTGAGACCCTAACACTTCTTAATATATATTACAATCCATTACTTCCAAGGCTTACATAAACAAATGTGGTTATGTTATTTATATATGAAAAAGATCAATTTTCCATAGCTTTTTTCAACATATTTAAAAACTCTAGTCTTTTTTGAAAATAAAGAAAATTATGCAGCAATCAGCTGTGATCCTAAAGTAAAAAAAAAAATCATAACATTTCCACCCTCATGCTTCACGTTAGGTATGGGAAAAGCTGTCTTTGGTCTGCACCACATATGTGCAGTATTAGTGTAAGCAAACACATCCACCTATATTATTCCAAAAGGCCTGGTGTTTGCTTTTATGTTCTTTGGTAAACTGTGGTGTGAACAGAGAGTAAAATTAAATCCTGAGACTTTTCTGATATATGCATTTTCACACCAACAGTTGCAAGAGTTACCTGCAGATCTTGTAATGATGGGGTTCTTAGAGACTCCTTTTCATCAAATGGTCTACTCTGAAGCTGAATTTGCTGCATCATCCATGAAACCTGCACTGTTTCTTACAGGTTAATTGTTTATTTTAAATAATTTTGAGATCTTTTTAAATGTCTATGCCTTACCAATAGCCAAAACTTTTTTATATCTTGGCATGATGCCACACTTAAATAACAACAGAACATCAGACACTAAAGACCATATCTGGAACATCTGATTCTAATCATGGTCAGTTTTAAAGTTTTACTGAGTACCAAACCTGGAAAAGAATATTGGGCATCCTCTGAAATGGCAATGCTTGTCCTAAATCCAAGTCTTGTCATTCTCAAGCCCAGTAGTGTGACTGGGAGAGTGATTCTCACAGGGATTTATGGCCAATAAATAACAAAGAATAGAAGCATCAATGTCAGTGTTGAGCAGCAGAGCAGGCAAGCGAGCTGATTTAGCCTGGGACCACTGCTGCTCGTGAGGGTCCCAGTAGTGCAGCACCACAAAGCAGGGATACAAAACCTCAAACAAAGCTGTCAAAGTTCTCTGGGCCTCAGGATAGCAGGTGAACAAGCTTCTGAATTGAGCCTGAAGTTCCAAATATTATGAGAAATCCTATACAGATTACACTTCACAAGTGTAGTCACAGTAAATTTTTAAATGTTGGATACTACAGAGAAGGCATTCTAGACGTTAGACATACTGTCATTCATAGTGACAGCACCGATTTTAAATGCAGACACTGCCAAACAGCAGTAAGTACACCTCACGTAATCTTTAGATGTCTAAGACAATTTTATGGCTGGGCACATTGTGTTGAATTGAAACCTTTGGCATGGCAAGAGAGCTGGCAATGATTTAAAAGGCAGCAGAAGTTTCAGTTACTGCAAAAGGGAGTGGCATTTAGGCAGGAGGACATTCTAAGTGTCTGATTCCAACAGGAACTTTGGTGTGGGATTCTATCCTTCTCTTTCTCTCTACTCACTACACCTAAGGTGACCTCAAGGTCTAACAGTAGTGAAGCAGTGCACAGGAGCCTCTCCTGAATGCTCTGACCTCCAACAACTAGTCTATGGATGAGAAAACAAATATATTTTATAGTTTGTGTCAGGCACCAGCATACTCCAAAACTCACACACAACCACCACAGACAAATATATACAGAGCTTAATTAATTATATATAGGATACAAAAAAAATAACTCATCAGCAGTCACCACACTATATTCTATAATCAAGACAGCCCTGTGCGCTTGCAGAATTATCATAGTTTGATCGGGTTTGATTAAAATGAAATTGGCACAGAAATAAGCTAAGAATCAGAGGCTTAGTACAGTTTATATTTAGGGCATGATATAAAAATAGCTATGCTAAGCATCTCTATTTTCGTACAATAGAATTTTCCTTATTTTTTATTGGTCCATAGGCCTTGAGATGTAAACCCAATCAAAAGGTTCATTTGTATTTTTCCAAATGAAAAAAAATTAAAACCTACAAGGTACAACAGTAAAACAGATAAATTTAGATTATGTAGCTTTTAAAGCAGAATCAGAAATGACAAATCTGATGCACTTTGGTAGTTGTAAGTTATAAAAGAGCATATACAATTTGTGGTGTTCAGCATCTGGTATCTGGAAATGTTCAGCATTTTGAATAAAACGAATGACAATTTCAGTTCATACACATACACAGGCAGTGGTGGCCTAGATGTTAGGAACCTGCCATTGTGAACATAGGGTTGCAGGTTCAGGTTCATGTCCCAGTCCCACTAAGGTACCATTGAGCAAGGTGCCATCACTTATTACTGTCTATTAATCACTTATTTCAGCTTGAAAGTGACATTATGTGTCACCTGCCCATCGTGAAGTGCATTCAGGTGTCGCAGCCCAGACCAACATGAGAACTTGTTCAACTCTTCTCTACTGTCTGGCTTAAATAGCAGGTTGAAGGAAACTCCTTTAGCATGCAATGAAACAACTAAATACACATTACATGATTCATGAAGATAATTGGCTCAATGATAAATAACATGTAATTGATGCCTTGACCTGCACTGTGTAACATTGAATTGAAGCAAATATTTTGAAGTAACTATGCGTTGGAATGTATACAGTTTCATAATTCATTTGGTTCCTGTCAGCAAAGCAGCAAAGGTATTAATTTAATAAAGGCATTAAAGAGGCCTAAGTGAGAGGTGGTGGAAATGTGATGGATTAGAGAGAGAAGGGAAACTTCATTTGGGCTGAACACTGTTAAACTCCTGCTGCAATATTTATGGGGAGGTGAGGCTGTGATTGAGAGAGAGAGGGAGAGAGAGAGAGATGGCTTGGCAGGTCACAATGATCTGGGAACAGCAAGTTTTCTGCCACTGAGATAAATGCTCTCATAAGGGGCCTGGAGGATGAGTCTATATAAAGTCAAGTCATTAGGCCTCAGTCATCACAGACAGCTAAAGTAAGGGTGCTGCAATCATTCAGCAAAGTGAGAATACAAGCAGGCCTTGTTGTGAAAATGGGACAGATGCAAGTGTGACGCACAATATGAAACTGTTAATATAACAAAAAGCACTTCTGACTTTGAAAAATTCAAAAGGGACAAGATGTCTCATATTGGTGCAATATAAACAGAATGGACACAAAGTGAAGACACACATAAAACTAAAAAGTGAAATGTATTAGACACCATCCTCCCCATTAATTTCATAGTCACATATCCACAAAAAAAGTGTTTTTAACTTCCCATCAGAGGAGGAAAATAACACATAACAGCAACTCTCATTAAAGCTAAAGCAGATAACTATCATATTTGTCCAAATTTTCTTGTCATATTTGCTAAAACTATACATAATGCTCCCAGTTCTGTTTGCAAAATAATACTGGGACTGAATCAAATCACCAGTCAGATTCAGGAGGAGTGTCTAATGGTATGTCCGTCGCTGCTTGTAGACTGGACCCATCAGACATCACCTGCCTTCATTCATTCAAGCTCAGTATCTCAGTATATAAGTCAACTGCACTTGCAGAAACATCACTGTTACCTCCATCACAAGGCACATGTCACTGTAAAGCATGTTCTGTCAAGCTGTGGGCCCTTTGTGGTTTACAGGGTCTCTTCAGTTGCATGTTTGCTAGCCTGTGTATGCACTGCAGCGTCTTCTGCAGGAAGGGGCTTTGGAGGAAGGACTAGAGTGCAGCAGTGAAGGGGCAGGGTGGGGGTGGGGCGCTGAGAGAAATGGGGAGAGACCTGGAGACGTGTCAATCTTACATACTGCAGCATCAAAGTGCAAGTTTCTTTGTGACTACATTTCGAGTACATCAGAATTGGAACACCCTGGTTATCTAGGTCACAAATTAATTCAGCAGGAATATATTGCTTTTTTATTATTATTAAGTAATATTAAAAACACCTTGTGTCGCTGAAGCGATTATTTGTAATTGTGAACACACCATCACAGCACACCACAATGAAATGCAACCTCTGCATTTGATCCATCCGTGCAGGAGCAGTGGGGAGCTGACATGGGCAGCAGTGCTTGGGGACAGGACCTTGCTCAAGAGAACCTCAGTGGTACCTTTAATCAAAAGGTTACTGGTTCGAATTCCAGACTGGAACCGTTACACTACCACTGCCACTCAAACAATTTCCTATTTTATAATGTGAGATCTGTAATGTGAAATGTAACAATACTTTATTAGTTAAATAAATAATTGTTTTAAATGGATATTGTGAATCTTTTCAATAACAAATGAATAATTTTTGACTAGAAGAGACTGCACTTAATTATAGGCTACACCAACAGAATATCACCAGAAAAAAAAAATGATGAGTGTTAGGAGTGAACACAAGCTATGATTCTGAGATCAGAATTTGTTTGCTGAGCCAAGACCATATCAACTAGAGCCCAAAATTTAAGGAGACATTTGTTGCATACGGCACATAAATTAATTCATACAATTACTTATCAAAAATATCACAAGAGGTTACCAGAGAATTTGAAAGGCACAACCAAGTGCATGGATTGAGCCATATTTCAGATAAAAATAGCTTACATCCACTTTCTTTTAATAGTGGATGATATGGAAAAATTACATTATATTCTATTAATTTCTTTAAAAAATTATTTTAATTGAAATTGCTTACAAGTGGGAACACCACAATTTATCACAACATTGCGACAAAGTTATGAGTAAACACCAAAACTATATCCAGGTAAAGAAAAATATAGTTATTCTATTTATTTGTTTTGCAGATGCTTAAAGGTTAAATACTAAAAGGTTTTATTCAACATTCTATGTGCTCCACTCCACCAAACAGACCCAATTATGCACTGCTTGTAATGAAAGATGCTGTTGGTCAGACGTTCAAATGATATAATGAAATGCTGAGAAAAGTGTAATGAGACATACTGTGAAGTAACTTATCACTGTCGTAATACGCATGATATTTCCCAGGTTTCCTTTGACACTTTGCCTCAACAGAAATACAGACATTACAATTAACAAGCTGCTTGGTATAACAAAATCTGTAAAGTATCACTCTTAAAACCCCACTTTGGAACACTTGCCTTGGTCTGATCAAACTTGTATAAGCAGTTGCTAGCTGCATCATGGATATTATCATTAGTTTTCTGCAAGTTTATAAAGTGAAAGTCAAAAATATGCTGAGGATTGCAACACTTAGTTGCAATCAGTTAATGGCAAACTGGCAAAATGTAACACGTACTTAAAGAAAAGCAGTCTGTTTCATAGCTAATTAGTTGCTTGTCTCATTCCCTTGACAATTTAATACACTATCTACATATTAGTGTTGACTATGTGAGCAGGATATGAAATAAACAAGTCCATGACCACTGGAGGAATCTGCTGAAATTAGTTTCACCAAGTGTAACCCAATGTTTAATAAAAGCAGACTGCATTGACAGACTTCATAATCATGTGCTCATTTCCACTACTTACAATAAGTGCTGAGCACAGCAAAGTCTATAAAAGTAAGAACAATTTAAACATGTGTATTTTATATTTTGAAAGCAAGACAGCACTCTAGCAACTCTAGATGCCCTCTTTGGTAGAGAATAAAAAGGACATGCAACGCCAAGGTTTCAAATCTAACCTGCTGTCGGCAGAATACAGATTACAGGGGGTCCTTGAGTTACTTCAGGGTTTGGTTTCTCTGAGAGTGGCGTAACTCGAATTTCGATGTTATTCAAAACTCATGCATGTAATGCTGCTGCAGAGGTTTTATTGAACAGCACTGTGCTTTATTAACAGCCAGCAACATGTATGAACGTCTCATATTACAGTAAAGCATTTAGGAAACTTTACTCCAGAAAGAAATGTGCTTTTTAATGCAACATACACCACAGCAGTAAACACAATGGAGATGACGACTTGTGGCAAGACCACACTGATGATGCCTTAGCACAGTGCACTATTAACCCCCCATCTCACCCACCAATCCACATTAATCTTGTTCAACACCAACGCTGAATAAACAAAAACAATACAAAAAGAGAGAAAAACAGTGCAAACTCCCCTCTCTCTTCCCATCTCTGCAAACAGCAGGCTCACACACACTGCACTCGCTGATGCTGACATATTATCATAAAGTATTTCGTAGCTGTTCAACTGCATTACACTAGCGTATACGACAGTAAATATGCACATTAGTTTTTTAAGCCAAGTGACATAACCATGAATTTTTCGTAACTCAAGTACAATGCAAGTCAAGGACGCTCTGTATTTCCATAAATTGAAATAAGGGAAACTGTAGGATACATCATCCAGTGGTAAACTGGCATAATATGTTACAAATGAATTTAAATTTTTTTCAGAATTTTGTTCCCACAGAATGTGACTGTACTACTTATTGAATTAATTTTCTGTCTTAATGCTTTTACTTGTCCTAAAGTAAATGATCACAGTAAAAAAAAAGAAAAAAAGGAATTTGACAAAATGACACTTTCAGTACTCTTTCCACCCCGATTCTAACAAAATTGTTATTATTATTTTATTTCCTATAACCTGAAATATTTTTCAGTTTATAAACTGGAATAATTGGGGCAGTGGTGGCCTAGTGATTAGGACTTTGCCCCTGATATCTGAAGGTTGCAGGTTCAAGTCCTAGCCTGGGCACCACTGAGGAACCCTTGAGCAATGTACCGTCCCCACTTCACTGTTCCCTGGGCGCTGTTGATAGCTGCCCGCTGCTCCACGTGTGCACGTGTGATGGGTAAAATGTAGAGGACAAATTTCGTTGTGGTGACTGTGTGCAGTGTTGTGTTCACAATGATCGGAAATCACAAATCACCAATCACCAATAAGAAAGCTATTTTAATGATCTTATAGGACAATGTTGTTTTTCTGGAGTAATCCAACACAGTCAGGAAATCTTTGTCCTTTAAATATCCAACAAGATACACAAACATTCACATACACTAGCATGCACAAATGCATGTGTGCACACACATACAAACTCTCCCTCACACATTGGGAGGGATGTTATGGATGCATTGCAGAAGGAAACGACAGGGCCGGTGTGGACAGGTTTATAAAGACATCAGCATCTGCAGTAGCAGTGCTGATTTGCTGGGGAAGGATTGAATGGCTGAAGACAGGCAAGCAGAGGAGGTTGGATTAAACCATGAAGCTGCAATCAATAGCAGCCAGGAGCAATTGCTGTCATACATGGCCCTCAGTCAAACTCACACCGAGGAGTAGGAGCAGGAGCAGGATAGAGCGCCAAAATACCATGGGGGTGGAAAAAATGTGAAAAAGGCAGTGTGTATGGGTGTGCTTTGTCATATCATGTGTTACACAGAAATGCTGGAGCGATTTACACTTGCTATAAACAATTAACATTGGTTATAATGAAATTCAAATTATGTCTAAAGATGAGGATTTTCATTGTTAAAAAGCTGTTGCAAAATAATTAACATTTTTAGAGCAGCTACTTCAAGGACTTAGCAGTTCCTAGATCAAGAAACTGTCATGACCCACGCTTGCATTCGTGGACCTGTATGCTGTAAGCTGATTGTTCCATTAGCTAAAAAACCAGTGTGAGCTTTCTGAAACAGAATGGAGGGAGAAGGCCTTGAGCTGTTCTCATAGGAAATTGCCCTGAGAAAAAGTAATCATAGAGGAAAAAACCTACGCCATACTGCCAAGGGACTCATATTACTCTTCTGGCTCTTTCTTGTTAATGGCACCACATCTTATAAACTTCAAGACACCTCAAGATTTAAACTTTAAAGAGCAACTTCAGGCACTGGGCAGGCCATTGAACCAGCTCTTATGTGGGCTCTTGATTGAGATCTTAATAGCACATTTACACCAGGCCTGAAGTTTGTCTTCTGAAAAACTCCAAACTAATCAGACCTAGAACAGCGACCACATTACTTCTGATTGGGAAAAATCAATCACGCCATGTCTGTGAAAAATGGATTTGGCTGAGCCACATTAGTTCAATCCACACACTGTGGCCCACACCCCTTCGATCACTGCCCGACAAAGACATTATATCTCTCTGTGGCTCGATAAAGATAATGTTTGAAAACGGAATTTTGGCCTCTGAAAAAAAAAAAAAAAATCACAGTGCATATATAAGATATGTCCGTGTGCAATAATAAACGGTTATTAAGAGGTAACCAAGCCTTTCTAATATGCTCTTTGGAGTTCAGGCTTTATGGTTTCATCAAAGGCAGACTAATTCAAACCATCCATCTGACCCCAGCAGGTGTGGAAAGAAAATCATAGACCAGAGTCTAGGAAGCAGTTGGCTTTAGCCATGTCTGCATGTGCGCTTGTGCATATGCGCATGCATGTGTGTGTGTGTGTGTGTGTGTGTGTACCGTGTGTGTGTGTACATGTGTGTGTAGGGTTTTCAGACACAGATCACACTGAAAGCAGTGTAATTCCATTTCTTAAAATGCAATTAATAATAAATTGTGTAAATTAATTTCTAATCATTATTAGATTAGGATGTAATCGTATTTGATTTCTGGGTAATTTATGGAATTATCTAAAGCATGTGTGGTAGGAGAATTAAAAGCATCTTCAGTGACTATTATTAAATTATTATTAAATCTTTGTAACATGAGTGAATTCACATGGTAATTAACTCCATGACTGTACAATCAATGGCCATTAGTTTTGTTAGGGCATAAATGTGAAGAGCCATATCATGTTTTTACTGTGCTGAACACTGTATGTGTTTTCCCCATTAACAAATAGGAAAGAACAAGTCTGTGTCCAAATACAATAAGCTCTTTGTGTAAATTAAGCACTTAACTGAATGTTTCAATGGTTGTAAAGTGTTCCAAGCATATAAAAATAAGCTAGTCATGTCATATAAGTAATATTTAAAATAGGTATTTATAAACTAATGCTAGAATCAAGAAGGCACAACTTTTAGTGGGCAAGGTCTGAAATCTACTGCATCTCCATATCTTATTATGAAAAAAACCTTAAATGTTTTGTTTCAATGAACCATGAGTGGGAAGTAAAGAAGCAGTGGCATTTCAAGGTGTACACATCAACGGATCTGCTCCCTGCTACATGACAACACTCATCCAGACCTACATACCCACCAGATCCCTCAGATCAGCAAGAGAACAGCGTTTGGAGATTCCACCCCCACGAGAAGTCAAACACCACTCCAGATTCTTCTCCTTCATTCTCCCTCACTGATGGAACGAGCTGCCCAGACACATCAGAACTGCGGAGACTCTCTCCACCTTCAAGAAACACCTCAAGACTGAACTATT
>JBBIGC010000125.1:9809140-9823994 GCA_037576955.1 Lepidarchus adonis | reverse complement strand
CTGTAGCGCGTTTTTCAAACATGAACATTAGCAGTGACCAAAACGTAGCTGTCGCCTCAACCAGCTTTTTCCCACAGCGAGGACAAAACATTCCGCCGTTCGTCTTCACATGAAATGTGCTACAGCTACGTTTGGGTCTATGCTTGAAAAAATGCGCTTCCGGCAGAGTAACGGTAAGATGAACAGCGCGATCGTCCAATGAGAAATGTCTTCTGTTGCTGACTGGTACCTACACTTTCAGTTTCTTTAACGTAATTGTGTTTCTCAATTTGTTGTTGTGATTCTGCTTTTGTGTTTGTTTCTCAATTTGTTGTTGTGATTTGCACTTCAGGGCCACCATAGAACCCTGTGTTTATATAGTTAAAATAATCTTGAATTACTGAACATAATAAATAGATTTTGCCCATTATATCCACTCGTACAGCTATATGCAATATAATTTCCTTAATATACTTACCTATGCCTAATAAATTCATTCTAAGCCTAAATATAAATCTAACCTTTACTTCTGCAGCAAGAAATGCCAGGTTTAAAACAAAATTCACTAACCATTTTAACCATTTAAGTTACCTGTTTTTTTTCTTCTTCTTCTTATCCCCAACCCCCACCCCCACTTCACAAACTTACAATGTGCAAAGGCCATCTGTCTTACTCTCACTCACACACTTACACACAAATACCCATGCAGGCGTGGCCTGTGCATGCTCTGACGGTTGCCATAATTAAGCTTATGGTGTTTGTCTACTTTCTCCGCATGGAGCAGGGCATCACACAGTGCCTGTCCGGCCTGAGTCACACTCTATCCAGACGGGACAGCAGTGACTGGCACCAGCAGCTCTAAACACACTCCAGTGAGGACCAGGCCATCCATACTAGCAGCATGAAAAGTAGCAACAGCAGAGTACACAACCTCCTCATTGCAGGACTAAAACACTCATATTGTACCCAACACACAGGTAGCATGGTGCTAAACTCTTAACAGTCTCAGGCGTAAAAATGACATTCTGTCCTGCACAGCTCTGCACACTCATGTAAAAGATCATATATACAAGGCACAGGCTGGAAAATCTTGCTTATACATTTAGGACAGGAGGTATTATTTGCCATTACAGAGGGTCCTCGAGTTTGGTTTGGTTCCTCTGGGTGTGGCGCAACTCGAATTCCGACGTAAGTCGGAACTCATGCATGTAATGATGCTGCAGAAGCTTTATTAACAACATTGTGCTTTACTAACAGCTGACAACATGCATGAACTGTCTCCTATTACAGTAAAGCAATTAGAAAATGTTGCTCCAGATAAAAATGCTCTTTTTAATTGCAGTAAACACAATGGAGAGGTGACTTGTGGCAAAACCACACTGACGGTGCCTTAGCACAGTGCACTATTAACCCCACATCTCACCCACCAACTCACATGAATCTTATTTAACACGAACGGTGAATAAAACAAACATCTCAGCAAAAACGGCACATAGGGACCTGTCAATTTCTCCCATCCATCCATCCATCCATCCATGCATGCACGCGCATGCACGCGCACACACATACACACACACACACACACACAATCACTGCTAACTCCCCAAATCTCACCTCCCATCCATATGAACTCTTATTCAACACTAATGGTAAATAAAACAAACAATACAGCACAACCAGCAAAAACAGCGCTACCCCACTTCTTTCTCCCCATCTCTGCAAATGCAGGCCAACACACACTGCACATGCTCACCTCAAGGTGCTCATGTATTACCGTATAGTATTTAGTAGGTACTTAACTGCATTCTACTAAATATGCTCTTAATTTGTATATATTTTTTAAAAGCCAGTGACATAACTAAAATTTTTCGTAAGTCAAGGACGAAGTAAGTCGAGGACCCCATGTACAAGATTCATTATATTGTTAAAAATCAACTTTGTAATACAGTGTTGTGGACACTAGCGCATGACTAGATGATAAAAATGGAGTCTTTATGCTAAGAGTTAACTATCATGTTGTCATGTCATTGTTAAGACATTAGGGGTGTATACATGCAATTCTACATAACATTATATATAATTACAAACTATGACTGACTTAAAAAGAGTAACTGAAGACATAAATGGCAGAATATGAATTGTCTTGTTTTAAAACCATTAAGATAATGGCCCCAACACACAAAGGAAATAACTTAGATATCAAGAGTTGGGTTTCAGATATATATTTTCATGAATAGTAACTGCCATTTTAAGTACACTTTGGCTAAATAATCTTCATTGTCCAGTTTCAAGATGGCAGAAAAACAATGAATGACAAGTAGGTCAAATGAATATTTGCAATATCATGTGCAAGCACAATGTAAACAAAGTCCCACTGCATGTATGAAAGTCATTGAAACTCAGATGATAATCAGTCAAATGCAACACACAAACCTGTGCCAAACACTGCTTTTTTTTTTTTTTTTTACCTCCTGCCAAGCATTCTGGGAATTTTAAGAATACCATGTAAAAGTCAGTATCACTGTGCGAGGGCTGGCAAGTATGCTGTTGTTCTTGATTTTTTTTTGGACTGTTTGTCTCTCAGCTGGTTCTTATTGTACTGAATACTACATCTATACAACCTGATCATGAGGGCAAAAATGTTTTTGAATAAAAAGAAATAGTCTGGGCTCTCATACTGTTACACAATGTTAGACTCACTACATTGGTCTAACACATGATACAGTATACAACCTTCTAACAGTATACACAGTAATATTGGTGATGTAAAGAAATGCTGGATTAATTGTTCTTCGCTCAAGTTGAGTTGGACTGACAATCATTAGTGCTGAGGAATATATGGTGCTGGTGGTAGTGTGCAAAGAACAAAGAATACAAAGAGTGCAAATAATTATTTATGAACAACGCTAGTGTGTGTCTCCTGTACACAGCAATGGTTCCCTTTCACACTATGCAGTAATAACACAGTAAAAACTGCATCAGAGTGATTATACTCTTTGTGGAATGGGAATATATTTGCTTCATAGCAGTGTGGACATTCACTTTCTAGGCATTGATTTAACACTGCTAGTGTCAGGTCAATAGAAAATGCCCTGTATAAAACCTCTTTAAATGTAATAAGCATATGAGGTCATTCTGTCATTGCATCATCTGAGTCAGTAAAGCTATTCTGTAGTTGGTGTAGTTCCATATTTCTCTATCATAAAGATAATTACATACCATGGGAACAGTACAATACGGATAAGGATTTTCCCTCTGTGTATGAATGTGTTTAAGTGTATGCATGTTTTAGTTGACAGGGACTGAGGTAAGTAATTTTGGAAGATATTTTCTTACCCTTCTCTATTGTCTTCTTCATCCAGGTTGGAAATGAGCTGAGAGCCGGCCAGTGAAAGGTCCAGAGCGGCCAGAGGGAGATCCCTGTAAGCAAAGCTGACCAGCTGCACCGGAGCCATACACTGGCCCTCCTCCTCCACCTGCTGGGAGATCACTTCCAGGTCGGGCGCTGCGGCCGGCTGAGAGGGCCTGCACACATAGGGGGTCAGTAATACAACTTTTTCTGGAAAAGCGTGCTGATCCTTCACACACTGCTGCATCCAATACAGAAATGTATAGAAGAACTACAGAAAACTAAATAGTCATTTCCATATTATTCATCCATGATATAGCCATTCAACAAAAAAGCAAAGTGAGAGATACAGTAATGTAAAAATTCATATGCTAATGTTTTAAACTGACTAACATCCTGAGATAATAAAAATGTCTTCATTTCTTACTTACAGTAGGGATAGTGTGAGGTATTGATATACAGTACTTTGTGAAAATCTTACACAACTTCCAAAAACTATTAAAAACAGTTAAAACAAATGCAAATAACCCTCTTAATACCACACAAATTAATGTAAACATCTTGTTTGTTTGGGACAGGTTTTCCTTGATGCATTTCTAGCCAGAGCATGGATTTGCACCTGATTAAATTTAAGTATGATTTAATAAATTATTAATTAACCATTAAGTTAGATTTAGAAACACAATGACAGAAATAAATTCTTAAAATTATTTTTGTTTGTGTTTATTAAAATTGCATTTCTTTTCCAAGAAAAACATTAATGCTAGAGACTACTAATCAATTTATCAGTACTTATCAATGACGGGTCCCCAGCCTTTGTTTACCTTAGACGCATATCAATGATCTTCTCAGTGTACATTTGCGTAAGTAAAGGTTAAACAATATTTTATTTAATGTTTAAAGTAGTTTAATCATCTCTAGGCCTTCTACAAATTCATTTATAAAAATACAAGATTTATGCATTGAAAACTTCAAAGTACACCTGACTTAATGTGATATGAAACAAACACTCTGAGGAACTAGATCCATCGAATAGTAATGTATCTTTTTTTTATCCACTGCAAGTGAAAAGCACAAACATTAGCCCTTTCTAGAAAAAATGGTTCAACTGCATTGGACCGACGCTCTACAGAAGTGAGGGTAGATTTTGATTCAGCAAACAGTAGCAAAAAATAAACTACAGAGATGAAGAGCGCACCTTATGTCAAAGTGAAAAATACAATTCTCTTCACAAAGTTAAAGCAAAATTTGGACAAATATTGTGTTTATTGTCTTTATTTTTGCAACTGTAAATTTGTTGCCAGATTTTGACTGATGAGCAGCTCATCTATTTTTCTTCTATGACTGTAACACACAGTCATTGTCATAGTCACTTTTGTTTCAATGTATTGCTTTTTCTTTATCTTTGACATCTTATTGTACATAAATGATTTTAAATTCAACTTTTACAGAGGCTTCAAACACTTATATAGATCTATAGAAAGCTATGGTTAAAAGGCAGGAGAAAAAAAAGATGCAGATATTCTGTGCTATAATTTGGTCCTGGCCACACACTGAGCATGTGATTTCAGATTCCAGACAGAAGACAGCACAGTATATTACCACTGAGAGACTGTGAAGTTGTTTAATACTATAAATAATTGTATCTGTTCACAAAGTGAAAGTATAGAAATATACATTAAAAGATAAATAACTTGGGATAACTTAAGTCTTGGGATCAGTAAATGAAAAACACACACAAGCCCAAGGAAGGAAGGAACACATGCTGGGCTAAAATATTAAGGGAACACACACAGTGTATTAGAATGTACAGCAGTATTATGGATACAGACTCAATAGAGGTCAGGTATGAAGAGCACACTTTATTTCATCAGTACATGAAGCATGGGATATGAAAAACTAAGAAATAACAACAACAACAACAGGAGAGGTGAATAATACAAGGAGAGGAATACAATCTCATTTACTGAAACACACTCACATACTTTACAGGCTGACACGACTCCAAGGAAGAGATCAGATGCAGAGCAAAATTAGAGCTGCCACATATGAGTGTTACGATGACTCACTATATGATAAAGTGGGAATACCTTTAATACTAAAGATGGATGAAACATCTCTATGAGTAAGCACTTCGCTTCAGCAATAATAACTGTTTGGATGCTAAATATTAAAGGAATATACCAAGAAAACTGCCCAGCACAGGTTTAACATTTATATATTCCACGGATAAAAATTGCTTAAAAAACACATTGCTTTAAGGGGAGACATTATCCAAGGGAACATGATTTGGTACAGTTTTTTCAAAGAGTGTTCCTTTTTTAAACACATCTATCTGATTCATGTTGCAATTGCAAAAATCCTTTCAAAAAACAAACAAATAAACAAAAAAAAACACACCAACTGCAGAATACCAGAGAAAGAATACATACAGCCACAAGTTTGAAATCTTGTTCCATTCTGGCCAGGTTTGACCTTGATTGATTGGATGAGGTGTGTGGATTCATCTCACGTTTGCAGTCTGAAATTGCTTTTTCAATCTCAGCACAAACAGCACAATTAATGTACATCACTGCAAACTCCAAAAATAGCCTTTTGCTCTGTGAACACCCTTGACATTATGCACGACTTTAATTCAAAGGGCATCAAACAATTGGGCAAAATAGCTCTGTTAACCAAATACCAATGGAGAGGCCACTAAGACCTGGGACACCCGACCTTACCTTCACAGTGACCAACAAGGTAATAACAGTCATAATAACCGTCAAACTCCCTAGCACTACGCTCGTAAATGAAATCAATACTTGCAATCCTTAAAATGGCTCAATCAAGGACAGAGGAAAGGACAGAACAGAGGCGAGCAGGAGCTGCTACTTGGCACTCATCCCAGCCTGCTTCGAGTGAGGACATCAATAATGCCACTGTGTAAAAAAAAAAATGAGGGAGGATTGATTAAAAGTAAGGAGGCACGAAAGGAAATTGTGCAGTAAGTACAACGAGAAATGTAAAGAACACATATTGCCTTTGTGATGGAAAAGAAAATGGAGAAAGACACTGTTAATGTGTCCGTGTGCTGTGTTTGACCCAGTCTCTGAAATGTTAATGCAGTCAGAGCTTGAGAGCCAAACATGACTAATTCCTACTTAACATGGTCTTCTCAAAAGGTTGCTCTTAGTTTCTCAGTACTGTGCATTCTCTCAGGTGATGTGGCATCGCTTTCTCAGTTATGCTTTCTAAAAAGCTAGAAAACAACGCTTCTGTGTTCTGAGAAGGTAAGAAGGTAAAACATCTTTTTGAAGGTAATGTAGCACTGTGTTCCTGATCAGAAATAAACCTCAGAGTTAAGATGGATCATTAATTCCAAACAGCACATTTTCGCAAAACAAATACAAATATCACTTACTCGGCCAAAAGACAAGAATAAAATCTGTACTGTGATGCAGTGTAGAGTACCACGGCGATGCTGACATCAAAACAGTTCTCCCCCTCTAGCAGTGCTCCATCTGTACCTCTCAGTACCTTTGCTCTCTCAGTCTCCACTCGGGCTGGCTGGAAAACAGCAGCCTCAGCATGCTCTCCACTGTCCTCCCTGATGTTATCTGCACACTTGGCATCCCTTTCCACTGATCGCTAACACCGCTCTAATCGGGTCTGACACACACAGACTGTTCCCAGCATCAAAATCACATTTCCAAATAATCATATGCAAAGGCCCAGTGTTTTCAGGTGCTCACGAGCTCTAGGCGCTGGATTAACGCCATGCTACAGGCACTGGTGAGTGTCGTCAAATGCAGCTCTTGTACTGATGTCACCATTGGACCAGAAAATGTTTAAGAAAAAATTCAGAATATAAATGTGCATCCATACGAAATTTCACACATCGAGATGCATGAGGCATATACAGTAAGCACGTCATTGCTGTCATAACAAAGCCTCATAAAATAAAGCTCTTTATGTTATGTATGGTAAAGTAATCATGTCGGACCATTTCTGTTGGCCCATACATCATGACATTCTCACAGGAATAAAGTATTTTATGAGAAAATCATATGAAGACAATGCATTCCCAACGCTCAGTCCACAGACCGAACAAGCTGCAGTCATTAATAAGATAAAAATTACCTTCCATTCCCTACTCACCACAGAAATCAGTGAGTGTGTATTTAAAAGAGACTCTTAAATCCCTTCATGGATCATCTAATATAAGGCTGTACCTGAAACATAAATGTGTAAATATCCTTCGCTAATTGAACTAATGCAACTGCATAAATGGCCCATGTCCAGTCCACTACTGAAAGCTATAAGGTCAAAATCATTCACGGCTGTTGGCAGTAGCTTGAGGATCCAGCTAAGGTAAACAGATATTGCAATAGTTATGTGACCATTCTCTTTCTAATCTCTTCCTAATGAGTTAGACAAACAACAGGGAAATGAAAAATTGTATGATGAATTGCCATTTATCTACACATGATGCTAATATCAGGAGAAACATCCCATTCACTGTAACACAAAAAATATTCTACATTGTCCAAAGAGAAGTAAGTTTTCCTTGATGTGCACCCTACCACAGAAATGCTTGAAGAGCAAAATTAAATTGCTATCTGCACAGAAGTGCAAGGCAGGAGTGAACGGGAAGCACAACTGAAACTGCAAGCAGGAGTATTGAATCTCACTGACATACAGAGAATCTCCTATTGTGCAAAAGTGGACTGAATTGCCAGGCAACTCAAACCATCTCTCTTGGCCCAGAAAAAAAACAACTGCAGCAAAATGTGTCTAAAAAGCAATCTAATAAAAAAATCAATAACATTCAAAGGTCCCGAGGTTGTCAAAAGAAGGATAACAGATGTTATGGGTCAAAATGGGCACAATGATGATTGATGATGATGCTAGCATCTCCTAAAGATGTACAGTTTCTAGTAGACCCAAGTACAAAACTGAGTTATGAGCATCTGCCACCTCATAAGAGATTGAAATGCTGTTTCAGCACAATGCTTGAGATGGAGAGGGCATCAGAGTCATTAGCATTCTGGTAGCTTACTAACACACTCCCAGTCAACTTCATGAGAATATCTCACTCAACAGTCATAGATGTGGTGATAGCTACAAAATGCCCTCACTCTCCAAGCTCTGAAAATTGGGAACGTCATCTGCAAACAGGGATAAAACATGCTAGTTTGTAATTCTATGCTCACAGGGAAAATAAATAAATAAAGTAAGTAAAAAATTGATCAAGTACATTTTGAATTATTTTATTGTCTCAAATTCCAATACACAGAACATAAAATGGACATGCAGTACAGAAACACTATGCATGAACTCTTATAGGAAACTCCTGGAAGCGGTAGTGAACCTCAAATTACTGATTCAATTACCATTAATTTACGCTATAGGTGGGTTATATCAAATGGTTACAGTTTTATGCCAAAGTTTAGGCACCCCTTGATAAATAACAGATTTTGGTGATTTTGTACTTGAAAAGATGTTAACACAGTATCTCTAAGAAACAGAATAAATAGACAATAGTTTCAGCAAACACTGATGCATAGTTACTTTTTATGCCATAAATTGAACAAAAATTAAAAATAAAAACATTAATATGGCACTGTGCAAAATTTTGGGCACCCTAAGAGTTCCAAAGTCTCAGATTCTCTTCACAAGGTTTCAGACATTAATCAGCCTGTTAAATCTGATGCATGGAAACAGCTGTCATTAGTAAAATGTCAGCTGGTGTCAATTTCAAAGCTTTACAAATACCCTGACTCTTTAAATTTTGTGCACACACTTGTGGACACTCAACAACCATGGGGTCCTCTAAGCAGCTGTGTAAGACTCTGAAAATGAAAGTTATTGATGCCCACAATGCAGAAGAAAGCTACAAGATAGCAAAGCGTTGTAAGCTTGCAGTTTCCAAAGTGAGAAATGTAATTAAGAGACAGCAGTTCAGGGGAACTGTGGATGTCAAGATGAGATCTGAACGAACAAGAAAACTTTCAAAAGAGAACTGCTTGCATGCTGGTCAGAACGACAAATTTAAATCGCCATTTGGCTGCAAAAAACTTTCAGGAAGATTCAGCAGACTCAGGAGCGGTGGTGCACCATTCCACAAGACCTTCATGGAAGAGTCAGCAGAAGAAAACCTTACCTGCATCCCCATCATGAAATCAAATAGCTAAAGTATGCAACAGAACATCTACAGAACCCTGAGCAGCATTTCATGAAAAGAACACCTTGCCAACTATTAAGCATGGGAGTGGATCTATCATGCTTTGGTGTTGTGTTGCAGCCAGTGGCACGGGAAACATTGCATGGGTGGAGGTACGAATGGATTCCACTAAAATATCAGCAAATTCTGGAAGCAAACATCACACCACAAACATAAAATAATCGAAATCCACCATGAACTACCTCAAAAGATGCAAGTTGAAAATTTTGGAATGGCCATCACAGTCCCCTGATTTAACATTTTTTTTGACAATCTTAAAAGAGCTGTGTATGCAAGATGACCAAAGAATATTACAGAACTAGAAGCCGTTTGAAAAACAGGATGGGAGAAAATCACAAGTATATTAACTGAAAGCTCTAAAAAGCATTTGCAAGCTGTAATATCTGCCAGAGGAGGTGTTACTAAGTGCTGATTAAATAGGGTGCCCAAACTTTTGCGCAGTGCCATAAAAATGTTTTTATTTTCAATTTTTGTTCAATTTCTGGCAGAAAAAGTAACTTTGAATCAATGTTTGCAAATACTGTGTATTTTTCCATGTGTTAGAGGAGGGGTGTTGGTCCTGGAGGCCAGTGTCCTGCACAGTTTTATGATTTCCCTTCTCAGACACACCTGGTTCAATTCACCTGTTAATTGCCAGTCTGAGTGAGTGTGTTTGAGGAGGGAAACTAGCCAACTGTGCTGGATAGCGGCCTCCAGGACCTGAGTTTGACACCCCTGTTTGACAGTGCTGCATCAGATCTCAGGAGGGAAAAAAGAGTGAATCCAATCTGATCCTGTTAGTAACTAAATCTGAAATACCACCAGCACGTTCTGTGCTATGTATTTCTTCCTGTGGGGTAGTAGACTGACGCTCCACTTTCATATACTCATTTTAAGTGAAGCTCTTCCACCAAAAACAACTAATTTAAAAGCTTAGCAGTTTTTATCAAAGAAATATTGGATTGGCATCTATAACAGCCAGCATATTTATCACTACTGGAAAAGGTAAAATGCCAACACAAACTCACACAAAACACAAAGTTTATAATGCAATGAACATCAAAATATACGCATTTAATAACTTTATTATGATAGCCTTTTTGCTTCATTAATGCTGACTCCTAAGATGTCTCCTAACTAGTCACAGAAACTCCCCTACTAATAAAGCAAAGATGGCTCATTGCTAAAGACAGCTTAACTATGCGAAGGTCCTGAGCACATCTGTTATGCTTTCACAGCCAGATGCTGAGGAGCACTCAAGCAACAAGCCGTCAGTATGAGTCAGCTAGTAACAGCTCTTACTACCAGTAGTGAGTGTCATGAACCATGAGTGCAGACTAACCCCAGATATCTCTGATACGCATCAGATAATGACATGACTGGTGTCGCATTATGATTTCTGAAGGTAATTGGGGAAATCTCTCTTTGGCTTAATAGCAAGCACAATATTTTTGTAGATCACATATTTTGCTGCTGTAATGAACATTGCTATTTTAATACAAAGGCAAAAAAAAAAAAGTCATTTAGACCTTTTACTGTATTCTCTTCCTTTATTTTTTTGTTATTGCATTTCCTTGTATAGCCCAAGATCTAACAGTCATTTGCTTGTATGCGTGTTTATGTGCATTTGTGTATGTGACAGAAACATTTTTTACAAGAAAATATTTGAATGTGATTACACACTTCACTTCGTCTTTTGATCAACTAATTTTATTCAAATTATTTATTGTTATACCAATCAATAATAAGTTCTTAAAATGTGCTCTGAATGTGTACTGTGAAACTTTAAAAAAGGGAGCATGATGCTTCATTTGTATAGTGATAGAAAACAGTACACACAGAAAGCTCTAGCTGCTCATGCTAAATTTCACTGTGCCTAACAAGGGCATTTGGGTGTTCCAATTACTCTAGAAGGAGATTTTAATTAGTTAAGGGGGACAAAATAGTGTCTATTACAGGAACACCATGGTAGGTGTGTGTTAGGTAAGAGAAGGTTAAAGTGGGTAATACTGAAAATCATTACTTTTAATAAACTAAGCACGTGATGTATGTTTGAGAACTGTCCTAGATAGATGTGTCAGTTCAGCAAAGGAATTATGTAATGTAATGCAATATAGCTGGTGTGTGGGTGGGTAAAGCTTTGGCTTCCCCAGCTGAACAGGCAGAGAGAGTACGGCTTGAATATGGCTAAGACTGCAACAAGCTAAAGATTGTGTCTTTACTTCACTACAGAACAAAAAAAACGCATTAGACAGAAAAAACAGGTTGAATAATGTCTGACCTGTTTGAACAAAATCTTTACAGAACAAATGAGTGTATGTATGAACCTCATGTACACACACTTCAGCTCATGTCTGTGTACATATACAGTCAGTGTAGTTTTTTAGTAACTGAACAGAAACAGGTTTTTGCTCCCTTGGCTCCACCCTTCATAGTATGAGGCAAACGTTCAGAAGCGAGGGTGATGATATCACTGTGCAAACCATATTAAATGAAGTGAACAGCAGTGGATTAGACTGAAGTCTGCAATCCATAAAGCAAGTAAACCTGTACCAAAACATTATCCGATTGTGCTAAATAGCCAGTTACCTTAAATTCATAGTATTGCTATTTTTAAGTAGTGGAAATGTGGTACCTATTTTATCAGCCCTGAGATCAATACAAAAAAAAATGCAAATGAGTCTGGCAGTCATAAATAGTCATACCAAAATGTTTTACAGGGGTGCTTTGGATATTAAGCGTTACTTTCTCTGCACAATCCTTATTGTATGCAATTTTCAAATAGTTTCATGTACTAACCTGTTTTTGAGACTTGTAGACATCATGTGCTCAAACTAGAGAGGTTAATCACTATGCTAACGAGTTCAAGTTTTTTATTGTCACATGTAGTTATACTAATACAAGGCAATAGACCCCCCCCCACCCCCGAATGTGCTGTACATGCATTCAGACAATAATAGTAAGACAAAAGAAACTAATAAAATATCCAGGAAGAAGGTTAGTGATCACTAAGATGGTTGCACCACTCATGAGCGTCCAGCTATAAACCTTCTGTCAGCTCTTTGGCTCTTTGTGTGCTGGAAGTACACAACAGTTCTATTTATAAAAGGTCTGATAGCAGAGAGCCCCCTCTCAACCTATAAAAGCAATAAAACTTCTCTTACACTTTCCTACTCAGTTATCCCCAGAGATACACTCATTTTATGTAGCATTTTATTGTGGTGTAAAATATATATTATTTTTAGAAATGGAAAAGTATGCCATTTGTTTATGTCCACCAAAAAAAGCACACTGTAAACGTCCCCCGTGACAAATCCTCAGTGACAGAGCTATTCTCTAGTTTCAAATCCAAACACGAAGCATAAATCCAATAAAACTACCTTCACAAGAGTGGCTAACTTTTTAAGTATCTGTTATTTCTCAACTGTGAGTCAGTCTGTCTCCTGTTGACAGTGAATACAAGTCAAGCTCCATCCATCAGAGGAAGAGAGAGAAAGAAAGAGGGGAACAAGAGATCGAGGGAGGGATGGAGGGAAAAGAGAAAATGCTGTCCTCCGTAGCCCAAGAGGCACTTCAGTAATACAAAAATAGCTGGACTGAGATAATACTGCATGAGGATTTCTCATCTGTTTTACACAGCAGCTCCACTGAGGAAACAAAGTTCAACAGCATAAACTGCATCAGTTCACTGCTCTGTCAAATGGAAGGGGGGTTATAATGGATTTTCCTCTGCTCACTACACATTGTTTTTCATCTATCTACTTTTCTTACTTTGCACAAGGGACTTTGTCACAGATATTGATAGAATGGCCGTTTAATCCCATTATCATTTTATCTTTTTAAACATTAATTAATATGATAATCATGTCTCATTATAAGCCACAGTAAAAGTAAACCCAAGTAAGCCAAATACTCTTCTTGTACATAGTGCAGTTGTTGATATTTTTTATTTATTAGCTCATTAGCTCATGTATTAGCTCACGTCTCTACAAAAGCCTCTACAAACAAAAGTAGTACTTTAAAGACACCTGCTCTGTATTCTGCTCCTCACACTCAAACACCCTCCCCTTTCACTGGCCAACACTGCAGCCAACAAATGCAAGGGCCATTTAAGGGACAATGCATGTGATAAGAAATAATATGTTATATATCACAGCATCATAGGCTCCCAGTTCCTGTTGATCAGATCCACCACATTTCAACCACATCAATTAGTGTTTGTGCTCTTTCCCTCTGCAAAAGGGCAACTTCTACCCAGAGCTGAGCTAATTGTATGCATGGCAGCCGACTGAACACAGTATCCTGAAGCTCCCAGCCAAGATGGCTAACTCAGCTCACACATCCTGCTGATCCTGGCTCAGGTGGTCAGGTGCTGGAAGGACGCAGAAAAAGCCAGTGAGTGGCCAGGCACTCCACATGCATCTCACGGCACACTGAGAAACTGACAGCACATCAGTGGGTGGCCATAAATGATGATATCGACTCCTCACACAGCAGACTAAATAAATGTGCTGGAGTGCAGGGTGTAGGGCACAGCTGAAACTTCAGAGAAAAGTTTCATATTAAGCATTCTTGCTGCATTGACCATACAGTAATTAACTATAAAAATGTTAATACGCTCAGAAAGGAAGTTCCTAACATTGTGAAATTATCTCCAGAATTGTGTAGGTTAATAAGAGAATTGAATCAGTTACTAGCATTATGCAGTTTTCTTGATGTCAGCCAGTAACATGATTTTATAATCAAAATGTTCACATGCCAAACTTTAAATGCTAAAAATCTCAGTACAGTCAAACCTTGTTGGCTCGCCCCTATTTGTCCGGGGCTTAAATTTGGCGAGAGGTGGGGTGGTGAGCTATTGAATCGGATTCTGGCGGCTCGTTGTCTGTCATAAACAGTTGAATACCTACTAAATGCTTTTCAGTAATACGGGACTGCCACGAGTGAGACTGGTGTTAGCTATATGTGCTACCCCTACTACCTGGAAGTCGCTTTGGACTAAAGCGTCAGCCAAATAAATAAATGTAATAAATGTAATGTACCTGTTCATGCATGTTGCTGACTGTTTGATAAAGCATCAGCAGCATCATTACATGCATGAGTTACTTGGGCATGTGTTAATAATGAGAGAACGGTGGCTTTGATTGATGGTCCAGTGATAGGTCCATCGTACGTTAGTGTTGCCCACCTACCAACAGCAGCAGCAGCAGCGACTTATAGAATATAGAACAGTGGTTCTTAACCGGGGTTCGGTGAGCCGGTCTCAGGGGTTCGGCAGAGCCTCCGCCGCGGAGGTCCGGACACACGCGAATTATCGTGTA
>JBBIGC010000125.1:9794850-9806969 GCA_037576955.1 Lepidarchus adonis | reverse complement strand
TCACTATAGAGGGGTTCGGTGAATGCGCATATGAAACTGGTGGGGTTCGGTACCTCCAAAAAGGTTAAGAACCACTGATATAGAATAACACGACTTACCGTGTTCTAGGCTACAGTGCTAACACAGCTGACATTTGCATTTGTGGCGAGGGCTCGGGGCAAGTTTGGCAGCTTTAATGAGGTAAATAACATGAAAGGAAATCTGTTCTGCAGCCTGTCATGGCGAGATGCAAGTTTGGCGAGATAACGGGGTTTGACTGTTTGGGTTCAATAAACACTCTATCCTGAAACAGCTAGCAAAATGCTAACATGCCGACTCAACATTACTAACTCAGCACAACCTTACGTTATTACTACGAACCTGCTAGTTTGCGAAATAATCACAAAGATGCATTTATTGTTTAACTTACCACTCAATATATGGTATTTGTTCACAAATATTTCACCCTGCCTCAAAAATTTAACATTAACAAACAAACAAACAAACAAACAGCCATTGCTCAAAATGTGAATCAGCCTATTTATGAAAACAATAGCTGAGTATAGTTAATTATCCTTAGTAACTAAAGTGACCATATCAGTAAACGTAACTAAAAAAAGCTAGCATCGATTTTCTTAATCACGTAAACCTGTTAATAATAGCATAATTCAGGATATGAATCCTAAGAATTACAAAATAATATACAAAGGTATTTTGTTCCTCTTTCAGTGGCACAAATGGTCTCTAGATTTCTGTTTCATCTTGAATTTGACAGTGTGATTTGGCATATAAACTGCAGCAGTGCTGTTGCTAATGATGCTTGGATATTAAGCACTTTTCAAGCCTCATCAACTCAACTTCATGGTAAATACATTTAAACAGCATCTTATTATGGTAAGCTAGTCTGGCCATCATTATCAAGACATCAATTACTTCTGTGACGAGGGAATGACCTGGAAATCCCTTTTTTGCAGCATGATCTACAGACAGGTCTCGGTCATGTATCAGACTTGAGGTATGTTTTTACAAGAGGTGTTGACAAAATTGAGCACTTCAGGTTAGGAAGGTTAGGAAATGTCCCTGGTGTTCCACACTATGCACAGAGGCCATTTGCCATTTTTGAGTGTTGGGAGACAGCAGCAAGCAAAAACTTCATAAGAGCATATGAAATATTGTATTTTGTACAAGGTGAACACCCCTTTAACATGCCCATGATCCACAAAATGTAAATGAAAAAACAAAACCTGTAATGAAGCTAGAACCTATTCTGAAGCAGCACACCTTGGTCCAATCAAATCAATGCAGTCATTCCCAAGCAAGGTGCTGAGTGATTTTGATCTGCAAAGCCCAACAGCTCCTAACCAATGACTCAAATGCAGCAGCTACAGATTCCATTCCCTCTTCTCAATTTACATACACATGAACACACAGTCTTTACATGCGCAATGCAGACAATTGCTTTCTTTATAGTAACTTGCTCTTAGTTGCTTACTCGACATATTTCTATCAGGTAGATGGTGCATACTGTAGCCTACTTACTGTGGGTGGCTCATGGTGAAATCTGCAGTAGACCAGGAGAGTTCCACAATAAAATCTCCAAAATGTAAGCTCCTAGTTCTTGTGGATGGAGGTGGTCTCACTCATACCAAACCTTTGAAGATATAATAAGATAAAATCAGTAAACCATCAATACACTGACTGATAGTTATTTTTTTTTTCTACAGACATGCTGCCCTTTACATTATGTGAACTTTGCACGATTAATGGACCATTGATATGATCCTAAAACAGTTCAAATACATATCTTAAAATAAGATATTTTAAGATATAATCTTAATATATTCTGTTTCAGAAATACAGTGGGTTTTACTGAAAGCCAGACTTACATGTTGACTTGGAAAAAATAGATAGAAATAAGGCCCACTTCCTTATCAACCTACAACAATTGAATGATGAGTGCTATAAACAATGCTTTGGTTTATTTTAGATAATGTGATCAACTTTCCTGCACAGGGTACTACCTTTGTCTGTAAATTATATAAATGTATTCTAAACATGTCATGATCTTTGTGCTCAGGTCAGTCTAACCTGTGGAGAATTTCTTTTATTAGTTTTCTTTTCAGGGCTGAATATAATATGCATGTGTGAGCACCTGTGCATAGGGCTACATTCACATTTGACCACAGACCTGCCCTAGGGGAACAGGGTGCATATTACTGTACAAACAGCACATTTTCAGCACGGCAAAGCACTATCTAAAGCTGGAGCCACTGGTGCGTCACTTTTTTTTCCCTCAAGGTGCGATGAAGTTGTCAACCTCAATGTGAATGGGCATCAATAAGCGGGACAGGCTCTAGAGCTCGTTTACCACTTGTTTTAATCATGTATGTTCTGCAAGGAAAGGATTGTTTACCAAACAGCTAAGACTGAGCCCAGACTCACACCAGTTTAGTTGGCTGATAGCACAGTAGGCTGCCACTGAGGTGGAACTACCACAGGAGACAAATCAAATAAATTTGCACAAGGTTGGAAAATGACCCTACATCAATGTAATAAACAGTTAAATTGACTTGACTAATGACATAAATGGTAAGGTGTACGGCCTAATGTGAAAAGTTACATTAACAATTAGGGGCTGTAGGCTTGGACATCTGAGACAGTGTACTACCATAAAGCAATTAGTAGGTGTTCAACTGCATTTTACAACCGTATATGACAGTAAATATGTGCATTAAAAAAGAAAAAAAAAGGCAGCAAAGTAACCATGAATTTTCATAAGTCAAGTACAATGTTTTGTAAAGACGTAGCAACGTGGGACAAAATAGAACAGCATGACACACTGGACAAATCTGTTCTGAAGATCAATTACAATGACAAGATGTGTGAAATGCAAGAAAACATTAATCATGTATTAGCTACTCTGTCTCCACTCTACATCATTTTTCATTAAATTTCAAAGCCTGAAATAGTGCTTTCAAGCTGAAAGCACCAATATAGCAACAGGACAATAGTAGGACATGTCATTGCTGCCCTAACAAAACCATGTATCTCCACAACTGCTTAACAGGTTCTTAACATTTAATGAAAAATGTCATTTTATTCCAAGAAGAAATCCATCTTTTCTATTTGGTGCATCATCAGAATTAATGTAAAAGATAGATGTTGTGCTCAAGTGAGAGAAATGGCTTATATAACATTGACAATATTGTTGTTTTTATAGTAAATGCGTGTAACATAAATGTGAAAATGCTGCTCAATCAGTGAATATTTTATGAGGAGTTGAAGTGATTTGGGTTTCGTCATGTTATTTCACATTGAAAGTTACAAATGTTTGATAGAAGAATTGAGCTATTAGATGTCCATCATAAACATTTTGCAAACTTACAGTAGAATCCATTTTGGTGAGCAGAGCTGTGTGGTCATGAAAGTTGTTTCCAAGCATAAAAAAAACATTGCCATACCTATAAACAGAAGATTAAAACAGACTGTCAGCTCTGTGCTGTTGGGCACTGGTGTCCTGCATGCGTCCTCCTCTACTGAAACTTTAGCAGTTGATCACTGAAACACACAATGCCACTCTCGCCTCGTCCCCACTAAAAACGAAAACACACATGCTGTCTTTTTAGAGGAATGAGTGGGAAATTTCAAACATCTTATAGTCTGCTTTTCCTAACGATAGCCTTACTACAGCTTTAGCTTCATTCAGAGGTGACAAGAAATGATTTAAGTTTTTTTCCCCCACACGTTGGCCGATCCAAATGCAAGCAAAGATAGACTGTCCTCGAAAATGGAAGGCATGTTATGGATCTATATCGTTTTACGAGGGCCTAGTAGGTCTAATGGTTGAAGTCGGTCTTCTGATTAAAAGCATTAGCCACTAACAAGGCGAAATAGGACACGTCGCTAGGAAAGGCCAAGGTTTCCTCTCCATGTAGGAAAAGGGAAGGGGGTGGGTCGACGATGCAATCGCTCAAATAACAAGCTGACAAACGTGCACTGATTCAAGCAATAATTGGTCAAGTAAGAGAGGAGGACGAGTGGTAATTATCATACGAGCTAGAGTAGAATTAAAACAAGTGGCAGAATGTTTTGGGGAAAAAAAAGAAGAAAGAAAAACACGAACCTACCTCTTGTTTTGGAGGTGGGGGAGGTTACATTGTTGGAAGTTTAATCGTGTCTCCTTCGCCCTCGTGATGATGATGATGATAATGATGGTGGTAGTGGTGCTGGTGATGATGATGGTGATGATGATGATGGTGATGATGATGATAATGTCTCCCTAGCCGATGAGCTCAGGGCTGCTAGCCTGGGCTGCTCCGTGCACACCAAGCATCCGTTCTGCTGCTGCTTCTTCTGGATAAAAGAGGCGCGATGAAGAAGCAGCTCGAACCGCGCGGCGGTCATCGTCCGTGAAGGAGCCGCGAAGGGTCGGCGAGCGCGCGGGCAGAGAGAGGCATGGCTGAGGCTGGAGGAGGGCACTGGCACTGTGCACACGGCTCACTCTCACTGAGGGGGCTTCCCCTAGCGCTACCGTCACGCCTGGGACTCCATGCACTCAGCCAGGAGCTGTCCAGGTGCTGAAATCACCACACATCAATCCGCCGCGCACACGGGGGTTCACCTTGCTCACAAGAGCACGTAGGACCCAAACCGTCCGCGCACGTGCAAGCGTCGAGCAGCTAATACTACGTCAGGTTCGGTTATGCGTGCCCGCTGGGTGCTGTCTGTCTAATGTGACGGTTCCTCGGGATAAGCTCCACAGCGCCCACTGATTCAGAGCACCTTACTGTCGAACGAAACGCAAACAGGCCACCTGGATATCCACGGTCAAGTCTGGCCCCTCGCGTGCTAACTTCCAAAGGAGGGGAGGGGGGCGTGACGACGTCCTTCTCTCAACGTCAATTGGTGCAAGCGTTTGTCATTCAACGAGTGTTACTACTCGATGGTTAAAGGACGTATCAATCAATCACGTGAAGCACTGCTTGCCTACGTTTCTTGAAAGCTTGTTGTGATTCCACTTCCTTCCATGCCATTGACATTGTCATGCCGTGACATTGAGCTAGCCTGCATGCCTCTATAATTCTTCACAAATGACTAATGGGTCGTTATGGTGTGTGTGTGTGTGTGTGTGTGTGTGTGTGTGTAGAAGAGTGTGAGGGCATGTGTGTTGGAGATATAAATAGACCATAACATAATTTCCAGCCCCCATGTTAGATGGTACAATGTGCTTCCATGGCAGTAAGCCTAAGCAAATGCTGGGTCTTTACTATAATGCTTACCAATAAAGGAAAAATGTTATTTTTCATTTTATGGTCTGATCGGTCGTGTTATTTATGCTGCCCTACATATTTTGATGCTCATCTAGGACAAGCTCTTTCTGCCAAAATGCACAGCCATAACCAGAATCTCACCTCCGCAGCAGGGGACAGTTTCTCCTAAAACAGAAACCAGGACTAGGCATGACTGGAATGGCACCTGTTTTGGTAGAAAAAAAGATAAATCAGGTTGACACTGAAGAGCATTGAAGACACTGAAAAATGGGGTAGGATGGCAGGAGACCATAAGAAAGTAATATTTTGAATTTACTAGGTACACAATTTGCGTGGATGGATGTATGGAATGGGACAGGGCTGCCCAGTCCTATTCCCAAAGTGATGATTTGGGTGTAGGTTCTTTGGACCACACAAAATTCCATTTGGCAAATCAACCAGTCTTAGTCTTCAAATTGAACAAAAGCTTCAGCGACTTTTCAAAAGAAGACGGAGTACATTACATTGGCACAATATAAGCTGGTCAAATAAAAGACAGGACAAAATATGTAATATATTTTACTCATGATGAACACATTTGAATGAATGAAAATTAATTAATTGCCATTAGTCTGATATCGGTTACAAGACAGAAAGCCCAGTTTATTGCGTTTAGCTAATACCCTTGTTCAAAACAACCAAATCTCAAAATGTTTTAGCTTTACAAGAGTCTCCTCACTAACGGTTTTCATGCAGTAAACACACATCTGCTTGTAGTGTGACATGAAAGAAGGAATGTAAACAGGGCCCAAAGAGTTAACAAAGTTTCCATAATTCCTCACATGCCTGTGGCGTTTGGTGGACTTCCTTTAAAAATAGCTGACATAACTAAGTCTGGCATACAGAGCATGAAATGTAGTCTCAGTGTAGCAGGTCTTCACTCATTCACACCAGACTTCAGGTTCATGACTTTGAATTGGTAGGTAATACATTTCTGACCTGTGGCAGGTTTAAAAACAGATTTGCAAAAAAGGAATTTAGAATAGTGGCGTTAGTTTAAGAACTAAAGTAATGCGCTTATGAGCCAGTGACACCTTTCAGTTACATTTCTGTACTGTGCTAGTTGGCATGTTAATTGTACCATTTGAAATGTGGACAAACAGCAACCACAACATTTCTGACATGCCAGTGAAACTCTCATGAGTCTCTTCAACAAGCCAGCTCACCTACACAAGGAGAAGCAACTTACCTGGGAACTTCTCCACTCTGGTAAGTCTCTGTTTCAATGTCCTAACTATCTATATTAATACAGAAATCTTCAGACAGTAGAGGGTGTTACACCACTATTGTGAAACTGCCCTATAAAACAGACTTCATACTCTGATTTAGCTTAGCCATTTTCACATCTTAGTGAAGCCAAGTTTTTATTGCTAACATCCAAAATCTGGTTTATCTAGTCTGGAGTCCACTGAGAATTTTAGAGAAATTAAATGCCACTTAAAAATAAGGTTGGTGAACTGGGTCGGTCACAGGTGGCTTTTTGTGTGGAGTTTTTAAGCTCTCAAAAGACTTTTTGAGATTGCTGAGATAAAGAACTTGGAATAATCAGATTTTTGACATTTTAATAACTACAAATGTAAAGCGTTCAAATTATTGTCATTAATGGCTTCCTATAGAACAGATATCTTATAATAAAACCCTTGACTCCTAACATTTATTTTGTAAATTGATGTTTGCAAATAAACAGACAAAACATTATCAAATCTAATTGATTGTGTATTTTTGCTTTAAGCCTATTTGTTCAGTTTTCCCCATCTTACTTTGACTGGGTACATGCAGTCAACATTTTACCTGATGTTCCTCAATGAATTACTGGAGAACTGGGAATAATGTCTGACGTCACAGAGTTCCAACATGTCTGTTGAACCGGTGACACACAGGCACCTTATACTTTACATATAGGAGTGTGAGAGCATCATCGTTGAAGCATACAGTTAGTATAAGAGTGGGCTTGCAATTGACCCAAGACATTAGCGCAAGCCTTGCTTAACATGATTGATGCTGTTCTTGAAGTGAGCGGACATCTAGCCAAGAGAGGAAAATTCTAGAGAATGTTTAGAATATTAGAGAAGAAATTCTTCATGTATAAACTATATGGCCCAAACGGACACCTAATTGTCACATCTGTGTGAGTTTGTTGGACATTCTGTTCCATGGAGTTTTGGGGGATTTTGTATTATTCAGTCAAATGAGCATTTTTAAGATCAGACTCACTACTGTTGGATGAGAGACTAGAACAACCCTTGTAAACCTAATTGAGCTCTAGCAGGTGGTACAGCTCAGTTTGCATGGTCTACTGCTGAGCTGTTGTTACTCCTAGGTGCTTTCAATTCCCAATTACAGAACTTACAGTGGACCAGGGTAGATCTAGTTGAGGCTGATATTTCAGAAACTGACTCGAGAAGGTGCCATGTTTAAAGTCCCGAAACTCTCCAGTATGACCCACTGCTTTTAATGTTTCCAAATATTTGCAATGTTTGTCTTAGACATGCATAGTCATGTTATCTCCCATCTTATACACCTGTTAGTAATGGGTGTGGCTGAAATACCTGAACTTATATGGGGTAGGTGGTGTAGTTCTGGCCATAAATGTGTAAATATAACCAAACATTACATTAATATACACTGACGTAACCAGATTTTTAAAGTAATTTCTGTCCATCTCCATTGGTATATTCTATATGAAATGCTCACACAATGTTAAGGCCCGTTAAGGTGATTTAAAAAGAGTCCTAGCTGAAAAAGGTGGAACTAATGTGAAAATATTCACTTTGCTTTTAGGTAAAAACAAAGGATAACAACGTGAAAAGAAGAAAAAAATTTGATATTGTTAAGCAGTTCTCATGATGGCAGGTAAGAAAGAAAAAAAAAACCTTCATTGTCATTTAAATTAACTTTCTACAGTATAAGTTTCTATAAGTATCTTGGTTACGCAATATTGGTCAAAAACCTTTGTGATACAGTTAAAGCTCATCAGACGACAAAGAGAATTTAATCAGAAAAAAACAACATGGCAAAACTCTACTCAGGGTTATGTTAATCTATGAAGAGATACAGGCTGGTGGATAAACTTGCTCTTTTGAAATTTTTTTTTTTTTTTTAGAACATGGTACCCCTTGCATGGAGTCAGAGGCGTCCTATTGCATGAATGAAGGAAAATGCTTCAAAATTCCTTCAGTGTCCACACCCACCTGTGTGTAAGTGTCAGAGTACTTTGTAACAGGCTTTTCTGTACTGTGGCTGGACGATTGACAGTAACAGCTATTGAGACACTAAATAGAAAAGTAGACCTGGGTGCAGCGCTGAGAAATATTCCTGCCTTGCCTCAAAGAAAATGCAAGACATTTCAGGAAGAACTTAAAATAACAACGTACAATAATAGACCCAGAACTTAAGCTCTGTTAGTGCCCTTTCAGTTGTCCTTTCTTTAGGAGGAGAGTTCAGTCAACTGCAAGTACAAGTTCACTGAGCCTCATCTTATATCTTTTGTATGATGAATCGAATATTATTAATACTAGTATTAATAGTACTCAGTATTACTACTAATCACCATTACTTTATTATTATTATTATTCTTATTTAGTAGTAGTAGTAGTAGTAGTAGTTGAGCTAATTGATTATTACTGGGCAGTGGTCACCTGGTGGTAAAGACCTTGCCCAAAGGATCGCAGGACCAATTCCCAGCTCAAGCACCACAGAGATACGTTTAAGCAAGGTACCATCTTGCTACACTGCTCCCCTTCACTGTTGACAGCTGCCTGCTGATCCATGTGCAGATGGGTCAAATGCAGAGGTCACTCCTTGTGGTGCACTTTGTGGGATGAACTGTGCTCCCAATGACTTTCACGTCACAATTGCACAGCCATAAATGTCTACATTTCTCCCTAGAGGTGTTACTAGCCATATTAGTAATAGAGTAATCTACTGATTATTTTGTAGATCATATAAATGCAATTTTTAACAGCTAACATTTCAATATACTTTATATACCTAACATTTACAAATGTAAATATGTTTATTAGCATGATCCTGTTGGGTTTCACCACTTTCAGTGATGCTCGCAAAACTGATTTGGGTGCCCATGTGGAGCATGTTCAGACTGAAATGACCTTCAGATGCGGTTTATCAATTGCTCCATCAAGAACGTAAATTTAAACGCTTTCTTTCTTATAAATCATATATATTTCAAAAGGTTTTAGCAATTATCTACATTATATGTACCTAGCTTAAATCTATTTTAACCATGAACACTATACATTAGGCATGGGAATCGCCGGGTATCTCACGATACATTACGATATGGTCCACGAAGAAGATATCGCAATTCTACGATAATCAATATATCGACAATGACATAGTGATACATCACAGAAACACAGGGACGCATTATTAATTTACATATGCTCATATGCTCAATGCCGTTGGCTTTTATCATCCTATTACTCAGTACAGAGCACAAGTCAGAGAGCATGTTTACTCGTGTTGACTGTTTGCATGTAGCGTCATCAATTGCTATGAAACAAGTGTGGAAATAGACACAGAGATACGGCTGCCACACAAGAATCCATGGTCTGTTGTGTCAATGAGTCAAATTGGCAGGGAATGTTTATTAATTAAAATATTTATATTGCTGTCTGCGTATCAGTTTTCGGGTTGCGCGAGCAAGGACGACGCCAAATCAGTATTTTGTAACACCCCTACTACACATACAGCATGACCCCCCCCCCCTCTCCATCCGCCCAATAAATAAGAAACATTCAAGAAACATTGTTATTTAGAACCAAGTTCCCTACAGGTCTGAAATAGAACATATTATTATACTTTGTCAGCTTTAACACTAAAGATGGTTAGGTTCTCTTTTTAGGGATGCTTTGGTCTGAAACAGTCGTCAAAAAACCCTGTTCCTACCTTTTCCTACCAGCTGCAGCACAAATCTAGCCCACCTGATCCAGCAACTGAACAAGTAGACTGGTGATCTCAATGAAGTGAGGACTCTTTAGGAATCGCCAGGAGCAGCGTGGGTGATCAGTGTTCTAGACAGAAGTAAAAGAGAAGTCAGTCTACAGTTTTAAGCGGAGACGTGATGGGGTGGGGGTGAGGAGGGTTAAAGTCATGCTGTATGAACCAATTAACTTTCCTGTCCTCACAGGTGTGGAGAGAACTATAAAGGTAGTCGATGTGAGCAGTTCCAGCTGCTAAGTTTTGCAAACAACAGCGAAGAAACAGGCATGATTGCTGCTGTGATCATCATCCTCATCCTCATCCTGGTGATGCTGGCTGTAATCATCTACTATGTCTGCAAGTGAGTGAAAAAAGTCAATTTTGATGGAGTTAAGGGGTAAAATGCACAGGCCTTGATGCAAGTCATCTCTCTTATAACTCCACAGCTTGCATATTACTTTCTGAAGAGTTTACAGTAATGACTGAATAGCAACCTGTAATTTTATAGGTTCAGGTCTCACAGAATGTGTTCTGCTTTTTCTCCCAGAATGAAAAGGAAAGCAGCCCAAAATACAAAACCGCAGCCCAAAAAAGAAGAGCAGTATTGGAAGGTGGAGAGTAGAGGTCCAAAGGATTTACCATGAGCAGCATTAAGCACTATATGAAAGGAATACAATACTGATCTTAATTTAAAGTAATATGACTTTCTGGCATCCTTAGTGCCTCATATGTATTTCTGAACAACGCCCTCTGGTGGAAGCGTTGAACAATGCACAATGAGCCCCTTACTCCTCTGCATTCAATATTTTTTAATATTTAAATTAAAACTTGTAAATATTTTTTTTCGCTACCTTTAAAGTGAAAAACATTGAAATATTTAAAGTAAATATAACAGCAGTGCCAGAAGACACTCCAGAAATTTTATAAAAAGTATAATAACATTTCACATGAAATGACCAGTCTACTTGTGACCCACTGCCAGTATATTTGAAAAGAAAAAGCAGAGATGCAGGACAGCACCAATTTCGGGATTATAACATTTCGCATACATATATAATAATTGTAACACTTCAATTGATCAGCCAACAGTATGACAATATGTTTGTAGTCTACTCCATATGTACACTCAAGACAGCCATTCCGAAAGCTATTCATTACATTAGATATTAGGTCACTCAAACACCCTGTGAATACAATGCTTTGTAATAAACTATACTTTTGTTCTTATCATATAAAGAGAAAAAAAATCTAACAGTATTAATGTACACAACCTGTGTAGTATGTTCATTGCTCCAATTGTCAGGATAATAAACAGAATATATACTTATTAAATCGGACAATAGCTCTGCTCATGAGGTATTTGCAATGGTTTAAATACTGGTTGTCCTTAAAAAGCAAATTCCAAATACTAAAAACTAGAAGAAAGGTGGAGGGCCAGTGCCAACAGTTTAGTAGATTCACACATCAAACACACCCACTAAACCTGCCGATTAACAGGCGAGTTGAACCAGGCGTCTTGAGCATGAAATTCAGCATATTGTACTGGACCCTCCAGAACTTGAACGGCCCAACCCTGAAAGATACTCATTACTGACCATATGCATTGTGTTAAGAGTTCTATATTGTGCCCCAATTTGCTCATTGAGGTCTTTAACCTGTAACTAGCAAGTGCAAATCACTCTGGATGTGTGTTATATTGATACTGATGTCTGTTCACCTTCTTTTTAGTCAGTGTGGTAGGCATGAACACAAATTTCAAATATATGCTTTCTGTGTTCTCCAAGAATGTATTTATTTACAATGTACTCGACTTACGAAAATTGTTATGACGCTGCCTCAAACCCTGGTTTTTTCTTCTTCTTTAAATTTTTTTTAAATAAAATATTTTTT
>JBBIGC010000125.1:9782115-9794753 GCA_037576955.1 Lepidarchus adonis | reverse complement strand
TTTATCAGTACATTGCAGAAAATAATGAACTTTATCACAATATGCTAATTTTTTGAGAAGGACCTGTATATATATAAATAAAAAAAGACATTTTAGAGTGGGGGCAAAAAGCCCCTCGGCACCCTTCTCCACTTTAATAAGAGGCATCTAGATGTTTGATTTGATCACTGAAAATTGTTTCCACAAAAAGAGAACGATTATAAGATACAATGTTAAATTTTAATAAACTCATTTAGAAATTGTTACTATTGGTGTTCTCAGTCAGACGCCTGAAAGAGTCTCCATCTAGTGGAAATAACTAAACACACTGCCTTTTCTTTTGGCAAAGCAAACTATACAGCAATTTATAAAGCTTTATATTTCCAAAGGCTTTTTATTTATAACTTCATTTTGAAAGGTATATGTGACAAAAATGATTAATTTACTGTAACTGTAAATAAATAATGTGACTAATGTACAAGATTAACACTAATTTTTATTTATCAGACACCAATCAATAGTTTTGCAGAGGAATAAAAGTCAGGAAATAAAGAAGAAAACATTGTAATAAATACATTGGTCACATGATGTACAAACATTATTCAGATCAGTTAAACAAATGCAAATAAATGGCACTAACATTAAAAATGTGTGAATGGCTCTTGCTGATAATGCATACAGCACTGTAAACAAAGTGCACAAGCCAGACATGATGCACAAGTGCTTTGATTTCACTTTACCTGTCTTTGGCCTTCTCAAACTCAAGGGCAATCTTCAGTGCAGTAGTATTGAGGCTTACAGACTGCATATTAGTGAGGATAGCCACCACAACTCCCTGGGGAGGAGCTGGTCTCTGTTCTGGGATCTTCAAAGACTCACTGGGTAGCACCAACAACACACTACTTGCTCCCACTGCACCTCCAGTGTGCGAGACATAATGCCTGCGAATGCGACATTGTCCATACTTCTGCTGCTTATCCACAACCAGCCACGCCTGAGCGTACTGTCCATCTTTATCCCAGGAAGCCTCAGTCTTATCCACAGGAGCCCACATGGCTTTAGCTGTTTGGCGTTTTAGAAAGCCTGGCAGGAGTCTACTACTAGTGTCCTTCAGGTCTGCTATCTGATAGCTGTAGAGCAGAGCATTCCCAAACAGCAGCAGATCACCTACCGTAGAAAGAAAGCCACCTCCAGCCCACTTGTAGGAGTTGTCCACATAGGGGCAGTTTACTATGCGGCCCTTTTTATTGAAATGATAAAACCTGCAGCAAAGCAAACAACACTTATGACAGAAAAAATCCTTAACCCTCAGGTAAACGATGTCATCATTGTTAATCTAAAGCAGTATGTCGAACTTCGGTCCTGGAGGCCAGTGTCCTACACAGTTTGTCGAATTCCCTGCTCAGACACACCTGGTTCAAATCACCTGTTAATTGCCAGACTGAGCGAGTGCGTTTGAGGAGGGAAAATACCAAACTGTGCTGGATACCGGCCTCTAGGACCCGAGTTTGACACCCCTCATCTAAAGGATCATTTTACATTAACTGCAATTAAACTAATATGAAAGCAACATAGAAACATGAGTCAGAACAAATTAATTGAGGAGTCTTAAGATTTTAAGTGATTAACACTTGCCCCTTGTAAAACTGGTGGCCAAATTTGAAATTATATTCAGCTATGCTCACCCCAGCTAAAATGACTACGGAATTGAGAGCTATGATTTATCTTAAAAACAACAACAACAAAAAATTATCAATGAGAAAAACATGCTCCCTCCCTCCCTATGGAGAAAGGAAAAAAAGAAAAAGAAGGCTCTGCTTACTTGGAGCGGTTGTATATAATAGGGTCATTTTCATCCGCAACTGTGTTGATCATGCCAAGTTCACGGAACATCGTCTGCATCAGGTCCAGAAAACGCTGGTTTGCTGCTCTCTCCAGTACAGCACTCAACAGTGTGAAGGCGTGTGTAGAGTACAGGAAGGTAGAACCTGTAAACCACAGCACAGTCATATGCTACTGCATGCATCTAGCTAGAATCTGCACAAAATAAATTCTGATCTGAAATGCTTAAAGTGTTTTCAGTTTGCAATGTTAATTTCAAAAGCTCCATGTAACTGTATTGTATTGTGACATGTCTCTATTGTATACCAGTGATTGTATAAATAAAGGTCAAGGCTTCAGGCGAACCACAAAGGAAAGATTTAACAAGCAGCATTAACAAAATAATTCATTAACTTTCCTTACTTTACGGTCAGTGCTTTTCAAACAATTACAAACGATTCTGATAAAAAAAGAAGGCTACAAATGGTGGCTGTTCACTATAGTGTGAAGCAAGGGCTTGTGACAGAAAATGTAAATGTGACTATAATGCATGTATTCCTAATTTAGGGTGAATTGTTATTGATAAATTTGAGTATGATGTATCACCATGTACAGTGCCTAGGATTCATCAAGCTGCTTAAAAGCTATAATTTGTCCAAACACTGAATGGGGACATCAGGGACTGGCTGCTAATAGCAATGCTTGTAAACGAAGTGCACCAGCCTTAATGGGCTAGAGGTTCATGATGTGCAGAATTAAAATGTATGAATTTATTATACAGCTTCCTAGAAAGCTCACCAGGTTTGAAAATAAGTGGATCATCCTTGAACAAGTCCAGCGCCTGGATCACATTCTCAAAGCTGTTTTTGAGGTAGTACTCTTCTTGCTCAAACTCTTTCTTCCGTTGGCCTGGTTTGGCATCTTTGCCCTTCGTACTGTTTTCCTCTAGTTTGGATTTTTCTTTGTTCTCAACAGTGCTCAATTCTTCTTTCTTCTCCAGTGTCTTCAGAAGACGCTTTGCTTTCTCCTTCTCTTCTCTCACCTTTTTGGGGTCTTTTTCATAGTGACGGATGCCACTCAAGTGAGACAGCAGCATTCGAGGTGTTATTGTGACCTGGTTTAAGGACACAAGAAAGCAAATGCCCCCCAGTTTACCCTGCTGGCTGATTAAAACATGTACTTCTTTAATATTTTCAAATTAAATGCTACTTAAAATGTACATTTTCAAAAAAATACTAAAAATTGTTTAATGCAAACAAGGAGCATATGTTTTTCCTTACATCCTCCCCCTCAAACTGTTTTTCTGGAAACTCTGGAACATATTTTTGGACAGGGGCATCTAGATCCAACTTGCCCTCCTCCCACACTCGAGCAACAGCTGCCGAAGTCAGAGGTTTACTGATGCTGGCTATTCTCATCACAGTGTGTGGACCACACGTCACCCTGTTCTCCAAATCAGCATAGCCTAATCCTACAGAAAGACATTGAAATAAAAAGTATATGATACTATAGAAATTTCTGAGAAGTACAGCTCTGACAGAAATAACTGAATGATCTATACCTTCACACCAAACTTGGGTGCCATCAACAGATACCCCAATTACCATACCAGGAGCTCCAACCTCGTCCTGCAGTCACAGACAGGGTGTAGAGCATGTGATGTTATATTCTTGTATATTACCTCATATCATGACATTTAAATAAATAAGATCAAAACTATAAAAGAAAGTGAAATGAATGATGGAAAAGTAACGCAATTCTCCCGATACCTGTACCTTTACACGTTGCACCAAGTCTCGACTCGTTTCTATTGCAGCACTGTATTTTGAGGTAATGTTAATATGAGTTTTTTCTGTTTTTTCCGAATCACACTCACAACGTTCATGACTGTAGTGATTTTTCAACCCCAGAGCTAAGAGAAAACCTGCTCCAATGCCTAATATCCAAAACTTTCCACCCTTAAAAGAGTGGGAAGCACTTCGGTCTTCTGTCAAATGTCTTCTCTGATGAATCCTAACAGCTCTCAGTTTACTCAGCGGACTCTCAGACTTCACACCAAGTGCCCACATAGAGGAGAAGGAGGCTGTTTTCTGAGGGCAGTATTTACACCTGGAGCATATGAGACCCTGTGACAAAAATAAAAGTCGCGACATCGTTACTGTATGACAAATTAAACTCCGACGCTAAAACGCGTATGAAAATGAAATGTTTAGTTTCCTTCTCTTTTCCCCAGGCAGGTTTGTTTATCACCGAGAATTAAAAAGGGCTACATGAAGTCGTCGGCAGACGTCGTCGTACAGCCTTATGGGTAGGCCACATTCCAGTGCAAACGTTGTCAATGGCTGCCAAGTGAATAAAAAATATATAATCTTAAAGTAATTAAGTCGTAATTTTTCTGTAGAAAGATACTATCCGTTATATCAATATATCTATCTTGTTGGGGTGGGAACGTGGGATGTGGGGCGGAGTATAAATTAATCGGACGCCTACGGACTTTTACTTTGAAAAATAAAATCACATTAGCTTTTTCAATGCAGAGGCAGATGTTAGGAAGTGAGATTTTCCCTTTCCATTTGATATCAAACGGTCAAATCCTGACACCAGTACTCACTCAATACTGCTAAAAGTTTCTTTGTTTCTACATTCTGTTGTTTTTTTTTTTAATGTGTACCCTAAAGTTGTATTTGATAGCCTTGCAGTACCTGATTGTCTGTCTTTCCTTTACATTCATTTATTCAATAGATGTTTTCGCATATGAACATAAGACATTCAGTTTAATAATAATTAAAAAAGCTATTGAGTTTAATGCATAAACCAAACAAGTACCAGTCACATGAGATTAGTTATGTTTGCTTTCTCTCAGTATTTTCCAATTACATTTACCGTAAGCTGCTTTTAGATAAAGACCTATTTTAAATGAATACAATATCTACTAACTCTCTTCACTTCCTGTCCTGATAGATGCTGATTTTGTCAAAGATTTTTGATTTTTTCAAAGGTACTTTTTCATTATTTTAAAGATGTAAAAAAAAATGTTTAGGCTACTCTGGTGTCAAAACGTTCACGTCAAGATCAGTTGTCAGAAAGTAATGTGGAGCAGTGGAATCTACCCACCACTAGCATTGCAGCAGCAACCTGGACTGCGTATCTGCTGTCTTCAAGCTCATACTTGGGCCATTACAAAGCTACTGTGAAGCTGCACTTCATTCATGAGCTGCAAAAGATGTGCCACCATCAAAACAACAGGAACCTGTGGAATATTTATAATTATTTCCAAAGAGCAAGGCCAATTTTTCTATCTTTTTCCATGCTGACTATTTCTAGCCAAGCCAAAAGTATCTGATTGTTGTTTTTTTTTTCAATTGAACATCATACATCAAAAGTTATGCAATTTTTATATTTTACAATTAGCTATATAAAGGTCTTCCCACCCATGACTCCACTATGATCCCAGTGACCGGTCACATGAGAAGGTGAAAGCAGCCAAACCTGTTTGCATTGGGTTCTGGAGACCATTGGAGAACAGGCCAAAATTCTGATAAGCTTTCTACTTCTGACCTTGCACCATTTATCCTAGAAACAGTTAGCAAATTATTTGCTGTGTTACACTTGAATGTGTGATCTTTTTTGATGACTAGGCCACTGTCTGCTACAAGCATTAGGTGAAACCGGTGATATGATGTCAGAGGTGGGCAGTTTAAATGTGCTCGTTTAATACTGATTCACAAACACAATGTAAATGAACTTGATGTGTCATTTATGCTTTTTTCTTGAAATGTCATCTCCTCCCCTGAACCTGGATAGCTAAACACTTGAAGCTGCATTAAATAAGTACACATTTTCCAAGCACTAGAAACAAGGTCTCTTCTAGCACATGCTTGCACAGTAGCCTAAATGTAATAAAGGGAGCAGATGGATAGATTAGCGTTTGTTGTTAGGCAACAGCCACTCTGCTGAGGCCTGGCTATCAATGGCACAAACCACAGGGTGGAAGATAAAGCCTCTGTGTGAAGTAGGCCTTCATAAAGAGACAAAAAGAGGTAAAATACAACAGAGTTGCTGTGTTTTAACTACAAATCATACTCTACACATATGGTGAATTCTTCAAACATCATGAAAATGACTTCCAGGCTTTAAAAATTCTGAAGGGTGTGGATTTATTTATATTCATTAGCTTTGTACATTTTAGATATGACATACATTTAATACATCTACATTTAAAATGTCTTTAAAATGAATGAGGCACAACCAAATATGATTTAAACATTTTTCAATTCAAAACAGACATTTCAAACCATACAGGTTTTACAAACAAAAAACTGCCAAAATTAATTTTAAAAGATAATGCTGTCTGACATTTTGCAGTGAACATTCAGAAAAGAAAAAATAAATAGACACTATAGATGGGTCCCTTTCTGGCCAGGGCTACTACTGGCACGCAAGTAAAATCTAAACCAAATTAATGTATACAGTCTAGGATTTACTCTCGAAAAGCTACAAACTGTTAGACGTTTGTCTTCACAGTAGCACCAGTGTACATATAGGCAACCAAATCCAATGCACACTTTGAAGGAAACTTTAAAGTTAAAAAAAAAATAATAATAATAATTTTTGAGTCATTTTAAACTTGGCTTAAGACTCAGCCTTGTCAACAATTACAACTACGTGCATAAATTGAGGATTAAGTGCAAGTTCTGCAAACTTTGTATTTTCTTTTGAAAAAATGACAAAGTATGTGCATTACCAGAGTAAAATGAACAAGTATCAGAATATTACCTTTAAAGAGGTGGAAAACTTAATTTGTAACAAATGGCACACGTTATGCAATCTGATAACTTGTCAGAAAGGAAAAAAAAATATCACTCAAAAGTTACAAAATGCAGACACCATTACATGAACAGGCCTTTCACATATTATTCAACTCCAATAGAGTCTGTTCCAACATCTGGTTCATATCGAGGTTCTCTTCTTTAGCGTGTGACAGTTTATCTGTTAGAACATCAAGCGTTAGAAGACAGCATTAATACCATTGGTGAACAAGTATGATATGACATGCAGAGGTACTTCAAGTATTCAGAATCCCAACAAATACACTCCCGAGTAACAGCTTAAGAGTTGACAAATAAATGAACAACCCGCTCATTCAATCTGTTCAAGACTCGTTCCTCTCTAGAATACAGAAGAGGAACTCAGAGACAGGACTCTGGCACAGTGACCATGCAAGACAGAGCACTACCTAAAGGCAACAGTCTGTCTCCGTTTACTAAAGACATGCTTAAGCAATAGTGCAGAATAACACATTGACACAATTATGTTAAATATGTTATTATTAATACTGTGGATAGTCTTAAATACACAGTGTCTGTAATACACATTATAAAATGTGAGTGTTTTGTTAAAAATTAAACAAATTCACACTAGTTAGTCCTCATTCAAGGCCAGTCTTAGATCATTAGAGAGAAGACGGTTTTTCTCAAGTTGCTGGTAGAGGTGGTCTGTGCAGTCAGGCAGCAGGTTAGGAAAAGAGAAAGACAGAATGAAAAAAGATAAGGAAGAATAGCTGGAGAACAGGAAGATGAGTTAGTTCATATTTGATGGACTGTACCTGGCTAATGTAAAAAGAACATTTACAGAATTTATAAAATTTAAGTATATAAAGAGCTGATGAAAAAAAAAAACATGTAACAATCTTGCTTTCTCATTAAAACAAATAAAGGACTTAATGTGTGTGTGAATAGTAAACTACAAACAAATTCTATTATGGAGAATGTTTTCCCATGTCTTTGGTGTGTACATTTCACTGTATGTTCTACTGTTATTTCCTTATAAAGATGAAAACTCTGGTTGCCCATGTAGTTACCAAGTGTGTTTTCTAAGAAAAGGTGAGAATGCCCTGAATGAGCCTGTCTTTGCTGAGCAAATGTCTATCAGCACGCCACACTGTGAAACATTTTAAATGCAAACAGACCCTCAAGTACAAGTAACAAATATGGACAAAAAAATCTAGTTGTCATTTAGTACTGAAATTTCAACATTTGTTTGCTACCCTCGCTGATGATTTTCACTGCTGGAAAATTATGCTTTTAATCCATTTGATGTTAAAGCAATTCCTGGCATTAACCTTAAATATCCTTTTCAGCCTTATGTTCATCTTATTATTTATTCTAAAATTTTGCCTTGAGTGAAAAATGTCAGTATCTTTAATCTTACAAATTCTCAAAGTGCTGCTTCATTTGTATTTATGACCATTAATGTAATGGCCTCAGTCTAGTCTCTTCAATACACCAACACACAGGCACCGCAGAGGACTTTGAGGAAAGGTACAATTAACTCAAGCATTTGAATGAGAGATAAAAATGAATTTTCCTGTATGTAAATTCTGCCAAGCCACACTGGATAAATGCACTTACACACAGATACATAGATAAACTAACTAAAATTATTTATTAGAACTATAACTGCATTACCAGGCTAATACTATACCATGAGAAGTGAATTAAATAAAATTCATAAGGGAAAAGCAGGGCATCTTGATTTTATTACACCCACTCAAAAATAAATAATAGCACAAAAGAAAATTCAAATAAAAAATAAAAGGAAAAAAAGTAAATAAAAAGGACAAAAGTGAAGGAGATACAGTTTTACATAGAAGGAAGAATGTTTATTTTTTTTACACAATGCAGAAAGAATCAAAGGTTCTGTACAAGAGAGGAAAAACAAACCAACAATGATGGATAAGGGTCCACAGGAGGAAGAGGGGGGGGGGGGGGCAGAAGAGAGGGGGACAAAAGACTGGAGAGAGCAGAATGATGCTGCTCAGCCGGCAGGAGGCGTCTGATGAAGTGTAAACAATTTATCTGTGCAGGGAAGAGGAGCAGAGAGAAGGTAAAGGGCCTCCATTTGGGGCTGAGAGGACACACAGCACACACCAGAGGGGGCAGTGAGGGGGTACTGCAAAATCAGAGGCATTGCCCAGGTGGATGAGGGGGAAATCTCAAAACCAGCTCAAAGCAGCCTCAAACCTCAAAAAACTTTAATGAGAGAATGATCTTAAGCTCTCAGAAATAACATCTTCCATTGGTTGATTCAAAAGCAAAAATATTCAATACAAGATACATACAAGCTGTTTGTCAAGTGTTGTACTTTAAAAACAAATGCAGAACACTCTGCAAATGAGGCTGCCAAAAACATTAACCTAAATCACTTGGTCAAACCCAGTTAGCTCGCCTCCGTTATGCCAACAACCTCGCCATGAAAGGCTGCAGAACAGACTACCTTCCATGTTATATACCTCGGTAAGCTTCCAACCTCCCCCCTCGCCACAACGTTCAATATGTCCAGTGTATGCATTTCTCCAGCTATAGCTCACCAAACTTGGGTCCGTGTTAGCACTGTGGCCTAGAAAGTGCTAATTCTATAGGTCGACTGCTGCTGCTGCTACCGCTGCCTCAGTTTTCTTATTCTTAACTCATGCCCGATTAATTCATGCATGTAATGATGCTGCAGAGGTTTTATTACTAGCCGGCAACATGCAACATGAATGAGCAGCACGTATCTAGTGAACGCCAGTCTCTCTCTCGTGGGAGTCCAGTATTAACGTAAAGCATTTAGTAGCCATTCAACTACATTCTACTGCCGTATGACAGACACCAAAAAAAAAGGAGCCAGTGCCATAACCACAAAGCCCCATGATCCGTTACCACAGTTCGCCACCCCCACCTCTCGCCACATTTAGGGCCCAATGGGGGCAAGCTAATGGGTTTGACTGTCTACTGCCTTCTAGAAGACAATTCTTCACTGCTGTAGGCTTAGGCCCATCACATAGCATAAAGTATGGAAAGTAATCTAATCTGCACTGACAACCAAGAAAGGTGAGTAAACAACACATTAGTTGTTCATGTAAGCCATGTATAACCTGAACAGGTAGTCTTAATATTGCAAAGAAACGCATTTCAGACTGCAAAACATTTTTAAACACTCACCAACAATTGTACTATATTTAGTTTGTACCTGATCGTGCACATGAGAAAAAATGCTTAGGATAGAGTTGAAAAACAGCTTGAGTACCTTTACTGGCCATGGAGAGGAGCACAAAGACACTTAGCTGACTTACCCAACAGCACACAGGCCAATCCTAAAGTGGCCTAGTGGACACTGTGTCACCTCAGTCTCAAATGCAATGGTGAACTGAGTTGCAGGGAGCACACTTTAGAAACAGAGGTAGTAAAAGTAGAAAATGTTAGTAGCAGAGGAGCTACCATAATCAGAGAGGGTAAACCAGGGAGGAAACACACAGGAAGTAACCAAGCACAGTTTTCACTGAAACGCTTCCCTTTCAGCTGTGCTGCATTTCAGAAAACTGCTTACATGCTGTATGTCAGAGTTAACGAGGAATTATGCTTACATTATCATAATGTAACCATTTTACATAGCTTGGTGTAATTCACCTTTCCTCCACAAATTAGAAAGGATTACTTAAAAAGTAATACAGTGGTTATAGTACAAACAGGTTGAAAAAATTAACAGTGCTACTATACACTGCTTCCACAAAATCTGGCTTCCCTGTTAACCATCTTTAAATTTGCTCCAGAACTGATGAATTTCACCCAGTGTAAAATTCATAGCCTTTGCCACAGGCTAGTAAATCTAACCTGAACAAGACTAGAGGAGCATTAACAGGAGCCAATGATCTTGTCACAGAGATAGCAGGACATTGCATGAAAGGGGATGTAGTTGGTGAACAAAAGTCACAAGGCACAGTCAGAAAGATCTAGTGATGAGCTGAAGGTCGAGTAGAACAGGTGAGGGGGAGGTAAGGTTGGGCAGGCAGAGACACAAGCAGGCACAGCGCATGAATTACATTGAAGTCATGTCGTTGAGAGCGTGGTCCAGCTCTTCGCTGATAGCTTTGTACTTGAGTTTCTGGGCATACAGCTCATCTATTGGAAGTGTGTGTAGAGTGTGTGTGTGTGTGTGTGTGTGTGTGTGTGTGGGGCGATGCAGTAGATATGGAACAAGAGAAGTGAGGAGGTGGGGAAAGGGTGAAGATTCCAGTCCATCAGGAAGACAGGCCCGAGAAAGACAGATGACAGACAAAAAGACAACAAAAGAAAAGAAGAAGAATGGAAAAGTAACAACAAAATTAGAATGGAATAACTTAAGAATGGGGTAGAATCAAAATGAGACAGGCTTGGGTGACCAATATGACAGAACATCATATAACACTCAATAATAATGGTATAGTATAATATAAATTATAGTATTAGTAATAATAGTATTCTAAAAGTTATTATAGTCATATTGCACATTTTTTACTTATCACGCAATATATGTACAAAACCATGATGCTATTTTCAGAACCCTATAATGACAAATTGTGTTAACATACTATTTTCTTCTTTTTGCATAATTAATGCGTCTGTGAGTAGGGTTTGAGTATTTTTGGGCCTTTGAATTGAGTTTGTGTCGATTTAATATTCAAAGACCACAAAGTACAGCTTATATCAGTGGCATAAAATTTAAAATGACATGAATAGTGTTTATCGAAGTTATTTCTGGGACAAATACATCGTCCAACAAAAGTGAATCTGACTTATATTAGGCCATGTGAGATTGCTTAAGAATAATACCTCACAATTCAGAGGCTTTAACTACAGAGGCAACTTTATGGGAAATTCCTTTGCCTACTCTACTAACACGTCATTTAGATCCATGATTTCATATCACCAGAGTCGATATGACACTTGACACAGAGCAAATATTCCACTCAGTCAGAGTGCAACAATTATGAAAATGACATTGGATGCATGAATAACCAAATGATTGGGACAAAGAGCCAATGAATGCCTCCTCACTATTACGTCGCTATAAAACTCTAATCAGGCAGAAGCAGTGCGTATAATCACCTTCCAAAAAACTATTACACTGTTGAGTCATAGAAACCTTGTCCAAAGTCCTAAGACCGACTAAATGAGGGAAACGTCCATCAGAGAGAAGATAAAGAAGCTAAATGAAGGTCAGAGGGACAGTTTTATAGAACAGAAATGGAAAGTTACAAGCACCAGCAATGATCTTCTGAGGAACGTGTGAGCACAAGGGCTTAAAAATAAAAAGCACTACTAAAATAAACAGGCAAATCTTCACTAAAGAAAAAACCCTCAAAACAAATAAAAAAAACAAAAAAACAAATAAAAATCATACCTTCCAGGTCATCAATGGTCTTCTCAAGCTTGGCTACTGATCTCTCAGCAAACTCAGCACGGGTCTCGGCCTAAGATTGAAGTAGACAATCCTTAGAATTCAAACAATTGGGTAGTTTACAAATACACACCTGTGTGTAAAGTCCTCTGATGATCGCTATAAAAACTCACCTCTTTCAGTTTGTCAGTGAGGACCTTGATCTCCTCCTCATATTTGTCTTCCTTCTGAGAGTACTGTAAAGGTAAAATGAGGGCAAACATCAGCAGCCACAACAGCATCTGACAACAAATACCAGCGCTTGGATCATCCGTTGCAACATTTTACGCATTAACAAACCGTCAGTACATAATAAAAGCTAAACCACCCATTACACTGCACACTTTAGTTTTCCTTCCTCCCAACACACGTGATCCAACTACTCAACACCATCATTGGGGAACATCCAGCATGAAGCTTGGGAAGAACTGAACTAGATAGATGAAGGAGATGGTATGTGTGATGCCTAGTACGTACGTACACACACACACACACACACACACACACACACACACACACACACACACACACACACACACACACACTGAGTATGTTAAAGCTGTATATAATATAAATATACAATATACAATATATAGTAATTA
>JBBIGC010000125.1:9771836-9782015 GCA_037576955.1 Lepidarchus adonis | reverse complement strand
ACACACACACACACACACACAAACACACACACACACACACACACACACACACACACACACACACACACACACACAGCTGAAAGAGAGGGACATGGGGCCTGGTTCACACAGGCAGCACACATACCTTCTCAGCCTGGGCCTCCAGAGACTTCAGGGTGTTGGTCACAGTTTTCAACTCTTCCTCAAGCTCAGCGCATTTGCTAGTGTTTTACATAACAGGGAGCAGAAAAGAGGGAGAGGAAGGGGAGAAAGAGGAAGGGTAGAAAGCATAGCAAGAGTGAGATGATGAAGTCAGGAGATTGAGAAAGAGAGAGAATAGGCAAAAGACAAAGAGACAAGTAAGGAAAGGGGAAAAAAAAACAAAAAAAACTAAAATCAATAAAATAAGGGAGAACAATGGTGAAGGGAATCCCCCTGCCTCCAAACAAAGCAGGAATGTTCCACTGTGACTACATTAAGCAGAAAATGGGAACAATGCTACTCTGTATCATTTCTTCATGCATGATGAAAATAAGTCTTCCATGTGGAGCATTCAGCATGCAGCATTCCTGCTAGGTTAGATGGGCCAAACAGTAAAATTTAAGAAAAAAACACAAAAAATACATAATAAATGGGGCAAACGAAGCAACAGAAGGTGAAGCAGAACAGACAGAAAGCAGGAGAGTGAGAAGGCCTAGCCTGATGAGGATGTTAGTTGTGTAAACCTAATGAAGGGTGTCAGTGTGCAGTACCTGTCCTTCTGCTGCTTTTAATGACTTAAAGGTTTGGTCCAACTGTTTGAGCTCTTCTTGTAATCTTCGCATGTGTCTGTTAGTGCGTGTATACAGCACAAGGCCATTCCATACAGGGAACACATGCAAGTTAACGGTGCATGCAAAAAAAGAGGAAGCATTAGAAATTTGCAATCAATTGTCAGGAAGTCTTCAGATTCATCGAGTGCCAGAAAGTGCCTGGCTGCATGGTGCAAATCTAGACATACATGCGTGATACGTAGCCCAATTGTGTGAACCCGCAGTGGGGTGGCTCACCTCTCAGACAGCTCTGCGCGCTCCTCCGTACGCTCCAGCTCACCCTCAACAATCACCAGCTTACGAGCCACCTACACAACCGCACATCACACATGTATTGCTCATACACATGGGAGAAAATGTGTGAAGTAACAAACTCACACACAATAGGTCAATGAAGAACCAGTGGCATAAACAAACTAAGCCGTTTCAAGTAGACACAAAATGCCCTGGATTTAAGCACAGTGTAAATTAATGGTTTGTGTGAGTGGGCATAAAGCAGCTGGTAAGCTGAAGAACTCACTTCCTCATATTTGCGGTCAGCCTCCTCGGCAATGTGTTTGGCTTCTTTGAGCTGGATCTCCTGCAGCTCCATCTTCTCCTCATCCTTCAGGGCCCTGTTCTCAATGACCTTCATACCTCTATAGAGGAAGAGGAAGAATGGAACAGATGAAGGGTGAGAAAAACAGATGATGAGGGATGCACATAAAGTCATGTTAGTCATAACATTTTTCCAACATTATATCTACCAAATACACAGCATGCAGCCAATTACCACTGTTCCCTGTACTTAGAAATGTTCATTTAAAGATACAATTCTGACAGCACTCAGCTGACTGTGGTATGAGTGTGTGTAAATCTAGGTTTTATGACTGGACTGTGCCATTTGAAGTGCCAGAACGGAGGAAAAACTGATGCATTAGTAGCTGAAGTCAGGTCTCTGCACAGAGCATCTGTGTATTACGGTGCAGGGCCTGGCTGCACAGAGGGGCTGTGTTTGGGTCAAACAAAGAAAAGGAAACAGAAGCCATGGGCCCCTGTGAATCGCTGTTTATTCAAAGCCATGGTGCCACTACGCAAACAGCTCACGTCTGTTGTTTAGGCCACCAAGTGGCATCACCAGACAAGTAACCAGCCATAACACCTTTGAGATTATACATTTTTTAAAAGTAGAAGGTTTTTGGAGAATGTATCAACTGAAAAATACACATCTCTCAGGTGTACAAACTAATAAATTAATTGCCATATTGGTTCATTAACGGCTAGAAAAACATCTCCTCATCACTCTTAACAAGCAGCCTTTTAACAAGGCACCAGCTGTGCTGTGCAGGCTAGGAAGTGGCGGCATGTTGTCACCTCAGTAGAAACACAACTGAGCCTGTACACAGTAACCACAGTGATAGAGAGCAGGAGAAAGGAGGGAGGGGTGAACAGAGTGCTATAGATTGGTTTTATTTCACTTCAACAAGACCTCATGGCCTACAGCACATCCTGTTACAGGATCGGCTCTGGTTTGTTCAATGAAAAAAAATCTATTATATTGTATTGAGCAATAAGGTTAATGCAGTATATAGAGCACATACACTGTGTAAATGTTTACTATAGTATTATTCTACACTCACCTCTCACTCTCATCAGCAGCCTTCTCAGCTTCCTCCAGCTTCTGCAGAGCAGTGGCCAGACGCTCCTGAGCACGATCCAGCTCCTCCTCAACCAGCTGGATACGCCTGTTAAGAGAGGCTACATCACCTTCAGCCTAGGTGAGAAAGGCAGAACATTTGGAGTGAGATGAACAGCATATACCAGCCCTTCCAACACAAACACAAGCAAAAAGAAATGTGTACAAAACTGCTGAGCAATACCAGTAAACATAAGGAACCTGAGAACTTGAGGAACCTGTAACAGATTTTGATGAGTGTGTGTAATAGGACACTTGGGCACGTGAAGGTCCATTGAGGTAGTGAGAAATCCCTTCCCCAGAGACTCCCTGCACTCATACTGTGTGCACTGGCAACAGTGTTAATGAATGTGAGACCACTGGGTTTATTACTAGTACTACAGGGAGCATTAAGGTGTGATGGGAGGAAATCTCCATGGGCTAAAATTATTTTTCAACAGCCAGATCATAATGACTGAACAATTACAACCTGCCATCTTGTTTCTAGCAAACTTCTTAAGTTGAAAAACTGGTTTTAAAAGTTAGCATCCAGAAGACCTTTAGATTTTACACTTCAGGACTGACTTCCAAAGCCCACACCTGGAATAAATAGGATTTAAAACAGTGACTGGCCAGTTAGCCTAGGCTTCACCCACATACACACAGAGATACTTCATGCATTTTATTTCATTTTGACAGTTCATTCTCCTTTCTAAGCTTATTCGAAGCTTTGCTTTGTAGCAATACACAAATGACTACTTGCTCATACTTTGTCTGGTTGCAGCCTAACAACTTGTGGGCGGATACTACATAGCTGACTTGTGCAACAGCCACAGCCCATAAGAATATTAAGTCAGTAGAGAGAAGTTCGTTTGAAGGAATTACGTAAGGGCAAAGTGCATCAATGAAGCAACACGTATAAGAAGACCTTTATTGTATGCATACTTCCGGTTTCAGGCCTTCCACTTGCTTCAAATGAACTAAAACTACAGTTAGTACTATTGCACATACTCCAGGCCACTAACACAGCTAAAGCAAGCTTGAAACGGTTTCCTGTCTGTGACTTTGGCAGCAGCTCTGTGAGCTAAGGAGGGTTCCTAGCTTTTTTTCTTCTACATGCATCAACGCAACCTTCCCTTATAAGGCAATATGCTTGCAAAAGGTTGGTTAGAGGGACTTCCACACAGTGCACTTATAACAAGAGCACTTTCATTTTCAGCTGAAGTATTCAAATAAATGTGTTCTAACAAAAACCTCACCTTATATATTTAGACTTTAGTAAATAGGATAATTATATAGATATTGACAGACTAGGAGACTTTTAATATGGCTAATAATGTTAACATCGCACTGATTAGTCGGTTCTTTATGCAAATTTATGTTCCGAATGTGTTATTTGATGATGTCATTTGGGCATTTCTACAAAAATGGGGAAAAGACGTTTAAATACAAAAAACCCAGAACATCCTGCAGTAAACAACTGCTTCATTTCCATATGATCTGCGACATGGGCGCGCGCACGTTAACGCTCTGCTCGGTTCTCTTGCCTAATTCCTCCGTGCGCTCACAATCAGGGGAACCAATAATCACCAGATGAGTAGCGGTGTGAGAGCGACCCCGCTATGTCAGTGCTGCACATCCTCCAGCGCTCTGCATATAAACACTGTAGCCGCACTGCAGCTCGCTCACAACTACCAAGCTCTGTCCCTCTTTCTCTGCGCGCGCGCGTCAAGCTTACTGTTTCTCTGGATTTCCTCTCCACGTTCAGCTCATTCTGTAGCTTCTCCGTTCTCTCCTCTGCGCCGTCCGCCTGCTCCTGTAGTAGTTTGATTTTCCGTTTCACTGCCTCCAGCGAGGTTAATCCCGCCATTGTTGCCACTAAACACTGAAAGGACTGTTCCACTGCTTGTGGCTAAGACAGCAGAGCGCAGAAATGCCCTGCGCGCGAAGCTGCCTTCTTCAGTGCTGGGTTCCGCGCGCACTGGCGGCTCCAGCCCACACCGGAAGTGCCCCAAGCGCGACGTCATGCCGCTCGCGGACACATGGGTGGTTATAAGAGTGATGACGTTTTGAAAATAAATGTAAATAATGTATCGTTGGCCTCGTTTTGTACATGATTTTTACATTGAGTTAAGCACATTTTCCATCAGTGTTTTTCTTCTGATGCACCACTAACCCCAGCTCCAGCCCTGGGGACCCCACGCGCTAACACACCTGCACCAGATCATGGGCCACTTGTTAAATGATTAACCAATGAGAGAAAACACAAAAATGTGCACCAGGTGGATATACTACACTTAGGTGATCTCAGCCCCAGTCCTGAGGCTCGCCCTGTACTACACATTACAGGCATTTCCTGTCCCTAAAATGTCCAATCCAGACTGTGGAGGGTCCGACGGTTAACCCATGAGCTCAGTCTAGGGGCTGAAAATACATGAAACGGTGTATGACATTGGGTTCCCATCACTGGAGTTGAACAGCACTGCACTTTACTAATGAATGCACCACTAATGGTCAACCACTAACAGATTAGGCGTATTTCCTTAGGGCAACCCTCATCTTTGGGCATGTATTATCTAACTCAGGGGTGTCCAACTCCGGTCCTCGAGGGCCGGTTTCCAGCACAGTTTGTTTATTTCCCTGATCAAGCACACCTGGCAGAACTCACCTGTTAATTTCCAGGTTCAGGGAGTGTGTTTGAGGAAGGGAACTACCAAACTGTGCAGGACGCCGGCCCTCCAGGACCGACTTTGGACACCCCTGATCTAACTTCTTGTAAAATGTCCCCCTGGGAGAGGAAACGCATATTCTGACCTCACCCTTAAACCACGCCCACCTAGCTACTTACACCTGCATCAATCAATCAATCCGTGATCAGCATTTTCTCACGTGCTCACTTCAAAGCACTTTCTACATTTATGACAGAAGAAAAACCGGAGTGCTGGAGGAGGGGAGGACCTGTAAATGAATATGTAGCACACACTACTGGCAGAAATGAAAATGAGGCTAAAACGGTGCCTCCTATATAACAGACCAATACCCCGCCATTAGCGCTGTTTGACTACATGCCTAATTGACACCAGTCCATGGTACATCAACAAGGCATATAAAGGTTGAACGTATTCTTATTTATTGTTTCATATTGAACTTAACAGGAATGAAATTTCGTCACCGACTGGAATACTGAAAACTGCTTTTCTTCCTTTCGGCCACGAGGGGGCGCATTGGACACAATGGTCCATAGCTAAGGCGGTGGCTGGGATACAAAACTACAGCCGTACACTCAGTACTGGGATCATCACTGCACTATGTGGGGCTAGTATAATCACTGTGTAAAATAAAGACAACTTAGTTATCCATATGTATAATAACTGTCATTATTTCACTCCATATTAACTATACAAAATTAATGAAAACGAACAATCCTGTACATATACACAGATGTTAGGTGTTTGTAGCGTTCCTGTTCCAGCATAAAGATGCCCTCTTCCACTTTCACTAGGGGCGCTACCCTGGTCTCTGGACAGAATTCATGTTTTGAGATAAAAATCAATAAAAACTGTTGAATCAAAAGTGAATTAAACTACAGAGCTGTTCGCCACTGACTCAGTGTTTTGGGCTTCAGGATTTGTGATAGAAATGAATGACTGGAAGAAAACAAAAACCCATCTGAGACTTTGCTTGTGATCTCAAGGGGCATGGCCCAAGGAGGCGAGCTGTGTCTTTACCATATAAAGCACTAGGGCTAAATTTAACAGCCCGGCTGCTCTCCTCCACTTCACCTCAACTTTATGTCCTCTAAATTCCAGCCCTACTAAGTGTAGTGTTTTCTTTCTAGCAGCCTTCTCCATGTCTGACCCAATACTTAATGGCTGGCCAGATATTGTATTTGCCATGGATGACCAGCTTTACACTATTTCTGACCAGCTTGTCTCTGCATGTGATGGGCACTTCTATAAGACACTGGCAATGTAACAGGTCTCTCAAGACTCCTTATGTTTACTGGTAGTGTGATAGTGTGAGAAGGTGACCTCAGTGGTGCAGAGACCCTGGTGAAAGGACATGCCAAATGATCCTGTCCTCAACTATGAGGGCTCTTCTCAGTGAAGACCATGGCTGTCATTTCATACAGGTCTGATCATCCCAAAGGAAAAAAGGGTGTGACAGAAAGGAAAGTGGTGTGTGAAAAGCGAGTGAGCAGCCAGAACACGCTTGGCCTCTATACTTACGTCTGTGGCTTTCTTCTCAGCCAGCTCCAGTTTCTCCTGGGCGTCTTTAAGAGCCTCAGAATACTTGTCCAGCTCATCCTCAGTGGCCTTTAGCTTCTTCTGGAGGGCTACCAAGTCATCCTCGAGCTGAGTGTGAGTGCGTGTGTTTGTTTTCGTGTTCCACAGCAGTGAACAGCAGGAAAGCGCAGTGCACGACAGGGAGCGAGGACAGACAGACAGACAGAAAGAGAGACAGAAAGAGAGAAGGGAAGGTTAGGAGAGACTTGGTAAAGCACACATGAAGTAAATACCTTGGTTGCGATCTCCTCGGCGGTCAGCAACTTTTCCTCTGCCTTTTGGAACTCCTCAAACACTTTATCGCGCTCATCCTCGGTTATGCGCAATTTCTTTTCCATTTCTCTTAACTCATCCTCCAGCTATACATGCAAATGACATTTTTTTGTTTTTCATCAACAAGACAACAAAACACATCCAGGCTCATTGGTATTACTGCACCCCCTGCCTTTTATAAGTGAGAGGGTCTATAAATCTGCATAAGCAGTTTAGAATAAGCACTGGCTTCAGAGCAGCTCACTGTTTTAACATGAACATTGCTGAGGTTAATATAACAGCACCCCCAAGACCAATACCCCAAATATCACCCTAAATACCCCAAATATCACCATAAACACCCCCAAGACCACCCAAAATACCCCAAATATCACCCTAAATACCCCAAAGACCACCCTAAACACCCCTAAGACCACCCAAAATACCTCAATCATCACCCTAAACACACTAAAGACCACCCTAAACACCCCTAACACCACCCGAAATACCCCAAATATCACCCTAAATACCACAAATATCACCTTAAATACCCCCAAGACCACCCAAAATACCCAAAATATCACCCTAAACACCCCAAAGACCACCATAAAAAAACAAGACCACCCGAAATACCACAAATATCACCCTAAACACACCAAAGACCACCCTAAACACCCCCAAGACCACCCTAAATACCCCAACTACTACCAAAACACCCCCATGACCACCCTAACACACCCCCAAGACTACTCTAAACACCCCCAAGGCCACCCTAAACACCCCAAATACTACCCAAAACACCCCCATGACAACCCTAAGCACCCCCAAGACCACTCTAAGCACCCCCAAGATCACTCTAAGCACCCCCAAGACCACTCTAAGCACCCAAGACCACCCCGAGCACCCCCAAGACCACCCCGAGCACCCCCAAGACCACCCTTGCTTCTGTAAGCCATGCATACTATCTTCCATCTTCTGCCACTATAAATCCACTCAGACGGGGTAATCCGTATACTCGGGGGCACTGGTAAAGGCCCCCGCTCCTCTGTTATTTCTTTTTCTTTATGGATAACTTTCTAAATCCCCGACCTGTTTGCTCCGGTCCTCTGCTGCCTTCTTATCCCCCTCAGCCTGCTCAGCTCTGTCCAAGGCGTTCTCCTTGTCGAGCTTGAGCATCTGCATCTTCTTCTTGATGGCATCCATGGCTGCTGTGTGGGGGTTGGCTGCACAAAAGTCCCAGAAAAAACGAACTAACGAACAAACAAAATGGGGAGAAGGGATGAGCGAGGGGCCGGTGCTGAGCTCGGAGCGTCTGGGCCAAACTGAACTACAGTGCGAGCGCTGCTCTCCGTGTGTCCTGTCAAATATGTACTTTGACAGGAGGGGCCGCCGAATTCCTCACGACATCCAATACTTTTTTGGAAACGGCCTCTGCGGGATCCGGCTGTAAGCCCTGCTCTTTTTTAAACGATCTGACTGGCGATTCGCTGCTGCCCGACATTTGACCGTTCATATGACTATATATGGGAAGTGATGGGTAAGAAGAAGGCGAAGCCGTCCTCGCGCTCCTATTCCTAACGCCGTAAACGCCAAAGTGCCGTTAAAGTGAGGAGATGAAAAAGAGGAAAAAACTGCGCAAAAAACAGCAGAGAAAGTTTTATCTTCGACATTTCCTCAAAGGAAAACAACTGGAACGAAGAAACGCTCGCGGGGAATTGAGGAACTCTGTTATCTGAGTGTTGTGAAAGGGTCTGAATGTATAACATCTGTTGGTAAATGCGTTTGTACTTATTTCCCGAAGTTCCCGCATCTCTCTCAGGACCGAGCCGCAGCAGCACGAGGCACCGGGCGCGCGCCCGTGCGTCATTGTGGCGTCTACAATGCGCATTGCTGAAATATCCCAATGAACCACTTCCACCACCTCCAGGGAAGTATTGGGTTAGCGGGGTCAACAGCTTTGACAGTGATGAGGAGAAGCTGTTGACAGAGCAGCATTCGAGGCTCTTGAGGCCAGTATCACACAGGAGCTGCCATTACACTATCACACAAGCTCGTGAAAACCCTTAAGTACTAGCAGGCTTCGCGCGCACTGCATCGCCCAGGGCTCATTAATGCGCAGAGGTGGCAAATCATGGGAAATGCGTCTGTAAGCGTATTAAACGTATTCACTCACTGTTGGAGGACACCGCTCTTTGAGACGCAGATCCCCCAGTGCGTTTTGTTTTCTCACTGTCTTCTTTAAGGTTACAACACTGGGTATTTTTAGGCTTGCTTTCTCCTCCTGACACCTGCTCCAGTCTGTAAATCTCCTCCAAGACACTCAGCCAAATGACCAAGGTCGCACAAAATGAGATAATCGCTTAAAATAATTATACATTCATTCTTTGGCCTCTTTTAGACTTTTAGCGGCGGCCAGTCTTCACTGTTAGATGGTTGTTCATCACAGATTACAAATACAGGTGTGACATGATTTTTCAAGTCAAAAACAAAGCTGCTTAACTGTTCTGGGCCTTGGTGACCTTGAGTGGGAACTTCTAGTTCAGGAGGCCAACAGCACAGAAAAGCTTTTATATATATATATATATATATATATATATACATATATGTTTGACAAGCCTTTGACAGGGTTTAGTCTGACTTCAAGGTCAGTACTCACTGTGAGTGAAGGACTATAATGTTTGGGTGATCTTAGGTCATGTCTAATGCAAAATAATAACCATAAGTCAAAGTAAGTGCTGCTGGTTGCAGTACTGGCCTATTTTTGCTTCCCTTTGAAGACATATCTTGTTATCAGTTATGTTACAGTGAATAACCTTAAATGGTACAAAGGTAAGTATTTACAATAAATCCATCATAACTTAAAAGTCACAAAACGTTGAAATATTCTGTAAATTTCAAAGACAATAGGTTTCCCCCCAAGCATTAAGAAACTGGTGAACTTACAGATTTCCTGCAACAATATAAGTCAATGAAGCCTTAAAGTTTAATGCAAACAGAGCCCTCTGTGTGGAAAAACAAGGCAGAGATGGAACACACTGTTCCTCCACCCTCTGATGCAGTTTTAGCACAGTACTGCAGAACAGGAAGTAGTAATGTATATGAAGATCACAATGTGGAGGAAAGGCGGAGCTAGAACACATTGTTCCTCCACCCTCTGATGCAGTATTAGTACAGTACTGTAGAGCAGGAAGTAGTA
>JBBIGC010000125.1:9760086-9770142 GCA_037576955.1 Lepidarchus adonis | reverse complement strand
TTAGTACAGTACTGTAGAGCAGGAAGTAGTACTGTATATGGAGATCACAATGTGGAGGAAAAGGTCAGAAACAAAGATACACAGTGAGAGAATGAGCAGAACATTAGCAGAAAAGAACTCAGCAGCAGATTCAGTAGTTGCTCAGTCTACAGACTTTAGCTCCATCCAGCTGGTTTGGGATGAACTGGACAGAATGGGGTAAAAGTAAAGCTGCAAATTTCTAGGAATTACTTCTATGGCTTTATTTATTTTCTATGCTTAAGGAAAGCTGTAAGTTAAGCAAAAAAGTGAAAAAAGTCTACTAAATGAAAAGGATACTTTATTTATTTATTTATTTATTTATTTATTTATTTATTTATTTATTTGTTTATTATTTTATATGTTGGTGACCTTTTAACTTTGTTTATTTTTTATTAATTTAACCAGAACTGCTTAAACACATTGAAAAATGGAGTGTGCCAAAACCTTGTATATTGTTTTCTTAAATTCTGCTTGTACTGAGGAATCTTGTAGGTAATTGGCCTAATGGAGAAGATATACACCTGGAGTGAGTAGTTGAAGATCTTGGTTGTACAAAAAAAATCTTCTTTGTAGATGAAAATACTTCCAGGTGCAAATTAAATTATGATAATATTCAAAGATTATAATATACAAATGACTGCAAATATTTAAAAAGTGAACATCATACACATGTACTCGTTCATCATACACACTGAAATGTAATTACTTTCAGCGCTCGAATATGACTGCTTGGCAAAGGAAAAATGAGGTTTATTTTGGCATGCTGGATTCACAGCGGTCTTCTGGAAATGAAAACAGGGCTCTCTGTAAAGTATCTGGGGTAAATGTTTCCCTTTATTACATTTTATGGGGAAAAGATAGAAAAGAAGCAATTACAGAGAGGTTCATAGTTTCAGAGTCATTCACACAAACTATGTAAATATGAGCAAAATATTCCAAATTTTGTTTGGAAAAGACAGGAGTGTTCATATCTGCTGTGTGTCATGTCCCAAAACCACATACTAAACAAAGGCCTTTTCTATAGTTCTTTATTATCTCTGTTTGTACATTTGTGAAATACAACTGAATGTAAGCTGGATCAGAAGATTATTACTGTTCTTTGATTTTTAAAATAATGGTAATGTTATAATTCTCACAGCAATTGAACTAGCTCCCCAAACTCTGTGTTCCCCATATGAATGAGTGAAGGACTGTGAAAAACACTGCAATGATTCAATCACTATCTATAAAGTGCTACCTAGCAACCATCAGAAATGGTATAGCATCCACCTCAGAGCTGACAAAGTAACCATTAGGAATAGCACATCTATTTAGCAACATGCTAGAAATGATCTGAGACACCATAGCAACTGGCTAGCAACACTCTAGCAATCTCCTGGAATAACATGAACTACAGAGCAACGCCTTAGCAATCACCTTAGATTGAACAGCTACATCATTACCAATGACAAGTTAACCACAGCATTGCAATGCCCAAGAAAAAACCTGGAATATCAGGCAGTATGAGAAACTATAATGCTACTGTGATGAATATCCACTCAGGAGAACTTTGGAAAGCATTGTCAATTGATACAGTTCGCAGCTGCATCAAGAAAAAATGTAACCTGAAACTCTGTTACACAAAATGTAAGCCATACTGTACATTAGTTTTATTAAAAAAAACCACCCAGTTCTCTGGGCCCAAACTCATCTCTGATGGACTGCAAGAAAGTGAAAACATGTGCTGTTTTTAGATGAGTCCAATGTCAGCTTGTTTTTAGGGGGGAAAGGGGCATAGAGATTTTTGGGGCACAGATTAAATGGGCTGTTCAAACCATTGTTAGCAAAAGACTAAAAATGGTCTGGGGGGTGTATCAGTACCCACATCATGGGTAATTTGCATATGTGTGAAGGTCCAATTAGTGCACATGTGTATAGTAGGATTTCAGAGAGACATATGCAGCCAACAGTCCAGGGGTCTTATTGATAAAACTTTGCGTAGAACTCTCACTAAAAGTGTACATGTGCTCAAAAGATGAAAATGACGTATGCAAAATGTCAGATTTATCAAAAATTTGCGCATGCACACCTACAAGCAAAATGTACTATATAAATCACAGTCTACCTGGGATAGTTCACACATGGATTTGCCGCATACTCCTCCCCCTACATTCCCTTGTTCAACCTGGTAAATGCAAATCACTTCATGCATATTTAAGCTCGTGCACACATGTGCATGGTACCATCACAAATAACATTTATAGATTGCACATGTTTTCTGTTTATTTAAATACATTCGTTTTCATAGAGCCCTTATTCTAATGTGAGTGCAGACAATTGTGCGGATCACATTTGGGAAAGAGAACATTGCTACAAATTGGCTTTTTATAGGGGGCAGTGGTGGCCTAGTGGTTAGGACATTGCCCCTGGGTTTAGAAAGTTGCAGGTTAAAGTCCCAGCCCGGGCATCACTGAGGAACCCTTGAGCAAGGTACCATCTACCCCTTCACTGTGTGCTAGTGTGATGGGTTAAATGCAGAGGACAAATTTCATTTTGGTGCACTGTGTGCTGTGGTGTGTTCACAATGACAGAAAATCACTTTCACTTCATGTATCTTTTAGTCATTTTAATAATCTCATCCAAAACAACAGGTGTTATTGAGCTTAGTGATGGTTGTGATATCCCAGACCTGGAATACAATTAAGCACAATTAGATTCTTCTTGTATTTGGATATTTTCACTTAGGGGTGTACTCACTTTTGTTGCCAGGGGTCTAGACATTAATGGCTGTGTGTTGAGTTATTTTGAGGGAACAGCAAATTTACACTGTTATACAAGCTGTACACTGACTACATTGTATCATAGTGTCATATCTCACTCTCACATTTTTTGCTCCAAAATGTTCGCACTCATAGGTCAGAGTTTGCATACATATGAGCACATTCTGCCATCAACTTTGTTTATATAGTTCACAACATTTGCATAGTAAGAGGCCTACGCATCTTTAAAGTCCCATTTTGTGCATACACAACAGTTATAAGTGAAACCCCAGATCTGTATCCTGAAAATGTACAGACAACAGTTACCACACACTATTGAGGAGCTGAAGTCTTGCAAAACTGCAACAATTGGTATGCAGTTCCCAAATGATAATTAAAAGGTAAGGTGATGTAATACAGTGGTAAATATGCCTCTCTCCCAACTTTTGTTGAGTTTACTGCATGTGTCAAATTTGAAATGTACTGTATATTTTTTTCCATGGAAACAAATTTGGTCAGTGAAGAAACGTTTAAATAAAAGTTAAATAAAGGTACAAGAGAATTAACAAATCTCAATTTCTGCAGTTAGCACATTTTGGAAAATATTCAAACTTTTTCTTAGATGGGGTTTGTATATGCAACCATTGCCTTCAAAGAACCCTTAAAGAAACAGTCACACATTGTCTTAACTAAAAAAAATGTTATTTAGTCATTCGTTGCAGTGTTAATGACTGGGTGAAATCTGTGACCAATAGTTATCTTCAGGAGCTGCGTATCTTCTGTTGTGCTGCTCTTGGCATGCATTTTTATTAGGATCTTAGAAACTTGTGTTAGCAGTTTGTTTGTCCCATCGCAATGGAAGTCACTGAGTCATTTGGCTTTTTCTGTACACTTTTGGATTCATTCTAAATGATCATACTTTAGCACAAGTGCTGCCAATGTTTCCTGAGTGACAGACTTTCGCACATAGTCTAACTCTGCTCTTTGGGCTTGGTTACTGTTTATCAGTGTGCTGATCTTGTCAGGGCCCCCTTCATTTGAGGCACTTCCGGTGACCCTTCATGGCTAGAAAGGAGACTAAGCACTGTTTGAGAAATATGTTTATCTGAGACTGCTGGCCCTTGGGACTGCCTCAGTAGAACTCTCCCCATCTCTGGTAAAGAAGAGGAAGTTCATTCCCAACAGAGCAAGAGAAAGCAGAGAAAATGCTTTAAAATGGCCTCTGTTTACACTTATGTACCAACTGCGTGGCACATTCCAGGCTTTATACCAATGTACACCACCATTAAAAAGTTTAGGTGGCTTTAACTTAAACAGTGTAGACAGAAATATTATTAACAACAAAATTATTTTTGTTTGTGGGGAACCCACAAAAGGTTAAATCATATAGTTTATAGTTAAATAGTTTATAGTATTGTCTTTACCAAATGACACACTTTGTAAGGCAAAATGCCTACATAAATGTTTCATGACAACCAATATGATCTTTTAAAAAACTTTTTTTGTCAAATTTGAGTTTTCCATTAGCATGTGTTGTCAATTATTAAGCCAGGGGTGTCTAGTTCTTGTTTTGGGGGGCGGTGTCCAATACAGTTTGGTGAATTCCCTGATCAAACTCACCTATTAATTTATTTATTCAATCCCTTATAGTCCCACAAGTGGGAAATTTATTCTCTGCATTTAAAGTGGGCTGCCGTCTTCAGAGGCACCCAGGGAGCAGGGACAGTACCTTGCTCAGGGTACCTCAGTGGTGCCCAGGCTGGGACTTGAACCTGCAACCTTCTGATCCCAGGGGCAATGTCCTAACCACTAGGCCACCACTGCCCCAATTGCTAGTGTGTTTGAGGAAGGAAACTACCAAATTGTGCTGGACACCCGCTCTCCAGAACTACCTTTGAACACCCTTGGATCAAGCCTTTAAATAGATCTGTATTGGTTTGTGAAAGCCTTGTGTAGGCTTGTTACACTCTTCAGTAAAGTGTTGCCATTATCTTTTTGCGAGATTATTCTTTGAAAAAGTAGTGATCAAATCTCAGAGCTATGGAATCAATTTCAGCACTATTCATTATTCTGGACACATCTATAATTTCCTAATTTTAGTTCCTATAAGGAAGTGAGTTTCACAACATAACAAGGAAAACAATGATTCCAAACTTTTGAACGTCTGTGTATTAACGGGGTTCATGTAACAGCCATACTTAAATTAATTAAAAGTGTGAGTAGAGATGACTATCAAAGCCCTCATGATACAATGGCATCCAAGTAATGTGGAAGTAAAGTGATATGTTCATCTTTGAATTGGCAGTTGTACAAGGAAAGCAGCTATGGTCCATCTGAATCTTTCTCATACTCTACTGATTATACATTAAGGTCAGAAGGAAATGGGGGGTTGGTCTGCTTGTGTCTGCTGAGAAGAACGTCCCACTGAGAAAAAGCAGCAAGAGCAGATATGTTTATAGTGCAGAACCACAAGCAGCAAGAACAACTCTGTGCAACACACATCGTAGCCATGTGAACCAAGGTCACTGAGAAGACACAGGTGCTATTTTTATTTTAAAACAGGAATGTTTTTTCTTAGTGCACATGGGCGAAAGTTTAACCTCCTTAACCCCAATTATGACCCTCATACATAACTATTACCATCACTCAAATTCAACTGCATGCTGATGTGCCTTCACTTTAAAACCCCCAGACCTCTCTGTTTGGGTGTAAGTGATAAAAGCATCTCCATTGAAAGAACCAGAGAGTGTGAGGAGCTCTCTTCATACTACAAGGAGTACTCTGAAGAGGCCTGTGGCTCCGGGGCAGATATATATAGAGTCAGGATCCCTGTAGCCTCACCCTGGGGATTAACCAGCACCATGCAGGGGCAAATTCATTTAGCCGAACAAATGGAGGCAGTAAGATGAGGGGTGGGAACTGCAACTTGATTCCATCATAAAAGTAGACCCTCAAATCTCCTGCTCTAACACGTTCTCTTCAACATGTTATGTTCTCCTTTGGGATTGGACCAGACAGGCTAGCCTTCACTCATATCATTGAGCCTTGGGTACCCATGACCCTGTCATGGATTCACCAGTTATCCTTCCTTGATTTACTTTTGGTTGGTACTTACTACTGCAGACCTGGAGCACTCCATAAGACCTGCTGTTCTGGAGATGTGTTGACTCATCTAGTCATCACAATAAGATGCTCGTGGCTTAGATTATTACAAATGCCCATTGCATTTACAAACTGTTTGCTTGCTGCCCACCCCCTTGACAGGTGCCAGTGTATTAAGATCTTTAGTCAATGTTATTCACTTTACGTTTACTAAAAAACCATTGTCATGGCTAATGTTCTCATCCTCTGCAACATCATCTAAGCTCTGCTTGTTGTTTTCCACTTCCCTTAGATGTAGTCAACTGGCAAAGACATGTTTAGTGTCCAAATGTTGCTTCTTTAGTTTAGAACTGCAACCATGATTCTAATAATGCTCGCAAACACTTCAATAGTCCCACAAATAACTTAAATCATATACAAACAAATCACCAAAAACATCTCCCAACCTCTTAAATCAGATCCTACTTCATTAAGGCAGAGTAGGCCTGTGATTAACATACTTTAAACTATGAAAATTAATTTCACTTTTAGGAGCATTTATTTCAGACCAGTGTGTAGAGTTCTAAATCACATCTACAATTTTTCTTAGTCTTGATGAAGATCTCAATTCAGTTTGAGTAAATTGAGAGAAGTTTTGAGGATGTATTTATGGAAACGTTTCGGATGACTATTGAGTATTAGCACTGTTAGCATCATAGCTCTGGAAGCAAAAATGTAGACACCAGACATATCTTACTGTTTTAGTTCTGAGAGCTTAGTCTTTCTAGCAATCTCAACCCACTGAAATCTTTGGTTGTGTGGAAATGCAGATAGACACTGTAAGAATGACTACTAATGTGATGTAGGGATATTTTTATTAACAGGAAAAAATGTAAAAATACAGAACAGTGGCTTTATGTAAAAGAAACACAAAATAAGATTTTGTTCCTAAAATTAGTGTACCATAAAGAGAGCCACAAGTAAATGGTTACAGACTAGCTAGTGTCTGGAAATATTCATGGAAATATTCATAAAAATGGAAAATTGCAAAACAGGAGTTTAAGTACAACATTTTATTTAAAAAAAAAAAGAAAATGCTAATTGTTTATATATAACAGTCAGAGTAATTTCACACACTGCTGTAAGCAGAAATGTCTGGCTTTTACCAATGCAACATCAAACAGGCCTACATTTGTATTTGTTCCCACTGTATTTATGTACATATTCTGTGACTATTATATTTACCCTGATGGGCAGTTGGCAAATGCTGGTTTTACACTGCTGATCTATGACTAATGTTTAAGAAGCTTTGGGATAAAGGGACTACATGTTTAGACTGGTGGTGCCCATTAAAGAGCTGACTAGAATTCCTGTTTGCAATGAGAGATCAGGACTGATTGAGATTGTCTCTTAGCACAGCTCCAGTGGGAAATGCCTGGAGCGCTGGTGAGCCTGAAAGGAAGCTCATTTCTATTCTACACCACACATTAGCATGTATTTCAGCTTAGAGTGGAAGGCGTGAGAGTAGATGTTAACATTTGTACTAAATTCAAAGCATATTTCGTTTCCCAGCCATGCTTATGACTAGAAAAATGGAGTCAGTTTTGTGACATTGGGTCAGATAGATGCTCTACCCTCCTCCACTTCTCCTTCTCAGTTGACTGAAACTAACATCCTGTTCATTGAAAAGAATGCAGGGGAGTAAACCGACTGGAGAGAAGTTATACTAATTATTATAAAATATCACAGGCAATCTGAGGACAAAGAGTCTTGTTTCTTGTAACTCAATCAGAAAAACAGCAGCCGAGGTTAAATGATTGTGATATGATGAGTTTCCTTCCATCACAGTTGTTTGTGTTCCATTTACATACTGCAAGAAAATAAGAATGGAAGAGATGGGATCATATCTGATCTCATGTATGTTTTGCATGATTATAATCAACCATGATATCACTGCTGTCTGAAGAAAAAGAAAACAAGATTTTCCTAACTTTTGCAGGTGACAGATAGCATCCAGACATCCATCTATTCATTTTGCAAGATGCTTTATCCATTTTAGGTCACAGGGGAAGCTGGAGCCAATCAAAGCAGGGTTCACCCTGGACACACTGCAAAAATTATTTTTTAACTTAGCAGTTTTATCCTGTTTTCAATCCAAATATCTAAAAAATCTTAAATCAAGATACATTTACTAGACACATGAAATAGCATGAGAAATTATGTCTTGTTTTCTGAACAGATAACTCAAAATTAAGTGATTGTTTGCTTAAAACAAGCTAAATTATCTGCCAATGGGGTAAGAAAAATAATCTTAATGAGATATAATCTCAGTCTGAAGTTTTAAGAATCGCACTGCAAAAAAGCTTTTCTTACTAAGTAATTTTGTCTTGTTTCCAGTCCAAATATCTAATACATCTTAAATCAAGTTTACCAGACCAGAAAAATGGCATGAGATAATTAAGCGATGCTTAAAACTTCTGACTGAGATATCTCATTAAGATTATTTTTCTTACCCCATTGGCAGATAATTTAGCTTGTTATAAGCAAACAATCACTTAATTTTGAGTTATTTGTTCAGAAAACAAGACATAATTTCTTATGTTATTTCATGTGTCTAGTAAATGTATATTTTTTAGATATTTGGATTGAAAACAAGACAAAACTGCTAAGTTAGAAAATCATTTTTTGCAGTGCAGGAGCCCAACCCATCGCAGGGCACCAACACACACGTGAGGCGACAGCACTAACCATTGCACTGCCATGCTGCCAATATAAGACATTTTATTCAAAATAATTTTGGCACATTTTTTTGGTTCATTCATGGTGAAAGCTTAAAAAAAATATAAAGATTAAAACAATTCCAGTTGCAAATAGAAAATACACAGTATTTCACAAAAGTGAGAACACCACTATACATTTTTGTAAATATGGGGCAACACTGAAAATATGATACGCTGATACAATGTAAAGTAGTCAGTGTACAGCTTACTCCTATCCCATCCCTACAAACACTGCAGCAATGTTGGCAGCACTCATACATTTATTTTCAAAAGACAACTTGAAACTGAGCATGTACACTCACCTTCTTTGGTCGACCATGGCAAAGCTTGTTTCCAGAGGAACCGGTCCTGTTAAACCGCTGTATGGCCTTGGCCATGATGTTGCAGGTCAGTTTCAGGGTGTTGGCTTCTTATAGCCTATGTCATCTTTATTTAGAGCAGCAAACTTTTTTTCAACTCCTCAGAGAGTTCTTTGCCATGAGGTGGCATGTTAAACTTCCAGTGACCAGTATGAGAGAGTGTGAGTGTGATAACACCAAATTTAACACACTTGCTCCCCATTCACACCTGAGACCTTGTAACACTTACGAGTGTTTAGACATTCATCGCTGTATGTTGAGCTATTTTGAGGGGACAGCAAATTTACACAGTTATACAAGCTGCACACTGACTACTTTACATTGTATCAATGTGTTATATCTTCAATTTTGTCCCATGAAAAGATATAATAAAATATTTACAAAAATGCGTGAGATGTACTCATTTATGTAAAATACTGTACATGATTTTCTATGGACAGATAAGGCATTTAAAAACAGATCTGAAAGGCCCAGATTCAATGTCCTTAACATTAACCAACTCTAGTCTTCACATTCAGAACCTTCCTCCAGCCAACAAAATTCTTTCTTTGTAGTTAAGGTTAGATGGAGAGAGCAAAGAGGGGTGGAGTCAATGTGCATTTACAGGCAGCCTGCTGTGCTTTGTTTCATTCAGATAAGAGATTCCTTAACAGCATCAGGCCTGTGTTCACACCAGGAATTCTCCTGCACTGGTAGGGCTTCTTTAAGATCCTGATGAAAGGAGATCCAATGCTCCACTCAAAGTCAGAAAAGACGCCACACTGAATAAGATATGCTTTAAAACTTATTGATTCAAATGTGTACACCACTTTCACGTGAAAACATTTTAAATAGAGAGAAAAAATGATGCTGATGCAATGTTTCATATGGAATCTAATACAATTTTTGAATTAAGTAAATTCAATATCTCTAGTGCATGTTTACTGATAGAAGACGCTTATAAACTGACATGTTGACCTTATGTCATGTGTACATATAGTCAATGTTGCTGAGGTTCAATGTGTAACACACACACACACACACACACACACACACACACACACACACACACACACACACACACACACACACACACAC
>JBBIGC010000125.1:9739447-9749906 GCA_037576955.1 Lepidarchus adonis | reverse complement strand
TATATATATATATATATATATATTTTTTTTTTTCTGATTCTGATATATATATATATATATATATATTCTGATATATATATCTCAGAATCAGAAAAAAAAGAATATATATATATATAATATAAAAAACATGATGCAGAATAAAACTGAAGGTAGATGTCATATTAGGTTGAGATATTACGATACACAACTTATTTCACCATATATATATGACTTTTGTATGTCTCACCCATATTCTTTCTGTTCAAAATCAAGTCTGTGAACTACAACAAAACTACTATATGTCCTTTTTTGGACATGGGCAGAAATGTGGTTCTCCACAAATTCTCCAGTTTGCTCAGAGGTATAACAGCGACACCTACATGAGAGAATTTGTCAGAGGGTATGTTGAACAAACAATCAAAAATCTACAGGGTCATATATAGCCATATCTGTGGGGTTATACAAATATTATTATAGCAGAAAATTGAACCTAAGTTAGGCCCCAGACAGTCTGTGAATGCATTCTTTGGTGTCAGTGTTTACGTCAGTATCAATCTGGAATGGTTTGGTTTACTGAGCTTGGACATTCTTACCCCTGCCCACTTAGACAAGTCAGCAGGGAAAGTGGGCCAAACAGCAAACGCTATTCTGTTCTGCTGGAAAAGAAGTCAGACATACTAAACAGGCATCAAAAAAACATAGTCCATCTATGTTGCACAGTGAACAAAAGGCACAGAACAAACGACTGTACAACTCCATGTTTGTTGAAACGCTTTTATTTTCAGGGAATACAAAAAATATCTTCGTGACCAGATAAATATTTTACATACAGCATCATTGTCATTTCATTATTGTGACTATTTCAGTCAGTTAAAGAAAGCCCTAAACTCTAGTTCAAATGAAGGCGCTATTTCTTCTTTTTTTTTTCTTCTGCTCCACTGAAAGACACCACATATTTAACCACATATTGCAATATCTTTATTACATTTATTACTTAATACAAAAACTTCATATGTAATGGTTTACTGTAGATAGATTTGGGAAAGTCATCTTTTATTTCAGATGCAACTGAACATAATTTCCATTAAAGCCTCAATCAGGAATCGCTGCAACCAGCAGGCGAATTTTTGGTACGACTACAAGAAGTCTTCCAACAATAAAACCATTACAAGACCACAACAAGTAAACCACAGCAATATGTATGGTCACTGTAAGCTATCTGATAGTAAATACTACAAGGCCGGTTCTGTGGCGGCCATGTTTTTTTTATTAGCAGGTTCTGATCGGGGCTTTAAGTGTAATGACTTGGAGAATACATACATGCCTATGGAATAGTTGAGCAGTCTACCAAGGCAAGAGCTTCAGGCCACATCAGGTAGTAAATACGGCAGAGCAGACCCAAGTAACTGTTACCAAACTGGACATCAGGCCTTGACCAGACACAATACTGCCCAAGTTCAAAAGACCCAGTTATTTATAACATACGCCATTTTTCCTCCTCAAAAACCCGTAGAACTATACTCATCAATTACTGGTAAAAGGTGCCATTTTCCACTGACCAGCATTGCAGTTATTCCTATAACAGTTGAGGTTAAGGTCTGCGTCACTGATCAGTCTAAAAGGACAACTTGCATCAGCACTCACTCTAAATCGGACAGTATAAGGCACTAATATACAATGCAGTCCAAATTTGGAGGGGGGTATTGCATTTTGACACAAAAAACTACAGCACAATGTAAGTACATTTGAAGTGCCACATTGTGTGATCCTTAATATGCAAACAACTAACAAACTAACAAAAGGAATAGCTATATATCCATCTCAAAGGAAACCACAAATTTCTCACTAATATCTACCAAGTTCACAAGAAGCATATGTACTTGTGTTATTTGCAGAGAAGAGTACACTGAAATACAAACAATATCAGTGCATCCTACAAAGCTAGAAGTGATGTGTTGTCTCTTTCCAATTAGTCATGCACGTACACTAGGATATTTTTTAACACTCATGATACAGTTTTCAGAATAGTCACGCCATGTGTGGAATGAATGCGTACATTGTGCATCCTGTGTGTTTGTGTGAGAGGAAACGTCTGAAAGGTTGACTGAAATGCAGAGCTAAGGGTATGTCTCACTAACACTTGACTGCATGTAACAGGTAGGGGATATGGCTGTAGACGCCATTGAAATGTGTTAAGATCTGAGGTATACCTGAAGAGTGCTTCATCACTTCAAATGATGGAATGTCTCAGTCTTGCTTGCTCTGATCCACCATCAATGCACAACAAGTCATACAAACCTGCAACGCTGTTGGGGAGAAGCTCCTGTGACTCAGCTGCAATTCTCTTATCAATAAATAATACAACAAAGCACAGCCATACAGCTTCCATGTAGTCATAAGGTTAAGTCTAGCTCAATACAACACAATCCTGCAATAGCTTTCAGCCTTTGTGATATATTTATGTCGAGAGCTTTAGCCAAGGCATTAGATGATGATATTCTTGAAGAATATCACTGAGAATGAGAAATCCAGCAACATATTCCATTAGTTATGAAAGCTAGTAAATTAGCATTATCTTGTATAAGCTCCTACATGATAAATTGGAGCGTTCTGAACTTCAGATTGCATGAGAAATATAGCGTGATAGGGACTGCATCTATGTGTACTTTAAAACACATGACTTCACTGACAGGTACAACTGTAAGGTTAAAATTGTTATTATTATTATTACGTGTCCTATGGTATAAATTCCAATGTCTGGCACACAGCTATTCACACATACACACACGCACACACACACCCGCACACACACACACACACACACACACACACGCGCACACACACACACGTAAGTGCTTCTTACAGATTAAACAGAAAACAAAAAAACAGAGATCAATAGCCCTATGTAAAAAAAAAAAAAACAATTTCCAAATAAAAACACTATCGTCTTCATTCTTCTGATGAAAAGCCAATCACATACTTCACTTCCACAGCCATGTCACAAGACGCATGTCGCCATCTATTAGAAAAGTAGCCAATCAGACATCACAGTTCCGCTCCAAACACTAATGACAGACAATTGCCGGTAAGAAGACAACCTCACTGTTGAAATAACACAGTCCATCAGTGGGTCATCAGCACTCAGCTGTGATCTTCCCGCAGCTCGCTGGGCAGGAATTTATACTGTTGCTGCCGGATGTGGGCCAGCTTCTTGCGTGCCTCCTCCAGCTCTCTCTCCTTCCTCAGCATCTCCTCCTGTGCTGCAATGATCTGTGAAGGTTAAACAAAGAGTCAGTCTAATGACATGAGTGAATTTATGGTTTGAATTCAAAGGATGAATGAACTGATCGCAGACCAGTATTCTGAGCCTCCATCCTAACCCCCTAAATGAAGGAAGGATGCCCAGGAAATATCCTTGGCACTGTGGTATCCATTTTCATAGTACTCTCCCTGTAAGCCATAACACTTCATCTTGGGCACTGTCTGAGTTTCACTGGGTTAGCAAAATGCTTTCGGTGCATTTTATTCCAGCCAAGCCTGCAATTAACATAACTGCACAGTTGTTAAAAAAAGATCCATGAATCTAGTTTTTTTAATGACAGATTTCTTTTAAAATTTTGTCCTTTATGTCCTAAAGTATAAAAGTTTTGAAGTTTTGTTTGTTGATTTCTGTAAATATCTTCTGATGTGTGTGTGGGTGTGTGCGCATTGGGGTGTCTGTGTGTGCGCGTGCCACCAGACACATGTTTTCTTATATTTTAACAGTCTGCTTCCTCCTAAAGTTCACCACTGCCTGATGGAGACCTTCGTGCTGAAACATGCTGTAGGAGCTGTGCGGACATTAGAAGAAATTATTCTCTACTGAGGAGGAGCCAGTTGCAAATTCAGCATGCACACATATACAAACACATGCATGGCCTACTTTCTTTTAGCCCTGTTCTTGGATGTCTGCGATGTTTGAATGCCCTCTCTAGATAAAGACAAAGCATTGCACAGGAACAAAAAGATGGGCCCGAGCTTTGAACAGGAGCACATCCACTCCTCAGTGACTCAGCCGCTCCAGGATGAAAAGGGAGTGCATGGGCTCTTTAGTGAGACTCAGGAATGTGAGTGCTTCTTTAAGACAGCATGAGAGACAGCTGTGGATGCCTGGTAAACCACCAGTGCTTTGAAATACAACACATTCCTGGTTTGGCATGGATCCAAAGATCTATACTCCCCCAAAACCTCAACAGAAAAACAGAAGAATAGGAATACCAAGCCATGGAAGACTGAATTCCCCAGAAAAAGTGTCAAAAATCAGGTATTGAAAAATGTATCATTGTGGTTTTAGTTAGTTATAAGGCATGCAAACTTAAGTTCACATCTATGAAATCTCACCTGGGCAATTCCACCTACGAATTTAGTCTTGACCACCACACTGTCATCATCAGCTTTGTCGAATGCTGCTTTTTGAGCTGCTTTTACTAGGTTATCTGACGCTCTCTTCACTGCATTGCCTGCAGCCTATGGACATAACAAAAAAATATTAAGATACAAGAACATTTACAGAGCTTGAAAACATCACAGTATGCTTGACTTATAACTGCTGTCAGAAACTCATTTTCACTTCCTAGCTCAGCTCTCCTAAAATGCACCCATCAGTCTAGTCGCACCTGTAGCCTCCGCATGGCTTCTGAGTCCTGGTCTGCTTTCACCTTGCAAGCCACCAGCAGTTGTGCAGTTGAAGCAGCCACTTGCTTGGCAGATGAGATGAGCTTCTCCTCACTGGCGTGGCCTTGCACAGAGGCATTGGCTGCTTCACACAGGTTACTTGTAGCTGCTGCTACCATGCGGGCCTGTATGATAAAGTAACCCAATGCAAATTATATATATGATTAAGATATTGATTATACTGTTATACTATATAATAAATAGTTTTGTTCATACAGTTCTGTTTTATATTAAATAAATGTAACTGTAATCAAATGTAACTAAGTAATTGTATAATTATAGTTAATACATAATTATGCTGTTAAGAGTACTGCCACTTTTAAAATGCTAAACTACAGTGGTGTGCTGTTGTTTTGCTGTCTTTTTATTGTAAACCTGTGGATTATGGATATTTCCTGCAATTCTGTGCTTGGTACCGAACATAAATTCAAATAGAGGATTGATTTTAATCAGTGTGATGAAAACCAAGAAAGCAAGTAATCAATATTACTTTCAAACAGCTCTTCTCAGGGAGTTACCTACTAAGTTTAAATTTATACACAATGTGACACAAAGAAAAAACTGACCAATAACTGTTTAAAGCTATCTTTGACTAATACTGTAAGAGCTACTGTATTGAAATACCCTTCACAATTATTGGTAAATATGAGTAAATATGGTTAGAAAGAGCTACCTACTGGCGAAGCAACTTCATATCCCAATGAAAAATGAAATGGCAAACATGCTTTAGTTACATTGTATTCACAACACTTTTCAGGTTAAAGTAATTGTGGCACGTTTGTTTAAAAAAAGTTGTATTTCTCTCATTTTTTTCAAGTGCGTGTTTGAGTCCCCAAAATATACATTTTTTTTCTGTGATAAATATTTGTGTATTTCTAGAACTCTAGTAACTCATTTATCACATACACTATACTAATGTGCAGACGCTTAATTTTGTGACAAGTGTTAACAATAGTTAACAAATAGTTTATTTAATTTTAACAAAAGTAAATAAATTCATTACAACCAGTATTACGGTATTTAAAAGTTTTTATCAGTGCACATGTAAATAATAATGTAAGGCAAAACACCAATAATAATAAACTCTTCTAATGAGTAATTTACACTGAATTAGCAAAATAAATAACTAATAGTCAAGAAATTAATACATGTATGAATAAGTGAGTAAAATAATAAATGAATATGTCTACTCACTGCTGATATGAGACCCTGGGACCACTGGCCATCATCAACTGCATTGGCAGGAATAGAGCCCACCTAAAACAAACAAACCAACCAACCAACCAACCAACCAACAAATAAAACACAATCGATGAATTATAGAAGTGGAGAAATAGAAAGGAGTACTTGAGTGGAAAAAAATGTAGTATCAAAATAAATAACATATAAATGCACTTAACTAAAAAAGTAAAGTAAAAAGTAAATGTTTATTTATTATACATTTGTTTGCTTTGTTTTACAGTGTGTAATGCATCTGTGTTGCCATGGTTTTGGTTTCATCTTATACAAACATGAATTTGTTTGGATGTTTTGATAACACAAGCAAACAAATAAGCAACACATCATATGCCCTTTTTATTTGTGTAACTGCTTTTAATGGTGGCCCAATTAGTTTATTTTTGACATTATTAAACTTATTTTAAACATTTTAAAACCCTTTATTAGGGAACTCCAACCATACAATCTTTATACTTACATTAAGAAATAACATACAGTAACTCAAGTAACTTCCACCTCTGCCTTATACTAATGTAATACTTTTCATTATAGAGCCAACACGTCTAATTGTAGTTCTCATACCTTCCCCTGTGCCACCAGCTCTCTTTGTGCGGCTGATGCTGACTTTACAAGTGCACTGGTAGCTGCTGCAATGGACTTGGCTGCTTCCAAAATCTGCTCCTCAAAGTCCAATGACTCATCTGCTTGCTGTAAGCAAAATAATACATTGATTACAACAACTTGTCAGAGAATAACCTGGTCATATTCTGCTCTTCAAAAGTTTGGAATCACCATTACTGTTTCCAAACATACAATCTGGTTGCAGAGAAATGTATAAAATTGGTCAAATATGCTACTTCTGTGCAACTTCACAGGTGTCAAGCAAAGGAATTTCCCTGAGAAAGCTGTACAACACTGAAAATGAAACACTATATTCAGAATGTCCTGTACTTCAAATGTGGCGATATCAATTTTAGACTTAATAATGGTTAGACAAATATTATTCTTTTTAATTTAGTCAATGAATCAATTCTTGTTATTCTTATTTTTGAATTATGAGCATATTAAACATTAAGTCTAGATTTTATATTTACATTGTAGAAGTTATTTTATATTATTATATTACATATAAGCGACCTTGGGTTTATGAAAGGCGTTATATAAATATAACTTATTATTATTATTATTATTATTATTAGTCATTATATTATTATGTCAAAATTGATTTTATTGCAACAAACAGAATTTATTAGCATGATGATTCCAAACTCCAACTACCAATCCCTAAATAGAGAGGATGCTGAGAAAGCTGGTTGTACGATGCATATATAGTCTATGCATACAATTGAAGGTAGACAGTGATGAAAAACTTCAGCACAATGGTTTCTGAACAACAGCTTTGGGGAAGCCTTCCTTCTAGGATGAACTTGGCTATTCATCTCCCCAGCATCTCTTTAAGGGTGACACCTTGTGGCCTTGACGAACAATTGCACACTGATTCAGCTCAATATTGCTCCACGCAGTACCACCCAGCCACAATGATTCTCCAGAACTCGAGCCAAACCCTTGCATACCACCTTTGCAAACGGATTTGTACTGAACACTCTGTATACACACACACACACACACACACACACACACACGCACACACACATCTGGAACCAGTGAACATGCCGCACCGCTGGCTGCACACACGCCTGCTCACTCATACCACACAGAGCACACGAGTCTGGAGACAGGGCGGGACACTGTAGGAATATGTTTGATATATAGTTGGACTGAATAACAACCTAATATATCAAACATATCAGACAGAGCCCTGCAGCAAAGGCTTCAGGTCTAGCTGACCTCTAGAGCATGGAGGAGAAGAGGACAGGAAAGAAGGAGGGAGGAAGACAGAATTGGGGAGACAAGTGAAAGAGGCAATAAGAGATGAAAGGCACGGAGAGGAGGGGTGAGGGGTTGAGAATGAAAAAAAGGGAAGAGGAGAGGAGAGGAAACGGGTGTCCTGAAACATGCTGAACACGAGGACGGAAATGTGAAGATGAAGGAAAAGATAGTGAACAAATACAGAGGAGCATGGAGGCAGTGGCGCAGCAGAGAAATTGTTCGCCCACAGCTTCTGAGAGTCGCCAAACCTCACCTAGCACCAAGAAATACCATACATTTATTTAAACCAAAGGATGTGAAAATGACACGAGTGATAAGATAAGGAACATGCATGAGGCCACATGATGAGAGTGCCACAATACCCAAATGACCAGGTCATGAAAAAGCTGGTGTGTTCCACTGCTAGAAGACTCTCAGATTCGTTCTGTTGCCATGGAAACCGTCCACCAATGCAACGAAACACCCCACATCACTCCAAGGTACCCACCACCTCGTCTAGCACATCAGACTATGAACGCAAAACCACTAACTAGTACTCCCAGAGGAAAAACGTTGCTAAATAATTTCTGAGTTTGGCAAAAAAGATAACTGTACATAATTCAAATCAGTGACACTACGCTGCCTGGGCAAGGCTCAATGCTGAAACGTCCTATTACATCAACTCTACACTTCAGATACTTTCTAGGAAAGAGTGGAGAAAAGTCCTCACTCAACAGAAGCTAACACAGCCACTTACCTAACCTACAGAAAGGTGAAAAGAGGGGAAAGAGACAAACTGGGCATATGGGCCCCACTGGACATGAGGTCAGATCTGTGCAAAGTCCTTTTTCATCTGACAAATCAATAGTAAAGTATACTTTTTGGTCAATGACTAACTGGTTAATGTATATTGTAATTAAAAGGGCTGAATTGGGATAAAGTGAAACTGGCCTAAGCTATAAGGCCATTGTCTTTGTAAAGCATAAGTTTATGAATGTCACAATATGGCATTCTCTGGGTTCACCCTCAGTCAGTAAGAGCAATACTGTACTAGGAAGTAAAATTGCACTGGCTGTGATTTTACTGAAGGAATAAAGCTTTGATAAATACTCAGAGGAAAACACAAAAATTCTTTTTCGTGAAGCGTAACTGAAGAACTTCAGGTAAAACATTATTAAATACAGAAGGATACAACAACAAAAGTGCTTCAGGAAATTTTTTTGCCATTTTTAGAACTCCAGAGACCCCTATCCCAGCCAATGGAACATTCCAGCACCCTTAGCCTCTAGTGAAATACACTTGACACAGGTTTGCTGATGGACAGAGTTGCAGCCTGGAGGGGTGTTTATGAATACAGTGCTGAATGGTATGAAAGGAGTCAGAGCTGAACGGATGGATGGATACCTTAGGCTTCCCTCTAGGCTTAAGTTGCTCCAGCTTCTTGGCTGCAGCCTCGATGGAAGCAGCAGCCCCTAACAGTTCTGTCTCAGCGATCACTGTAGGGTCCTCTGGGTCCACCCACTCAGAGCCTTAAAAGGACAACAGAGATGTCAGACATAAGAAAAGCAAATAGGAATAATATATTCACTGTATGGTGGAAATATGTGTTATTAATTTGCTAAATTATTTTCACGGCTTCTAATTACACCAGATCCTCTGAATTCCAAGGTGTCGAAACACTGACATTACATTAAAGCTGACTCTGCTCTGACATCATAAACCCAATCAAATACACAAACCCCACCGTATACCCCATGCAAACCCCTGCAGCTTCAATACAGCAATGCTTTAAAAAAATCAAAAGCAGACCCAGAACCCAGTAGAAAAATGAACACAGGTAAAAACGTATGGTGTTACTCAGCTACTATTGTAAACAGGCGTCTTTTTGTTGCGAAACGGGCTATTATTAGAAGACATACGGTATATCTACAACATAATATCAACTTGCAGACAACTGTATAAATAATGACTCTAATAGGATAATGAATACCAGAAATATCAATAATAAATGGAGAATCACTTAGAAATTTGATTATAGTATCTGAAATATTAAATCACATATTTAAACAATATAGTGTGGTGTCTGGTTTATAGTGTTTAACCATATTTTTAAATATTTATTTTTTTTTACCTAAAAATATTTAAGGTATTTTTGTTTTTTTAAATAATAAAAATGTTTTATATTAAAATGTTTATATTGCCAATGGTCCCCTCAGATGTTTGTAATTACCAATTCTCACCCGACCTTCTCCTCTAGTGTACAATACCAGCTAATGAGAGGACAAGCAAGTGCTTGTTCCCAGATACACAAAGCTGGCCACTGCATCTTTCCGAGCTGCTGCTCACACAACAATGCGGGGCAGCTGAAAGTGCCTGAGGGAGAGTACTAACTGCCCAATTCTGTGTGTGTGTGAGCCAGCAGCTACCCACGATTAGCCTGCACTGCTGTAAATGGAAAGGAGAGAGAAACTAAGCCATCCCACCCAAACAGCAGGGCAAATCATGCAGTGTTGGGGTCCTAGTCAGAAATGCTTGTGGCATTTACAGGTCTTGGTAATGTGACACAACCCTTTAATACATCTCTTGGGACACATAGCTATTGCAAATGAAACACACACACACACACACACACACACACACACACACACACACACACACACACACACACACACACACACAC
>JBBIGC010000125.1:9722418-9739347 GCA_037576955.1 Lepidarchus adonis | reverse complement strand
ACACACACACACACACACACACACACACACACACACACACACACACACACACACACACACACACACACACAGCTTTAATTATCACAGTGCTGTCTAAGTGCAGTTGAGGGAAATGTACTTTTTGATGTATTATCTTCATTCTTTATAGACTTTTAAGTGCCCATAAAAATGTCCCTTTCCTATCAGGTAGTGCAAGCAGATGGAGAGATGCTTTTTGAAGATTATTTTGAACCCTGGAGAATTCTGCCGACTCCCACTTGCTGCCGCGCATGTGTGTGTGTTGGTGTGTGAGTGAGAGAGAGAGAGTGTGTTGGTGTGTCTTTATTCAAGATAATAATAATGCGTGTGCTGGCTCATACTCACCTCCGTCTGCAGCAAAGAAAATGAAAACAGTTGTGTTAGAGGAGTAAAGCTGAGTCCCTGTGGACCAATGGCTTTATTAACCCTACACAGCTCCAAATCAACCACATCATGTTGCCTATTATTGCTAACACTGATATGGCATTACTACCTGACCTGGTCCTGCAGTGGAGATTATATAAGGCTTAACTCATGGCCTGTGTGGTTGCTCTTAATGTCTGTTTGGGCTAGGCCTACTTTTCTGAAAAACATGGACTATCTAGCAGCAAAACAAATTTAATTGCTGGTTTTTACAGCATACTTATTATTTATTGGACATGGTCTAAAAGCAAGCAATACCATTTGAAATAGAGCAGCTAAGTGCTGAAAGTAGTACAGTATTTGTGTATACATGTGTAATGTTACCTTTCATGGCTTCTGCAGTCTGGATGAGCTCGGTGACTGAGCTGGCTACTTTCTTTGAAAGCACAGCCAGCTGCTGTCTGTGCTCTGCTGCTGGCTTTTGGAGGGCCTGGGACATAAAGTCAAAACAAAAATATAGCCACCATTTGAACACACTGAATTGTATATAATTATTTCTACATTAGTTAATCACAATTTTTTTTAGCATTTTTAACTTTCACACTAAATAGTTATATAATTTTTTTTACAATGCCAGCTGCCCTTAATGGACCAAAATATACTGTAATATAATGATTTACTATGAACAAAATCTTTCTCCAATAATTTACGTAACATTTTGCGTATATTTAGTTACTGAAATTACTCAAATTTACTATCCAATAATAGCTATAATAGAGATTGTATTACAACAATGACCATATATGTTGCAGTTACAGAAGCACTGCTCATGTCTGTGTGCATTTTTGTGTAAGAGCAAAGACCTATATATATATATAATCTATGTATGTATGTATGTATGTATGTATGTATATATATATATGGTATGTATGTATGTATACACCAAACTTTTATCTTCACTCTTGACACCCTAGACAGAAACACAAACACACCAGAAGGACATGTTCAAGCAGGTCGATGTATCCGGTGGCACACTCTAGGCCATACAGGAGGGCTTTGTTCCTCACATCTTCAGCTACTTCCTGGTGGTATGCAGCTTGCTGCAGGAGAAAGACACAATGCATTTTATTATTTGTACAATACAAAATACAAAATCTTGATGGAAGAATGACACACGCAATAAAAAGAGCAGCAATTTAAACGTATTGTTGTTTATGAATATAATAAAGTATGAATGATAATAGAGAAATAGAGAATAGATAAATAGTGGTGCTGGTATCCCTTAAAGCAAAGCTTTAAAACATCATTTGTGTCATGGTGACACAGGATAGCAACTGGATTTGGGAGAACAAACAGAAGTGCAGCTCAAAGTGACATTGAGAAGTAAGTGAATTGCTATTACATTGACCACAAGCATCTGATATACTTCCAAGTTCTTTCAGCCGGGGAAGTTAATGCCAAAGATTCTGAGTGAAAGCAAGTTGGTCTTTCTTTATCTCTGTGTATGAGGGTATGCATTTGTGGGTATTGTGCATATGTGTGTGTGGAGAGAGGTATGGATTAGCACCTTGCAGGTGACCAACATGTCAGAGATAGCTTTGCGGCTCAGGTTGGCAGTGGAAATCACGTCCTCCTGCTGGCCAGAGTTGCCTGCTGCTACAGCTTTGGCCGTGGCTACAGTGATGCCCTTGGTCATGCGGATGAACTCCTCTGGTGTGGTGCTTTTCTCCGGAGTGTCCTTGGACTGGAAAACCTGACACAGGGGCGAAATACCGTAGGTAAACAAAATTGTCATCTATTTTCAGTAAATTGTGAATCTGAAGTACACACACAACCATCAGCCATTAAAATACCTGCTCTCCTCATGCTGCAACGACAGCTCTGACTGATGCACTTTATGCTTGACTACAGAGTCCTTGTTTGTCACAATCTGTAATAACTTTGTGTTACAGTAGCTCTTCTGGGGGATCTCAGAATGCTCTCATTTGCTCCCCCTTTTGTATCAATACATTTTGGGTGCCCATAACTCTATATCTTTTATGTACATTAATAGAATGGTTCTGCAAATAATGTTTAACTTAACCTAGATGTAACTGATCAGCTAAGACAATAAGACAAGCAGAGATAGAAATAAATTTGTACATCTATGATGAAACCCAAGATGAAGCCTGAGCATTTTCATGGAAAAGGTTTTGGCGACCACTGAATTACAGAATAGCAACATTAATCCAGTGCTAAAGAGCAAACACCTGAATAGTTTTGAGCGACTACATCTGGTGTAAGCTAGAATATTTAAAATGTTGGCTAAAAAATTACTGAAAAAATGACTAATATTACTAAAAATAAATACATACATTTTGGAGAATTTCTATTAAAAAATTTCAACCATATTAATAAAAATATTTTAAAACATTTTTTATGACAGCGAGGATGTCTATGCTGACTAATGAAGAATGCGCCACAATCATAACATGGCTTACCAAATGTGCTCTAAAACTATGCCAAAATAAGGACCGTATACAGTATGCAAATCCATAATTAGCAGCTCCTGAAAAGTGACTGTATTGCCATTGTTTGGTTTGTTAGTCTGTCAGGCTTAAATATTACTGGTCTCCTGGGGAAGTCCCAGTAAGGATTAACACTAAATCAGAAGCAAAAAAGGCTCTTGAGAACTCTTGGCTCTTTCCTCCACTCTCTCAATCCGCCACTCTGTCCTTGATAAGCAGAACAGGACACCCCAGGGGTTCAGCAGAGCTTGTGGAGAACAAGCACAAAGTCAAACCTCACTCGATGTCCTTGTATGTACCAATAGCAGACACCACAGATGAAGAAAGATGCTCATTAGCTTGGCTGAAATGTGGCTTGGTTTAAACATGTATTAGCATGGTTCAATGAAACTGACAATGAAAACAAGACGTTTCCATATCAAATGTTCTGTTTCTGTTCTGAGATATAAAATGGGTTCTGATTTCATTAGGTTTGTATGGAATTGAATTGTGGTTTACATTGCATTAGGAACCTTAATCAAATGCAAAGGTAGGAATAATGGCATTGTTTAATATAAATGACATCTATTCAGCGTTCCCAACGTGTTCTTCGCTGCTACGTACAGTCAACTCCTGTTTAATGAACTCGATGGTTGCCTCCAGAGCCCTTGTCCCACGAGTGGCTTCATCCTCCACTGCTTTGACCGTCTTCAGCAGAGATGTCACATTAGTCACCATCACCTGACAGAGAGAGAAAGAGGAGCAAACAGCGTATCAGTCCTGTTGCAAATGAAAGTTGACTGTGCATCAAACCTTTAGCAGAAAAGAAATGCAGTGGGTTGGATTGACGCATGCACCAGCAGGGGGAGCTGTAATCAATACTACAGCAGGAGATACAGCACTGTTACTGTACCCTTCCACGACGTTTTCACATGGCAGTGGCATGGCTTGCATGACAGTAGCACGTGACAGCAGGGCTAAAGCCTCTTGTGGCCCAGGACAATCATTACATATGGCATGTCACAACACACTGCAGGGACCCAAGCTAAAAAACAGTACAGAATGGATTCCAGCCATTCTAATTGTGGTGAATCCAACCCTACAGTAGATGGGAAGATGAGTTTGTTTCATTAGACAAGCACTGGGTGTGGGTAGTGTAAGCTGTAGACACATTTACAGAATGTTGAAAGATTTTAAAGCTCACAGTAAGTCATACTGTGTCCTAAAACACATTGTACCACCTTGATGAAGAGCTGCATGTAGTTTGAGCAAACTGAGGGATGGACTTGTGATATATTTTTACAGAAAAATTGTGGACTATTTGGGTGAATATTGAGATGTAGTAGAAAGGAGAAACATTAAAGTTGGACTTCTAAACTAAACATTTGCACATAGAAAATGTCTGTGCCGCTACACTATATGCAGGCTAAGTGGGGAAATGTATAAATCTGAACTATTCCATTAACATATTTGATGTAATTTGTCATCTGATGCCTTGGGGAGTTATTTTAAGGCCCAGTCTGAAAATGTTTCTCTTGAACTGTCGCCTTAAGATGTATTGTAAGAGAAAGGTACAACACCATGAGGGCCTACAGCAGTTCCCCTAAGGAACACAGTGTTTGAGTTAAACACACACTGGCTGTAATTAGTAATAGAGGAGTAGGAAGAAAGCTCTTACTATTTAAACAAATGGTTGGGAGGTTACCATATGTGGCAGAAATGCAAACAGTCTGTACAGAGGTCACAAGAGCAGCATGGATCAGACACAGCTCATTAGTAAAGTATGATAAATAAAGGAGTTAGAGTTGCAGGCAAGTGGAGCTTAATTCTGAAAAGGTCAAGGGTATCAGCTAAATGGTTAGAGGATTAAAGAACGTGTGAAAGGGTGGGCAGCTATGCCAGAACCACTACATGACAGTTTGTCTTTGACATACATTTAAGCAGTTCAGGTGCAAATAAATGGGGTGACGGTCAATCTGATGTCAGAACATAAATCAAGACAGCCAGAGAAAGAGAATGAGAGGGAGAAATAGACAGAGCTGTAGCTGTGTGTCATATACAGTACTTTATTTGCACGCAGATTGGCTCTGTCCCTTGCTGTGCTGAATGTCACACACATGAATGCGCACGCACACACACACACACACACACACACACACACACACACACACACACGTACAGTAACACTCTTCCAAGTAACATGGGGCTTGAACGATGGCCACACACAGAGATGAAGAGGTGAACCGAGAAAGCACTGTACACAGCCAAGACATCTATAGACTGTCAAAGCCAGCTGGCATCCGCGTGTACACACACACACACACACACACACACACACACACACACACACACACACACACACACAGGCACGTTTTTGTTGCTGGGTGGTGAGCATGTTTCCACTTCCTGTATTAATTGCTTCGGATTAAAAGTCCTCAACCTTTTTGCAGTGGAGCTAAAAATTGTGTTGTATTCAGGTTGTTTTCAAAAGAAGGCCATTTTTACGTATGTAAAAAAAGCAAATGAAGCTCCAGTGGGTTGAAGCTTCAATGGTATTTTATAAAAATGTTTTGTGTTATGTTATGTAAGTGTTGGATACTTGAACTTAGAGCCTCATGCATATAAAACAATGAACATTGTGATGGGATGTCTTAATGATATTGTAACATTTCTAACAAAGAACCATTTATGTTGATCCTGACATTGTATGTTTTTCCTGTTTTCCTGTATTATTCCTAAAATTGTCAATATAGTTTTGTCATGAACATAACCACATTAGAGTGCTGTTCGGGCCTCTTATTTCTGTCCAACCTGACCTGCCGCCGACAAAGCACTGACAGAACCCGACCCGAACCCGACATGCATTTATACTTTTCTGTCCGAACCTGACGTGAACCCAATTGGAATTGTAATGTTTGGCTGAAACAGCCGCTGCTAAGTGATTATAATGATACTCTCAACAAAAACAAAAAAACAAGCTTGTCCTGTCCTTTTGCTCTCGTATTTCAAGAGTCCTTCACATCTCTTACATTTGACATAGCCAGCAGCCACGTCACAGTCCGTCTTGACCACTAAGCAAAATACCTCCACATAGTAGACTTTCCTTGATATTTTGTAGTTTTAAATTTTCCCATTAAGAATTTATTTTGTACATCTTCCATGATGTTTAATATGGCTACTGAATGAAAAGTTGCATTGCCACAGCTATGGAAACAAATCACAGCATACAGGAAAAAAGCAAAAGATCCAGTGTGGCAGCGCACTTTTGCAATTGCATCATGTGAGACAGACAAATGTTTTTGTGCTGATGTGACCTAACCTGACCCGAACCCTAGTAACATTTAGAAATATTTTTCAGATCCCGGCCCGAACTGTCGGGTCCCATCGGGTTTCATAGGGCCCGGGTCAGGTATCCATGCTTTAAACCACATACACGTTACCTTAGCAGCACTCTTTAGCTGGTACATAGAAGGGTCATCCGCTACTTTCCCAGCTGCACACTTAGTGGCTCCTATCAATTCAGCTAGTGCCTTTGCCACATCTCTCACTGCATTGATCAAAACCACCTGAACAAAGAAGAAGAAGAGGACAAGAAAGTAAGACATGGAGAGAGTGAACACTCAAGTCAACAGAGCAGTCCAGACATACTGCATTTATCAGGAACACCTGGGGAAATGATACATGCCATGGCTGCTTTATCAAAGAACACATGAGGAGCAGAGCAGAGCAGAGCACGGCTCCATATCGGAGCCACCTGGGGCTGGGTGAGAGAGATGGGGGGGCAGAAAGAGGTGGAGGCTTATCATTGATACCCAGAAATGGACCCTCACACTCAGAAAGAGCGTTAATAGTATTGTGAGAAGCTGATAGAATTATTGTAACTGTGAAGAATATCCCTGAGGCAGAATAAAACAAGGAACAAAAGGGGAAATACAAAAGTACCCAGAGAAACAGCTGAATCTGCACGAACACCATTAGTTCTCCAAGAGTTTCTCAATGAGATTTAACAGCAGTAGATGTAAATATGATCTAAATTCTCTAAAGAGAAGCACCGTATAAGGAAGGTAGAAAGATATAGAAATTGTATGCAGAAACTCTTATCCATTCCACACAAATACCTGTGTCTCTGGATCCTCTGAGCCCATGCTGGCAGCCCCTAGTTTGACCACGTCAGTCAAATGAGTGATGGTCTTGGCCGAGGACTGTGCAGCTTGCGCCAACTTCTCCTGGCTGGATGCTGCTCCAGCCACTAGCAGCTTGGTATCCTCCACCAGAGCCTTTGCGGTCTTCAGAATGTTCTCCCTTGAAGAATGAAACAAGTACAAAATACATAGAACATGTCTGACTATGATAATCACAAAATGCACAAAAATAACTTTGAATGACATCATAAAATATCTCCACTTAAACTTACAGACAAATACATAGATTAATTCTTAATATGTTTTTTAACGTTTTTGCACATCAGAGCCATTTGCACCATTACTACCTCTAGATATTGTTACCGTCATTGTCACTTTTTTCTGAACAACTCCAACTGCCACAACTGCTGTTCTGTACAAGTACTGCTCACTGTTCTAATGCCACCCTTAACAATGTCTGCACTTACTGGTATTTTTTAATCAACCATTATAATTTTACTTTATTATTTTTGACAGCATACATACAGAAGCTGCAAAGTCAATCTTGGTGTACTTGCAATGACAACAAAGATATTCGGTGCTGTTCTAATTTATTCTAGTCTGTTCTATTAAATTATATTGAGCTATGTTAAATTAAATTAAATTAAATTAAATTCTATTCTATTTTATTCATCTTGAATTTACTTCTGTGTTTTTACCCACACTGATGTATTTAAAATTGTGTTTTTTGAAACTGAAGACAATGTAATATGTGGTCTGCCTTTATCTGCAAACATGCAAACACAGCATTAGAATCCTCAGTGACCCTGAGAACACTGTCTGAAGCAATGGCAAATGTGTTTGCCTGTGATCTGCTTTTCCACTATGGGTGTTCAGCTCACCTGTGGTCTGCAAAGGACTCGTCGTTCTCTGCGTTGAGTGTGCCTGCAGAGGCAAACATGATGGTGGTGTCTAGGTCAGCGATGATGCCAGAGACGGAGCTGGCAGCAGTGATGCATGCCTGAGTGCCTTTATTACCAGCCTGCAGAGCAGACAACACCATGGACACCTGAAAGAGGGAAGCACACAGGGTCATACAGAGTGCACAAAAACGAATCTGATTATTACCCTCAAAATCAACAAACGGCACAAAGTTTGGGTAAAAAGGGAATTTCGCGTCCTTGATAGAACGGAATAATGCCATCACCATGATCTACCATTATTTATGACTGCATGACTTACTTCAAGCTGAATCCAAAGAGAACAAGGCATGAAAGATGATTCTCAGCAAATGGGAGTAAAAGAAGCAAAGGTGCTATGAATCAAACAGCACACTCACTCAACTTCTACTGAGATGAAGATTCTCATTTTAAACTCATTTTAAAGAGAGAGAGAGTGAGAGAGAGAGAGAGAGAGAAAGAGAGAGAGAGTGAGAGTGAGAGAGAGAGAGAGAGAGAGAGTGAGAGAGAGAGATGGAATAAAATAGAACAGACAAAGAGAAAAGTTAAGACAACAAGGAAGGAAAGGACAGAAAAGAAAAAGAGCAAGAAAGAGGGAGATTGAGAGAGAACAAGATGAAATGAGTCAGAGGAGAGTGATTGATGGCTATATCGATATTTAAATTACTAAACATTTGCTGACAATTAGATTCAGCTGCATCGCTACTTCTTTCCTCTGGGTGGCGCTGCTCGACTGAGTGCAGGAGATTTGATTGAACGCTGAAGAAGAACCGTTGAGTGCTGAAGACTTGGGTGAACAGATGAAGATAAACAACAGGTAGATGCAAAAGAAAAGCTGAGGCGCCCCAGACACATTTAAATCTGAAGTGTGAGTATGGGTTTTAGAACATTGTTGGAACAGTGTGTGGATTATTTTGTGATGGCCGTATCTCTGTGCATCTTTTCCTGCACTTCTTTCATAGCGATTGGATGACACTACCACCAAGTCATCAATGTGAGTAAACACTTCTTTAAAAACAGGGAAAGATTCAGTAATCCAAGTGTGCAGAATCTCCCGTCCCAGCCAATATCTAGCGTTTGCTGAACTGTCCTCAAAAATAATTTAGATCAGACAGAAATGTAACGATCCATTATTTGTCCGCTATATACATTATTGTTCTATGACTAAGAGGAATATTTTGAACTCCTTGTAACTCTCACATTAGTGTTGTCATCGCTTTGGACAAAAGCGTCAGCCAAATGAATAAATGTAAATGTAAGTAGCACGATGTTAGCGCAACTTGCCATGTGACAAAGGGGAACAGAAGTAAAGTCCTGAAGCAGAGGTTTCTCTGCGCTTCCGACTGTAGTGTGTATATATACGGTATATATATATATATATATATATATATATATATACAGAGGTAAAATATTCTGATATTCAGCTGTTTATTCCTTTGCGAGTTGTAAATTGCTAGCAAGAGAGAGCGAGAAAGAGCGGAAGAAAGAAATCTGTTTACACACAGATGAATAGCCGCAGGAGAAGTGCTTCAGTGTTGTTAAAGACTCAAGGCTCAGTTTATATTAATGTTGAAATAATTCCAGGCGGACATGAGAGCTGAATTTTATCAGACAGACGTGTATCTACTGCATTTATTTACAGCCAGCTCACAGCTCCAGTACTGTTCCTACCACAGTGGGACTCTCCTCATACTCCCTTTACTGTAGAAATTTAATCAAGAACAAACACCCCATAATGGAGCTAATCTTTTACAATTACAACACTAGGAACAAGAAACCAATCACGATTCATTTCATACAACCAAGAACAACATCCAGCACAAAGAAAGCAGTGTATTGTAAATGCATTGTCCATAGCTTGGTGAACTAGCGCTTTAATTAATATTGCATAAAGCCAGTGGCAATGACTATGATTACATCCACCACTCTAACATGGAGCATGTATACGGGTACAAGCACAGTGACAAGCAGTCTTCGCCACAGCACTGGTGGAGCTATTTTCTTGTCGCCACAATTACTCGGTTGTTTGGTCTAGACAATGTTGTTACAGACGTTAACTCTTTAGAGGGCAGGCTCTTCATACGCACATCCCCGAATGTGCTATTCACCATATACCCATCAGCCATAGCATTCAATCTCTCCACCTAAATGTATAAGCCCCTTTTGTGCCACAAAACAGCTCTGACCTGTTGAGGTATAGACTCCACTTGACCTTTGAAGGTGTGCAGTGGTATATGCCACCAAAATGTTAGCACCAGTTAATTTAAGTCCTCCATGAATTAGACTAGTATGTCAAAGACATCTCACAAAAGCTCGAATGGGTTTAGATCTTGATCATTTATGGGCTAAGTCAACACCTTGACATCATTTTCATCTTCCTCAAACTGTTACTGAACAATTTCAGGAATGTGTCAGAGTATATTATCCTGTCGGGAAAAAAATAACTAAGGGTAACTAGGGATATCATTGCCATGAAGGGTGTACATGGTCTGCAACAATAATTAGGTTGATGGTACATGTCAAAGTAACATCAAAGATATCCAAGCAAAACACTGCCCAGAGTAGCACCTGCTTGCTTGGCTTCTTCCCAAAGTGTTTAATCAGACCAGGCCACCTTCTTTTATTTCTAAATTATAGGCACTTCCAGTAGTGGATTGGAGCACTCTGATGTGCTGTGATGCACTGTGTTCTGAAGCCTTTATATCAAACCCAGTATTATATTTTAAAGCAATCTATGCAATGGTAATATCAGGCTAGACAAGCTATGTAGCTTTCACTCCCCACAGACATCACTTAGCCTTGGGCATCCTGACCCTGTCAACAGTTCTTCTTTGTTCTTCTTGGGTACTAAACACTGTATTGTCTAGTCATCAAAAATTGGCCCTTGTCAAAGTGGTTCAGATCCTTATGCTTGCCCATTTTTACCTGCTTCCAACACATCAACTTCTTGAACTGACTGTTCACTTGCTACCTAATGTATCCCAACCCAGAAGCCACTGTAATGAGACCAATCTTATCAGTGTTATTCACCTCACCTGTCAGTGGTTTTAAAGTTGTGGCTGATTGGTATTGACAGCACATCATCACAAGACTAGTATTGCAATACTGAAATGACCAAACAAAACGTGCTGAAACATTGGTGAGGCAGGAAAGATAGCAAACATTGTAGGTAATTTGGAGGTAAATTGCACTTAAATGAAAAGCACAGCTCATTAAACACACTGTTATTTCAGACATCTCAAGGTTGCAAAGATGGATGGCAACGATCCCAAATACCCTGCTGCCAGTTCACTTCTACCTTAATGCACACTGTGCCACATTCAAAGCATAAAACACAGATTCACTGCCATTTGATAGCACAGCGACCCACTGATTTTCTACGGTTTTCTTCAGTGAGATACAGAGGCATGGCCAATGTTTGACAGAAGCACAATCAACCTTCTAATAGAGCGATGACAGCGCACTGAATAGAAGCAGAACTGATCTTTTTTTACTGTTACCACACAGCCCACCACAGTGAGAAAACACAAGTTGCTATGGTAGTAAACATTAGTTAAATGTGAAAAGCATTTTCTTTTACCTTCAAAATTAAGAAATTTGATAAATATGTAAATGAAAAGATTGTGTTTTTGAAAGCTGCTCATCTAATTGTCTGTTGTAATTGTCTACTGTCTATAAATAGCAGTGAGAAATGACAGTTCTTTAAATATACTACTAAATCAGATTCTTTTTCTGTGATACTATTGTCCTATCATTTACCACATCTAATCTAGAGAAACATAACATATCATATTGGAAATCTGTATATTGGAATTCCAAATATATTGGAACTACATTCAATGTAAATGAAAAGTCTGAATGAGCTGAGTGATCGATCTGAATGGAAGATGATGGGACCACCTCAGGCCTACCTTCTCAGTGACGGCCCGAGCGCACTCAATCAGCTCCCTCTTAGTGAAGCTGTCTGTTGGACTCATCTGTAGAGCTCCAGCCTTCTGGACCAGGTAAATGCAGCCATGACCAAGCTCCTGCACCCGAGTCTTTATCTGCAAGCCCACCTGGAAAAAGATTGGGATGGCCATCACTGTAAGGCTCTAGCCAATTCCAAGCCGATGTGCTTCACTCTCAGTCTCCAGCCTAGACCCTATAGTCCCTCGTTCTCATCACAAAGGCCGATGGGTGAATAATGAAAGGATTGTGACTGCTGGCGAGTGGGCTTGATAGCACTACACCTTTAATTTCCTGACACACTGATCCATGGGTGGGTGGTGCTTCATTACCACATCACCACAGGCTTTTGAAGTTAGCGGGGGTACCGAGTCACTATGGTAACAGCAGCAGCTGCTTATGTAAAGGCTATTGAAAAGAGCTGGTGGCTAGCAGACTATGGATTCACACTTCATGCTGTCTTCTAGAAGATGTGGACCAAAATATACACAAACAATTATGATGCATCGCTGGAGCTTACATCCTTAACTTAGACTAGACTGGTACAATTGCATGCATAATCACCATTTATAGCAAAAGTGGCTGTTACAGCCGCAAAACCTGGCAGTACATTATGATCGCAATATGAGAAACATGAGTCCATGCTAAGAGGCTAGCCATCTGTGCCTCACGCTTATATGATCTGTGCTTAAGTGTGTGTGTGCCTTCTCTCTGGCCCTCTCCAGCCCAGTGGTCCGTGGAGGACATCTGGCAGGAACGATCCTCACCTCCTCCGGCTCGGCTGTGGCGGCGGCTAGACGGCCTTGCTGGGCCAACTGGCTGTAGTCCACTGTCACCTGAGATGCAAGGCCACCCAGCTCCTCCTGACAGGTCACCGACTTCGTCATCTGGGACACAGCACGTGATATCAATGTATATACCATCACTACAGCTGCTTCCAGTTAATTTACATTCATTCAAATCTGCATCCAAAAAAACCTGGTTAAAATGCATTAAAATCTTGATAATTATGTTCAATAATTATCATCAATTTCTAATTAAAAAAATAAGACATATTTTGAACCCTAACAACACAAGACTTTTTTCTGTATAATTAAAAAGATGCATTCTTTTATATCCAATATTATTTATTATAAATGCTACAAATATAAGCATAATAAATATTTTATATGTTTCTCTACATAACAATAAAAACAGCTAACTAATTTGTGCTATTGTGAGTAAATGGCTAAACCTATTCTCATGCTGCATCTAGTGGCATGGCACATACCTAGCAGAGATAATAAAGTACCAATATAATATATATAACCTATATATACATATATAACCTAATATATAAGATTCCCTTATTATCACACACAACCATTGACCATACCTACTGTATTTCAAATATAGATGCAATGATTATTCATTTTCCTGAATTCTATTACCAGTCAAATTGCCTGAGTTTTATTGGTGTTTTTAAACATGGAGTCCACAATGGATTGGAAAATTAATATATGAAACAGCATAGCAGTCCCAGTATTAAATTTCTGAATAACAGCATCTGTTTCCTATTAAAATATGAATTTAAACAAACCCTACATCTACAATAAGAGGTAACAGGCACAAAAAGTCATGCCACAACACTGGTAAAGCAGCAGGTTTCAGTTACAATGAACGTGGACTTACTGTACAATTTGTTACAGGCATGATTAATTACAAAACAGATTGGCTAAAATTAAAATAATAAAATAATAAAGTGGCTGGTTACTGATTGAATGTTTTGAGAAAAAAATAGTTCAATAAAGATATACATTATGGACATATTACAGCAAATACAGCCAACAGGTGTTCAGAGAACAGAGCTGAGAGCACTGGGAAGCTAATGGCATATTGTGCTACTCACCATCTCCTGTGCGGTGATGGCAATAGCCTTTGAGAATTTCACCATGGTGGTCTGGTAATCCACAAATGTGCCGTCTGGCTCTGGGGGAGTTCCTTCATCCATCTGAGTCAATGAAACCACCCAAAAAAGGTTGATTTTTAGCTATGTGCCCCCTCACAAATCAAGGCTCCTGGAAAAGCTGAATATCATCTTGCTGCAAATTAGTGTCTATATGAAATTCGAGAGAAAATTAATCAGCAGTGATGTTTCAATAGTTCCTATTGTTCTCCTTCATGCGTCTTCTTGACAACTTAATGAAAGACTGCAGACATACTTAAACAACATGAACAGAGATATTGGATCAAATGGAGGCTAATATGGAGCTGCATGGAGGGCTACAGTCTCAGTGACAGTCCCTGTGCATGTGAGTGACAGCTGGAGACACTTGGGCTCCGAAGCTGAAAAGCCTCCTGCAGTTTTCTAATAACAGCTACTGAAAGGACCTCCTTCCAGCATCCGCCGCTGCTCACCAGCACTTAGCATGGAGCAGAAAGAACCAGGCTACGTACAGTTACTGAGCTTATACAGTAAGCATTAATATATGCATAAAAATATAGATTTACAATACCAAACAGTAGCTGAATGACAGCTGGATACATCAGGCTCTGAAGCTTAAAAGCCTCCTGCCGTTTTCAAGAAAAAGCTTTAAGATGTATTCATCTAATACCGTATTTAAACCATTTTCTTTCAAGTTATATCTCAATGTCTTCTATTTCATACTTTTTAAGTATTTAAGCCTTTTCATTCAGTAGTTATTCTGGTTCTTTGGATGCTGTTTGTTGATCCTTAAATATATTGTCAGCTTTCCATTTTTTACTTAATATTTATGCTTTCTGAAAGCACTTTGTCTATTTTTGATGTTTAAATAAAATCAGTTCTGATTTGACAGTATTTCTTACCCGTCCCATGGCCTCAGCAATGGACTCCACCATGCCCCCCACCATCCCTCCCTCGCTTGCAGCCTCGTTCAATGTCACCATGATGTCATCCACTGCCTCCTTCATCAGTTGCGCTGCCTCTGCTATTGCATCATGGGTATGGGATGCCTATATAAGGAGTGTGTGTGTTTGTGTCAGTAGATGTATCAGCTCAATCAATCACAGACTGACTGCTGTAAGACCGAAGATCTGATCTAATCATCATCACATTCAAGTTGCAGTATAGATTAGACACCTGCACCACACAAACCTACACACATGCATACCTGCACAGAAAGAAGCAATTTACTTAACAACTGTAGGATCAGAATTATATCAGTACATATAATGTAGTGCCATTGTGCTAGACAGTTCTAGATGAAAATGTATGTCTAGTCTATTCTGTGAAATGTAAAATAGTTTTGTGTGTGTGTGTGTGTGTGTGTGTGCTGTACCTTAGGATTTCCCCCTCCTTCTTTAGCTGCATAAAGCATCTGTAGAGAGGACTCAGCCAGTGTCTTGGTCTGATCCAAGATGTTCATCTGCTGCTGGTGATCCATGTGCTTTGAGGCCAGCCCCACTGAAGCCACAATAAGAGGCTCAAAATAACTGGCCAGCTGAGTCACCTGGGAGCCACCACACAAATCAGTGTTAACCTTTTAACCTGAGGGCTTATTATGTACAACTCAGGAAATATTATTAAATTAATGCATAATTCTTGCAGTGAAATTATGGGTCCATATACAGGCCCTTGTAGTTTCACTGAAAATTTTAATTTTCTGCAGACAATCTCATCCTTCACAGTTTGTAACAAATTCATCCCTCGTGTTTTGTCGAAAAATGCTAAATTCTAGGAAAACTAAAAAATTTACATAGTGGTTGTCATAGGAACCAGATTAGAGGTTTAGTGCCTCTGAAAGCTACGGCACATCATAACGTAATAAAAATGTAATAATTCAATTCTCTATATTTTTAGATCAGTTCACAGTGCAAAGGCAAATTGAAGGATACAAGGAGCTTATATTTTAGACTTTTCACCATTATTAACACAATAGTATATAAACCCCAAATATGCATGTTAATTCATTAGTGAGTTTGAGAGTGAAATTAATCTGAGTTACTGCATTTCTCAAAAAGGAATCATTTGACATCAAAACCCTTCAGGATAACTTGGTTAACATCTCGACAACTGAATTATGCAGAAAATTTGACAAATCAGTGGGATGCCCTTTAGAGATAACTAATTCCAAAAAGTCTTAGTGGCTGTCTCAAAAGAAATAAATCCTCTTTTCTGACTAAGTTCTGATTCTGGAATCTGTCTAATTGTCTAATGTTACAATGCTCTAAAATCATCGTGCAAAAGTATTGTTTGCTGAGTGCATTGCTCACCTTGTGTCCAAGTTGGGCAGCCTCCCCACGAGCTGCAGTAGAGATGGGCTCCACGAGATGACCTATCTCCTGTACTGCTGATGTCACCTGCTCCTGTACAGCCTGCAAAGCCACACATGAATTACATCCCTGAGAATATACTACATAAAAATAATCACTTAGCCATTATAATACCTACTGACAAGCAAATGGATAATGTGACTGGGATGTGAAACAGCGAGGGGGTCTAAGCTTTTAAATAACACATATGGAATGATGGAGTGATTTATTTTTAGAATTTAAGCATAAATGCCTGACCATGAAAAACCACACTCAATCAAGTGCATCCAAGCTTACTTGTGGCAGTGCTTAACCTGTTCTTAAACACCATTAATAATAAACTGAATAATTGAATCAGCAGATACTGGCACCTCTAGAGAAATGTCATCTCGACAGGGCAGACTCTGGCCTACAGCTGCTAAGGAGGCTTGTTCTATGTCTCTGATGCACTTGTTGATGCTGTCAATGCTGTGGTCGCACTCCCGCTGGCCTGGAGCCTTGTCCCTATAGCAACAAAAAGGGGGTATTGTTAGAAGGAGGCTGATGTGTTTCTTATGCTTGACATTAGATATATTACTGGTTTCATAAAAGATGAGAGTTAGTGCATACTCTGCCGTTCCTGGCCACCTACCCACATAAAACACACACACACACACACATGCACACACATAGGCACACACATACGCACACACGCGCACACACACACACACACACACACACACACACACACACACACACACACACACACACACACACACACAC
>JBBIGC010000125.1:9662749-9678899 GCA_037576955.1 Lepidarchus adonis | reverse complement strand
CACACACACACACACACACACACACACACACACACACACACACACACACACACACACACACACACACACACAGGTGAGGATCTGTGTGGTAAAGGAGTGAGTGATGAGGTCGTGTCAATTGTACATTATGAATGGGAGAGAAGCTGACGTATGAGGGGCCCTCCCTCAGAAAATCCACCAATCATGACATAGCATTATATTAACACACAAAAAAATAAAAGCATGCAGATGCACTAAATTGCACTGATGGTGTGTTGGCATGAATGTGAGTCAGAGAGAGTGCTGATACTGGCACTTTCATGTAAGATAGATTGAATAGTAATGTCAGTGCTTTCTCATAAATGCACACACACACACACACACACACACACACACACACACACACACACACACTGTAAAAAAAATGTGCAAGGCGGAGCCACTGGAATCCATGGACTAGCCATGTGGGGCAGAGAAATCCCCTGCAGCAGACTGCCAAAAAGATCAGTGAGTGCATGTGTGTGTTTGACCCTCACAAAAGAATAGAACTGTGTTTACCCTAGTGAGTGCTTTGCTGATTTTGCCTGTGTGTGAGTGTGTGTGTGTCCTGCAGTTTCTGCCTGAGTAAATGGGCGTGGGTGTATGTGGCACTGAGTCAGAGAATTTGATGGGGGTGTGTGGCTTCACGAGAGAGGAAACAGACACACAGGGGGGAGAGGGGAGGGAGCCATCTTTCTCTCCAAATGTGTACAAACACTGTGTGGATGTGGGTGTATGTATTCATACTGTGCAAGCATGTCCTACTCATTGCATACTTTACGAACAAGCATGTGCAAACAAATACTAAGGGGGATCAATCAGGGACTAAAACACATAACCACACACAAGACTAATTCATCAATGCATTTAAAGTCAGAAAGAGAAACAGATTGATACATAGAGAGATTGAGAGAGATAGAGTGTGTATGTGTGAGAGAGAGAGAAAAAAGAGAGAGAGAGAGACAGATTTACTTTAACCATGGACATGAAGTATTCTGAAGAGAAATGAAGCACGGCAGCCATAGGCTGTTCTAGTACTAATGTATGCACTGAAGCAGAAAAGGCAATTGATAAATCAGAACTGCATGAAGAAAGCGTAATTGCTTTGTGGGCCTTCAAGCAGTTCAGGTTTGAAGGCAAGGAAATATCATATTAAACCCATGAACCTCAGCCAATAACAGCATTGCTGTCAGTGCTCTCAACAAAAGGGAAAGTTAAAAACATAATCACTTATGAGAGAAGGACAGAGAAACAGACACCTTGACGAACGAGCACATAACAGTCAGCAACTAACAACACATATAAAGAGAGAGAGAGGCAGGTAGAGAGAGAGAGAGAGAGAGAGAGAGAGAGAGGGAGAGGGAGAGAGAGAGAGAGAGAGATGGGGAAATAAACGGGACACAGAGGAGAGAGCAAATGAAGAATGTAGATCTTCCTGTCCATCATGTTCACAGAGAGCCTGAATTAGAGAGCAGCGAGCTGACCTGTACATAAAGCAAGTTGAGCTGGACAGGGTCACGGGAATCCACGTTCTGGTCAGAGTAGAAAAACTTTCTTCTGAGCAGCAGTGTCTCGCACTCTTCCACCCCCTGCTCCCGGAATGTCCGACTGTGGTCCAGCCAGTTTACTATAAGAAAAAAAGTGATCATTTACAATACATAGTGTCTAATAACTGCCTAGAAACAGTTAGTACTATACTGCATAATGTAGAATGTACTGTATGACCACATAGAGAGAGATCAGATTACAAGATCATAACAAAAATGTAGAAAAAGTTTCTAGAAATCATTCATGTAGGCTGGGCTGAATCTTGGGGGTTTAAGGCAGTTTAAGGTAAGGGAACCAAAGTCAAATGTATAAAGACATTTTAATGGGGTAGTTCACAAACCAGGATTTCTTGATAAGCTTAATAACTACCCAAAGCAAAGACATATAGAAAAACTCTATATAACTAATTTTCTATAATTAAACAAGCTTGGCTTTGGCTACATGAGAAATGACCTAAACTTGTATCCAGTCCTTATTCATGGCATGGATATGCAAGAAGCAACCTAGAACCCGTAGTAACAAAAATACATGCTGCACTTTGTAAACCACAAAGCAAGGATTATTAATAACAAAAAAACTAAAGACAGTGACAAGGACAGGGCCATGAAGTTCCATAATAGACTCACATGGTATAGATGTTTGTGATAAATTGTAACAGCTTTGTGGATTCATATTAGTTCATAAATCCTTGCTGACTCTACAGAAATGTATTTTTCAAATTTCCATTGACAGTGGCACCTATCCTTCTTTTTTGGTAGTTATAACTGCCATGAGGGAGCAATATGTGATATTACAAAGTGGCACAATGTTACTTGCCTGCCTATATATAGAGCGTGTTTGCATGTGTGACTGTAAGAGAGAAACTTCTGCCATGTTAAAGTCAGACTCACAGTCGTCATCTGTGTGGAGCTTGGCTTTGAGTTTCTCCATCTTCCTCTCATCTCGGAGCAGCGTGCGCTCTTTCTTCAGCGTGCCCATGCCATCCTCCTTCCTGTCTTCACCCTGCTCCTGGATCAGCGAGTACTCCTCATAATTAGTTATTCCTAAGAGGGAACAAAGGAAAAGATGTATGGCAGAAAGACTGAGATCTTTCCATTACCTTCCTCAAGCTCTTTCATCAAAACCACAGTCACCCTTTCTCTCTTTCTCTGAGCAGGGGTGTCCAGCTCTGGTCCTGGAGAGCCAATGTCCAGCAGTTTGGTGATTTCCCTGAACAAGTACAGCTGGTTCAAATCACCTGTTCATTGCCAGGTTTAGAGAGTGTTTGCGATGGAACTATCAAACCATGCAGGACACCGGCCCTCCAGGACCAACCTTGCCTTATGACAACAGCAAAATATTATACTTGCACAATTTTCCTCTTGCACATGAATGTCTTTTTGTTTTTGTTTTTTTGCTTCTTCAGTTTTACACCAAAGCTATCTATCTATCTGTCTGTATGTCTGTCTGTCTGCCTGCCTGCCTGCCTGCCTGCCTGCCTGCCTGCCTGCCTGCCTGCCTGCCTGTCTAAAATGATTCCTTTAAGACCCAATGCTAACCCAAGAAATGGGTAAAGGCCAGGCAAGTAAAATGATCTCAAGTGGAGCAGAAAGCATCTAAAAAAATAGCAAATGATAAAGATATCTGCCAGACACCCCCTCCCCTCAAAACACACCCAGCCCACCTCTGCTGTAATTGAAATCTATTGCTGCAGGAACAGCTCGGTAGTGAGAGAGGAAGGGAGGGTGTGGTGGAGCATTACTAAAGCCAAGCTGTTTTCCTTCCTCTGAAATGCACACCTGGCTACATTAGAAAAATTCTGAGAATTCTACTTCAGAGATGCAGGGGCTTCACTTCTCCACTCAAACAGCATGCAGAAATCCTGTCAAAGCGAACACAAAATACAGAAGAATAACTGAAGGCTGCATAATAAGGAAGACCAACGGGCTCACCTATTCTACTGCAGATGGTGACCAGCAGCTCCCCTACTGTTTTAGAGTCATCCACCATGATGGTCTTGATGGCACCATCAAGCATTTTAATTTTCTGTGGCCTTTGCTTCTTTTTGTACTCTAAAATGTCCTGTACAATTGGAGAGAGAGAGAAAAAACACTGCAAAACACAGCAGAGATAAACTTCTGAGATCTTTGTAGGTGCTCTAAAGGTGTTTTCTGTATTGAGAAATGCTTCATCAATTCATGCTGTGAACTTGGTTAACCACAAGTGTTCTGTGATGTGATGTTTCTGAGTGTTGAGTTCTTCAAGGAGAGGTCAGGTCACCAACAAAGGTTTTATTAGACAAAGAAAAAAATGGATTTTTGAAGTCTGAGCACACCTGAACGTTGGTTTTGTATGAACGAGTTTTTATGAAATCCCCAATAGATGGGCATGTGATGGGCGTTGTCACCTATCACTCGTTTCAACCAGATTTAGTTAGAGCCACAGAGTATGGATGATTCAGCAGTTTGGAGAGTCGATCAGGTGAAATGACTCATGTCTAAGTGACGTGAGTAAATCGAAATTATGCTCTGTTTGTCATTGAAGGCCAGGAACAAAACGTTTTGTTTAAGACAACAAAGCTTTTGGAGAATGAGAACAGCTTACATTAAGTCAGCTTTATAATGTGTCAGAGGGTCTTACATCTTTTATAATCCAGATTTAACAATTCTGTGACCCTAGAAACACCAGATTAATGCATAGTAAGAGCAGAACTCAGATCACTAATGGCTGATATACACAATTTGGTATTTGATGTAGGTTTGGCCCAAGAAAAAACATGGTGATATGTTTTGACATTCATTGTTCACTATAGCGGTACAGATGAATGGTACATGCAGAAGACCTTTTATTCTATACATTGACAGTGCCTATGATTCAGGAAGTGTTTACATTGTATACATACATTAAACCTGATGATATACTAAAATTTTTCATTTGATCCATGTTGCACACTGTGGGTAGCAATAAATGAACGGTACTTCTAATATTTCTTGACATTCCTTTCAGAAAGTGAAATCCATATATTATATAAATTCATTAAACATAAAGTGAAATATGTCAAGTATTTATTTCTTGGAATTTTGATGATTATGGCTTTCAGATAATAAAATACAAAAAAATTAATATTGTGAAAGGTTCAATCTTGGAAAGTCATGGTGTCACACCCTAATCAGCTAATAAACTCAAAACACTTGCAAATGTTTCCTGACCCTTTAAATGGTCTTAGTCTGGTTAAGGAGGCTACACAATCAGAGGAAAGACTGCTGACTTGACAGATGTACAGAAGACAGTCATCGACACCCTGCCTTGGGAGCCAGCATAAAATGTTAAAAATGTAATAATGATGCTTAAATGAGGTATTGTAGAAAACACCTAACTAAGTTGGAATGAAAAGAAGAGATAAATGAAATGCTGATGAAATCTATGTCAGAATTATCTGTGTAATGTGCTATGAGCACATGTGGCTGACCCTCTGTCCAACACTTACAACCAGCATCAGTCTCTTCACATGCAGCTTGTGTGGACTTTTATCTGTTGTGTGCAATACACACATATTCCATTGACAATGGTGAAGTATGATAAGATCTTAACTCACTTTAGTGGTTGATGTGCTAAGCTAAGCTAATTGTTTGAACACTTGTATGAAATGTTGACACACGGAACCCTTTGTGTTTTTACCCCATTCCGGAGCATGTAGTAATCCAGCGTACGTCCAGACTCCAACCAAATTCCTTTCCTGGGATCATCATCTGACAAAAACAGGCCATAATCTGATGCTGGAACAGAGCAAGAAGAAATATATCATTCACAGTGATAGACCTTGGAAAGGCAGCACATCATACTGGCATTCGGTCAACTATTTATTAATTTATTTGCCTTGATGTTGCTTTATAAATATTATATTAACACCTACACCCTTGCTTTCATTCCTGACACAGATGCATTTTTTGGTTTAAAGGAATTAAATAAAAGTCTCAAAGCAAACCATTATTTGTCACTGACAGTGGCAATGCACCTCTGTGAATGCAACTGAAATTTATATAGTGAATCCAATTAATTGTGGCTCAAGAAGGCTATCGGTTTAGCCATGCAAAACATGGTGGTGTAAATCTGGCCTGGAGTCTATACAGTAGAGTGCACACAGAGTGGAGAGGCTGCCGCATCCGCCTAAACGGCCCACAGCCCTGCACTCATACAAACCTTAATAAACACTGAGCCCCTAATGTTTGACTTTCATACACTTTGATGAGAGAGAGAGAGAGAGAGAGAGTGAACAGATTTTCATCTCCTCAGCCAGCATTCTGTCTTCTCATCTATCAACTTCACTTTGAGCCAGAATTAGAGAGCAGTCTTGGAGGCACATATCTACAATACACAGCAACAAAAATGACATTTTTACCTATTTTACATAGAAAATTACCTCTGAACACATACATTTATACTCACACTGATGATCAACACATTCCTGTGAATGCTACTTCATCTTGTTCCATGACTTGACACTTTAATTAAGCAAACACTGTAGAACTGACCAATATGGACAAAGTGCATTACCATACTATTCTACTGCTACTGCATTATGCTTTGGGGTGTATTGTGACCAAAAGCATTGGTTTCATGGCTTCATTCAATAAAATACCAGTCATTCTTTTCAGGAACACCTGATTGGTCAGGACATTCACAGCACATAATAAACCACTCTGATTGTTTAGAGGGCTCGTTTGCATGTTTCAGTTTTAACTCAATAAGTCAATGTGTAATACTGCAACAACAATGAGCAAAGTATATTTTGTGCAGCCCTTTGAAAGCCTTACCTTGCCCGGTCTGTGCTTCCGGAACTCTTTCTCTGATGATACGACAGGCATCATACACTGGGGTGGAGGGTTCAAACTGCATGGTCTTCACAACGTTGCACTGCCGCACGCATATCTTCAACGACAGCGCCACCATATTGACCTCTGCTCAAGCTGGAGAACCCACAAACAATCCTGTGCAGACAAAACACAGGAAAGTGCTCAGCAGACATAAGTTAAAAATGACTGTAATCTCGGAGGACCAGTGACAATGATCATGGATTATTTTACCCACAGAAATGCGAACACAAACAACATAACTGCAGTTTGGATCAGCCCCTTGTTGCACAGCAGTAAATTAATGTGAACTCTACAGGTGAGTAGATAACTTAAACTTCTCCTCGGATTATAGCATCTTGTTTGTAGCTGCAGTAAAATGAGGGCTGTATGAGCTGAGCATTATTTAAGCTTACAGCATCAGTTTCTTCCTACTACTTAGAGCTTCCTGCAGTATTTTCACAAGATTAAAGGTGCACTTGTGCCCTTTAAAGGGTAAGTAATGAAAAAACACTCAGTTGCTAACAAGGTGTTCAACATAAGCCGACTAATCCGCTGTGGAATACCTAAAGTAATGCAACCTTTAAGCATGAAGCACAAGTTTCCAGTACAGGTCCTTCTTCTAAATGCCCTCAAAAGATGGAGGGTAGATTTGTTCCAAAGGAAGCAATTCTTAATAACAGTCACATATGGGAAAGACTAGCTGAGGCTCTGCGAGTTCCTCCTCTTAAAGTTCTCCTGCTCAAGTATGAAATCTCCCATCTCTACAGCTATTCCCCAAAAACATGAAGCACAAAGAGTGAATGGATAAAGTGGCTCAGTGTGACATAATGCTCTGTTTGAAGTGAGTAATGTCTATCTGACATGTTCCACTAGGACTGGAGGTGATTTGATAAAGGAGGAGAGAAGCGAATAATCTTCTCTGACAATGGATTAGTGCATGGACCACCCCACTGACTGACTGTATCCATTCAGTGCCATCTCCTGCTGTCACACACACACACACACACACACACACACACACACACAATGAAATTGAAGCAATGTCTCTGCATGGTTTCTTTACTCTTAACTCAGACACAGAGGAGTCCTGTAGAGCCATTAGTCGCCAGATGTGAAGTTCAGTTTCAGATTCCCCCCATGACACCTGATGGACTGTGACAGATGGACAGTGCCACCCACAGCTCACACCTGATGTCTGTGTGTGTGTGTGTGTGTGTGTGTGTATGTGTGTGCGTGCATGCATTTGTATGTGTGTGTGCGTGTGCATGCGTGAATGTGTATGTGTGTGTGCGTGTGTGCATGCGTGCATGTGGATGTGTGTGCGTGTGTGTGTGTGTGCGTGCGTGCGTGTGTGTGAATAAGTGAGTATTTGTGTGAGTGGTTACATTTTTTTATGGTGCCCTAATCCCCCCAGAAGCACACTGTGCTCCACAAATTCAAGCTTTGTGACAGAGAACTGGTGAAAATTCCCTTTCCTACTGTACGTCTCCCTTAGTTCTTTCACACAGGAGAGAAACATTCCTTGCAGCTGCCTACCTCTACTGTCTTACTCCACAGAACATGTGACTCAAGACAGGCCTCACACTCAGGCATGATCGGAGGGAAGACAGTGAGACTGAGTGAAATAAGACACTGTATGCCTAATTTAGCTTATTGTCATATCACTTCAGGTTGTTAATTAACATGTCTACAGGCTACCTGACACTGACATACAACAACATCATGAGGTTTGAATTTTGTCCAAATTTGGATCCACTGTTATAGATAACAACACGCCACACAGTGTCAGAAACCTTATTTATTATATATTTAACACTACTGCGCAAATGGATGTAGTCTGTGGCAAGTATGCAATGACATAGGCTTTAGGTTCTTATGTGTTAAGATAACTGATACACATTCAAATGTTGGAACATCCCTGATGAAACATGATTTTCCACATATATATATATATCCACATCAACAGGGAACATAACATATAAACTTTAGACCATAGTCTTACACAAAAAATACAAAACATAGTTTGCTATGTCTTTTGCATTGATTAGAACTCATTATTTTATTTCCAATAAAATATAATCTCATTAACATCTACTGCACTGATACCAAAACTAGCATTAAATTAGGTCTGCAACAAAATCCATAAAACATTTTTTTACAATGGATTGTAATGAATTTTGATTAATTGGGTATATGATGCAGTTTATTCCAGAGATGGAAGTATGGGTCCATTGTTGACATCTGTAGATGTGTGAATGGGTTAAATGCTGAGGTCACATTTAGTTGTGGTGCACTTTATGTGATGAGGTTTGTTCACTGAATTTGAAGCGCAGAGGAGAAAATGGTTCATCTACAGTATAGCAACAGGTCACATTAAATTTGAGTATGAAAGTGTGGTAGCGATATGTGGTGGGGTTTTTTTACGCATCTGCTGATGCTGATAAAACATACAGGAAATAAAAAAATACAGAAACTGGGATTATGTACACCCAGATTAATTTTTTTTTTTATAGAACTTATATCTAGTTCTATGAGGTCAAATGTAAACATTGTATTATGGAATATAGTGTCAGCTGAACATTGTTATTCCATAGGACAATAAAAACAGTATTCCATATTGGGTTGAAATATTAGTTCTAAACATTGTTTTTTTTATTTTCAAACAAACATCTTTCCATACCAATATGAATACAATATCATTGTGCATCCCTAAGTGTAAACATGTTTTGAAAATAGACATATATCTTTTGACATGTTGCAATCCATTTAGGCCTTTCTCCTCCTGTGACCCTCACATTCGCTGCTCTTTTATCTAACAAATGAACAGTAGCAGCTAATCAGTCCCTGCTGCCTGAGACAGATACTAAATCCACAACATCACACAAAATGCATCTCTGCTTTCAAAGTTACGCATTAAAGTGTCTCTCCAGGGCATGCTCCTTAACCAGCGCAAAGACTCCCTTTACTGCAGGAGAAATATTAAGTTATGCTGTTATATCCTGCTGAAAAACCATTAAGAGGAGGCTTTAGGATGGAGACAGTGGTGTATGAAGGCTTTTTCTGGGAGCCTGCTGCCGTAAACATGGACAATTCAATTGGGGCAAAGAAAAGCAGGAGCCATCTGGAAAGGATTGCTGAGCGGTGATTCGCAGCAATAACAACAGCAGAGGCCACAGCCCTTGAGCCTCCTTATGAAGTGTGTGTGTATGTGTGTATGGTGTGAGTGCAGAGAGGGCTCTGTTCTCGCCAAGAGTCACCCAATACCAGGTAGTGAAGTAAGAGCAACAAGGAAGGACAACACATGGGAACTCTCAATGAGTCAGACTGAGACTGAGTCTTAATTTAGACATTAATTAACGGAAAAACCAAAATAAATGGGTGAAGAAACGAAACAAGTGCAGATGCTTCCAGGCAGGTGTGCTGAGTGATACAATTAAGCAACATCCTGTCATGCTCTGTGGCATGTATAAAATGCTGAGCAGGCCCAGCTGACCTCAGTTTAGGATCAAGATGGCGAAGATCTAGACACAGAAGCTTCAATCACAAAGACTTCTCAACTGATGAGTGTTTCATGGGCAGAGTGGCTGAAGTGACATGTGTACACTTCCAGATCTCATTGCAGGGTTGCTGTGCAGAAGCCCCTCATTACAATGACAAATGCACATCTGAGCATTCAGTGGGGCTAAAACCTAAGACAGACATGTGGAAAACAGTGATATGGTCTGATGAGTCATCTTTCACCACATCCACAAGGTTCAAGGCTACTTTATTGTCATCAGCAGCTGTGTACACGTACAGAGAGAGAAGAGACAATGTTTCTCCATGGGCCACGGTGCAATATACAGCACATACCACAAAGTGTGACAGAAACAATACAATGAACAGACAATATAACAGAACAGAATATACTGCAGTAGTGAGTGCACGTGTGTTGTATGCCAAGAGAATTGTGCAGGTCTGAATGCTTAACCCCTGCAATGAGGAGGTCCAGGGGCTATGTAATTCTGTGGAAAGTATTTTGCGGTCATGATTTGACATTTGTCCTCTTAGACCAGGGGTTGGGAACCCCTAACGCTCCCTAACGTGCTCTGGTCGCTATGGTAACGCGTAAACGTTCCTTTCAAAATAGGTTTTCAGTGCTGTTGTGATGATCTCAGGGTTTTCGGTCATGACTTTTATCCAGAACAGCAGCAAAGCTGATGTCTCAAACATACTTAGATGCTACGGATTGAGATCGTTTTTCTTTTTTTTTTGTACGGCCGGTGGTTGGGGACTCCTGACTACTTCTTTACCTTCACTGCAACTATGCTGCTGATCTGTGTGTCTGATATGTGGTGAGAAATGAGCAACAACGTTAAAAGACAATTTTAAAACAAGCACTGAGCAATTTCTGAAAAGTACCAACTAAAGATGGAGTAACAGCGATTATAATGAAGCAAACACTTTGTGGCTCATGAAATTGTAAGGAGGGGAAGCCACAGACACAGAAATACATTAAATAATCGTTCATTAAAATATCAGAGCATCTATTCTCCAAATTCAAAAACAGGACTTACTCCAAAAATTAAAGAAATGCCTCTTTCTGTAAAAACCGTCGAGGACAGCACCATTAAAATGGCAACAAGCCTTATGTTTACCTTTTTAAAACTGCTAAGCTTCAACTATGTTTTTTATATTAAAGTGGGCTACGTTTTAATTTAATTTTACACAAATACAGGAAGGTCTACACATGCACACTGCACTTCTGTTTGCCTCATTTAGTTGTTGTAACGGGTGAAATAAAAAGGTTTATACACTGTGTTATGTTTTGAGGCTCCAGATGATCTAACTTTGGTTGAAGAGGAGACAAAATGGCTCTTTTGATAGTAAAGGTTGCCGACCCCTGTCTTAGACGATTGAGTCACTGCAAATCAACACAGCGTTGTTCTGAATGATCACCTTCATCTTATGTGTTGTTATCCTAAGTGCTGCTGAACGCTGGCAGTTAGAGAATTTTGTGTAAAATTCAGTACCCATGATTCTGATCTGTGTGCATTTCTTTTTTAAACATCGACCTGTTGTTACTCTTTCATCGATGCACTAAATAATCAAGTGCTGTCCTTTCAGCCGAAGTTCAGATCCACTAGCAACAGATGTTCAGACTGAATATTTTTGTCAACATCTTAGATTAAACTCTCAGCCAACACTCTTTAGACTTCACTTATACTCATGGAGTGTACATACTCCTTCACCACTTTCTCATGCCCTGGTTGTATGAGAGTCAGGCAACATGGAGCATTGTTCTGGCGTCTTTCACTCAGAAAAAGAATTTGGACCAACGCTGAAGGCCGAACCCCAGGATGTCCAGCTGTGATCTATAAACACTGCATCACAGATGCAAGCTCAAGGAAAGATCAGTAATGACTATAAGATGGGTGTAAAACACCAATCTGGAAGGGCGCCACGGCAACGCTAAGCCTGCTCCTGCTTTGGTGGTGTGGTCCTGTAGTGCAGTTTGAAATCTTTTCTTGCAACAATAAAAACTTGTGAGGAAAAGTAAGGAGATGGTTATTCCTAAGTGTGTTTACCAGAGTAACATTATCCAAGCCAGAAAATACAGAGGATAAATAGGAAGGTTTTGCATCTTTCCACTTTCTCTCTCACTGTACAGGTACATTGTCAAAATAAAGAAATCTTGAACCTTGAATTAAAACGCATTGCTTTTCTAATACTCTGAAGATGGTCTGCATAGTGTTTGTAATGCTGCCTATTCTAAAAGCTACTTGGTAGTGGTAGTTCTGGCTTGTTTGGGCCATGTTTCTTCCCACAATACTCCCTGAGAACCAATCAGAGTTTAACTGATGCTGTGCACCACAGAATTGAAGAAGAAGTAGATTTTACATACGTCTTTGCAAAAGCATGAAACTCCTTAAGATGGACAGACATATCATGCAAATACCAGCTGTACAATGCACTATAGTAATGAGTAATAACCTTGCTTCTGGCAATTTATATCTCTCCAAAGATCTATTTAAATAAGATCTAATCGGATACATGTAATTATTACCTCCAGAAGTTTTTGAATTGGCATTTGGAAATGGAACAAAAAAGAAAACAGCTACAGGCAAATCTTGCTAACAATGACAAAACAATCATGAAAACGTCTACCCAGCAATCAGAAGGCAGCACTTTCATCAAGCTAGTTGGGGGCTATATGCTTTCATTTATTGCTAGTAGCATAAGCATTACTGTCCGAACCATTCTTTTGTGTCTGCATTGTCCATCTCTTCTGCTTGGCTGCTTTGGTTAAGACCAAAACCAGTGGTTCTTTTATTGCATTTATTTATAGACGCATCACGCATCAGGTGTCAGTGGCTCTCTAGCGAGTTGTGAAAAATGAGGCAGAGATCAGAACACTTGGATTAACACATACACATAAGACTTTAATACGCTTTAATATAATTTCATACAAAAAAAGGGTCATGGTGTACACCGATGTGCTAATCTTTAAAGGGTGCGCAAATACCTCATGGGTTGCACATTAATCTCTGATATATTTAATAAGCCAGAGCTGCCACACCATTTTACATAATAATTGTCATGTAATCATATGCAAATTAAATAGAGTCATAAGGAGACTAAGAGAATTAATCTAGCTGCAGTATTCACAGAAAGATAAAGCAAGAGAGCGATGGACCTGAGAGAGTGATCTGGGAAAAAGAAAAAAAATCTTTTATTTTGCACACCAATTCCAGTTACCACATAAGACTTTTGACAAATCGCACTCAGTCATCGGCAAGCACTACCTGAGATCACATAAATCAGAAATATTAATAAGAATAACTGAGTGAGGCTCAGTGAGGCCACCGCTGAGCTGCATCCACATAAACAGGAGCAAAGCAGCTCATTACAGGACTCATCCACACAATTTCCTGCGCTTAGGCCACTTATCTGATCATACACTCACATAGCCTCTCTTACATAGAGACATTTTCCCTTTTCAAAGTAATTTTTCTATGATTTATGAAAGAACAAGATTCCTATAAAGGTTTGTTTTTATTAATCCTTATACAACCAGCATCAATTTAATTTATTTCTGTGCTTTAACATGATCTGTTTACACCAATAAGATGCAATAAATGACACCGCAAGATACTCTGCATCACTTAAGCCCACCAAAGCCTGTAGTCATGGTCATAGCTTCAGGTTAAGTAGGTTCAAAGAAAAATACACTGACTTGCTATATAGCTGTACAGTACATTGCTGTACATTGAGTTAATAACATAAAGGGTGCTCATGTCCCCACTTTACCAGCTCCCAACAGTTTTTTCCACATTTAATGGCCTTTGAGACATCAATTTGAGTATTTGCACCCTTAATTGAAAAGCTTTAAATCAGGCAGCCCAAAGAACAGCTTGCTGCTTGGCTTGCATTAATCAGCCTTCATAAATACATCCACAGTAAAGCACAATGTTTGATTTATGTCGCCAACTCATGACGAAATGATCAGCCCTCTATTTTATTGCAGGCAGTGCATGGCAGGATGAGTCAGGGCAGGGATAGATCACTGTAATCAAGGCTTTAGCCTGCATTCAATCGCTACAAGATCGTGATTAGAAGGAAAATGTGAGACGAGATGCCCATATTCAGGCTGTTCAGGCACAGCATAGCGGTTTAATATGCTTTAGATAGCAAACAAGAAGAAACCTTGGAATTGTGCTGTGTCACAAGTTCATCTGGAACAGCTGCTCATAAACTCATAGCACCATATAAGTACAGCGATAAAACAGGCTCCTCACCTGTCTGTAGCCTAATAGAGCTTTGAAGACACAACAGAGCCCATTACCAGGTCGATACCAACAGGAAAGCAAAAGTCAACATCAGCACAGTACTGGTCACAAAGTAGTAAATCTGAATAGAAACTATAAGATGCTATTATTTTGTGTACCACACTTTTGGACAGCATCATTAGAGAAGTGTTCCAAATAACATGGTATCACTACACCTTTATCACTGCACACTTGCATAGGATTGGGCAAGACTCTGCAGACCAGTGAGACATCACTCAGTCTCCTCTCTATACAAATAAGCTGCATTAACTCAGAATTCCACTTACAGTATGTCCACTTACAGTATGTCCTTCTGGCCTTCCACACATACCTGCTCCTAAGCTCACAGTAATGACGAGACATACTATATATAAAGAATATCTTCAAAAAGACACCACACATTTGCGGTAAAGACACATATTTCCATTAATAAGGCTTTCATTGGGGATGTAACAATATGTGCTTTGTGTGCCATAAGATTTTCAGGCTCTGAGGTTTTATATTCCGAGGTCAAGGCTCAATGTATTATTTTGTATTTTATGTTGTAAAAAATATCTAGATGAATTTGTCTCAGAAAACTCACTTTGTTAGAAAACAAAATACTGCAAAGTGAACTATGACCAGTGCAAAGATAATGAATTTAGTAGTAGTAATAATTAATGACAACAATGTGGCTGTTATTAGGAGAGATTTTTTTGTAGGGGGTAATGAAATCTGAACAGTCACCAGCTGGACACATTCAAAATGCATCAGACATGTGTGAAGGACAATGTGTATTGGCTGTCCACCAGTGACCCAATCAACAGGGTCAAACAGGGCCATAGCGATGGGAATTTGTCAAATAATCAGTCAAGTAATAACCTTTTGCGAGAGTCAGGGAGCAGGCAGCTGTAGAGGCCTATGGAATGGCCTATGCATGACATGACTAATCATGTTTTGGTTTGATTTCATGTATTAAATTGGACCAGGGTTTAATTTGTGATGAGAGATTTTTTATGTATTAAATTGGACCAGGGTTTGTTTTGTGATTAGTGATTTTAACCTTTAAAAGCAAACAAAAATTGATTGGTAAAGACTTTCAAGTACAACATTCATAGTTATCCACACAATTCTTGCCCAGCTTTATCTCATCAGGAGTCCCCGACCTGATACTGCCCTTTACCAGAGTGCACTAACAGCCCTCTGAACTAATAGGTTACAGTAAATGTGCCAACAACATTTCCTAGAATATCCACAGTCGTGCTGAATGAAAATACCTATCCGAGAGAGAGAGAGAGCGAGAAAGAGAGAGAGATAAATGGTAATGATTTTGCTTTTGTGAAGGACCTCTGATAACCCTGTGTGTTGTAAGGGGTCGCTCTACTGTTAGGCCTGGCTGGCTGACAGAAATGATGAATCTTGCCCTTGTCTCAGGGAACAGAGAAAAAAGCTGCTCCTTTTACGCTAAAAATACCCACAAAGTAGAACGTCCTCCAGCACTATCACACACGGAGCCACCGAGCAACCCCCACTCGTTCTCTCTCACTTACAGTCCTTCTCTCCCTTACTCTGCATAGACATTCCCTCCATTCCCTCTCTTAACCATATGGCAATTTGCAAGCTTTGATGCTGGTAGCACTGCTAAAACCAATCAATGGCTAAGCATGTGCTTTCAATATCCTATAAGCATATGCTTAAGGCATTTCATAAACTTATTGTGGGTTTCGGAGCCTGTAAAAAGACAAAGAGATTTATCATGATTTTTTCTAATCAGTTTAAAAGCCTTTGGTGAGAGGACTACACTAATGAGGAAAGGGCAGGGATCAGTCACATGCCTGAGCGGCAGCTGGGCTGGGAAACCGATACACACCCAAATGCAGATGTTTACACTTTTCACACACACACACACACACACACACACACACACACACACACACACACACACACACACACACACACACACAC
>JBBIGC010000125.1:9622683-9655534 GCA_037576955.1 Lepidarchus adonis | reverse complement strand
GTGTGTGTGTGTGTGTGTGTGTGTGTGTGTGTGTGTGTGTGTGTGTGTGTGTGTGTGTGTGTGTGTGTGTCAGGTTGCTTTGCAGCATGGAGTTGAAAAGTCTTTGGAAAATCAACTGTTTCAATTGGATGGAAAAGGTGAAAACAACACCTTTTCTTCCACCGGATTATTCACCTCACAGAGCTTCCCTGAAAGCGCAGGATGCTGTCGGACCATGTGCAATTAGGGTCTGAAGAACAACAGAGGAATTCCTGGCTGCCAGTCTAGGACAGCTTCCTGATTCTACACAAGGGACACCCCCATGCAGACAAAAACATCCACACCAACCCTAGTGCTGAGCACACCTCATAAATATTGCAGGGATGTTTAGCCTTGCCAGCTGTGGTCCAGTGCCACACGAGCACTTTCGATGTGTGAATACCACACACTAACAGGCAGAGGGCTATCAAACAGCGGCATGCCTCATAAGCTCTCAAACTACTAAACCGCTGGAGAGCATTTACACTCTCTCCCTGAAAGCCATCATGGCTGAGCTGGGCTGAGATGTCCCTTACACTACAAAGCCCTGTCTGTGGGGCAAGAGTCCAGTCCTTTTACCCAGCTGGCCATGCTTTTTTTGCCTCAGCGGCTACTAAAATGTCTGCGACGACCACAGGGGAGAACTTCGCCTATAAACCCTGGAGAAAGACTGGTGCTCTTTGAGCTCCTCTTCTACAGGGTTTATTTGTAGTGAGAAAGAGGGAGGAAGAGAGCGAGACACAGAGAGAGAGCATGATAGAGAGAGAGGGGTAGAAAGAGAGAGATGAGAGAGAGGGGAGAGAAAAAAAGAGAGGAGGAAAAAAGAAAGGGAGAGGAGAGAAAAAAAACAGAGAGAAAGAGAGAGAAACAGACAGAGAGAAAGAGAGAGAGAGAGAGAAAGAAACAGCAGCCCTAGGATTACAGCCCCAGTACGTGAAAGAGGGAAGGATGCTGCCACGCTTTGTTAGCGACTCGCAGGCGGCACTATTTCATGTGCCACATCCGCAGGTTGCCATGGCAACCGGAGTTTGGGCCTTTCCCAGGGCTGGTGGCTTTCGCTTGGCTCCAGTCAACAGAGCATAAGGCCTCATTCTGAGCAGCCCTTGACTATTCACAGCACTGGGGCCCTGCTAGGAGCGACAAAAGAGCCCTGAATTTCATTACCAACTTCCCGAAAGAGTCAGTGCTCACTGACTGCAGCATTTAACAATAATCACCAGCAAGACTGCAGACCCTCTGACTGAGAACACCTGGTCCTGTGGACTGCAGAACTCAAAAACCAACTGTGTTATGGGGGCTAATAGGCCAAAACAAAACTGTAATCCTACCGAGCTTTTTATGCTCATTAAATAATGCACACTACAGTTTCCTCCAAAGATTAGAAGTAAATGACTCTTACCTTATTGTTTGCACATACAATGGCGAATGACCTCAGGGGCTCGCCACCGCTGAAAATAAAACAAAAAGCCAGTTAGGAACAGGAAGCAGATCAGCAGGATTTACACCAGATTCCTGCTGAATCACTGTTCCTAAACAGTGCACTTTCTGCTAATAGCTCTTGACAGGCTGGATGTGAAACAGAGTCAGTCCAAACCTACGCAAGCTGCAGCTTAAACATTTGACTCTAAATTGTATTGCCACAATACAGTAATGAATTCAACTAATACGCTTCTGTTGGTACTGCAGCCATATGTTTGTATGATTTATTCTGGAGCGTAATCTGCTCATTATGCCAGTATGGAAGAATGTGTTAACTTATCTGAGACAGTCAAACATACAGGAGAAAATGAGAAGGCATTATGTAGATGCTGGACCATACCTTTTGGATAAAAACAGATAAATGTATATATTTTTAAAATATTGATGATTTTAATACTATTATATTAACATAATATGTATAATATATTTAATTATATTGATTATATAAAATAGAATATTAATGCCATGTTATAGTAATATTATTCAGTGTCAGTGTCATATTTGATTTACCCCTCTGCTCCATTATAATACAGATGAAATTTAAGTGCAAATTTACATTTACATTTTCATTTACTCATTTGGCTGACGCTTTTGTCCAAAAAGTCACCAAGAATAATCTGTATCAGAGTGATGGTGAAAGGAAAGTAAGGAGATAAAAAACAACGGCTCAAGATTCAAAGCATACCGGCTCATTTGTTAAACATGGTGTACATGGTGGCACACTTATCTTTAATGATGATGTAACTTTAATGATAATGTTTAGCCTACTTGATTAAAGCCTACTTGAACTGCTGATTGCAGCTGGACAATACATTCTGAGGTGTCATCTTATCTGCTCAGGTTCCAGTAAATGCCTCCAAACTCTTTGGGTGGCTCTTCGTAATGTAACAAGATAATGATCCCAAACATATTGCTAAGACAACATTTCTCAAAGCTAAAAATGGAAAATTCTTGAATAGCCAAACCATCTGATTTAAATCTAGTGGAGGATCCCATCCAAAATGCTGAGGAATAAATTTAAAGGGACAAGCAGGAGTTGAATGTGAGTTCTTGTGAGTATTGTTATGTCTATGAATCGCAGTCTTTAATTTAGCCATTGCATGCTAGGGATATGCAACAAAGTGCTAAATCTACATATTAGATGAGAAGGCCAAGCTGTCAGCATTGCAGTTAATCTCTCGAGGTGTTCAGTTGGATTGAGCTTAGAACTCTGGAGTTCACACCAAACAGGTCAAACCATTTCTTTATGAGCCTTGTTTGTGCACTGAGGCACAGTCATACAGGAAAAGGAAAGGGCCTACACAAGTTGGAAACATATAATTGCCTAAAATATGGCTAAGCCTATGATACTGCCACATTTAGGGTAACTGAGCAGTTCAATACAACCCATTCTGGTGCCATTGACTGTGAAGACTGCTTGGTTTGATGCTTTGTTTTCTGCGCCAGTGCAGGGTTGGTAATACTAGCAATTTGCAAGAAAATGTCAGGATACATCATACAGGTGGTAAAATCACCTACAACAATCAACAGCAACAGGTGGTTTAGTGGCGAGAATATACTGCCAGGGTGACCTGTTACATGGTGAGGTTTCTGCTGTTGTTCAACAAGTCATCATTCTGTAAAACTTCAAAATGTTAGCTGCACAGAACCAAGTTCACTGACTAATCTACCTGATGTTCGAAAACTAACTACGGTACAAAATGTCACATTCTCTCGTTCACAGACAGCTTTACTCTATGCAGTAGCAAAGCAACAGAAACTTTTGCTAGCACACAATAGTGGGTTGTATAATAAGTTCACACATGAAAGTGACTATTCCTCTATGTGAAGACACTCAAGTCACACAGACAATGCCTCACAGCAAAAACTCTGCACTTAACCAATCAACCATGAACCTTGTTCAATAGTACCTGGTGGTGGTGCCTGTGACCTTTTTACCCTAACCACTGCTAACCACTAGCCCACCACTGCCCCACATGGCCCCCATACAGGATGTCCATACTGTACATATTTCATTTATATTTTTAGCAGACATTCTTATCCATTATGATATAAAATAGTCTGTGTATGTGTGAGGAGTCAAACACACCCTTTGCTATTACAAAATAATGTCAAAAATTATTAATAAAATTTCCATTTTTGTATTTTTTTTAGGACTAAGATTCATTATCTTAATTCCCCACTTGTTTTCCACTGAGTAATGGCAAGCAAAAGATTACATGACTGAAACTGATGAAAAGCTCTGGTTGTGCAATGCAATATGCAATATACTGTGTAATTTATTGTGCAACATTATATCCTGTATACTGCATACTGCTGGTCATCAGTATTATACAGTAAAAGATCTAGGATGAGAGAAATGTAGATGTGGCATACTAAAAGGGCACAGGCAAAACAACATTAGCAGCTGAGCCAGTTAGACAGAGCTCAAGACCCCCCTCATTTTCTTTAGTCCTCCAATCACTGCTGAGCAGTCACTGCGAGCTGCAGTAAATAAGCCAGAGTTTATATCCTCCGGTAATGACTGCATTGCATTCTGGCATGCAGCATATCATAGAGATAGCTCTGTGTGCATATTGCAAAATTTGTTTCCTTGATTTTGTAAGCAAAATGGAGTAGCCTTCTTTAACCTCTCATTTTCATGCCCTTGAACGTGAAACCTACAATCCCCATTTGCAGAGACCTTTCAATAAATATGATCAATGGTCAATTCTCAATATTAGACATGTTGGTATCCAACTTGAAAAAAGTGCATGTCTACTTTTCAGAAGAAATAGATAATCCAGATGGTTATCAGCAACGTCTGCAACAGCCAACAACTGTCATAGTATGGCTGGCATGTGCTTGAAGGAGACATTAATGTGAAGGCATATACTGGGATTTTAAAGAGAAATATGCTGCCAGCAAGACAATACCAGGCTTCATGTTGCATGTGTAGCTTCATAGACACAGAATGCATGCGTCTGAGCTTCCAGATATTGCCGCCTTCTGAAAATGTGTGGTGCATCATTAACTGAAGGATCAGACCACAGTCATGAACTGCAGAGCAGCTAAAGTCTTGTATCAAGCAGGAACTGACCGAGATTTCATTTGTCAAACTGTAACAGTGAATATCCTCAGTTGCCAGTGACTGATGAGAATTAGCAAATGGCAGCCTTGTTTTCCTGCATCTGAGAAAATGTCCCAATTTATTTAGGAATGTGGTTTACGAATGAAATTAAATCCATTAAAAATCAATATATTAATATGCCATCATGTAGTATGGTTAGCACCATCAATGCTACAATACTTTCGCTACATTGACACAGAACTAGAAAACCGGGTAAAGCAAGGTTGCAGAAAGAAAGGCAGGAACATTGGGCAGATGTCAGAGAGAGGTTAAAGAGAGGTTGGGGTGATGATGTGGGGGTTCAGTCTCTAGTCCCTCAGCAGGGGACGCCTAGTAATGTGAGTAGCCAGAGGGAAAAAGCCAGAGGCCCAGCCATTCCCAAAAGCCCACCCCTTTAACCTGATTACTGTAATAAGCTTAGAGGCCTGCCCAAACTCCACTCTGCACAGACCTAGACATTCCACATGGCACTGGCCTTTTTACACTCCCCCAGAACCAGCTTCTCCTAAACATAACCACTGTGTGAGACAGCAAAAACTGTTCTCAGATCAGTGGTTAAGGCGGCTGCTGTCCCACTGTCTTGCCAGGGACACCAGCAGAGAGGAGTCTGGGAATCAGATGGTGGGAATGTGCGAAAATTCCAAACTCTAGCAAAACTCTACAGTAAACAAGCAGTTACACAACACAGACAATTTTAGCATGCTAAAGCTTCATGGCTAAAGCTGAGGCAGAAACTGTACATTTTATGTGTAAGTGTAAACTCCAACCTGAAGAAGGCCCTCGGTCAGAGAGGAACAACATCATGAAGGGGAAAACTGTTTATGTAAACAGGCTGCGAGTGTTTACACGTTTTCAGGGTACAACTGAAGCAGAGGTTGAAAGATAGCATATAAACCATAGCACTGAGAACCAGCTCCACAAGACGCTGTAAAACAAGAGGAATGACAGCTTTCCGCTACGGCTGGTGAAATGTAATACAGCCTGTATATTACCCAATCTAGCTGGACACGGCACAAAGAATCCTCCAAGGAAAAGACAAACAAAAACACAAACACTGTAGCCACAGCCAAATGTTTGGCTCCTAGCAAGAGCAATATTGATGCTAGTTAGCACAACAAAGTTTCTAGCAGGAGGAGCAGAGAGCACAATCTTCCAAAAGTAATGGAAATGCTACACAAATTGTGCACATTGCACTTAATCTATTGACTAAATACGGATGGATTACACAAACCTCAGACAAACACAAAGCGGTGACTGACACTGCCAAAATGTAGCACTGTAACACTGGTCAGAAGCTTTATCTCAGATATTAATGGTGTTTATGCCACAATGCTGTTGTTTATGACACAAATGCAGACAAACAATAATGCACTTCAAATAATTTGTGTCGATTTTGATGTATTAATGTTGCTTTTTTCCAGTTAAATCCCCTTTTACACAATCATTTTCTCATTGGCCCAAAATCATTCAAGCTCTATTCTACTTCATATCCTCATAATTATGATGGAAGACTGCCATTCACTTTAAACTTAAATTCACATATTTTCTTTTTCAGATTCTATCAAATAGCATTCTATAAGACTAGCAAAAAGGGAAAGGTCTTACTGTTGGCTTTATTTAATTTAATTAACGAATAAAAAAAGAAAGAAAATCCTTTATAAGTAATACATTTTAAAATGTGATTAAATGTGCAGAACCATCATCTACATTGTATTAATGGCAAGTTTGCATTTATCTCAATGAATGTTTGTTTCTCCACAAAAATCTGTGGCTTAAAAAATTTTTTTTTTTATTGAACATTCATTCAAGCACAGTTCAGTAACGCCTTGCCTCCTGCTTCTCAACCTCAAAGGTGAAGAAATGATCAGGTAGCATGCTTATACTCCACACTTTATTTGGCATGACATTTTGCTGCCTGCACTGTCTGAAAGATGTGGACTAGAGTGCTGCTGACAGTGCGGCCTTGCCTAAAACACACTTAAAGAGTGCACTCTATTCAACTCGCTGAAACATCCATACACTGATCCCATCTCTTCCTGCTCTGGCTGCACTTTGTAGAGTTTCGTACACTTTGCAAGATGTAGTCATAAAACTGTGTAATGATTTATAATTTGTGCAGCAGCCTGAGGACCACTAGAGAGTCATTTTTTTTCCTAGCCTATCCATGTGCCTGAGAGAAAGAGCCTCAGAGGACAAAGGAACATTTCCTCATTTGTCTTACAGCGATCACAAATAGCTAGAACTACAACATGAAAACATTCCTCACAAATAATCTACATATGGAGAATATTGCAAATGAATTGACTTCTACAATATATGCAAAAGACATCTGTACTAGAGCTGAGCGATATGAAAAAAACCCTTTCAGCTGATTGATTTATATATATATATATATATACACATAAACAAAATCTTAATTGTAATCGATGTTTAATGCAAACACAAACAGAACGAAGGATTCGTTCCAAATAAAACATTTAATACAAAATAAAAAACACAGCTTTAGATTCTGCCTTGTTTTCAACAATGGACACAGCTTCAGTCACATCTGACAGAATGAGTTTAATCAACATTATATCTCTTAAATTGAAATCAAGAAAAGTTATATTGCAATAATTATCATTATTGTTCTATCTGCCAGGTCTAATCTATATATGTCCAATGTACACAGTGATGCACAGTGGAACAATACACGCAGTCAAGTCTGCTTTAGAACTTATTTCCTAACTGCTCGTCTATAGGTTGAAGAGAAGGCATTGTTCATTAAAACCAAATTCCTCCATATATCACAGAAAATGTGAGATCAATCAATCTGAAGACATGAAGAATTTAAGTCCATGAGAATAAAAGCCACACTTTGTGTGGGTCAGTAGCTGTGACATTCTGGTTCAGCTAGCGGCTGCTCGATGACGTCAGCACCACTGGATATTGAAGGAATCTTTCTTTGCTGTGGAATGAGCCCCTTGTTTGGAGTTGGGGTTTGAAGGATACAGAGTTTCAGCCCTGGAGGAACGATGCTGCTATTCAGGGATGTGATAAATGAACGGGTGAAGCAGTGACACTGAGGACTGAAGCGAATGTAAGAGCTAGTTCAGCCAGGGTGGATTATATAATACAGCTTAGATACAACTGATGTAGATTTTTTCCCCCAGCATTTTTAAGCCTATTTTATGTTTTAACTGACCAATAACATGGTCCAAATGACTTAATACAAAATGTTGCATTACTGTTAAGAAAGTAACTCATTTTGAAATATACCATTTTGTTTCAACTTGTGCATGTAATAAAATAATTATTTTGTGTTAGAGATGTCTAATTCAAGTTAAGCCATTGTTTTAATATGTAAATTAGGAATGTGAAAATAGGGACAAAAAAAATCCTAAGGATATTTTAGTGATACATGGGATTTATCACATAATTTAGTTTTTCCTAAGGTTTGAAAAGGAAAAAGGGAAAATAATGCCACAAATAAATGATCAAAATTGTAAAATTGGTTTCTATACAGCATATTACATTAAATCCAGTTAACTAATACCCTTGTACAGAAAAATGCATAAGTACTGATGATCTATGATATATGTAGAAAAAAATATATTGTGATGTCATGTGAAAAAGTTAATGAAAATCACAAAAGCACAAAGTAACTTGTAATTTGTCACATTGTAAATTGTAACATTCAATTTACAAACAGGTAGAAGTGGCCATGAAATTAATATAATTAAGCAGTAGACATGGAGCTAAACTTGCCAGCAGTCTAAGAGTATGTAAGTATAGCTTAAGAGTATAACTACTGCAGTGAGTATGTAAAAATATTTCTAAAGAGCAAAAGTAATTTCCACCTCTAATGATTTGATTAACTGATTTGTGTTCAAATCTGTATTAGCCCAGAGAAGGGCCAATCACGCCATTTAAACTGACCCCACAATTATAGCTCCAATTAATAATCAACAGCTAACTGTCTGATAGAGAACTTCCTATCACACACAGGCGCAATAACAAACTACGTCTGTAAAATACTTCTTTGGTCCTAGATCACTCCTAGAAAACAGCAACATTCACATCACTGCAGAAATGCACTGCTGCACATAAGCAACATAACATCTCAAGCTGCATAGTTGAGTTTATGGTGCCCCCCAAAAGTAGCAGTTAATGAAATTATAGTCTGGTGTATTCAGTCAATGAGAACAGAATAGAATAGAAATTAAAGTGTTACAGAGCTCTTATAACAAAAGGAATAGATCAGAAGAACAACAAGAAGTATGTTTCTGGTCTATATACACAAAAATAATAATAATAATAAAAAATCTATATACATCAACAACTAAGACATGAGTGGGTGTCCCTTTTATTCAAACAAAAAATCTGTCAAAGTATGATCTTCAAAACACTTACTTCTAAAGTAAATTGAGGCAAAAAAAAACAAAACAAAAGAGAATGGACACTTGAAGTTGGTGACACTTTTAGGGCTAGAAAAATTCACAAAACATCTAAAAAGTTCAGACTCCCTCCAACCGAAGTAAAGGCAAATGTTACTCTCTACAGGAGTGCTCGACCAAAAACTAACAAAACTAACAGAGTGCAAATGTCCACAAGGTCACAAAGGAACCTAAGGTCACATCTAAGGCTTATTTCATGTTGGCTAATGTTAATGTTCATAAGTCCACCATCAGGACAACGCTAAACAACAATGGTGTGCAAGTCAGCATGGAAAGAGACATTTTTCCTAAAAAAACAAAACAAAACAAAAAAAGCTCATTTACAGCTTGCTAACGATCACTTGGTCAAATCTACTGGAGACCCAAATCTAATTGAGTGAGGAAGTGCAATGCTTGGAGAAAGGAAGATGCTGTATTTCGACACAAATTATCCCATTTGTGAAACATGGTGGAAATAGCGTCATGGTTTGGGTCTGTTTGCAATTCCACAGCCTGTGGTCATTGACGGAGCAACAAATTCCGATCTACAGTAAACCAGTGAAAAATCTGTAATGTAGCAGGGCAATGACCACACAAATCATTCTACCAAATAATGTTTCATGGAAACGCCATGTAAAAGTCTTAAACTTAACCCAATAGAAATGGTAGGACCTGAAGCAAGGAGTTCATTTGATTAAACGCAGCAAAATCTTAGTGTTGAACCTGTCTTGTAGGGAAGAATGGCCTAAAAATGATAAAAGCTTATATGCAGTTACTCAAAATGATAAGCTGCTGTTTTTTTGTGCACAAGGGGTGTAAGACCAGATAATGAAAGCAAAGGTTCAAATACTTTTTCAACTCACACCTCGATCATTTTCCTGAATAAACAAGTGGCCATATTATTTACTGACATAATTTTTTTTTGTCTTTTTCAATTAGGGTTGTTTAAACTTGATGTTTAAATATCATGACATTTCTGGTCATATTTATGCTAAAATATAGAAAATTCACAAACTTTCAAGCACCCCTGATGTTGCTCCTCTCACTGTGGCACACCGCAGACATACACTGATGCAGATGACAAACTATTAAGTCTCTTACACTGTTCCTACAGCAGGGTGTTTGTTATGATCTGCCACACACTTCTCCTAATCTGATATTTCATCTGTGCCATAATTCATCCTTCATGTTGGAGGGACCACACGTTTGCAGCTTCTGCCAGTTGGACAAAGGTTTAGTGCTTCACCATGAGGGGTCCACTGAGAACACATGGCTGCCTGAAATCTCCAGCCTGCTCCTGCTGTTCCTGGCCATTCCATCACTATGATTAAGCTGCCATTTTGAAAAAGAATTAGAGCTGTGCTCATTAAATATACTCTCCTGTTCTGATTAACTCATGCCACAAATACTGCATGTTGCTTAGATGTACTGTTGTTTTGAGGCCAAGTTTAAAGGCTTGTAAAAGGAACTGTGAGTGTGTGTGTATGCCAACCTATTTTTTATCTTATAACTTTGAAGAGGGTAAAAAGAATTGGTTTAAAAATACTTTATGGGCCAAATATGATAATAAAGACAACTACAAGTCCCTTAGCTTCTTAGCCTCATTTAATGTCCCTGTCAGCGGGCAAAGGTAACCTAATTGTCTATTCATCTGCGCTTATCACTCTAAACATAGTGTCTTTCAAATGGGCTAAAACCCAGGCAGAAACAGACTCACATTGCACCATGCTTGGAGAACATCTTCACTGAGTAGGGAGACATAGAAGCTAGTTGGTCCTACAAACAATTCATGAATAGCGCCTCAGCTGCAGAGGAACCGTAATTAGCTAAGTGGCTCCTTCTCTCTAGCTAGGGGCCAAATGCATGGCATGCTTCTCTCATTCACCTTATTAAAGAGCCTGGGTCTCATCTCATTACAGAAAGCATGCCCACACCAAGGTCCAGTCATTAACATCTACAAAGCCATGCGGCCTGCTTCTTAACAGGCCTGTCTCCCAGCAACCCAGCGCACCGCTGTGTCTATTATACAGCAGATTAGTGGAAACATGGAGAAAGAAATGAAAACAAAGCTGCATTTCACTGAACTGTTTTGATGTAAAATCCAAGTGGTATCTGAAAGTTTGTCAATCAGATATGCAGATAAAGAAAACCAAGTTCAACAAGTGAAACAAAAATACAACCCCAATTCCAAAAAGGTTGGAACTTTGTGATTTGCAAATCTCATAAACTTAACAGTTTTTTAACAATGGAACATACAAAACACATTCAATATTAAACGAAAGATATTACTATTACAAGAAAAATATCTGTGATTTTAAATTTGATGGACGTGTTGAGCAACATGTCTAAAATAGTTGGGACAAGGCAACAAAAGGCTGTAAAAGTAAATGGTAATAAAAAGAAATGGCTAAAGGAACATTTTGCAGCTAATTATGTTTGTTGGCAACAGGTGAGTAACAGGACTGATTATAAAGAGAGCATCAGGCAGAGTTTTGCCAATTTGCAAATGCATACTTTGCTACCTCTGCAAATTGTGGAACAATTTCAGAATTTTCCCTCAGCATAAAATGGAGAAGACATTGAATATATAACTGTCTACAGCAGAGGTTGACTAATATTGTTTTTTCATAACTGATTATTTGGAACTGATATGCCAAAAAAGACAAAATTTTAGATTTTACCAAAATAAAACTTTATTAAAATACTGTATATTTATTTTTATAAACAAACGTTTGACATTATTTTAATTGAACTTTAAATAATGTTTAATAAACATTTCAATGTAAACTGGCAGTAAGAGTCAGCTGACATTACACAGAAAATGTAAGAACACCATCTCATAGTGATGAGTAACAGAAAAGTAAAGTAAAAATAAACAGCATTGAAGCTCAAATAAGTTCCACTGATGTCACAAAAATCCCTCTGTCTTAACTTTTCATTAAAACTCTGCTTGGATTTTTATGTATTACGCTTCCACAGGCTCAAGTTATCACTGCAACAAGGTTCATTATTTGGAAATGTTCTATATACTGAACCTTGTTGAAAGCAGAGAGTGGGCAGGCTTTTCATTAAGGAAATAGCTCACAAGAGCTTCGTGCTATTCAGTGTGGGAGTGTAAAGTTTTAATTTAGGGAAACACTTCTTTACCTTTCATCCTCAACTACAGTCCACTCTCAGCTGAATGTCTCCTCTCACATCTTCTCTGAGCATCACACTTGTGTGTGTGAGTGATGTGAATCCCAACAAAGTATTAGCGTTGATTTGCTACTCCTGTGACATATATCCAATCAGAGACTGTTGTGGGTGGGACATTAAATGAAAAAGCGAGTCAAGAGCAAAGAGCAGAGAGAGAAGAGATGGAGGCAAAGTAGCACACACTGTAATTACTGAATATGGTGATGGTCAGAAATAAACACTGATACGAGAATTGGCCAAATGCCTAATATTGGCCCCAATAATCAGCCGATAATGGATCAAGGCTTAATCTACAACTAATCTCCCAACTTTTTTGGAATTGAGGTTGTTTTCATATGATAATGTATCATATATCGTTTAGCTGCTTTTAAGATTTTACCTGTTTTGGGAACCAAAAATGCTTTAGGTCATATAGAAGCAGAAATATAAAAGAAAGAAAGAAATTATTTTCACATCAATGAAAAGACCCAGGGATCTGAAGAATTTAAGTGACACATGCCTACTGGGATGGCATTGACTGATGTCCAAGTTTTTTAAATTGTTAATTGTAGTAGATTTTTTTCAGCATGTACAGATAAAAACACAGAAGTATGATGGAGATTTTCACTGGTTGTGTATAAAATAAAATGCTATTGGTGTGTTGCAGGCATATTGACCACAATCACATTTTTAGTAAACCTGCTTAATTTCACATCAAACCAGTCTGAATTAATTTATTTCTGAAGTTATTTATATCTGAATTCTCAGAAAAAGAATGGAATTCCTTTTTGAACAAATAAGAGGTACAAAATCAGATTTACAGTCTTTTCACCTTGTGTCAAATAGTTTTTAAAAAATTACTATTGTAATTTCAAACAGACTTGCTCACATAGTTTATGATACCATATAACATGTACAATGAAGGAAATAACTATTTAACTCTTTGTTGAATTTGTAAGTTTGCTCACTGACAAATAAATGAAAAAGTCTATAATTTTAACGTAGGTTATTTTAACAGTTTTTTTACATTTCAGAACCACATACCAATCACTCTTCCCAAGCCTTTAGCGTAACAAGGAGCGCAAATAGTCCTGAGCAGGTGGGCTGGTCTGTGGGTGGGTTTATGGACGGGCAGTGAGAGGAAAGGCAAACAATTTGATAATCCTGCAGTGCCCTCAAACCCCGACCCCCACCCCTGCAGTTCTGTGACCCTAGAAACACCAACCCTGCTTGAGAAGGCACATGTGAAGGCCCATCTGAAGTTTGAAAATGAACGCCTGAATGATTCAGAGAATGCTTAGGAGAAGGTTCAGGTGGTCAGAACCAAAATCAAGCTCTTTGCCCTCAGCTCAACTCGCTGTGTTTGGAGGAAACAAACTCCTTCCCTCTGCAAGGACACAGAAAATGGGTCGTGGATGGGTCTTCCAGCATGACAATGACCCAAAGCATACAGCCAAGGTAACAAATGAATTGCTCAAGAAGAAGTGCATTAAGGTCATGTAGTGGCATAGCCAATATCCAGATCATAATCCCATAGATAAATTTTGGTGGGAACTGAAGCTTTGTGTTGCCAATTTGGGGACCAAAATTCTTCCTAGTATGTGCGCAAACCTGGTCATCAACTACAAGAAATGTCTGACCTGTGTTTGACATCAAAGGTGTTGCCACAATGTCTTGTTTTGTTATATAATGTATATGTAATATGTAATGTAATATAATGTAAAATGTAATATATATAATGTGATTTTCTGGATTTTTTGATATTCTATCTCTCACTGTTAAAATAAACCTACCATTAAGATTATAGACTGATCATTGATCACTGATCAGCGGGCAAACTTAATTAACTTAATTCATAAAACCACCAGACAAGAGGCCAGTACTAGGTCATACAAAGGGCAATACAATTCCCAGTTGGGGAGAAAAAAAAATCAAAGCCACGAATCCACAAAGCAGAAGGATGGGTGAGAGAAAAAAAATCACATTCATGGTTGAAAACAAAAGCCTTGTATGAGCATAATAAACCTAACGCTTTTTTTCATATTATCTGTAAATTCTGTGCTGTTACAGTGTTATATGCACACAAATTAAATAATTGAAAATTAAATAATTAATTCTGAACTCACATACTGAATACATAATGCTGATTTCGTCATGATGTGGATTAAAAATGAAGCCTAGTCTTAAATTGAGACTCCACTTAATCTGTCTCTGAAAAACTGATGGACAAAATCTGATCCTCATCATTCTAATCCACAATCCCAGTGGTCCCTAGATGACCTATGAGATCAGCCTTTTTTATGACCTGTAACAGGGTGTAAGGTTAATAATACAATGACCCAAAAAGTGCAGTTGTAATAAAAAGGCAGAGAACTGAAATATATGGCTAGATGAATGACTTATTCATGTGTTCAGTAGATCACTGGGCCAGGCATAAAAACTTCATGAGCAAATAGTAGAAATGCCAAAACTGAGTAAGGGAATATTTAAAGAAGCCCCAATCAATTGAATGGAGTCCACAAAACTAAATTCTGATAGGATGCACCCAGATGCTAAGTGGGCAAGGAGAGAGAAGGGGTGCCCACACTCAAATGACTGGTGTTTTCTGACCTCTTATAAACTGTAAGGGTTACATCAATCTTCTTTTACACATCATATTTTTAACACAAAAAATTCTAATTTTAAGTCCAGAATTAAAAACCTTTTTAAAATGTGCATTGTTGCTCCCCTATCTAAAACTAGGCCTTAAATCAAGAACGAGGCTGCTCTGTGCAGCTTAATTTGAGGCTAGGCCTCAAATGAATTGTGCCTGTGTCTGTGTGTAACGAATGAGTGTAGCATAAAAAAAGAACTAAGATCTAAAACTAGCACAACTACTTATGTTGTACCCACCCTCTGACTCCCAGTAGATGCAGGTTACTTTAATATTTCCTCATATATATATATACATATATTGTTGACAGTTTCATGTTGCCTGCTTCCAAGAATCCAGAGAGCAATTTGGAGAAGCAGGAAATGAAATCAATGCTCTCTCTATCTCCCTCTCTCTCTCTCTTTATCTATACAAACTATTTGATATAAAGACAGTTTTTAATGTTCAGTGTTTCAATGTTTTAATGTTAAGGTATACTATTATTATTGAAACACAATAGAAAACAGAAAAAAAGTAATATCTGACTGCATAGTGTGGGACAATAAAGCATTGTCTTATCTTATCTTACAGCTGAACCATTGCTGATGCCAATTCCTTTTTTCTGCCATGCTACTAGCTAATGCAGACTTGTTCTTCAAATACATTTCATACATGTAAATACAAAAAGTTTTTTGTTAAGTTGTTAGAAGCACATAAAAGATCAGATTATTGTTGTATGTAAACCTTCTCTGAAATGATAAATTTATAATAGACAAAATAACCTTTAAAACATGTTTTTTTTTTTATTATGTCAATTTTTTTGCCCCTTTTTATTGATTCATCACAGACTGTTTACACAATGTAAAGGGTTGCAGTGGCAGTTTTCAAATCTGTAAAAATAAATAATGAAGGTATGAATGTGACACTAGTACAATTTTCCAACAGAAAAACTGCCCGTTTTAATAGCTGCAGAAGTGCAGATGGTCATCTCAGTAAAGCTAGTAGTGGGAGATTTAGGACTCGGTTCACTAATTCATGACAGTACCTCTCAAATATCCTCCAATTTACTACCAAACCTCTAAAGGACAGAATGAAACAATCAAGTCTCTAATGTTGACAGAATGCTACAGTATATTCTAAAGCCTTATATTAAGTTTTAGCTGATAAATCCTTCATTAGTAGCAGTTGGGGCACGTTTGTTCTCCTGCAACATCTGCGGAACAGCTGCTGCCAGTCGTGTTAAGAGGTCACCGGGTTAGAAATGAACCTTCTGGAAAAATGCCATCTAACCCAGCCCACGAAGATTCCCTGGAAAATAAAACTGTAGACCACACTGGTCTGGCGCTGTTAGACAGACACTTTAGAGCACACGCAGCCACTCTACCTCCCTTCTCCAGGAAAAAGACATTCTGAATGACTAGCGCTGCCCTCCCAGGGGGGCCACTGAGATGTGTGTGTGAGTGCGTGAGTGTGCTCGTGTGTTTGAGTGGCCATGGGGCGGGTTTGTGTGCTTGTGTGGGAGGGGGCTTTGTAATTCAATTAGTCCCAGGACTCAGCTCACTAGCTAAGAGCCATGAAAAGAATCAGATATGTCCATCCACACATGGCCAACCTTCCGTTAGCCCACCTTCTGTACTACAGACACTAAAGCTTCTAAAAGCCTTCATTTGCTCGGACATAAGCATTGTCAAATGCATGGTTTGCCCAGACAATGAATTTATACAGTTTAAATGCAGTCAAACCCTCAGCTTTATTAGTTTTGCACTGAAGCTAGAAAGCTAGAGAAACAATCAAATGCATTTTAACCAATATTTCAATTAAAATTTAAATATGATTATTTTATTCCAATTAATATTGCTTCTCGTGCATTTTAAACTTTCAAACTTCAATTGCAATATGAAAAATGATTAATTGTTCAACCCTTATAATTAACTACTGTTATAGTTACTAACAGGGCTAAATCATCAAGCATGTACTTTAAACTGTTTCAAGGAAATAAACTGGAATAGACTGACTTCCTTATGTGGTTTCTAAAGCTGTATGACACTGGTTTCTACAACTAAAATATACAGACAATATTCCAGCATTAAGATGGCTACTGTTTTCAGCTATTTGCTTTTATTCACTTTTTGTAAATCCAGACACTGCCAGACAGAAAACCACACCTGTTAGAAACCACATAAGCAAATCTATTTGACATTATTTAACAACACAGGCATGTGGATGATGATCTAGGCATGCGGTTTGAAAACAGGTGGGGTATAAGCTTCAATTACTAATTAGCTATATGAGCCTTTTAGCATTAATGCAAAATTAGAGATGCAAACTTCCAAAACCAAATATTTCTTGGCTGACCAACTGTAACCTGGGTAAGAAGGTTGTGTAAATGTGATTTTTGGCTGAACCACTGCTTTCACACTCCATGCTGGACATACTAAGTGATCACTGCTGTGTTGGGAGCAGAACAGAAGGAGCCAGAACAAGCTGTCCAATGCTTTCAGCCCTGCACTGACAAAATCAACATGAAGAGTTTCCTTCCCTTGCAACTCTGGGCTCCAGTGGCTCTTGTAAAAGTGCAGCTCATGCTCTGAGGCACACACTCTTTTCCTCCTTCACAGCCTGTGCATTAATCCACTGCAGAGCTCTCTCTGCATGACCTCCTAATAATTTATTACAGCCGTCTTTTTCCCCCAGCCAATGCAGAAATCGAATCAAACCGTAGCCTAAGCGCCATACATGTTGACTGGGTATCAGGTGTAGCTCATTCTGCCAGCAGATGACAAATAAATCTTCACATCAATAATCCTGTCCATAGCACTGAATCAAAACCCAGGATTAGACGGAGAACTCTCCTGGATTGATAGCAAAGGTGTGTACAGGCGGAGATGCAACCTAGTATCTAATCTACCCTGACTGATCTGTGATCTAGCTCCTGCCATTTGCACCAGCAGTGTCAATCAAACAGTCTAAGCAGCTCTATCACTGCAACGCTATCATGTGTACAATTTTATCAACTAACACTATACACTATGTTTTTCAATATGCTTTTTGTGCACTTTGTGATTTTAAGCACCTTGACCTATCTGTTCTATGTTCCTTGTATTTTGTATGTAATCCTACCTCTATGTTTACCATACGTCTGTTTACTTGACTAATCAGTTAGTGTTCTTTGTCTGCTACTACTCTCTCAGTCTCTTAACCGCACTTATTTAATTATTTTAGATGCATGATTAGAATCAGACAAGATCAGATTTTTGCTCCAAAACACACAACCAGCAATCAGCCAAATTACTACTGGGCATATGAAGTATATAATATGACTAAAGTAAGAGCATTCACGTTACATATATGCCAGTTAGATGTAGCATAAATCAGCAAATAGAATGCTGATGCTGATCTATTCCAATATGTTGAAGCAATTGTGCATGATTCATTATATAGGATTACTTTTAAATGTAGTTGTTTGCTTCCATTTTTTTAATGGGCCACTGACTTTTCAATTATAAATAGAAAATACCTGTATGGCCCATATAAAAGCAAAATAAATTATATTGTCATTATTATATTATGTCATAATATGATGTGAGACATTATACCTTATAAGAGAGGTTAATCAATAAGCCAAGTTGGCTGTACATTAATCAGATTTGACATAAAAATAGTGATTGGGGCATCCCTAATTTCTTTGTTTATGAATTTATATATTTCCTTATCTGTACAAGTGGGTTCCAGAGAGCAAAGAAGATGCAACAGTAATCTACAAAAAAGTAGAAGATAGTGAGCTGTTAATTCTGCAAACATTTTCTGTACAATGGCTAATATGATAAATCACTTTAGAATTGTCATGCTAAATAACTGGTGCCCAAAATGTATACCATATTTCCCCAATGTTAGGCTGCCACCCCATTCTATAAGCCTGAAAATGCTCGTTTATGTTTTAAAAATCTTAGATAAGCTGTATTTTATTAGCCAAAGTGTTACTGAATTTACCAATCTGATGTAAAAGCATCTAACTTCACATGACCCTGGAGACCTTTACAGCTCTTTATCAGTAGTGACATTATACCATAAACAATTATAGCATAAACAATTATATTGATCAAATTTTGAACTTACCAAAATCATGCCTCAATGCAAGAATTATGCTTCAGAATTTAAGCTCCACGCAATGCCTGTAATATCCGAGATGAACGCGTCCAACATTAACAACAGCAACGCAGCACAGGTCGCAACTGATGTTTACGGATCCGATTAGAAGAAAGGTAAGCCTAATAATGTTTGGATTTCAGTGTTGGTAATTTTATACTGAATAATTTACATTTAGACAGATGATTGAAATTGCTGCGTGAGAGAACAGTGCAGAGTAGTTTTCCATCAAAAAAAGGGTTTTTTCTTCTTCTCACCAGAATATGACAACCAGATTGTGAGGCTATACTTAGTAAAGCTAATCATATGCTGCATTTAGACGAGAGCAACTACACAAACACTTGTACAGTATTTTACAATACGCAGAGAGTCTGTGTATTTTGATGCATTGAGGACTACCATGGCGGCTAGGCTAACTGCTAACCGATGCTAGTTCCAGCAACTTGTTTGTCTGGTTTCCAGTGAAGTCTTGTGGGATACGGTGTTTTCATGGGGAGAAATGCTTTATGGACTGTGTAGTGTGTGAAGCAGATAACAGGTGATAATAATTGTTTTTAGCGGAGAGTTGTAGCCTGTTAGCAAGAGAGCACGGGTTAGCAGTGCATGTTAAAGCAGCTTGGAAATGGGAATTGAAAGAAAACAGAAATAAATTAATAAAGTCACAGGTCCCAAAATGGAGCTCTGCCTCCAAGTGAGTGTCTGCACTAGCTGGTTCTGAAGTGAATTCAAAGTTGGGGAGTTCAATTTAATTCAAAATGGTGTCTTGACTCAGTACTTAAAAGCGGACTCATTTTCATTTCAATCAACATTACAAGTATGTTAGATGAAAGCTGTTCTTAGTTCTGACACTAAGCTAAAAGGAAATACAGTGAAGGAAATAATTATCTGATCCTTCGCTTTCATTTTAATGTTAGGTTTATTTTAACAGTGAGAGATAGAAAATCTAAAAGAAATTCCAGAAAAGCACATTAGATTCAAGATTCAAGATGCTTTATTTATCACATACTAGGTTATACAAATATGACCAGCAGTGAAATGTAACCTGATGTGCTCCGTAGACTATACAGAAAAGAAATAAATATCAAGTAAATTCTAAAAGAAAATGATGTATATACATACATATGTCAACATTTTACACACTATATATGTACTGAATAATAAGATTGAATTGATTATTTATATAACGTGTATTGTATTTAAAATTCAGACAGCTTGTATTGCATAAAATAAATAATGGATTTGCATTTCATTGAGTGAAATAAGTATTGGATCCCCTAAGAAAACAAGACTTAGTACTTGGCAAAACCGTTGTTGGCAAGCACAGAGGTCAGACATTTCTTGTAGTTGACCAGGTTTGCACAGATAGCAGGAGGACATTTGGTCCACTCCTCTTTGCAGATCAGCTCTGCATCCATCCTGCAGTCAATGCGGTGAAGTTGTCATGTGCTCTTAGCAGAGAAACACCCCAAAGCATAATGTTTCCACCTCTATGCTTGACAGTGGGGATGGTTTTCGTGGGGCCATAGTCAGCATTTATCATCTCAACTGACCACAGAACCTTCTCCCGAGCACATTCTGATAGTCTGCCAATGATCACCTGAATGATTCAGACGGGCCTTCACATGTGCCTTCTTGAGCAGGGGGACTTTGCAGGCACTGCAAGATTTGAATCTATTAAGCGTAGTTTGTTACCAATGGTTTTCTTGGTGACAGTGGTCCCAGCTGCCTTGAGATCACTGACAAGCTCCTCCCATGTAGTTCTAGGCTGATCTCTCACCTTTCTCATTATCATCCTCACCCCCTGAGGTAAGATCTTGCATGGAGCCCCAAATTAAGGTCAACTGATAGTCATTTTGTGTTTAATCCATTTTTGAACAATTGCACCAACAGTTGTCTCCTTCTCACCCAGCTTCTTGCTTATAGTTTTGTAGCCTATTCCAACCTTGTGCAGGGCTACAATCTTGTCTTTGACATCCTTTGACAGCGCTTTGGCCTTGCCAATGGTGGAGAGGTTCAGAGTATTATTTATTGATTGAGTCTGTAGACAGGTGTCTTTTATACAGGTGACTACTTGAGACAGGTGTCTTTAATATGGGTGACGAGTTTAATATGGGTGATGGGTTGGTAGGGGATCAAATATTATTTCACTCAATAAAATGCAAATCCGTTTATATATTTTATACAATGTGATGTTCTGGATTTCTTTTTAATATTCTACCCATCACTGTTAAAATAAGTCTACCATTAAAATTATAGACTGTTAATTTCTTTGTCAGACAAACTTACAAAATCAGCAAGGAGTAAAATAATGATTTACTCCACCGTATGTCAGTTGCAAGCTAAAACACTAGCTACAATCTTGCATGCTAGTTATGATACAAAGACAACATTATGTCCTTATATCACATTTTAAATAATGTTAAATAAAAATGTTCTTTAGATATTTGGTAAATGGTCCAGTAAGATTAATTTTTGTATCATATGTTTTGGACGACATAAATAAAATTGTTAGTCCAGGACAGCTCTAGTTGACCAAAAAGAATTCAGCTACATGCCTGTTCCTTTTACGACCACAATGTACTTCTAGATAAAGTATTTTCTGATGATGCTCTGTGTACAGAAGCCAAGTCCATTTTCCAATGACCTGTTCACACCAGTTCGAATTTAAGAAACATGCATCCTTCCAGGCTGCACCCTGTGGTGGGCACATGCCCTCTCAGTAGGTCAGCAAGGGCAGCCGCTGCCCTGATAGAGACTAAAGGAAGGGCTGGGAGATTACAGTTCTGTACACGGAGCCCTCCTCCAGGGAAACTCAAGCATGCCGTGTGGTGGGTGGGGGAGTCCATCGCAGCTGGCCCAAAGTGCCAACAGCAGATGGTGGAGGTAGTTAGGAGTTAACACTGTATCATTTTAAACTTACGCATGAAATTTCCATCCGTGAGCAAAAGGGAGCGAGAAAGCGTGGAAAGTGGCTTGCCACATTGCATTCATTTGTCTGAGCCTGAGTAAAAACATTCATCTGTTATGAGTGTGTGCAGGGTAATCCACTGTGGCATCTTTCTCCTGCTGTTTTTTTACGGCTAGTTTAGAAGTTCCCTATAATAACAGTTGGCCAAATGTAATACTGTCAGATTAAAAAATAAAAATGTATATTAAATATCTTTTGACTGGGGCATTTACTGTAAAAACAGACATTAAAAGGACTGCACAGTTGTCCAGTGGTGTCAAAGGCCTGTGATTTATCAGTGTTCATGGGACATTTGAGAGTGCTCAGCATTCTGCCTTACAGTACTCTACTGCATGTCATTGTCACGGTCTAGTAAACTACACACCCAACCCATATCTGCATTGAGTCGAAAAGCCGGTGTGACAGAGTTTTCCTACTGACTAAATCTCTTCTAAACTTTAAAACTGTAAATAAATGATCTCCTTATTAGATGCTTTTGTAGATATTGCATCTACTCTGCCCTTGCTTTATATGATTGGCAGCCTCATTCAAAGAAGAAGGAGTGGGAGCTGTCAAAGAGAAAAATATTTGTAGATAATTCAGAGAACTGCAAATCGAAAATAATTTTTCATACCAATATGCATGCCAATGAGTTATGTAGCTTGGAAGAGAACAAAAACTGTTTTACCAAGTCCATTATTTTTAAAAGAAATTAGCATAATACATTACCTAAAAAAGACAAAACTAGCACAATTTACTTATGTCTATTTAGGTCTGTTCTATTATATTTTGTGCACACCTGTCTCACATTGTCTTGTACTAGATTTGAATCTGTGTAATTGTTGTTTTACAGTTTAATGTATTGTACTGCATTGTCACATGTTACACTGAACATTATTTAATTATATTGTATTTTATTGAGAATAATCATTCTCAGATCCACCTCAAGATCAATAAAAAAAAATTGCCAAAAATAATTAGCAGTGTCTCTGCTTTTGTACTGTATGTTGCTATTGAAGAAGCAATTCTAGCCTTTAATTCAAATACAGCTTTCCTGAGACATGCAGACAGTAGTATTAGGTAGAGGTACATCAATATTGTTTTTTCAAGGTTGACATCAATTTCAATTATTGTTATGTAACAGGGTCCATAACCAACATTTGGTACAGATATGGAAAAAGGGAAAAAAAAGAAAAGAAGTAGAATTCAGGTAACATTGCTGGTTCATACAGAAGACACAAGAAAATCACTCTCTGTCTTCATTTTTCATAAATAATTCAGATTAAAGATTTTTTTTAGTGAATGCTTCTAAAGGCACACATTATCACCACTACAAGGTTAATTATTTGGGCCTTTTCAGTGGTGGAACTGGGAAAGCCGGCAGGCTTTTCATTATGGAAATAGCTCACAGGAGCTATGTAGTGTTTTTCAGCTTCAGTGTGTAGGACTAATGTTTTAATTTGGGGAAACACTGCTTTACCTTCCATCCTCAGCTACAGTCCACACTCGGCTGAAATTGTCCTCTCTTGTGTTTGAGTGTGGTGTATGAATTTTGTCACGTGTCAAGTTTGTCACGTGTCTTTTTCTGGTCATGTGTTTCACTGGTCACGTGGGTTGTCTTGTCTCCGCCCCCTTTCCCGGTGTCTCAAGTTAAGTCCATGCTTAAATTTCCCAGTTGTCGCTTGTTTTGATATTATCCATTGTGTGTGCGTGTTTTTATTAAAACCTTTATTGTTTGCACTCAACCACGCTGCCTGTGTTTAACTCCAACCCACGCCAATCATTACATGTGAGTGCAGAGTGAATGATAAGAAGCCTTTTGATTGGCTACTAATTGTGTGACATATAGTCAATCAGAGACTGTTGTGTGCAAGACGTTAAAAGAAGCAGCTTCATTTAGTTGAGAGTAAACAGCACAGAAAGAAGAAACAGCAATGAAGTCACAGTAGTGCACATATTAATTACTTAATATCGGTGATGGTCAAAAATAAACTCAGATACCGATATCTGCAAAATGCCTAATATCATCCCCGAAAATCAGCCTGACCGATAATCGGTCAATCCTTAGCACTAGGTGGTGTACCAGGTGGTTATCCAGTATACCAGGTTTGTTGTAAGTTTCTTACCAGCCTAATGCTAACCAAGCTTTGATTAGCTTGTTTCACTGAGTGATATATTATATTCACTGAGTGATGAAATAAAAACAATTGCCATGAATTGCTACTCAAGGCCTATAGCACCACCTCCTTTGGTCAGATGCATCAGGTGATGCTGTGGTCTTATGGTCTAGTCCATGCAACATTCACAACCAGTTTGTACTGATACTTCAAGGTTATGTTTTTACCACATATCAGCAGTGTATTGTTGCAGATGTAAAGCCTAAGTACATATATCAGACAAACGTCTCTCTGTGAACCATTTTTGGCAGATCAAAACAACCACAAGCTGTCACAAAATATCACACAATATCTTTGAGCAACACCACAGATGATTTTAGGTCCCTAAACATGTATTAATACAATCTTTGTTCTGTTTATTATATTATAAAAACAAAGCAATGCATATTAAATACTGCTGTAATGATGTTGTGCAGTAAGGTTGAGCTATTTTTTTATTAAAGATTAAAGCAACCTTGGGTTTGTGAATAATAGTAATAATAATTATTATTATAAAATGCCAAACAAACATTGGCATGTGGTTCTGTGCACTTATACCTATATGATTAAGATTTAATTAAGATCATGCATGCAGCTTACAGTATGCAACATAAAAATGTAATGAAACTTAACTAATATATACAGACGTATGCAAAAGTTTGAGTACCCCTTGATACATCACATATTTGTCAATTGTTAATTGAAAATATGGAAAGTCTCTCTAGGACATGGAAAAAATGCACAATATTTTCAGCAAACATTGTTGCATAGTTGCTTTTTATGTCATAAATTGAAAAAAGCTAAAAAATAAAAACATTACTGTGGTGTTCAGCAAAAGTTTGGGCATCCTACATTATCAGTACTTAGTAACACCTCCTTTGGCAGATATTGCAGCTTCAAAACATTTTTAGAGCTAAAAGTCTTTCAATTCTTGTACTTGGCATTCTTCCTGGCAAAAGACTTCTAGTTCTGTAATATTCTTTGATTGTCTTGCATGCACAGCTCTTTTAAGATCTGTCCACAAATTTTCAATGATGGTTAAATCAGGGGACTGTGATGGCCATTCCAAAGCCTTCAGCTTGCGACTCTTGAGGTAGTCCATGGTGGATTTCAAGATATGTTTAGGATCATTGTCCTTTTGTAGAAGCAATCCTCTTTTCGTTGTGATATTTGCTGCCAGAATTTGCTGGTCTGCACTTACTCCTGAACCAACCTTGAAACGTTACAGGTATTTAGTTGAATCCATTCTTCCCTCCAGCCGTGCAATGTTTCCTGTGCCACTGGCTGCAACACAACCCCAAAGCAAGATAGATCCACCCCTATGCTTAATGGTTGGCAAGGTGGTTTTTTTCCCCTCTAAATATGCATTTGCTGATTGTGGCCAAATAGTTCTATTTTAACTTCATCAGTCCACAGAACTTGTTTCCCAAACACATCAGGCTTCTGTAGATGTTCTGTTGCATACTTCTGACAATGGATTTTATGACAGGGGTGCAGATAAGGTTTTCTTTTGCTGACTCTTCCATGAAGGTCTTGTCTGTGCAAGCATCGCTGCACAGTGGAATGGTGCACCACCCCTCTTGAGTCTGCTAAACCTTCCTGCAGGTTTTTTGCAGTCAAATGGGGATTTTGATCTGCCTTCCTGACCCGCATACAAGCAGTTCTCTCTGAGAGTTTTCTTTGTCTGCCAGATCTCATCTTGACCTCCACATTTCCTCTGAACTGCCATCTCTTAATTACATTTCTCACAGTGGAAACTGCAAGCTGACAATGCTTTGCTATCGCTTTGTAGCCTCCTCCTGCATAATAACTTTCATTTTCAGTCTTACACAGCTGCTTAGAGGAACCCATGATTGTTGAGTGTTCACAAGTGTGTGCACAAGGTTTGAAGAGTCAGAGTATTTGTAAAGCTTTGAAATTGGCACCAGCTGACAATTACTAATGACAGCTGTTGCCATGCATCAGATCTAACAAGCTGATTAAGGTCTGAAAACTTGTAAAAAGAATCTGAGACGTTGGAAATCTTAGGGTGCCCAAACTTTTGCACAGTGCTATAGTAATGTTTTTATATATACTATATATATACTATAGTAATGGTTTTTATAAATAACCAAAAGGATGCATAAGACTGTATATTTCATAATCCACCATTAACCTATAATTACTTAAGTATTGGTTTTATTAAAAGTATATATATATATATATATATATACTAATAAAAAGTTTATAAATTAAACAGTGGCCCCTACTAGATCCTGACCTTAAAATAACCATCCTGGTGAGCAATGTTTACACATATACCTACTGTCATATCACCCTAAAGGGTGCTAGCATTTGAGTGTCTAAATAAGCTCTCTACAAATGCTTTCATCATTCATTCAAATATCGACATGCTATGGAGCAAAGCTTAAATACATCCGCCATCATGTACATTCATTTAAAATAGGATTTGTTTGCACGCTTTCTGAAGCTATACAGGAGCCCTTATCACAGCTTGGAGTGGGCTACAGTGCACATTTATTTAGGGACGCTATTAATAGGCACATTTACCCATGTGAATCATAGCTGTATGTATTCTCCTAGCTTCAATAGAAGGCTGCACACTCTCTGGTGGTTGTCCTGTGTTCACATTCCATAAGTAGAGAGCGCAAATCCACAGAGCATAAATATTACATACTGTAAAGAGTGGTCCATATCCTATTCAGCACATGAGAGAGTGAGACAGCAAGAGCTAGAGTGAGAGCAAGATAGAGTAAATGAGAGTGTGTGTGAGAGAGTGAGTGTGAGAGAGAGAGATAGAGAGAGAGGGCAGTGGTGATGCTTGGCGATGTCTAACATAGTTCTTCAATGTAGATGTAAGTGAAGTCCATGATATAAATATCTTGTATTCCAGGGTTTCTCCAAAAACAATTGTCAGTAGTAGGTACAGTAGCAGTGGTTCCTCACCAGGTGGACCAGACAAATAGATGACAAGCTAAAAATACAGCCAATGTGATATGCTGATTATGGAACCAGACCACATGTGTCCCAGTCCAGTCTTAGTGGGCTACGACACTGCTGACTTACACCAAATTCAGACTATCAACTTATTGGCAGGGCTTTTATTAAACATATTCTGTATATGTAGTAAGGGTAAAGTAGTAGGGTAAAGGTACTAATAAAGGTACTAATCTCCACAGAGCTGTGGCTCAGAGGAAACCCAGGCTAAACTGATAAATGCTGTATTATCAGGTTATAGCTCACACATCACTGCAGTGTGGAGCAGTGGAGACACAGCATGGAAACTTCTGGTAGATTTGGCACACAAATAAGAATAGAAGTCCAGTGCAAAGTAATCAATCAAATACCATGGACGACAATCAGTGTGTTGAGTCCAGTGAGTTGGCATCAATCTGCTGAGGAAGTTGATTTCTACACTAGGGGAAATGTATCAGTGGCTCTACTTTAGGGGGGCTGGTCCTGGACGGCTGGTTTCCAGAGCGGTTTGGTGGTTCCCCTGCTAAAACAGCCTGGTTCAACTCACTGGTTATTTGATTTAGGGACACTGGCTCTCGAGGACTGGAGTTGCCCACCTCTGCTCGATTACTATTTTTGTAATAATTGCACGGGAATCATATACTTTTATTACTGTTTACTGTCATGTCACTTTTGATTTCTATTTCAGTTATTTTAAATATTTTTTTCATGCTTCTACAAATATTTTTTTTATTCTTTTTACTGTTTACCTTGATTTTATCTCTGTTAATACATTTAATAACCATTTCTGTATAATATTCAGTATGGATATAATGCCAATATCTCTCTGGCCTTCTCTTGAATGTTCTGCTATGGCTGCTTACTGAACCAAACTGCTCCTCTTTTGAGTTCTGCTTCACTTCTGGATTCATAAAACACTGATGTGAATGGAAACAGTGCAGGTTAAGGAGAAGAAGAAAACCTTGGCCATCAAAATGCTAACAAGGTCAGGGCTTGCCTGAAGCTATGGTACCTGCGTGACAAATGAATGCATGAGCAATATCTCTGGCCAATCCCTTGTGAGCACAACTGCCATTTTTGTAAGACACTACCCTGTCACTGCATAGATTTTTCTTCAAGCTACAGGTACAAGAGGCTCTGAATTCATGCATCTGGGGTTGCTGTGCAGAACCTGCTATCTGTTGTCAGAGAGTGCAGTGCTAAAGCCTGTGGGAGAGCAGGAAAGACACAGGGACAAAAGAGAGGTATACAATGTCCTGTAAGATGATATACAGTCATTGTGAATGATACAATTGCAGCTGAAAGGCAACTCAGTCATCGCAGCTCTCCTTTTTCAACCATCCTCCACTGCAGTCATGTACAAGAAATCTGAATATACATGTGTCTGAATCAAGTAATCTGAATGCATTTTTACTTCAGAAGAAAAGACTCTCCAAACAGATGCGCTACATGTCCATTTTGCACATTGATTGCTGACACTGGTGTTCAACTGTGCACACAGAGCTAATGCCATCTCCAGAGAAATGTATAAAGGGATGCACAGTAGCTACAGCACATGAGTAGTAGTGCTACAGAATATCAGACCTGGCACAAAGGATAAATAAGACTAGTATCAAGTGCCGGCCTCTCCTCACAGCCTCTCAGAAGAATGCAAAGGAACACATGGGGGCATATAGTGTTGCTAATTACTCAGACCATAAGAATGAACATTTGGAATGGGGAGGTAATGTGAGAGCTCATGCGAAAATCAGGGCCTGTGGTGGGGAGCTTCTAACTTCTGACAGAATGAAATAAACACACACACACACCCACACACACCAATTCTAACAGCCTGATCAAAGACCAGTCAACGCAAGCTCTTCAGTTCTACAGCTGGACTTGAACACAGAAATATTAGTCTTTCCTTTCCCTAAACATGCTGAACCTACAGGAAAAATGGACAATGACCTTCTGACAAGGACATTAACAATGCACTACACTAATACAAGCTCTCTTCCTCTCCCCCCTCACTCCTTCTCACTCATTCTGCCTCAGTCTTTCTCACTTATTCATTCATTCCTCCTCTCTCACTCTATCTCTTTCTCTCACTCGATCATGCTCACTCAAATCTGCTTGTGTCCCTGTGGTGAAATCACATGCTGCGCATACTAGCACAGCCTTCTGAGGGAGCTGAGAGAGAGAGAGAGAGAGAGGGGGGGGGGGGAGGAAGACAGAGAGAGAGAGCGGTTGCTGCAGTTATTGCTGGGTCAGCAGCACACAAACGAGTGCCTCAGCATCATTCTCACAGCTTATTTAGGAGAAGAGGGATGTGTCCACTTGACACACAGACAAGGACATTATCCAGCTGAACAAAGTCTTCAAGAAAACAAGCAGAGTGGTGTGATCATTTTCATGAGTCATATCCGTTTTGAATTCTCCAGGAGTGATGAGAACACTTTCCTATATGATAGAGCAGGGCTGATAAATCAGTTTATCAGCAGTTACCTCTTCACTACTACCACTTATACCTGGGGTTTCCTTCCTAGGTTGATATTCTGAGACAGATGCAGCCTATTGTCATTCATTATAAATCCAGCCCCTAAAATGTTGATTTAAAATCATCAATATTAGACTGAGATCAATGCTCTTGTGGGGGAACGCAGACAAAAAACCTCTGGCATTGTTTTCTTGTTCTGTTTATTTCTTTTTTCCCTTGGCTGCTTTCTGAATGAGGTGCAAAATGAGCAATCTCTTAAGCAGCACTGCCATTAACCTCCTGCACCACAACGCTGGGCTGCCAATGGGGGCCGAACTGAGTCTCAGCTCGAGTCTGCCTCAGGCCTGGCCTGCTGATTGGAGGGAGTAATCCCTCGCAGCCCGGCCCTGGGAGAGCCCTCTGCTAATTCTCTTAATGGACTGCGGAGTCATTGTGACAATGCCAAGAGTACAGTAAGGACCCACATACTCTGCGAGCTGGAGAACTGCTGGAGAGGCTTAAAGGGATGTGGGTTAGGGCCTGATAAACACATGTTGCCTAGTGTCTCTGCTCTTGGTCAGACAGCGTGTCAGAAACAAGCCCTTCATCAATGGCTAAACTGGGAACAAGCTCAAATGTGGGCCTGTTCAGTAAGATGCCAAAACAACATCTATTTTTGCCTTACTACTCTATCAACTGTGCATGCGCAGCTTCCCTTTCATGTGCAACATTCAATAAAACAAAAGATACTTCTAACTGATGGGGCAAATTTAAATCAGTTGCATCACCAATGCTAATGAATGATATGGATATTGGCAGTGTTGTGATGACTACGTCTATTTTTTTGAGCATATCATTGAGATTATAAGGAGGTTCTGGCCCCTAAGGGGTCGAAAGAATTTAATCTAACTATTAGAACTGCAGAGTGTCTGGCTGTCTTCAAACAATTACAAAAATAATATCCCCAAAAATGTTTCTGCTCTGGTACGATCGTAATGGACTCAAAGCTCTGTTCCTGCAAGAGCATCTAGCAAATACTGTAAATGTAAATGCAATGTAAATTATATTATGTCACCAATGAAAAAACACATTAGAGGCAAACCCGTAACTATGTTTTGTTAGCATGTGAAGTCCACATGGGCACAAGCTGACTCATTATTAATGAATGTGTCCTTACATAGACACTATATTTGTTGTTATTTCGTCACAGTATTTGCTTTTAATCATACACAGAGCCTTGCAAAAATGCTCATTACACTGTGTTAGTGACCCTTTAGTGCTTCACTGACTCCACTGGTTGATGACCTCACCTCTAATGACGTGTAGTTTTCCTGCAGCGTAACCTTTACCAGTTGCTGTGTCTGTGTGGGCATGTGAACTAGCCTGTTCTAAATAGCAACACTTCAGGGTTAAGATTTTGTGCCGTTCCTGTTAAATGTCTTTAGTAATTTCTGCACTACAATGAGAGATTGCTATGTGTGATCTAGGTCTATTCTTCACACACACACACACACACACACACACACACACACACACACACACACACAGCATGCCATTTCCACGTTAGCATCCCTGCGGTGCTATAAATGATCCATCAGCCAAATAATACCTGCTCAATGTTGGTCCTGTGGGGGAAGAGTGGGCTCACAAAAGATGGAGAATCTGAGGTCTGTAAATGTAAACTACAAAGTGCACCTCTATTGTAATTGGAGCTCATAAAGTGGACAATAAAATAGATACAGGCTTAGAGTACCATATGTAATGGCTTGTATTTGTCTGTCTGTAAAAATCTGTTTTTAATTTAATTGCCATTGTACATTGTGATAACTATAATCAAAATCCCATGAACTCATGCTATTATCATTGTAGACCTCATTACAAGTTATTTTCCAAAATAGAAAATGAAGATTCTACATTTGGGGCCATCTGCTTTTAGGGCAGCCATGGCCCAATAGTGGGAGGAGAAAGCTTGCAACTGGAGAGCCGCCTGGGACCAGTAGGGGAAAATATGGGAGCGGTGAGTGAGTTTTCCTGCATCCAAAGCTAAAGTGCCTTTGGGCAAGGTGCAGATGAGTGCAGTCCACTACTCCTGCTCCAGGAGCATGGGTTTCAGAAATGGGTTAAATGCAGGACTAATATGCTGTTCAATGTCTGCAGTGTGTCACATAGTCTGAATAAAATAAAATTGAAAACTAAAAGAGCAATTAGCATGCATGTTCCTGCCTGTAATGCCTAAATAATACTAGATACTACATAAACAGTATCTAAATGCCTTAGAATCTGGTGTCTGTGTTCTACACTCATTGTAAAGCAACCCACACATACATCACACAACACATGTCCACTAATCAAAAAGAAAGAACATTACACCCAAAAAGACGTGTTAACAAAAAGTGTTAGGTATTCAATTGTGAAGACTCATTAACTCCAATTCTTCTCAGCATTTATTCACACAGTGTTTACCACTGACCTGCAGAGTTTGACATGGAAACCCTGTACCTTCACACTCCGCTTGAGAGCACATTAGACAATATCTCATGACCTTTGGCATAAAATCAATGATCCCATAGGTGAAAAGATGGTAGATAAAGCTAATTTCCCGAGACAATTCCGGCCCATTTTTTCCAATGACTGTTCCCATTCTAAACGAGTCCTTACAAGAGAGGCAATTAAAAGCAACAACCTGCACTCTGATCAACCTTTGCTCTGCCTTTAGCAGCACACAGACCAAAGAAGCTTGGCCTAATTGGTGAGGATGTAGCTGGTGGTAGCAGCACAGGATGGGTTGTTAGATTTATAATTGATGTAAAACTCTCAGGGTAGCATGTATGAACATGAACTTAAAAGTTCAACCAATACAATAGAATAAGGAAAGAGAATTGTCATTCTAAACATTTTTTTTCATTTTGAGCAAAGCATAATAGGAATCAACATGAAGCATCCTGATGAAAATGCAGAAACAAACAAAATTGTCACTTGACACACACTGCTCTCAGTAGTCATACAACACCTGGTTATAAATGTCTACTTTTATCATTTCAGCAACTTGGATTTAATTGTTGCATTACTCTGTTTAATCCATTCTCCAGATCACTCCTCTCCTGTTGGCTTAGGAAAAAGCCCTTTCTTTGTCACAGTGCATGATGGGTTAACAGCCTGATTCAACTGCTTTTGGTTTGAATAGCTTGATGGGTGGTGAAGCATGCATGTACTAAACTTCCAGACAATTTAACCCCCAACTGACCGGCAGACAGGCAGATGGATGTATTTGTGTATGTGTGTGTGTGTGTGTGTGTGTGTGTGTGTGTGTGTGTGTGTGTGTGTGTGTGTGTGTGTGTGTGTGT
>JBBIGC010000125.1:9594002-9612722 GCA_037576955.1 Lepidarchus adonis | reverse complement strand
TGTGTGTGTGTGTGTGTGTGTGTGTGTGTGTGTGTGTGTGTGTGTGTGTGTGTGTGTGTGTGGGTGTGTGTGTGTTTTGGAAATTTGTCATGCAGACAGAAGAAGCCATTGCCGATGATGCATACACTTACAGACTTTAATTCTAACTGTCTAATATGTGTAATTGCTTTGCATTAATTCTTTGCATTGACTTTCCTTAAATGATATTTGACAGTTGAATCCACAAGAAAAGAATGTATGTATAATGTGTAGTTTTAGCTTGTGTGTGTTTTATGACTCTCAGCCAAACTCTACAGTACTAGTATACACTAATCAGCCCCCTGCCATTTAGGAGATGCACTGATGCTCATTCATTTTTCTGCTTCTAACACATCAAGTTCAAAAGCTGACTGTTCACTAGTTGTCTAATAAAGTATATCCCACTTCTTTATGGGTGACTTTGAAAACAAGATAGCAAAGTTACTCATGTCACCTGCTAGTGGCTGACTGGTGTATATAAGTAGTGCTAGTATATATTAGTATAGAGGGTTTTTTCTATGAGTGAAGTTTGAAACCTTATTTTTTTAAAAATAATTTATTGTTCAAAGTAAACAAGTAAGCTTGGGAACAACACCGGCCACTAATTTGCACATAAAATGTCATTTATTCTCAGTGAAATCTCCCACAAAGCAAAAAGAAAGGTGACATGACATGTTCTGTGCTCATAAAAAATCCATAAAAGGCTAGAATATTTCTGAGAATAAGGCCCTGTTTTTCCACTTCTAGCAGCTTTATCTATAACCAGGCCAGCTGTCTAATGATGTGGTTTCTCAGGGTTACTGAGATACTGCACTTGAACTCTGATTCATAAAGTCAGAGAAGAGTGAGTTGATGCAATAGAGGATGCCATATTGGTAACACGACTGAAACATTAAAGCCCATATATAAAGGCACTAAAACATCACTTTGCACTTTATGCACATGTTTATTTGTATATTTGTATAAACAGTAGAGGGTGGATATTGTTTAACAAATGGATGGTCCAATGGAAGAGACTGGGCAAAAATGGCCTTCATGGCAGAGGGCCAAGACAAAAAACACTGTAACTATAATACACAACGAGCACACATTAAACACATGATTAGAAATCGTCTTGTGTTGTTGCGGCTAAATGAAACCCAGCACAGTATTCCATGCTACCACAAGAGGGTACCTGAGAGATACTTCCTTGGCACTTGATTGTGAGTGTGTGCTTTCATAGCGTACTCACAGAATGTTCTCTAGTGTACTGTTGAATAGATAAAGGTATATTAAAAGTCCAAATGATCATTGTGGTTCTGTTTGACTTATCAAACATGACTGAAATGTTTAAAAACACTGTTATGTAAGCCACTTACAATGTACCAAGCCAACCACTGAGCTATTACACTAATAGACTGAACTATTCTATGTTTAATTGTTATCTGCCATTGAATGAGTCAATATGATTTACCTTGCCTTCCCAGCACTCTAAATGTGCATACTCTTGTTTGCTCAAATGTATTTTTCTCTGAAGCCTTAAATAAACAGTATTTCCTGTATGACAATTGGCACAATAAGTCCTTGCATTGACATTGCCATGATATTGTTGGGCATGACTGGTCCTGGCTGCTTTTAATAAATCAATCAAAGCTGAAATGAATGCCTTAGTTTCAGTTGTTGCATGTTACTGTTGTCATAACAAATCTCCAAAATGGTCATTTAATAGAAGAGGGAAATTGATTTCACTTTGAATGTACATCACTGTAATAAATAAAAGGACTAATTGCTAGTCTGGGCCTTATTATGGTCCTTTTACAATAAAAACACACAGTGTAAAAGGCAGCTTGTGTTTTCAAATAGAGGTACAAGGCTTTGATACTACAACAAAGACACTTAGATTAAATTGTATAGTAGGTTCAGAGTTGACTGACCTATATTTGACATTTTAGTATTTGCTTTCTCATAGACATCGTCAGATTTTCTCACATTAGTGACGCATGTCAGCTCGGTATATGTGCAGGTCAGTAAACCTGTTATACAAATAATTACATGATTTTAACCTCTGTTCTGTCAAGAGTGGAAAGTTAAACATACTAGCACACACATGGGTAAACTGTATCAGACTGATCTGCTGCTTTTTAAAGCCATTTGCTTATCACAGCAGCCTTTACTTTTCCTAGCTTAAGACCTGAGATTGTAATGTTATGGTTTGCATGTTCCTATGGGAACTGTAGCCAGTGCAAGAAGCAGAGCCCTCACTAAGCTTCTGGAGGTGTGCACAAGTGGTGCTTGACTCCACCCACTGTGCAGTTTCTGTATAAGTAGCCAGCAGCTCTTTTCACACGTTACAGAAATGCAGGTCTGAGAGGAGAGAACTACAGCCCTGACTGTCATCCTGAAGAGCCTCTCTAATGCAGCAAACTGAACAACCTTATTGAACGCACGTGTGCATTCTAGTTTGTAAGGTAAGCAACATACAAAAAAGCTTTAGTTTCTCAACTCCATAGCTAATCATACTATTTCCTGTATAATTTGTTCTAACACTTTTGGACTTTGATAAATATGCAGATCACAGATATTGTCTGACTAATAAATGGAAAACCTTTGACTTTTGCAGATCTTAAGGCTGCGCTCATGTGGGTGGTTGAGAAGATCCGAGTGTCTGTAGAGAGAACCAGTCTGCTACTTCCAGTTACGGAATACAGCTTCAAATTTGGGGACATCATGTTTGGAGAAAAAACATCTGCTGACAAATTCAAGAAGGTCTCTCTGTGCCCCAACATCATCACCCCAGACACAATCCCTGAGTTTTGCATCCCACCTAAAATCTCAACCCCACTGGAGCAAGGGAAACCAAGCCCTTGTATTAGGGTATCAATGGAAAGAGGCAGTCCAAAGAAAGAGATGCCCTCAAGAGAGACAATCAACACCCACATCATCCAGGTTGAGAGTGTGGATGATGGGCCATATGACAACAGTGATGAAGAGAACACCAATGCAGATCCACAGAGCCAGGCTGCTCTTTCCTTGCCTCACCTGGCCAAAGCCCAGACCTGCTATGGATTCTGCACTCTGCTGGAGAGCCCCCACACCAGACGTAAGGAGTCCCTTTTCCACAATGACCCCAGTTCCTGTGGGATTCCCTTGGTTCTGCCTAGGAGCAGGTCTAATACCTGTTCTAGAGCTTCTTTATCTCCTCTTTCTCCAGCTTCCCCTTCACCCTCCTCCTTCAACCTGAACACTTTAACCTCCAGACTCTCCCCCAAGAGCTTCACTCTACATAGACAAGGCACACTAGATAGTGACACCACATCTTCAACAGAGTCTTCCCCATTTAGTTCACCTCTGCTGGCCAGATCTCCACCCAAATTGTCCCTGTTCAAAACCCTTAGCCACGAGAAGCTGCTCTACCGCAATATCCGGAAGGCCGCTGTATCCAGGAACAACTCCCTATCAACGGATGAGGGTAGCTCCACAGATAACAGCCCTAACGTCATGAGGAGATCGTCAGAGGCGCTCATAGAGCCTCTTTCCTGTAGCTTTGGCCTGGCTCCTCCTGCCATCTTCCCCATGGACTTGGTTCTCCACAGAGAACGGGTGATGAAGGAAAGTCTGGTGCCTATAGGCAGGGATGGAGCCTTGCGTGTGTCTGCAGAATACTGTCCAGAGAACCAGAGGCTGCGGGTGAGACTCATAAGCGCAGAAGGCCTGTACTCTCTTTCCGTAGACCCTAAGAGTATTAACTGCAGTGTTAGTCTCTCTCTCATGCCTGGAAAGTTCCAGAAACAACGCAGCACGGTCATTAGGAAAAGCCGGAATCCAATCTTCAATGAGGACTTTTTCTTTGATGGCATAACTGAGGAAGATCTCAGTCAGTGGTCATTGCGCTTTAAAGTAGTCAACAAAATGTCCACGATGAAGCGAGACTATATTTTGGGCAGTTGTGATCTTCCTTTTACTAGCATTGTCACCTTATAAGAAATTGTACTTGATTTATCTATTTATTTGACTTATCAATGTTAGCTATTTATTTACAGTTTTTTATATAATGCCAAAGATCTTGTTTCTATTAAAAGATGAAAAGAGTATCGGTTTCTTTGCCTTTAATTCTTTAAAGAAGAGAATGAATGACATCAATGAGAAAGGGGGACTCTGTGCTCTGTGAAAAAAGTGATAATTTATTCACAGTGAGCGCTCCAAAGGCTATGAATAGAAACGGTGGAACCTTAAAAGGTTCCTCACTTAATGACTTCCATTATTCATGTCTTTGATGTACTACACTTCTTAATCTAAGCCTGATGCTTTAGTTAATCAGTCTAAATATAATAAAAGAAATGCAGGACATTAACTAGCAATAAAGCTTAAAAACAGACACTCACATGAACAGATTTAACATCTGCAAACACTGGCCTGTCCAGTTGCGTCATCTCTGATGTCTCAGTTTAGCAGTTGCCATCAAGCAATCGTCAGCGAGGTAGAACATGGTGTCCCACTGGGAATTTTATAAAATGACCACCATTCTTGTGAGTGATTTTAACAGTTCACAGCATGATCCTAAGTACTCAAATAACCCAGGTTCAGTGCTTAAACCAAAATAGTGTAATAGAACAGTTTTGTGCAGTTTTAGGATCTGCCATCACTGCGTTTCCTTGCAGTTAATGACTATAAAATTTGATATAAAAATCCTGACCTTTCACAGATTTTGACTTGTCATCATCGATTGACTATTGTCATATTAACCATCTAAACTATATAGAGGCCTCTACTGGTCACTCTGCATTTCATGGCAGCAGCTCATGGAAAATGCATCAGGTTACTGTGATCACAGCATTTATCAACACTTTTCAAAAATAGACATTTTTCCTTCTTAATTAAATAAAAAATAGTTGTACATATTTATACAAAATGTATTTCTGTAAAATGTAATAAAAACTAAAATCTGTAATATAAAATTTTACTTGAGAATTTATTAACTAACAGTAGTACATTACATTAACAGCTTTTAATTAACAGACTCTTTTATCCAGAGCAACGTACATGGTGAGCAGTTGGGGGTTAGTGCCTTGCTCCAGGGCACTTCAGCCTGCTGCCCAGTTCCGAGAATCAAACCTGGGACCCTTCGGTCACAAACCCAATTCTCTAACCATTGGGCTATGGCTGCCCCACAGTACAAGGAAATGGATAATGAAGTTTTTAAAAATGATTTAATTGCAAGATTGAAAATAAGTTTCATCTATAGTACATAGTATTGTAAAATGGTTCAGGTAATCCAAGGAAGTCTCATTTTGTGTGGGGTAAAGCTGGAAACATTAATGTGAATGACCTTAGAGTCCTCAGAAGGAAAGACGTTCTACTGTTATGAATGTACAATCATGCTTAAAAATGTTGAACCCTTTTATGCCAATGTTTTAATATATTTTATTTATTATATTTCTGATTAAATAAGACCTAAAGATCAAAAGGTCTAACAATAGATAAAGTAAACCCAACTAAACAAATGAGACAGAAATATTATATGTGTTTATAAAATAAAAATGGTGCAATTTTGCATATCAGTGAGATTATTTGAAGGTAAAATTAGAATCAGTGGTAGTGTAAATGCCAACCTTTATGGGAAAAACTGGGAATTGATCTCAGTCTGATCTGTAGAATACACGCAGTATGTTTGATGCTCATCAAAATAATCTTAAAAGAGTTTGGACACCACCAGTCTACAGTGAGACTGTATACAAATGATGGGAACTCCGTCTCCGTTATTGACCAACAACAAGTTTAAAGTGCTTTAAAGTGTTTCATATAAGCTGTTAATCAGATATGGAAACAGGAAGTCTACTACGAATTCTGCTCCCCTAGATACCAACAATTCCATAAAAAAGTTTACTCTGTGAAAAAATCTTTGTTTTACATTTTGTTTAAATACTTGATGTTTTACTGATCACATAAGTTTACATTTAAATGTGAGTGAAATAGCTTTGGCAGGAGAACACTTTTTTTTTCAGTTGTTTTTATATCAATGTATAGGGGCAGTTCATAGTGTATGGGCAGTAACAACAATTTTATAATAATAACAATAATAATAATAATAGTAATCATAATTTTGTAATAATAGTGACTTTATTGATATAAATTTAATTGCAGCACAAGATGCTTTGAATTTTGCTGAAAAGATAAAACAAAGAAAACATGAATTATATAAGGAAACAGAAACAATAATTTAATAAAAAATGAATGAAAAAGAAAAGAAAATTCTGAAAAATAAATGATAAATTAAATTACTTTAAATGATCATTAAAAATATATAGACAGAAGTAATGAAATTCTAAAAAAAACAGGTAATAAAAAGAAAAATAATGAAATGTTACACTAAAATAACAGCCTTTAAGCTGCCTTTAAAATGAATGGTTATTAGTAGTGCATATAAACTTAAACAAATGGCTTAAACTAAATAACTAAATAATATTTGTCATGCAGACAGATAATAATTTTTAAAAAGCCGCTTAAAACATTTTATTATGTATTATGTTTAGTAAACTAAAAGACCAAGAAATTAACTTGTACTTAGTTATGTTTGTTTGTGAGTCAGTTTGTTTTATATCCCTTTTCTCTATGATTCTTATTGATATTATTTCCTTATATATTACAGATTTTGAACATGATTGCCACAGTTACACTCTCCACTTTCCTTTTAGTCCTGAATGGAGAGCTCTGTGTTAACTTCTACCTTTTGGCTTTGTTTTACTAATTATTGTCATTATAATTCAAAATGTTATTCACCTCGTCCTAAAATATATTGTCTAAAGAATTTCAAACAATTCAACGTCTGTCAAGCCAACATATTTTCTATGTTTTGTCTATATATTAAAATGTTCTATACTGTTAAACTTTAAACCTTACAATGTATTGCAGAGGGGGTTATGATAATTGTCTTCCTCAGTGAGACAACTGAGAAAGACTCACCTTCTCTGATTTCCTCTAAGCCTGCTGCTTCCTGCTGACCTTTGCAGGGATTAAAAATACCTGGGGTAACTTGAAACCTACGTGGACAGTTCTCACCAAACCAGCTGGCCAGTCCTGGGTTTGGAGGCATGCCAAATAGCCAAGCATTGAAGATGCTTACTCTTGGCCTTCTAGCCAAATTTTACTCTTTAAATGTTACATGAGGAATATTAAGACTGATCAGAAAGCATCAAAGAGAGTAACTTGTACCTACACCACAGGCAAAAGCAGATTGCTGGAAGAGATGCATTCATGCCTACTTCCCTCAGTGATGTGTTCTCATGTATTTTTCAGAATGACGATGACGATGGTAATGATTCTCTATTACGCTCATGCTGTGTCATGATGTAATAAAGGGTGAAGTAATCATGGAGGCTATGATTGCTGTTCATAAGACATCCTTCCATTTGAGCACTTGCTAGCTCATTGATAAAGTAATAGCTAGAGACATGCGCACAGTGGCACCAATCACATAACTCCAAAAAGCACATGGATTTGCCATGTGCTGCTCCACTCTGGCTTGTGCATTTATTCATGTTGATGATGCTCAGCAGCACTTAAAAACAAAACAATCTGCTGTATGTGTATGCATGTTTAACCCTCTGGAAATTACTCTAGAATCATGTTAGTCAGGATGATTTGGCAAATTGTCGTCTGTAGATAAATAAGGCCTTTCCAATTATGAATGAAGCAATGCATTAATTAATTGCTTGGCAGATGGTCAATTTTTTTTATTGTCTTGGTTAAACCCAATTAGATTAGACTGAGTTATTACATTTCTGAACACGCTTACACCATGGGTCGTGCCGACCTGCTGGAACAACCGATGACCAGTGAGAGCTGGTCAGATATCAACAGTCATGAATTTAAGGGAAAAAAACATGGACAGAATGGATACGTTGGGTAGAGTTTATGGTATGAGACAGAGTTTCAAGGAGAACCATGTCAGAAGTGATTCATTTGTAATAAGTTGAACACTTAGATGTACAATCATTCATTAACACTAGATCCTAACAGCCACTAAAAGCTTGGGAAAAACAGTTCATTAAGACACTGGACTTGTGCTATTATTGGCTCGATGGCGTGTCCGGTCCAGCTACTAGCAGAGAATAGAAAGACAGTTGCCAAGCAACTCCTTTCAGCATGATTAGACTTAAAGCGATTCTTACGTTGAGTGCTTCAAAGTACTGTTTAGATGAACTGTCTGTTCTTTCTTCTATTATGCCATAAAAGTTTATTTCTTATAATAATATTAAATATCAGTAGTTTCCCCTGATGATACTACATGTAAATCTGCTGTGTCATTCTGTACTGAAGCTATGCTCTTCGTTAAAAAAGATGACAAAAAGGGCTCAGGTTTCATAGAAGAATGAAAAAGGTTCCGTGGATAATAGCTTTAAGAAACAGTTGTTGTAAATGAGAATCTCCACATGTAATGTTTCCATTTAAATTATATGGCAACACCCAAAGAACGCTTTGTGTCTTGTTGTATTAAAGGGTATGATTTCCCACATTGGTCTTTTTCTTTCTGATTGAGCACACATGAGGAGGCTGACTCGTGGCTTGCGTTGATGCTTTTAATTTAAATTTAAATTAAGATTTCATTTCACTGTGCATTTGAGTTAGCACTGCTGTAACAAGAGACCTACCACAGCCCTGGGAACACATACCTACATTAAAGATACAAATGATTATTCTTCCCGAGAGTTGGGAAGCTTATAAAGTAGGCCTCAGAGAGCGGGATCCTGCTGCACTCAGCAGAACAGATCTGTTTCTAAGAGCACTGGCTGCTATTCTGAGTCTGCAGAATTTATAGTTAAAGATTAACATAAAGAGTCTTTGGTTTTCTCTGAGATGAGCTCTGTAGCCACAGGAACACTGGCAATGTGCCACAGCACAGCAGCAGAGCATTCTGGACTTCTAAGGCGGCCAAAGGTCTAAAATGTGAATTTTACAACATAAGGTTCCAGTTCAACAGTCGGATTGAGCTATTTTATTCTATTATAGTATTATAATATTATTATATTTAATATGCACAAATGATTTTCATCTAAATGAAAACACATTTTAAAACCCATTGTTCTGTTCCTGGAATAATCTTTGACTATTGTGTTGCTTGGCATCTACTATACAGTGGTGTTTGAAAGTTTGTAAACCCTTTAAAAGTGTATATGTTTATATGAATGTGTCCAAAAACAGCTCTAATATTTGATGGAAAAAAAACTAAAATTAACTGAATCAGATTATATCAGATGATATAATTTTCAACGTTTTCAAGCACCATTAGCTTTGTAAAAGATTTGCTATAACAACTCTGATGATTATTGCTAAATGAATTTATTACATTTACAGGATTTGGCAGACGCACTTATCCAGAGCGACGTACATGGTGAGCGGTTGCAAGCAAGAAGCCTCACAGGGTTGTACCTGACCACCTAACTGTATCCCTTAATCCCTTAAGTAATGCCAGTCCTGTCCTGAACTAATGATATACCATTAATGCAAAATGTAATGTTTTCATCTGCTGCCTGTCAAAGACAGATGAATCTTATTATTCGAATGAACAACGCTGGCTGTGTTTGATGATAAAAGCCTGCGAGATGCCGCTTCTTGCTTTTTGTGTCTGTGTTCTGTGTGTGACGCATGTAAAAAGAAAAATGGGGGAGTCCCCTCCATGTCATTGTGTGGCCTGTATGTTGTGCTCTCTCTAATGAGTCTTCTCAGGCTGAATCATCAGTGGGGGCTGTTTCCCTTTTGTCCTGTTTGCACCTAGTAGATCTGGATGGTGTTTATGGCTTAGAAGGCCATTGTCGCATCTCTGTGGGAACAGATATGTTGGATGTCTTTGTATTTTGTGTTGATTCAGCTGACATGGCCTTTTATAAATGGGGATTTGCAGGGGATCCCCACAGCCTGCTGCTTGCTGATTGCCTTGCTTGGTGGTGCGTCTTTGCTTTGCATCACTTACTTTGGGTGACGTGTCTCGGAGTTGCCAGCAAATAAATATCTTTGCGGTCGATAAAGAGATTTGGGACAGCTACAGCTCAACGATAAACAAGGGATGAAGGGGAACCAAAAGTGTAAGACAAAGGCCTGCTGCATTAAATTTATATAAACACATGATCAGATTTAGAGTAAAAGTTACAATAGCAACTGACATTTGCATGATTATTTATGTTCTCTCTGTATCTTTATTATTTTGATCCACTTTTCAGTAGCATGAAAATCAAACTGTTTTCTCTCCAGACTTGTGATGTAGCCAGAAAAGCTCTTAATGATCACAGAGAGATGTATGCAAATTGTTCTGAGCTAGAAATGTGAAGAGTGATAGTGAAGGATCATGGGTAGGCTTCAGGCAATGCTACATTGGCTTTCTATACATTTTAAAGAAATAATTTCAAGTAACATTGAAGCCATAGAGCATTATACAGAGACACATGCTGTTGTTTGACCATTGTGACAGTGGGGATTTTTCCCTCTGGCATTTAAAAGTAAAGTAAAAATTGACCACAGCACAGCACAGCACAGCACAGCACAGCACAGCACAGCACAGCACAGCACAGCACAGCACAAGATGTGTCCTCTGCATTTAACCCATCACACATGCACACACGGAGCAATGGGCAGCTATCAAATGTGGATGGTACCTTTCTCAACGGGTGCCTCAGTGGTGCCCTAGCTGGGACTTGAACCTGCAACCCTGAGCTCAATGGCAAAGTCCTAACCACTAGGCGGACCCTGCCCCTAAAGCCTGCAGCCCTTCTAGACCTTTAGCAACTATTCTTATTTCATCCTATTTCATCATCGTTATTTAAGCCTTAACTAGATATAAATAATGGCAGCATGGATTTGGGAACTCTTTAAACAGTGAGGGCCTGAACAGTTCTCCATTCTGTGTGTTGTTGCTTAGTTACACAGGTGCTCCTCTGTGTTGAATATTCTACGCTAATTAATTAATAGAAAAGCATTCAAGACCCATATCCATCAGTGAACAGCAGTGTACGTTAAACACACTTAAACATAAAGATGCCAGAAAAGGTTAATTCCACATGTAATTGAACTATTCTGTGTAGCTAAGGAACCATAGTCATGATTCTTAAAAGATCCATTTCTGTAAATGAGATGTGAGTGTGAATAACAGTGCTAAAGTTTAGAGCCCCACCACAGAATTTAAGAATTGTATTTTGATGTGCTTTGTTTCAGATCAGTAAATCATCAGGATGTTGTATTGCAGTCATTTTTATTTTGTTTGTGTTATATGTTATTGTATTAAAGAGAAAAAATGAAAAAATCACAATAATAAATGGAAACTTGGATGTAATCATAAATAAATACATATAAAACTTGATTAAGTGTACTTACAAAATACTGATGCAGTATATTTTCCGTAATGTGAATGGGTACTGATAAAATATACTGTGTGCAATGATACAATATTGGCATCATCTATAGAGAAGACAGAAATTTTGACCTGCTTATGTGCTCTTAGCCTGGTGCATATGAATGCCAGCAGACAGATGACAACTGAAGTAGTAACATATCAGTTTACTGTTTCAGACAAACAGTAGCTACATTTTCATAAAATACTTATAAAATGTTTTTAATCTTGCATTTATGCAGGTATGTCACAAATAAGATAATACACACAACATACAAACCGTGGCACACCTGTTAATCTAAATGGCTAATTTTCAGGTTAAGTCCAGGGTGTTTTTGAGGAAGTGAGCCTGGATGGAAGGAACTTTTTTTTTTTCTTCTGTTGCAGTGATAGATCTATAGAACTGTCAGGGCAATCAAAAACATACATTCTGTACCTACGTATGAAGCCAACATATTGTAGCACATACAAAATGAGACCTAAGTAAGTCTTGCTGAAACAACCATGGACTTGCCCTGGAAAAGACATTGCCTTGATGGCAGCATCTGTCTGTCAAAAATATACTGCTCAAAAATAAAGGAAACACAAAAATAAGACATCACAGATCTGAATGAATGAAATATTCTTATGAAATGCTTTGTTCTTTACACAGCTGAATAAACAGCAGAAACACTTGTGCTATCAGTGGGAAGGGAAATTTTATGGAAGACACATGATACTGGACTAAAACAAAACTACAGTTGGTGATGGCAGTCACAGGACAATGCTGCTCTTATCAGCTCTGAAAGCGGAAGTCATTGATGTTTGTCAAACCAACCTCCAAGTAAATAGTTTCTCTGGGGACAAAAGTGCTGTTCACATATGAATTCTGTACCAAAAGTAAGCACTGTCTGTGTGATGATGCTATGCAACATTTCCATAACAGGCCAATGTTTTTAAAAGTGATTAGGATTGATGCATGTGTGGAGATGAGTAAGTATAGCTCATGATTGTAAGTGGTTTATTACTCACTGATCAGCATCAGCTGCAAGATATGCGTGGGAACATTATTTATTAAAATTCCCCATCACACATGCTGGCTTGGGTTTTTATTTACACCCTTTAAAAGTCAACATTACCTTTGACAGTGGACTGGGACATTCATTACACACTATTTATAAGCTTGCCTCTGATAATGGACATGACGTCATGCGTCAGGAACAGTCTAAGCATCTCTTAAAGCTTAAGTCAGGAAAATTCTCAGCACAGATCACAGAAGTTCTGTTTCTATTTACACAAAGATACAGTGCTTATCAAGTCTTTATAATGCCACCTGCTCACACAGTCTAAATAGAGGCTCACACTGTAGTGGTATTCCCCTAACTTTTCAGTGTCCTGTAGAAAAGACACTTCCCTCATATGTCAAATAAAGAATAGTGAACAAACACACTTTTACTGTAAACATTTTCTCTATTTCTTATCTAAGCCTGGCTTGCTTCCAAATTCCTCTTACCGTAACAGTAATACAAAGCAGCCTTATCATGAGCTTATGTTTTGCCAGGCTGTTTTGCCAGACTTTACGCCTGTTGTAAAACCATGTCTTTTAAAGGGCCTTTGGGATTGCGTAAGCATGTTTTGGCTTCTTTGGATTAAATACAGAGACATCCAAATGTACAAAATGTACAATTCCAAGGAGAATTTGAAGCCATTTTTTTAATATATCTGAAAAAATGTTTTTGAGAATATTTCTGTTAGAATAAAAATTTATTTAGATTTTATCAGTGGAAATTAATAGGATGTTATTTATAAAACTGATAGTTCTGATGTCTGATTGGCAAGCAATACCTAAAGCTGCTGTAAAACACTGGATATATGTTTTGATATTTGCGTTATTGTAAATATTCTATAATGTATTAGCTGTATGTACTATTATATATTAGATTTATAGTTACATCTGCCTAAAACTTTCCAGTCTGTCCATTCAAATTTCCCATTAGGATTGTGTGCGTGTACACACACACATGTGTATGTATATGTATATGTGTGTGTGTCTGTGTTTGTGTGTCTCTATGAGTGTGTGTAAGACTACATCAGTCGCAATTTAAAATAACAGGTAAATAGGTTTCTTGAGAAAAGATATTATTTAATTATTGAAAACCAAAAAACTCAACACACTGCACTGTGAGAAATGGTTGGGAAGAGATTATGATTGACAGACTATAGTTTTCTAATCTGTCCTAGGATTTAAAGCATACCTCTAAACCAGGAGCTACTAAAAGGGGATGTTACCATATTCAATGACTTGCTATGTAACTCCCTTATATAACTGTTATTTCCCTGCAGATCACAATGATTTCATTTATTAATTTATGTATTTGTGGTAGGGTACACTAGCATACAATTTTTTATACTCCATCCAGAGTGGAAAGAATAATATTAACTTAGGAAACAAGATGACCTTTTGTTGCAAAAAAGTGAAGAATGGGGAAGAAATACTTTTTTGTGGCTTTTCTAATTAAGTCCAATCAGTATAATCAAACACAGCTGGACTCAAATGAAAGCTTAGAACTACTTAAATATATGAGTGTCACAGCAAAATGTCTAAATACTTAGGACCATTATATTTCAGATATTTAAGTTTTTCTTTTTAAATAAATCTGCAAAAATGTTTTTTTTTCTGCCAATATGGGGTAGTGTGTGTACATTAATGGGGGAAAATGAACTTAAATGATTCTAGCAAATGGCTGCAATATAACAAAGAGTGAAAATTGAAAGGGGGTCTGAATACTTTCCGTACCCACAAAATACATATCCATGTACATCTTTCAACTGCAAAACCACTTTAGCCTTGAATATAACTTTACAAATATGTTGAACTAACCTTCATTTCATCTTTATAATAAGTAAAGAATTGTAGGATACACATTAATCGTATTATATGACTGACAATGACCAAACTTGCTGAGCAATACTCAAATAAGCAGACTTGACTGTTATATTGTAAAGGACCATAAAGCTTGAATTCCTGTGAAACATAATAAAGTTCATAACACTGAGCAATAGTTAATCATACCTGATGGTTATGTTGTAATGGACCTTCCAATGTAAAGCTTGAATTCTTGTGACCTGTTCAAAGCAGAATGGGCTTTGTATTCATTTCAATTTCATTTATGCAAGTAAACAAGAATGACATAATCCCAGGGAAAACATCTGGCTAGTAAGCAATTAAAAGTCAAAAGCCATAATCAAAGTCAACAAGCACATGCAGTCCTACGAATATGTTTGTTGTTTGGCCTAACACTATTTTGATGCTAGCATGCTCTGGCTAGTCTTTTATTATGTTTTGTTAATTGATAAATAGCTTGTCATTTAAAAATGGTAAAGTAAAATTATTTTACTACACCTCTTACAAGTGGTCAAGATCTTGTTCACTATGGAGAATAGTGTTCACTATTAATTTCTTCAATAGTTTACTGGGCCATTGCTTTAAAAAGTGAATGCATGAACCCTCAGAGTCTTGTGACATAGTATGATTCATCAGTTTGTTCTGTCTAGAAGCTAATGTTCCCTTACCATGTTTATGGCTTCATAACTAAGATACAGGATAAAACAAACGATATGAAGACCCAATCCTCTCTGTTTAGGCAATCATTTCATACTAAATTTGCCTTTGTTATTGGAGATACAAAGAGTCCTCCAGTTGCGTTGGGGTTCCATTCCACCAAACGCACCATAACACGAATTTAGACATATGTCAGAACTGTGTGTATGTAATATGTAATGTAATGATATGTAATGATGCTGCGGAGGCTTTATTGAACAGCACTGTGTTTTATTAACAGCAGCAACATGCATGAACAAATAACATGCATATACAGTAGCTAACACCTCATATTACAGTAAAGCATTTAGGAAACATCACCGCAGTAATCACAAACACCTATGAATCCAATTGTTCCAAATATTGTGCCCTGAAATGAGAAAACATGGTAATACTGAAATTTATGCAAATAACTTGATTTAAATCTGGAATGTGCAGTATAATAACATCTGAAATGTTTGATTTTGACCAGGTGAAGTCTGGGTGCCAGGCTTGACAACAAATACAAGTACAAATAGAGCCAACCAGTTTCCAGGTCCCAAGCATCTACATTAATGTAACAAATGCAAATGCAAACATGAGGTTTAATCAAGAGGCAAAGAGTTCTTTTGATCCAGAGCAGTTCCAAAACACAGCAAACATCCAAAAACAATAATATCCAAGTCGATTCAAATCCAAGTAAAAAAACAAGCAAAGTAAAAAAAAACAGGTAATCTAAAACACATGAATAAAGGTTTAGAAACACATACAAGACAATGTGTATGACTATGAAGGCCCGTCTGATGAGGCCCCATGGCTTGCAGCTGGGATGGGGCGTGGCCACTGAGACGTTAGTATTCCGGCAACCTTGTCCTTGGCCGAACACCAAATAGAGCCCTGGCTCCCCTTACCGTACCCCTCACCTGACGATAGCCACCCATGGCGAACGAAGGCCTCCCCCGTGGCCTTGGCCCCGGACATGGAAATCTGTTAACAGCATGGGGTCCAATATGTCAGCAGCAGGAACCCAACTGTGCTCCTCGGGTCTGTACCCCTCCCAATCGTCCAAGTACTGGAGCCCACTCCTCCTCCTTCTACTATCCAGCACACACCGGACTCTGTAAGCAGGCTCCCCGTCTACCTCAAGAACCAGTGGAGGAGTGTCGCCTGGTACTGCATCAGCCAAGGGTGCCATCCGGACTGGCTTCAAAAGTGAAACATAAAACACTGGGTGAACATTATACGTTTTAGGCAACAGTAACCGGAAGAGTCACAGACAGGCATAGAAGTGGACGTCCTTTGGCCACATCCCACACTGATGTCCGCTTCATTGTGAACAGTGCCCTGTGGAACCAGATGATGAATGCCACTCAACTCCAAGCAGATTTAAGGGAGGTGAGAGGCACCGAAGTGTCACATCAGACCATTTGAAACGGTTTACATCAGCAAAGTCTGTGTACTAGATAACCTGCAATGGTACCTGACCAGACCACCAGGCTCAGGGAGCATTTACGTTGGACAGGGGACCAGTGAGCCACAGTGCTGTTCTCTCAAAGTTGATTCACATTGAACAGAAATGATGGCCACCAACGATTTTGGAGACACCAAGGTGGGCAGGTGTGTCTAGTCAATACAAAACTGCCCTACATTTTGTGACAAGCCCATACCAGAAGAACATCACTAATCCAGTCATTGTGCCCCTGCATGAAAAACACAGGCCTAATTTGATCTTCATGGACGACAATGCTCCAGTTCATCGAGGTCGCATCATTAGGGAACGGCTTCTGGAGACTGGGTAACCTCAAATAGAGTGTCCTGCAATTTCTCCAGACCTTAATCCCAAAGAAAACAGCACTGATTTTGTAAGTTTGCCCACTGACAAATAAATAAACAGTCTATAATTTAAATGGTAGGTTTATATTCTAACAGTGAGAGATAGAATATCAAAAAGAAAATCCTGAAAATCACATTATATAAAATATATAAATTGATTTGCATTTCATTGAGTGAAATAAGTATTTGATCCCCTAGCAAAACAAGACTCAGTACATGGTGGCAAAAAAAGCAAGCACAGAGGTCAGACGTTTCTTGTAGTTGTGTCAGCAGTCTGTGGGAGCCAGAACTCATAATGGTTGGTAGGGGATCAAATACTTTTTTCACTTAATGAAATGCAAATCAATTTATATGTTTTATATAATGTTATTTTCAGGATTTTTTTTATATTCTATCTCTTACTGTTAAAATAAACTTACCATTAAAATGAATACTTTTCATCTGAAAGCCAAATATCCCTAACATTTTGTGAGTAGTGTATATTGAATATGACACGTGGCAATTTTATATTATTGGACTTTATGTTAATTACTACTTGAATTTGACCTATGAAAAAGACATAAACTCTGAATATGGGCAAATTCAAAAAACAGTGGTTGTGTTTATGATTTAGTGTAAGTGATTTGCATGTAAAATTGGTCTGTCAAACTGCAAGACAAGCAAGCAACATTTCACACACATATGAGAAATCCATCAAGTTGTCCAATTACTTAGTTGTAGCTACTGTAAATTGGAAGAGTTAATTTGGCATGTTCCCCGAAGAACATAAAACGAAGTCTGTCTCAAGTACCAGGCCACACATGCCACACAAAATTGCATGTGTTTTCTGATTGACCATGTTCAGTGGCCTTGCAGTGAGCCAGACTGTCTTACTTCTATCTCTGAGTAGAACATCAAACTGTCTTTTAATCACATTGTGTTATGTATATAAAGTTCTGTTTAGTTTGAGCAAACATTTCATATCATATTATGAGTCATATTATGTGTATGTTAGTTATGCAATGTAGACATCTCAAAAATTCAGTGATTTGTCTATAACACAGTTGAAAATGTGGACAGCACTATATATTATGTTGTTTTGTTATTAGCTGTGGCATATTGTGAAATGGACATTACTGGGAAGGCAATGTTTTATTCTTACCTGCATTTTCATATAAAGATTTCTAGTTTTGGATGGCGCACTAGTATTATGGCTCTGTATCTACATATTAGAACTACTCATTAAAACCTAAAATATAATGTATTTTATAATAGTTCAGGCTGAATTGATGTTATCAAAATATTATAAAAATTATCTTACAAGTTTGTTCCTAGGACACACCAGAAAGAAATGTGCTGAAAATGTTTCTTTGTGTTTGCACCTGTGTAGTGTCTACGTCCTGCAGGTGCTCTGGTGTGTAAACTGGTTTATTTAAAGTGAACCTACTATCCAGCAGGGAAGCTTCACCTTATAAATTGCATAGTTACTCCCTCAGATATTGTTTTCTGGAACAATAAAACATTAGTCAACTAAATAATATTCTGAAACAGAACAATTATGGTAGTGAATAATGAGCCATAAATGACTACAGTCATAGGGCCATTGTTGATTTACAATTGAGAAATCCTAATAAATGCTGTTTTAAAATCTGGGCTAATTATCTGAACTAAATGCACCACATCCACGTATTTGTAGAGTAAGGTGCAATTAGCAGTGTCTCTCACAGTAGCCAAATCTTGATGATCCCATTAGCTGCTGCATTCTTAGTGATATTGTCACTGGGACTATACTGTTATATACAGGGTTACTGGGGACATTGATGGTTGTGAGACTCGCACGTACTGGATCAGTCTAGAGAAAACTGCACCTGCCCTAGGTTATACAGCCACCATAATCACACCAATCAGTCTCTATCTGTCTCTATCTCTCTCTCTCTCTCTCTCTCTCTCTCTCTCTCTCTATCTCTCTCTCTCT
>JBBIGC010000125.1:9547112-9563155 GCA_037576955.1 Lepidarchus adonis | reverse complement strand
CTTTCTTTCTTTCTTTCTTTCTTTCTTTCTTTCTTTCTTTCTTTCTTTCTTTCTTTCTTTCTTTCTTTTTTTCTTGCTTTCTTTCTTGCATTCTTCCTTCTTTCTTTCTTTTTTGCTCCTGACTGCTTAATGGAAGTCCATAGTTGTGAAAGTTATAGCCTTAAAACCACCACCAGAGCATCTATCATTGTTCACCATTGCCCACAATGGTGGTTTCTAGCCAAATTCGACTGTAGCTGCACCTGGCCCTCGATAGGCATTGTTTGGCTACCTTTTGTGCCCATGCAGTGTGACACATTGCCCTGAAGCATTGACCATCTGACCAGGGTAGGAGCTTTAAACGCAAGACTAATAATAGCAAAGTCTGGCAAGGCTTTCGTTTTTCGCAATTATACCCCACTGTGGGACATGATCGGTGAAAGGCACGATGAAATGTTGGAGAGCCATACTCCAGGTTTTATTTTTGTTTGAAAGCTGCTACTATTCCAAAGTCTATTTCACACATCGTCCGTTTGTTTTAAACACAGTTGGCCAAATCAGACGCCAAGAGCAGCACACCTTCATCTGAGAAAAGCTAGATAAAGTCGTAAAGGTTCCACTGATTCAACTATTATTGATCTAGGAAACTGAGGGCTTAAGGTTATGACTCTGTCTTAGCTCAACCCAGGCATGAAATGGTCCCTAGATGCATCTCCCATCTCTAGCCAAGGTCTTAGCTGCCGTGTGTTTCTCCAGGTTGTCCAGACCCGTCCTTGAACTCAGCTGGAGGGGAGAGGACTAATTTTCTCTTTGAAAAGTTCAGCTGTGGAGAGAAAAAAAAGAGAAAATCCTCCAGCATAAGCAGGAGTCTTGAGGTAATGTAGGAGATGAAAAATATCGGTACAAAATGGAGTTAAAGCAGACGGCGCGGCCCGACTATGTTTGTCTTCTGTACTATGTTTTCTGTTGCTGTTTACCCACATGTGTCCCTTACTGTGAGCAAAGGAGCAGCAGCGTCATTTGCATTATTCACACATATTACCATGCGGCAATACATAAAAATACAGCGCCTAAAAATAAAAAACAACTTGAGAATTAATTAAACCTCGACTCCACTAGAAGCAAACAGATGTGTCCTATTTAGGCTAATATCAACTTTATCTTGTGAGCGAGTGAGTGAGTAAGAGAGTAAACTTGTGATTGATCATGTCTGTCATATTTGGAGCCAAAAAAAAAAAATGCAAGCCATATCCTCTGCTAGAATAGTTCAACTCTGAAATAACGTGGCCCTGATCTGTTATTCCTTTATTCAAACGCCATCGATTGAATAGAGTGATCAGAGGCGTTGCCCTCAGTGGAGGAGATTAAGCCCAGGCTGACACATGGAAGGCTTGCTGGACTTTGATGATGCTGCAGCATATCCTTTTGGGCTTTCAAACAACGTGGAGCGTGAGTGCGCTACCTCGCTCAGCTGTCTGGAGAACAATCATTCAGTACAAAGCACTGTCAAGGCTTCAGCGAGCTGAAACTTCAGCCAGCCAGTCGCTAATTCAAGCAGCCCTGCCTGCATCTAGCTCACTGTGGGCTTTCACATCCAAATCCCACATGCAATTAAGAGTGCTTTCAGAGGCCATGGTTCAAGCAATGTGGTGGAATGCTCAAAATGTGCCGGAGCCGGAGGAAGGGCCTCGTCCTCATCAGACGTTCGAAGGAGATCACAGGCCAAGTTCAGGCTGAGCACAAGAACGTTCAACTATCTAGCAATGTTTTTTTCTCCACTTTCCACAATAAGCACGGTGACACCAAGGAGGAGCATGACTGCATTAAAGCGTTGGTGGGCCATTCAAAGTAGCAGCACACTTGTTTCAGAAAATCTTATTGGAATCCATTCACACATCAAATTTGTATAATGATACTTGGCAATCAGTGATAAATTAAGATAGATCAGCATTGGAAATGGCTACAGTGAATATGAAATACATGATCTTTGTTTTAAAATGTTATATATGTGTTTGAGAGTGCTCCATCAATCATTCTCATTGAACCTTTCCACACCATGTAGAGAACTGTGATTGACACTGCCAGCTTTTCCATAGAGCTGCCTGTCTCACATGTGTGAGCCTTTTCACACCTCTGCACATATTAAAGAAAATGAAATGAAGGGAGGAACATAAAAAGCTTGTGACAGGGCTATTTTTTATGACAATTACCTTTAGGTCAGAGTAGTTAACCTGGCAAAATTATCCATGGCTGCCTCCAGTCTCACCCTTCAAAACAAACCCGTCGAACATAAAGGGCCAGTTATTTTAGCCCCCGGCTCTAACCAGCTGCCATTACCTAGAGAGAGAGAGGTGCTAAGTGTATAACAGAGGAGGGCAGGTGGAAACTAATTCATGCCTGAGGCAATCTGGTGAACATTCTTCCTCACTGGTGTGTGCCTCGCTCTGGCGGAGTGTTCTAAGACAGCGGAAAAGATCACTGGGCTTGTGATAAAGGTAATAGGACCAATATGAGCAAGACACGATTGACCTCTCCATGCTCTGCTTACAAATTCATTCTTCATCGCAACTGCTGCAATGTTGGCAAAAGACTCATTCAACCCAGAGTAGAGTTTATACTTGCTGTACCAATGAGCTGGTCTGTGTTGTAGAAACAAGTCACCTACACATACAGTAGAAAAACACCTACACTTCATTCATCTTAACAATGTGACATTTCACACATGTGCAACTCAATTATCATTTAAAAAAGTAGCACTAAAAATAACACTCAGAATTAGTCAATTGTAATGGGAAGGGAAATTCTACAGATTTTTCCAAATCTAAATATAAAAAAATAATAATTTCACACGGTGTGGTGTGATTTATCTTTTACTGGAAAAAAGTATGGTTTTAAATTTATTTGGACTGGTGGCAATAGAAACCAGGAGCCAGAAACTCCACAGCCATTTTAATTACTCTCCACAACTATAAGTTACCATTTATTATGAATTATTAATGAGAAAATAGTTGTAAATAAAAATGGGTTGGGCCAGTAACCTTTAGGTACCACTGTGCCACAAATGGAATTTTAAAAATATGGTCAAATGTTAATATTTATAAACAGTCCGTGACTTGAAATGGATAAAGAGGTTTGGAAAATGTATGGATGGATTTTTAAGCAATATCGCAGGCAATGTATTCATAACCAATTTTCTATGAGAGAGCTTCTACAGCCATTAACCATCTGACTTCTATCACTACCACTGTAAACAATTCTGATTTGGTAAGTTTCTCTAGAACACAGCTCTACATGAAACTTTTGAATTATTTCATTTCAACCACTATGTAGAAATTATTTTCATTTTTTGTTGTTTTGCTATGAAAGTGTTTGTGGGTGTGTGAATAGATCAATAGATGTGATTCTACGCTTATAAACCACGTGTGAAGAAAGTATGAGACCATGTTCTTGAAGTAGCTTGTGTTACATGGTTGTGCTTTGTGCAGTCTAGTGATCGTAAGCTGCAAAAAGATCCAGATTGTCAGTAGAAATTTAGTTCACATGTGAAAAATAAGAGAAAAGGTTAAAGTGTCATCTGTGTTTCACATGCAATTATCTTCATAGGTTCAGAGATGGGTGCCATCTGTTCAGTTGCTTTGACAGATCAGCATGGGCACACACACACGCACATGCACACACACACACACACACACACACACACACACACACATGCACGCGCACACACACACACACACACTCGCATGCACACGCACACACACACACACACACACACACACATGCATGCACGTAACAACAAGAAACTTTGTAAAATTTCTGATATGTCTAAACAATTAATAAATCATCTGCCATTTTGTAATTATGTTCAAAAAGCACTTTGGACAATATCCTGCAAACATATCAGACAGTTTTTATTTATCACATTCTCCAAGATGAAATATATGAAAACATAGAGCCAATAAAGGCAATGTTCAGGGTCTCTCCCTAATTGTCCTCCCTGTCTACATCCAAAACACCTACTTACTTTTGAGAAGAAAACTGTGATTATGTGGAAATCACCATCATCTCTCCATGGTGTCCATTAAAAAAAGACCAGACTGTCATTCTCTGACTAGAGAATATGGTATTCTTTTCTCCTTTTGGTTAAGAGGATGAATTTCCCACTCCTCCCTGATTAAAGGGACGTGAATGTTTTGCAGGGTATGATTGGTTGCGGCATTGGTGCTGTTTTGTTTCCTGACTGTCTGCCTACTACAGACACATTACACTGTGAACTAACTGATTTTTGCTTGTGTGTGTGTATGTATTTATTTTCATATTTTATTTATACATTTGTTTGTTTCATTTGTTCTTTTAATTATAGTAGGGTTTGGTGAGATAAAAAAAAACTACTGTAATTGTTATAAATGTTCTGTTTGCAGAGGTGGTGTTTAATTTTAAAATAGACACAATTTGGAAGGTTTTTAAATTATAGATGTTTTTTTAATGTAGTTCCAGTGAATGAAATCATCTGTTCTGCTCTCAGTTCTGTCGTTCTGTCTTTCACATTTCTCAGGATCTGTCTGGATAATATTACACTCGTGTTAATGCGGCATGGACACATATATATATACACACACACACACACACACACACACACACACACGATATATATATATATATATATATATATATAATTTAAATATATAATTAATTAATTTTTTAATAAAAAGTATTCTGATTCTGGTTCTGATATATAATATTCTCATTCGCTCTTTTCCCACCTCCTCTCTGTGTGTATATTGTATGTACACTCTGCTTTAAGGCATTTTCATTATACATGTACCTGTACATTGTACACGTGACATATTTAATAACTTTATCAGCAAATCTCAAACAGCAAAGAAACTACAGAATAATAAAGTACATACATACTTCCACCTTCAGATGCTGCCATTACAAGGTGTCAGACTGAACCTAACCCTCATTAGCATTTTACGGTCTATAAAAATGTCTGTTCTCCTTGTAACTGACAAGACCTTTCCTCCCACCATTACATGTCCTTTGAATCCTCTCTAGTGAACAGCATGGCTTTGACCCAAGACAAGATCTCTTGACTCCTGAATTGAATCATGGTCATTCTTGTTTGGACTTGGCCATGTTCACACTTTCAGGTTTCAAGCAAAGTAGATGAGATATAATGGGCTGAGGCTACTGTAAATCAAACACACACAGATATTGAACAAATTGGAGAAGTACCTGACTATGCAGTCTTGTTATGGTGTCGGGATCCAAAGACACATCTGAAATATTATCTCAGTTTCTGCTGTTGCAAATTTCTGCTTTCTGTTTTCTTTTCTGTCCCATCTAGCTGATGATAGTTATGTTTATCTGAAAAAAGAATAATTTAACAGTGTTTTCTGGCTGGTAGCCATATTGGGACTTGATTTGACCAACTTTATTCTTCTATACTGCGTGCCTCTTTTCGACAGCTTACCTTTGAATTGTCATGTGCCCAGTGCAGGCGAGGAAGAAGAAGAAGAAGAAGGGTGAAAAAAAGCTAAACAATACATGCAAATCAAAAGCCGCACACCCAACAACAAAGATCGCACCACCTCTTTAAAATGCCATTACCATCAGAAAATGTCATGAAATCGCTGGCACATAATTTCATACCTTTTCCTGTCTGTTTGCATTTTGCAGCGTGGATCATTTTTTAAGAGGGCGTTTGAATAATGCCTTCATTCTTTTCTCTGTTATGGAACTTTCAAGTATTGTGTCGGCAGAGGGAAAACTAAGCTTTGTGTGTGAATTTGTGTATTGACTGAGTGAAGTGCAAGGCTTTACAAAACACATTGGCACCCCACGGCAGAGAGCATAGACACAGACTGTGCTGACTCTCACATTTGCTGAAAGAATTATACATTTTTGTGAAGCTGAATCGATATAATTAAAATTTGCCCGCGCTTTGTGGATAGCTCTCTCGTTTCAAAGTGGGGACCTCAGCAAAGTTGTTGTTTTCTTTAGCTCTACCAATTTGCATCAATACTATCGTCACTGACAACCTGCTTGCAATATTTATGGCCCACTGTGCATAAGAGAAATCATTTGTGGAAGTCAGCAATAATGTTGAGGTGATGATGATCTGTTTACCGGTCTCTATCCTAACCAATAAAGGCTGCTTTTGTGTCACACACACTATAACTGTGTGTCAGGGAGCACTGATGTATGTCTGAGTGTGTGTGTGTGTGTGCGTGCGTGCGTGCGTGCGTGCGTGCGTGCGTGCGTGCGTGCGTGCGTGCGTGCGTGCGTGTGTGTGTGTGTGTGTGTGTGCATTTGCTTGCATGTGCACACCTTGTGTACAAGTGTGTAGCTGGTTTAACCTGTAGTAGTAAAGTTTTTTCTTGAAATACTGATTTCAAATCCAACTGCAATTGTAGCAGCTAATGGCTGAGTGAGTGGAAAAAACATTATGCTCCTTTGGGCCTCATTAGATTTGACCCTTTGCAGCAGCACACATCTGCATGGCTGAGGCAGAGGTCTATCATCTTATGTTACATTTAAATAGATGTTTCTCCTAGGTCATGCACTGTACACTTCATTTAACACACATAAATGTACTTTAACTCATGTGACCACTTTACATATTTTTAAGGAAAGGTTTCTTTAAAGTTAACCGAAGAAGAACCAGCTTTGGGCCCTTAAAGAGTTCCTCAGTCTGTTCTGTACAGAAGCATTTCTATACAGGTTCTGAGATGTATGAAGGAGCTTTGAAAAGTTTAAAGACATTTCACATAATACAAACCATTTATACCAGTCAGAGATGCTTCCCAGAAAAACCTTACATCCAAGAAAAGAATCAATTACCGTACACCCTTAAAAATAAATATACTAAAAAGAGGTCCTTGAAGCAGTGACAGAAACCTGCATTTAAATCTTTTGAGAATCAATCAGTGGCTTTCTGAGTGGCACAATCATCTAGGCATTGGCCCTGTCATTGTTAGTGTTCAACCCAGTGATGCCACAGTCATTCCTCGTTAAAGAGTGAGCACAATTCTCTTTGACTACAGATTACAGGATGACTCTCACCCCATTACTCATCATAGTGTCTACCAAAAGGTTTATCCGACTTTATTAAAGCTTTTCTTCCAAATATGTTGAGCTGTCCAGTGTTTGATGAGTTTCGTAAGCACTTTGCTAGTATTTCAAAGAAGATTTGATGGAATCTTACATGATTCAGAGTAAGTATGTGTTAGCCTTAATTTCCGCAGCTTGGAAGCAGTGTGTGAGTAGGTTAGACCAGTGCTTGGCTAAAAAACGGGTAAAAATATAATAAAACAAAAAAATGAGCTAACAAATATGGCTCTTTTTAACAAATCTGAAATCACACAGTTAAATTAAGAGAAAAAGATATGGTAAAACACTGCTTAAGAACTTTCTGTGACTGGTTCTAACATTCTCAGAAGCATGTGTGGTTGACATACATGTTTCCAACACTCCCTGTTTGCTATGGCACACCCAGCTAGGTGCTGTCGCTCTCATTGTTTGGTTGTGAAGTTGACCCATTGATGCCACAGCCAAACATCATTGAAGAGAAACAATTTGTTTCGCTCTCTGGGATAGGATGACTGTCACTCTCGCCCCATTACACAGTGCTAGTCAACAGAGTTGGCTGAGATTTCAAAATTGACACTTAAAAACGACTGGCCTGCCTCTTTCCAACACCCAACTGTCTGCTTTGTCGCTGAGGCAGAACTAAGTACAACAGGATGACCAAAGGGTAGAGAAATGAATAAAAGCAGTGAAGAACATTCTACCACATACATACTGTATATATCAGCCAAGAACAGTTCTGTGACCAAATAAACTAGAGGTGAACTAGTACAAATACACAAATGTACACAAATGGACCTACACTTTGTATATCTAATAAAGTGGACAGTGGGTGTCTACCACAGGAAACATCTGACACCCTGTCTCCATCATCTTCTGATAAAGCCACTCACCTATCCCATTGCCTCTCCATTTTACATCTTGTGTGTTCTTTGCATGTTCTTCTGTAGCATTGTGCCTAGCAGCAGCAAAGCCCTCACTCAGTGTTGAAATAATAAGGCTCCTCTTGCAGCAGACGCCAGTGTGCTGGAAGAAGGGCTGTTCTTTGAGAAACCTCAGCGCTGGTAATTAGCCAGCCTGGGCTACGGAGAGGACTCCGAGCCTGTCAATGTGCTCTGTTAAGTGGGTTCAAAGGGAGAAAAGAGCGGCTCGGAGAGAGGGGCTCGGCGAGAGAATGCGACGGCTAGGCCCTTTGGCTCCATTCGTCTTGAGGAGCATGCACCGCTTCTCTTCATGTTTTTTATCGGGCCCTCGGTTTTCATCATATATAATTATAATTCGACTTTTCGCTCTCCTCACCCTCCTCATCGGTCAATTACAGCATAACACGATATCGATCCGCTCCAGGAGAAGCCATTAAGGATGCGTGAGTGGGAAATCACTTATACGACCGCTAATATGATAAATGTTTTAATCCGAACTTTCATTAATGTGCCATCTCACGCTGCTATTAAGCATCAAATAAATGGTTAATTTAAACTACTTTGGCTTTTTTATGTTGAAAAGGAGCAATGCATGCATATGCTCGCATGGATCTGTATTTATCATATTTAATTCCAACCTAATAAATCATGCTAACAAATAAAGCAGCATGGAATTAAGAATGACCGTAAAAGTAGTCTGTCTTGACGAGTGACTGGACAACAGGTTCCATTGTCCTAGCCCTGTATGTGGGAACCACAGCGCTCATCAGTAATGTGTCTGCTCTGCGTGCGAGCCGTTGGCCTGGCCATTGTTGCATTGCAGGAGCATGAGAGATTGGGACGTGTGGAATAGGAGCATGTGGCTGTGTGTCAGCAGCGCATGAGTGTTCTCGCTGGGGCTGAACGAGTTGCCCAGGTTGAGGCTGAGCTCCATACGGAGGGCTCCATGCCTGGGGCCCTGGGGCCATGCAGTCCCAGGTCAGCAGATGGGCCTGTGATTATTATTTCCAGGCCCCTGTCTTACCTGACCACTTCCTCTCGCGCCGTGAACAGCTGTTTCACCCGCTTCACTGCGACGCTCCACGGAACGGCCATTTTTCTTCTTGTTCTTTACTTTGTACATAATATAAATCTTTACCGTGACCCTGCTCTGGGGCTCCATCCACCTGTGTCTTACCTCAGGCGAAATCCCCCACTGAGAATTCCACTTTTTTTCCTCTTCTTCTTCTCCTGCTACACCTTTAACTCTGTAGATAACTGAGACAGAGGGTATAAACTGAACTTTTTCCCCCCACACCATTCCAAAGAAAAGACATCAGTGTGATATCTGTAACTGACCTGCAGCAAGTGGAGAAAAGCAGAGCAAAGTGAAAGGTTTGAATTGAGGATGCACTCTGACTTAAAATAAAGATGACAACAAAAAAAATCTTAAACCAACTTAATGTTTTCTTAGAACCTGTCAGTGGATCGCTCTTTATGGAACCAGTTTGTAAGTGAGATGCATATGTGATAATATTTGCACCCCAACGTAATGTTAAAGCTTTTTACCAATTCATTGCTTTTCTCAGAATCATAAATTCAAGCATTTCAATCTGTAAATCTATTCATTATATGTAGAGCTGTAAAGTGCCATTTTATACTTACATATTGGTTCTTCAGGGGGGCTTATTAAAGGCAATGGTTCTATATAGAACCATAACAAATCCAAGAACCATTTAAGTGCATCAGTGTTTTGTCTATTTAAATGTTTCTTTTCCGTGACAGAAAAGCTATTGCTCTAGTCTAAGTGCCATTTTAACACGTTCTTTCTCAATCATAGAAGAGCCTTTTTAAAAAGGGTTCTGCATAGCACCAATATTTTTACAAGTAACCTTTTTGTTTTGTTTTGTTTTTTGCTAAGAGTGCATACTGTGCATGTTTACAATGGTGGCAACAGCCAATCAGCCATTTACAATGAAACCAATGGAATTTTCTATTCTACTATGTAGACCATGTAGACTCAACCTTTACATTGTACAACTACATACCTTTTTGGAGAGTTTCTGATTCCTGATCCTCCACTACTGTCAATAAACTGCACAGGGCAGTGATATCTGTCAGGCAGTCAAGAGAAAACTCAAATCCCCCTCTCCAGAGTAGTAGCACATTTAAATGTTAAAATGTAAGAAGCATTCCGTGTTGTCACAAAGTGGCATTCGTGATGAAGTGGATGCTGATTGATTAAGTGATTTTCCCCCACTTTTTCTCAGCTTTGTCTCCTCAGAGGGACATGTGAGGCATGCTGTAGTTTTTTGGATGAATACCCTCTTTATGTGGACCAATTTATCACGCCACAGGGAAAAATGCTCTACATCTACATGAGCACCTGGTGTCCAGCCAGTCTCTGTACTACACACACACACAGGCAGGAGAGAGCATAAAACAGAGCGAGAGAGCAAAGGTGTGTGTGAGAAAGAGAGAGAGAGGGGAGAGAGAGAGAGAGAGAGAGAGAGAGAGAGAGAGAGAGAGAGAGAGAGAGAGAGAGAGAGAGAGAGAGAGAGCAATGGAGATGGGGGTGAGAATGAAAGAGAGAGAGACAGAGGAGATGAAGTGAGGGAGAGAGAGAATGATAGGGAGAGACACCATGAAAGAAAGAGAGAGGAAGAAGATAGAGAGAGAGAGACTCAGGCTTGGCTGTGATTCTGACTGGTTCATAGATCCCAAACTGCTCTTCATCGCCAGCTCAGCTCTAATTAAAAGCTCTTTGACAGAAGCGTCAATAGGATGTATAATGAATGATGCATAAAGAACACATAAACAATTTAAAGGTGGAAAATGTGCAGACGACGGAGGATCAAAAAACTGGTTAGAGTGAGAAGTTAAACTTTAATCGCATCTCCATAGCAACATGGTCGTAGGGCGTGTGTGCAAGTGTGTGCTTGCATGTTTTCTAGCGTTATGGGTGGCGGCTTGAGTCTTTTGTCTTTTTAGGAACTACAGAAATGTGAAGAAAAATATGGCAGTGTGTGTGTGTGTGTGATGGGGGTGCCGGTGTTTGGGATGGTGAGGCCTGATCAAAAGTTTTTATCTGCTCGGGCAATCCAAGAGGGAACTATTTGGATGAGAGCAAGAAGGGTTCTCGGGGAGTTGGGCTGCAGAGAAACAGAAAACAAACTGCTGGGAAACGTTTAACCATGCAGACAAAGAGAATAGCTACTGCACTTTAGAGCACCCCAAGTCTTCCACCGCCAATGCCGGGCCTGGAGAGAGAGAAAGAGCGATTCCGACGTTATTTATTGATGAAGGAAGAAACGACCGAGAGGAAATAGCTTTGAAGTGTTCAGTGTTGAGAAAATCTCAGCAGATACTCGCCCGTGGATTCTGATGCGTTTATAAGCCGAAGACTTGCGCCATGCCGAGCGGCACAGAGGAGCCGCCGGTTGGGTGTGTGATTGATTCTGCCCATTACTGCGGCTTTGCTGCCTCATTCGGCAGCCCATCGCGACCCTCTCTTTCACTGAGGGAGAGCATTAGGAATCCCTGCTCCTCCCTCAGCCCCTCCAGTCTACTCTCAAGGAAAAAAAGCGCGTGGAAATGAATTATGGAAATTTTGATGGGAAACTTTGTGCGGCGCTGCTGTTTATTTAGCCGAGCGCCGTCCCGGAGCAGTGTTCCAGGCCTGCCAGGGACGGAGAGGGAAATATCGCTCTCCGCAGCAGGAGCGCCCAGAGGCCGCCTCCGCCCCAGTCACAGCAGCCAGCCTCGCCGATTTATCTGTGGAGTGGCCTGGGCCTGTCTGATATATGTGTTCATACAGGTGTATTTATCAGCTCCTGCCAGGGCTCCGGGGTGCAAGCTGGCCTGCCACACTGCGCTGGGACCAGTCGCTGTAACCAGATCCTAACCTTGGCTGTTACAACACAAACCAAAGACATGATCTCAGATCAGTGCAAAAGAGCAAATTCAAGACACATTTCTGCTCTGAGCCCCACAGTCCCCAAACAGACAGCATTCGCATGCCCAGTAGTCTGCACAGATAACACCTTCTCTCCACGTGTCTTCTCTTTGTATTGTTATTGCACTGCAAAAAGCTTGTAACTCCATTATTTGTGTGTTTATTTGGAAATATATTTGTGTGTGTGTGAGCAGTACAAATGGTACATAATGACCAAAAAAACCCACAAAATCAAATTAAGCAAGGAGGCGTTGTTATGGCAGCAACAACATCTCAACATTCTCAGAGTTGCTGAGAAGAAGCAACGAGGATGTACCTGAATGTAAACGCGATCACCATAAAGAGCATCAATGTTTTCCAGTAGATGAAGTCTTCTAGCCTTCCTCTTGCTCAAATTCCTTTGTGGTTGCAACGTGAACTACTTTGACCTGCAAGCTATTTCCTGATTGAAGCTTTAAGCTACGTTATGAGATAGAGCATTCATGCTATTATTGATTCCAGTTATTTAGGATTCTCTTTTATTCTGATGCAACTCAATGCTTTCTGTGTAATGTTAAGCTGACTGAATGAAAAGGCAGGAAGGAATGCACCAGAATTAATATTCAGACAGAGCATTAGCTAATCTACTCAGTCTAATTACTGGTGTTAATTGTTCATTAAATCTCAGCTACAATTGTTCACTTCAGAATAACTGTACTTAATCACCAATCTTATATCTAAAACACTTATCATAGTTATTGTAGCTGCTTTAATAAAGTGTCGGGACTAATTAATTTTGATTGGTAGGCCGGTGCATGAGAACAGCATGAGTTATATTCTTTCAACTTTAAGCACAGCCTGTTTGTTTAAGGTCAAAAATACACTTTGCTTTACAAGTCAAGTTTTTGTACCACGCAGTCCTGTAGGGGTTGTTTGTTGAACTGGGTAGTTGGCTCCAGAACATTCACTCTGATCAATTTGCTTAGATGAAATATTGATGCACACTTTTTCTTTTATTCCCACATTTTCTTGACTCCTCTTCTTAAGATGTGTAGATGAAAATGTTCTTTTGAGACCTTAAACTATTATGCACAAGGTGTGTATCTGGAGTGCATCTTGATAAAGGACAGATAGCTTTGTCACACTACAATTCTCAATATTTAGTATTTCTTTATATATATATATATATAAAAAAAAAAAAAAAAAAAAACCTCAGTAAATCTGGAAAAATTCATTTCTATACTTAAAATACACCAGAGTCTTTTACAAGCCTTAAGTGGCCAATTATTTCAGATTAATTTAAACAAAACATTGTTGACCATCATAAAAGAGCTTCACTTTTAAAAGTAACATTATCAGTATTATATGTCTGAAACACCTGGAGCTGTTGAGCCAACCTAGAAGATGGTTTGAGAGACTTCTCTAAAAATTTATCTAAAAATGTTTACGTAGCAAGAGCTGGTTGCATCCTGACTTCATCATGTCTCCAAATTGCAATTACGTTCTACCTCCAAGCCAACAAATGATTTCAAATTCTTGCCATGAGGTAAACAGATGGTAATGAACCAGATGTGACCTTTGAATTAAAGGTGGTTCTGGGATCAGGGAATAAAAAACAAACATGTGAGGTGAGTTTGGAAGTTCTTACTGGAAAGTGTGGTGGACCTGTAATATTCTTGTGGTGTTGGACTCCATGCATTGTTCTGTGCTTACAAGTGGTGCAATAGTAGTTCAAATCCCCAAACCAGTAAATATTCTTGAAAATCTTCAGTCTCTAAATGTTTCCTGGATGTATTCTTTGTGGTTTCAGACTATGCTCCAGTTCGTCAAACAGAACTGCGTTCAGTAAGTGTTCATAGAAGCTAAAGGGTTCTGCCAGTGTGAACCTTAATAGGTTCCTTTAGTGCCCTATCATTTTTGCATTGCATATCATAAGAGACCACTATATGTTTAGACGGCATGTTTGCTATCTGAATAAGCCTTATGTCTCAATCCCTGTGTCAGAACATTGAATATTTACTAACACGAAAGATGACAGCAATGACATGAGGCAGAGAGTTAGCAGATAAAAGCACAAGTACGGACAGTCTGCTTTTAGCACACATTACCTCACAACACTCCAGGGCCTGTTACAGGCCTTACGTAAGCGAGGGAACTTGAAGGGAAAGAATGTATCAGTCGCAGGTGTGATTACGTCTGAATTAGCGGATAATGGTAGAGTAGAGTGAGGTTGTCTGAGTATAACGACCTTTTTCCATGAAATACTTCCAAAGGACACCCCCTGCAGAATGCGGGAATGGAACACTCCAATGTTGCTGTGTAACCGACAGCTCTTAAAAGCCAAAGCAAATGTCCCATTCAATCATGTCATCATTTCACCACTCAACTGTAAATATTAAGCTAATGTATATCCAGTTTAGGCTGTGGAAGCAAGAAGCTTCACATTTTGGTTTTAAGGAAAAACATGTAATGTTAGCAGTTCTACAGGTTTGTTGTAAATGGGGTTGTGGCCACATGTGCAATACATGGTCTGTGATAGAAAAACTAAACAAATTCACTTGAGCTTCATAATTCTCAGTAGCTTATTTGAAATCATGTGACTATTAGGCAAAAGAGCAAAAGGGAAGTAAATGATCTGGAAACGGGAATAATTGAATAAATAAAAGAGTTGGATGACCTTGCACACAGCACATATTCTCAATATCGTAAAATATATATTGAATATGATCCATTACATGAGGAAAATAGTTTTTTACCAGTTTGTCTAGTGTGTGACTTAATATGACATGGCTAGCATAACAAATGGGTACAAGAATGTAGTGGTCACTTCATGCACAAGCTTTGTCAGACTCTTCTCCACCAGATACAAGGAGAGAGTTTCTTTTTACCCATCTGTGCTGCAATTTCTACACACTTTTAGCCCTTTTTCCTTTGTGTACCACTGTCTTCTGGACCTAAAAGTAGTGCTTGTTTTTTTTTTTCCATTTTGATCGATTGGAACAGCCAATTGCGAATCGTAAGAAATGAACCTGCACCAGCTGCTTTTCCTCCATTTGGAAAGTGGGTCCGTTTGTGCAAAGAACCTATTACTCCTCATAGCTCATTGCATCTGTACGTAAACTGATTGAACTAATGAAATTTTAGCAGATTTTAAATGTATTCTGTATGATGCTGCATTCAAACTTCATGTAATGTTTCCAAGATTGAAATTGCTGCCCAGTTCAAGAGAAAATGGGAAAAAACACACAAATCTATTAAGTTAATACCAGATTACAATTGATTCCACATGTTAATAGTTGCAAAGCTTTTTTACTGGATATGGAAATTTGTTAACAAGACATCACACACATTGACCTTCAGAGGAGGTCACAGATGAAAACACAGTCTTGTGACTTTTTTCTCTTGTAAAAAATGGAACTCCATTTGACCATACTGTGTTATTTTGGTTTCTTTTAAATACATGTAATTTTAGCTGACAAAACCCAATGCACTGCAAAATCACAGAACATTTGTATTAATACGACAATACATATGCTGCATTTAACCCCTTTTTAATTTAAGATAAGATAACAAATCTTTATTAATCAGAAGTGAAGTAAATACTTTATGAAACACCCCAAATCCTCTCACAGCACAACTGCCATTTCCATTTTTATTAATTTTTTTGGCCGATGCTTTTGTCCAAAGCAATTACCAAGCTAAATGAACATTAAAATTAAAATGAAATTACATTCATGGATGAAAAGTAAAAGTTTTGTGGGAAAATGTTATGGATATAAGCAAGGACTTTTATCCTAGATTTAGCAAATTGCAACTCACCTTATCCCTTATCAGCACACTGAACAGTTTTTACTCAGAAAACTAAACTAAAAAAACAAATCAGAAATGTTCTGATCAGGTGACTATGATCTAGATATCGTTGCATTTTCAAGTAGTGGTTCACAGGTTCACAGGATTTTTACCTTGTAATTTACCAGTAATAGAAGGTTTACATGTCACAGTTGGCAGTCACTGTGGTTACTCCCACTAAGTGTCAGCGTTAGCCTTCAGCTCGAATGTTCAGCTCAAAACACACACACACACACACACACACACACACACACACACACACACACACACACACACACACACACACACAC
>JBBIGC010000125.1:9488784-9502485 GCA_037576955.1 Lepidarchus adonis | reverse complement strand
TGATGATGATGATGATGATGATGATTACAATAGTGATGGTGAGGGTACGGATGATGATGATGATTATGTTGATGATGATGAAGAGGATGATGATAATCATGTTGAGGGTAAAGGTGATGATGATGATGATGATGATGATGATGATGATGATGATGATGATGATAATAATGGTGAGGGTAAAGATGATGATGATGATGATGATGATGATGATGATGGTGAGGGTAAAGATGATGATGATGATGATGATGATGATGATGATGATGATGATGATGATGATGATGATGATGATGATAGTGATGATGATAGTAATGGTGAGGGTAAAGATGATGATGATGATGATGATGATGATGATGATGATGATGATAATGATGTGATGATGATGATGGTGGTGGTGGTGGTAGTGGTGGTAGCACCTTTATCTCACTCTGGGTGGAGCGTTAGTCCGAATGAAGGCTCCTGGTCCGCTCAGGAGTCCGGACTGACTCTAGAAAACGGAGCTGTGAAATTGCACATTAATCACCTTTGATCAGATGAACATGACGCTGTGTGTGAGTGTGTGTTGGTTACAGCGCATGTTCACAGTGCGAGATGTGAGATGCGAACATGTGGAACATGTGTGTGAAACACAGCAGGAGGACATGAAGGAGGCGCAGATCAGTGCGCGAGGGCTCCTCCGCCGCTCACATCCATTCATCGACTATTGACAGCCTCTCCCTTTCTCCGTGTGACTGGAGCTCTCTCTCTCTAGCGCTGCCAGTGGACAATCAGACCCACACACCCACCTCTGGCTACACTCGCGTTTTTTTTTTTTTTTTTAACATTTCTTAGTTCGCCCCTAAATTTACGCGGCCGGGCGAAGTCTTCATAGCTCGAAAAAAGAGAGCGAGACAGAGCGGGAGAGAGAAAATCTCGTGGCGACGCCTCGCGAACCGCTAGAAGACGGAAGAGCAGAAAAACGGTGAGAGAAAAGAAAGAAAGCGAGAAAGAAGAAAACCCGAGCTACAATATGGAGTCCCCTCCAGACCCAACAAGCGACCCGGGCAACAGCGCCTCAGAGTCGGCTACCCCGGTCAGGGAAACCCCGGTAAACCTGGAGACTCTCCGCAAAGCTGAGCACCAAGCCCCGGTCAGGAGACAGAGCTGCTCCAGCACCAACAGAGGTAAGAGGCCACTGAGTTCAGGCTGCTGCTCTACTGATGCAGCAGCAAAACTTCAAAGTAAATCCGCGGCGACATCAAGTTAAATCACAGGCATTTCATGGCTTCTCCTCCCCGCGTTGCCGCTGTAGCCGCTTATCTGGCGTTTCGCGGGGAAAGTGCGGAGTGGTGCTGGGGAAGCTCAGGCTGCTGCGCGCGCTGCTCGCTGGCGTGACAGCAGCGGTGGGCGCGTTAGACCTGACAAGATCGCGGAGGGAGAGCAGTTCAGCCTCATCATCAGTGCGACCTCGATGAAAGGCCACTGGCTGCACTGACAGACTGACGGACAGTGTCCAACTTTGCTAAACGGGTTTATTTCACTGCTCTCGAGGACTGTTTGTGTGATACGGCTGTGTGTTTTCCACGTTAGCTGTCAGTGAGCCCTGCGTGTCAGCGCACGCGCTTTTACTGCCTCTCCCCGGCTCGTGCGCCGCGCAGAGCCGCTTAACGTGTGGAAACGTCAGGCAGGCAGCACGGCCTGTCCGGCCGGAGTAAATGTGCCGCCATAGCCGCGGTGATGGTGCTATTCACGGGCACTGACGTTATGAGAGCCGTGTGTGTTTTACAGTAGAGACAGTAGAGGCTCGTTTAAGCCACGCCCCCTCTCTCTCCCCCCGCCAGCCTCCATTCAACTCAGCTCGTCCAAGTTAAGCAGAAAATGCTTCTGCCTCTTCTGCACGATGTGCGCTAACGGACAGGGGCGATAAACGGAGAAAAGACGAAAAGTGAGGTGAAGCGAAAGTTTGGGGGGTGTCTGTGGGGCTCGGGCCAGCTCGAGGCGGCCGCGGGGTAAATTTAGCCGCTGATTGGGTGAAGGTGGAATGTAAGCTGGTTATGTAACAAGTTTTGCCATAAACAGAGAAGCGCGCGCGCGAGGACTTCAGCTTATGCACGAACTTTTCTAAACACAGAGCGCGCGCTTTTGTGCCACGACGTGGACCTTTAAGCCCCTTTCTCACCCCTGTCACCACCTTTTCCATTCTGTCCGAGCAGTGAAAGAGAGCGTTGTTTTCGCGCCGGGTCTCGCTGGTTTCCAGACTCTGCCCGGTTATGTAATCGCGGACTGGGGCGCGCTAATGACGGCGTTTCGTCCGTTTACACTTAATATTAGGCTGATTTGAGTCAGACACCACCCCCTCACACTTTTTTCTTTAATGAAAAAGTCTGGCCACGAGACACTGCTAACCCGCTGACCCATATTCATTCCCACCCTTTACTGCAAAGAACTAAAGTGCATCTGGAAGTGAAGGCAGGAAAAAGAACGCCTTAGCTCTTATGTAACCTTTTGAATGGGCGAGAGACAGAAGGAAAGAGAGAGAGAGAAACATAAACTCTCGCTTGGAAAGCCCTGCTCTGGGCTGTTTCACATTCCCTCCAGTTTTCCGAGAACGACTCAGTGCCTGACTGACACAGAGACAGGTGTTCAGTGCCTTTGTTTTACTTGTACTACCTTTTACAACTTTTACAGCAAGCGAATACAGGACTAACTTTACTGTTATTATCAATAGCCCCATCACTCATAGCTTTTATGCCACTTTTCAAACTTACAGTCACTTTAAATAAGGGCAGATGGCGGATTTGTACTGTACAGTGTCATTGGTGTGTTACAGATAAAAGCAAGTCAAACTGTCAAACTCCTTATTCTTCAATCTGCATGTAATAAACGCCCATTGCATTCAGATGTGTACTTTATACATTCAATGCCAACAGTGGTAGCAAATTCTCATTTGTTAGTGCTTAAATCAGCACGATTTGACTTTGCCAGATGTTAATATATGCAAAAATATATAAAAAGGGTTAAGATGAAGGATAGGTATATGGTTTCTCTTTCTATTTGTTAGTGTTATCATTCTGTACACAATATCCCCCACATTCTTTATCCTCTTATGATTTATCCAGCAAGAAATGTACTACTCCAGTTTGCCACTGCTGTTATATTGTATATATTTAAAAGCCGAATCTCCAGCACAGACATTGATCAGATTTTATTTGAAACAAGCTCACTTTGCCTTGATCTTTATCCCTGTACCATAAGGAAACATAGTTGCTAAAGTTGTGATAATAGTGAAATGGTAAGCAAAGTGTACAGGAACTTTTATGATCACAAATGCTGTTTGAACATTGTTTTCTCCATCTGAGTTTGTATTGAAACCTTCCGTGTCTCGCTGTTTTTTGAGCTCTTATACAACGGCTCGCTTGAGCTGATATATATGATCTATGCGTTTAATATTCTGGGTGAAACAATTCATGCTTGGATCGGATATGTTTATCAGCAATGCAATGCGCTTATTTCAGTCAAGGTGACAATTCATTTCTTGGCACCTGTCTAAAACGAGTTCCCACCAAAAAAGACAGAGCAATCAAACAGCGTGGCTTTGCTTTTCCTTTCAAACATTCCCTAAAACATTGCATTCATCTGACACTGCTCTGATGAGTTAATCCACAGACAAAAAGTACAAAGCAGCAAATTCTCAATTGGTATTTTTGCATGGGATCCATTCAGGCCATCGCATAATGTCCATCTTTCTTCATATGATGATGATAAAGATGATTGTAAGTGATGTTTTCACTGAGGAGTTCTACCTGACAAAGTATAGCCCCAACTGGGCACTTATGCTCAAAGAAGACAAGCACCTGACTCATTTTTTAACCCAGAGGAGAAACAATCGTGAAGTATTGAAGCTTATTTCAGCAGAGGCTCTTGTAAGATATCAGAGAGCGAGATTTCTGCTGAAATCATTAGCGAGAAGAGAAGGTATCATTATTGCAGCACAGCATCCTCCAGCTCTGGAGGAGGAAGTTTGGAAATAATCAATATTAATGGCATGATTAACGGCAGGGAACACTCTGAGTTTGTGTACAGCTGTGGAGCTGTGGGTGTAATGAAGGTCTTGATCCTTTTCCCCCTCAGATGTTGTAATGGGCTGATTTCTTTGCTGACCTTCAGTGAGATAAGTAGTACTTCTAAAGAATCAGTTAGAGGATGGAAAGAGCTGGTTATAGATCAGCATTAATTGGCAATTTTCAGTTCAAGACTTTTACTGTGCCTTGCTGTTGTAATGCTAATTGTGTTACACAGACACATGTTTTCATGTATTTTTCAGATAATTTGTATTTTAGTATTGGAGTATTTTTAGTATTTAGTAATGACTGCCATTAGTTAGGACCAAGGGATTGCTCGAGCATGGAGAGGAAAGAAAATTCTGGGGCAGTGGTTAGCACTCTTGTTTCACAGCAAGAAGGTCCTGGGTTCGACCGTGTTCTTTCTGTGTGAATTTGCAAACGTTCTCTTTGTTCATGTGGGTTTCCTCCCACTGACTAAAAGTTTGAGGTTTAGGCTGTTTGGCTGCTCTAAATTGCTCATAGGTATGTATAGGATTGGTTGTCTTTTTCTGTGATGGGTTGGTCTATTGTCCAGAGTGTACCTACCTCTTGCCTTGTGCCCAGCTTCCCCGCAACCTGAATTAGTCTACTTCTGTTTTACAGATGTATTCAACTTATATAATGTAAGCATGAACATGGATGATAATTAGAAAAAAATATTATATCATCCTAATTTGTGCATCCTTATTACTATGAAAGTCACTGTCAAATTTGTACTTCATTAATACTTTCAACTGCAACGTTTTTCAGTTATTTAATGACAAAATGTTTAATTATTTACAGTTAAACCTGCAGCCAATCCAGAAGCTGTGCACATTTGACAGAAAAATCTGAGTTTGCATCTGAATGCTGTAAAAATGCTGTCAGCCCTAAAACTTACATTGAATCTGAGCTGTGCCGTGTTCTATGAGGGAACACATTTGGCTGCTTTTCCAGCAGGAGGGATTGAACGATTGGGGCTTATTTACATTCATTAAAAGTTAGATACTGATAAGTCAGAAGCCCACATTCTCGTGTGATTACTTGGGTAGTTCATTCTCTCCTGTATGTGTTCTGAGGTGGGAAGATAAGATGGAAAGGATGTAAAAATTTCACTGTTTCAAAACATTGCTAAAAAGAAAAGGCTAAATGCTAGACATTAGCTTGGATATGCCTTGACCTAGTCATGTTGGGAGAAAAGAAGTCATTTGTTTGAAGAAGTCCCACTGGTTAGGCTCACCTTCACCACTAAAAACTTTTATCAGACCCACCTACGTATGGGGGTTGCATCTATAGAGTTGGCATAGTCTCTGCTGGGTGTATATCAAGTATCTCAGACTATGACAATGCCTTTTCCAGCTCGTGCTTATGCACTCTGAAAGCAAAACAGGCCTATTTTTCCTGCAAGTGGAATACAGTGGCACCACTGTGGGGTCTGCCATCTGTGAAGGCCTAGGCTATAATTACTTATTAGTTGGCATGTCAGACAACAATATTTTGCTGCCTCTTTCACAGTGTTACTGTGCCATGGTGAAATCTGTCACCTGGTGGTGTGCTGATTGACTCTACCCAGCAGGGGAGATAGAAAACCAAGCTGTGCCCTCTGATATGAACCCTGCAATTAGCCCAATAGATGTTATCCTGTAACACTGGTGCTTTACTAGGAATCCTCTTAGTTGCTTCTTAGTAGCATAAGGTAAACATCCACATTTCTTCACTTTTATAAGCAGCACCATGTTTAATCCTGGCCAGATGCCACAAGTAGCTGTGTACACATAAAAACACCAGACACCTCTTAACATAGTAGTCTGGCTGGAACGGTTGTTTTTGTTGGCCAGTCATAGATGTTCTGTAGAAAGAAACCCGAAGTGTTACCGGCTTCTGTGTCTGGCTGCTTAAAGTGGACTTTCACCACCACAGCCAGTGCTATTTTACTCGAAGCGCTGTGGGCAGGAGCGGCGGCGCCTGTTTACCCAGTGCTGACAGAAGACGGATAGGGCGTAAGGGAACGGAGGTCTCTAAACAAGGTTTTTGCACAAAAGCCCTCCTAAAGCCTGGAGCTGGCACGCTGCACATGCTAGTCTATCTGACAGCCCTGTTTCGAAAGCCTGTGACATTCTCAAATACCTGGGATTAGGTTTTGCTGGTGTGTCTGAGCAGGGTATGGTGAAAGTTTGCCTATGTTCCTATCATGTGCACTATTAGAAGAATGAAAGACCTGGTTTTAGATCAGAGTGAAAGAGAACAATGCAGCATAGAGCCAAACAGCAATATCAGGCCAACTGTCAGTGAGACCTATGTCCTGGAAGATATGGCCTGATGGATAAATGTATGCACCCACCATTATACTGCTTCAATTTAAGGGACTAAATACAGTATATGACCATTTCTGTTTTATATATCACCACCGGTTGAGATGTTAGGCTTCTTAGGCTTCTAATAAATTATTTTCTTTACAAAAAATATAGACTCACAACACATAAAATAGACACATTTGAGTTGAACTATGTTTATTAATTGGGGAAAAACACTACATGACATTTAAATAAAGCAGATGTGTGTCAATATTCATGTAATGGCTACAAGAAAATAGCTACTTGCCTAAACCTTCTTGTATCAGAGGAATAATGAAGAACAGGAACAGTGACAAACAAGGTTGGACAAGTTTATCTTGCCTCCGCATAGTGAGGAGGATGGTAAGAGAAGTAAAAGATCCTGCAAAGTTCACTGTCAGAGAACTCCACCAAAGAGTGGTATCTTCAGGTCACAAAATCTCAGTGACAACCATAAGAGGCTATCTCCATGACTACAAGCTGTTTAGGAGACATGCAATGAAAAGGACTGTTCTCATCTACAATCACAAACGTAAACATCTGGTAGTGGAACTTTAATTGACCTGGGCTCATGAGCTTTGGTCAGGTGAGACTAAAATTGAGCTTTTTGGCCACAAACATTTTAAGTTGATCAGACAAAAATCCAATGATGAGAGTATATGGAATAGCACCTCAAGCCTACTGTAAAGTATGATGGAGGATCTGGGATGCTGAGGGGCTGTTTCTTTTCCAAAAGCCCTGGGAACCTTGCTAGGGTGCATGGCATCATGAACTCCATGAAAAACCAGGACATTTCATTTCAAATCTGGTGGCCTCTACCAGAACACTGAAGCTGAGTCATCATTGGGTCTTCCAGCGGCATATTGACCCTAAACATATGTCAAAATTAAGCTCCTCCCATGGCCATCTCAACCCCCAGACCTCAGCCCCATTGAAAACGTGTGGGGTGAGCTAAAGAGGAGAATGCATAAGAGAGGACTCAGGACTCTGGGTGATTTTTTGCAGTAAGAGGCATTTCTTTAGTTTTACGGAAAAAGTCCTGAAAATTTTTTACTTTTTTTTTTTAATACGATCTGAATCCGTAGCATCTAAGTATGTTAGAGACATCAGCTTTGCCAGTATTCTGAATGAAAGTCATGGCAGAAAACCCTGAGATCACCACAACAGCACTGAAAACATATTTTGAAAGGAACGTTTACGCGTTACCATAGTGACCAGAGCACGTTAGGGGGCGTTACTCTAAAAGTTGCCGCATTTAATAAAGTTACATAATTACACATGTTAAAGTATCACCTCAAACTCCCAGATAACTAACAAAATAAACAAAAATAAAAAATATAATTAAAAGTGGAATTAATAAGTAAAAGGTTTTTTGTCAAGGCCAAACAGAGCCACAGCAAGGTGGCTGAAGAGCGGCATGCAGCTCCGGAGCCGCGGGTTGCCGACCCCTGTGGTAGACGATTAAGTGCTGTCTTGTTGGCAAAAGGGGGTTGTATGAAATATTAACAGCAGGCGTGCCAATAGTTGTGGCACACATGATTTCATGTTAAAAATGTACTTCTTAATCTGGGATTTTTTTTGCAATGAATATAGTACTTAAATTAAAGATTGGATTTCTCTCTTTTTTGTGTTGTGAGCATAAATCTAAAATACAATTTTTTATTAAATATATTAAATAGTATATTAAAGTATTTTAAATAAATCTAAAAAAAACAACTAACTGGCAAGTGAGCAAGAAACCAGGGTTGTTACACTACACACCAGGCCACCAATTATTGCCAAGAGTTTTGCCTAGTAGATGACCCATTGACATAATAAGATATTTCTTCCCTCAGTAAGGTGCTTCACCTTGGTGTGTGGAACATGTTCACTTGAAGGTTATTAAATAATTCACTCTACAAATGGCAGAATGGTTAACACCTGGAACAATTCTACTGAAGAGGATTCTGATTCTCTGTTATTGATTTGAAACCTATGCTAGGCAAACACAGAGCAACTTCATGGAACAGTCAATGTGTCAGAGCCGGTCAGAAATCTTCCTGGGCCCTTTAACATGAAATCATTACTAGAGCACAATTCAAAGTCCAATTGAGCATGTGCAGTCACCTGTTATGCAACCTTTAACACCCCCCCCCCCCCCCCACCTTTGTGCTACAGATATCAGTTTCCCATGGAACCAGGAACTCTTCTTGTAATACACAAAGCAAGTAATCTCAAAGTCTGCTAAATATGTTGTCATAAATGTTAACATATTTATTGCTTGCCACATATGAAGTACTATACAGAGAAGAAAGAAACAGTACACATAGTGATACATGTTCAATTGGAATATTTTCCTTCCTAGGTTATGCGTATGTTGATTTAAGTCTGCCTTCGGACCCTGGCTGTTTTTCTAAAAGTTCATGGCCCAGAATGTCTCTGACATCATTAGTCCATTTTTTTACAGCTTACAATGTACTCTCATTTTATTTGCTACTTGGGTTATGAATTGTTGGCAAGAATTATTTCTGTATTTATGACTCACTTCTACTCTTTCACACAGTAAATATAAATTAATACTATTGCTCATGTTCTCCTCTGTATCTGTGGTGTCTTGCAGAACAGAATTTACAGTCCAATATGTCCTAACAGGAAAGTCTGAGAAGTACTTGCTTGTCCATTGCAGGATTTACCATGTTATTGCACATGCAAAGTGCTCTGACTTTTGAGGAAAGTAGGTCTAGTGAAGTGGTATCAGTGCTAGCTGTTTGCAAGTGGCAAACATCTGAAATTTCACGAACTTTATCATTTATGCTAAATTGGGAATTAAGTTTAGCGGATGCAAGAAATCCGTCCTAAATTTCCTAGATCATTTGTCAGTGTATGTCTAATGCTACGCCGTCCAGATTAGGCAAAGTTTAGCCTCTTTGAACTATGTTTGAAAGTTGCGCCCTGCTGGGACTGCTTATTTTGGAGTGCAACCCACCAGTGGCTCAACTAGGGCTGGCAAACAGGCCCCTCAGCTGGTGACAGGCAACAGATTTTGATGTGAGATCTCCAGCGACAGAGCACCTCTCAGATCTATGTCCCATTTACAGAAGTTAATATCTGAGATAGACAGTTTAAATAGTAATGAATGAATGTACCCCACATACATTATGGGAGGGCTTTAAAGCAGTCTAATTTTACTGGTGTGCGTCCGCTGCGACCCAGCTAAGCCCATGGTGTGATGGAAGGCACAGCACTGACGAGCATGGCTAGGAAATAGGCCTTTCCTGAGGGGTCCCAAGAGAGAAGGTAGGTGATGAGTTGGGTCTAAAAAATCACTCAATGAATATTCCAGGGCCAGACACTTAACCACTTGTACAGGCAGGTAATGGACAGCTCTGGGGCTGACTGCAATGTGTTACATTAAAACCAACATTTTGTTTCACTCAAAAGCTCAAGCACATAATGCTTGCGGTAAGCTGAAGCACAAAGACACAGAAATCATATTCATCCTGCTATCAGTGACAGATTTGCTTTGGGTGTGCTTTTCAAGTGCTTTTAACGCTGAGTGAAATCTGATCGCTTCATTTGTGGGAGTTGTCTAACAAGCGACACACACAGAAGCTAGAATTACTTACTCGCATTGCCTCAGCATTGTGAGGTGTGCGCAAGTTCTTTATTTTAAAACAGCAAGAGGTAATGGTGTAAAATCTGTGGTATTTAAACAGCGCTCCCCGGGAGTCCCTTTAACACTGTTATTCTCCTCAGCGACTTCAGAATGAATTGTTTCTGCTGGGCCAGAACCATTCACCCTGCATTTCTGATGAATGTGTGCTCAGAAAATGAAAAGTTAAGCGGAAAGTGTCAATGCCGCTTGCTGGTTTAATACACCATGTGGGTGGGGTGCTTGAAATGCAAGCTCAGTTTTGAACCAAATCCACGTCAGCGCTGTATTGTTCCTTTTGTTGGTTAAAGCTGAGATTTTGCTGGAGGAATTTGATCTTAAAGCACTTATACTTTATGCAGAACATGGAGTCCTCCTGAAAATAATGGTGTGTTTCCATTGGCCAGAGGTTGTGTAATGTTGCCTGCTTTTCATCTTAAAATGTAAAATATGCTTTTACAAGGTGTGTTCCCCATGCTCATAAAAGCAAGTTTGGAAACACTGAAGGGACATGAAAATCTAGGCCAGTTCCTGGACTTGACTTGATATTTTTCTGTCTCTGGAGACCTGTTGTGTTTCTCCTGTGTGTGTGTCTCACTTTCTATACTGAGATCTCAGTCTCAGTCATTATAATTTATGTATATACTCTTTATCAGATGTTTGCATGATTAGATTAATGTTTAAGCAAAAACATCCGTTCCTATAGCATCTAATTAAATTCTCGGCTTGCAGCATTAAATCGAATGTCTTCTGTGCATATAATTTCCATTTATTTAGATGGTTACGTAATAACATGATTTGACCTGTGTTAATGCTCACTTTGGCAGTGTTAAGTAGGTGCTTGACTTATCTCTTATTAAATTAAGTCTTAACAAATAAGCATTTGCCTGATGACGAAGATAAGTCATTTTAAAATTAGTATCACTCTTTTTTTATTTAATCATTCATTTTTGATTATCAAGCAAGACATAATCTCATAAATAATATAAAAGAAGAGGCACCGATCTTGTCCCTTCAGGTATAGTAGTGCAGAGTCTTAATTGAATTAGTTTCACACTCATGCACGCCGTATTCTTCAAACACCCATGGTGACTTCGGCCTGCAGATTACAATCAGCTGCTATTTTGAGTCTTTGATTAAAATCTTCTGAGCTCAGACTTTCTTTCCATAACGATGGTTTAACCAAACTAATTATTAATATAAGAGGCCCTTTCTCAAGCGTTTTCACCAATTACAGTGGTGTAGTGGACCACAGTGGTTAAACAATACCCATAAGTATTAATCATGTTGAATTGCACTGGATGAGAATCCATTAGTTCATTCTTATTTAAATATCTTATGGTTCTTGCAAGGCAATGGGAGGGGGTTGTCCTAGGACTTTGTATCCTTGTTGACCTTCAGTGTAATTCTAAGAGGCAGTGAACGAGATTTAAATAGCAGTATTTGGGAATCCCTTTTAATGTTGTATAAATGAACACTGACTATGTTCTGCATTTATAACTGCATGTGTAAAAGACTTAACATAATAATTGCTTGAAAAAAATTATGGGTAATGACCAGATGCTTACATGTGACCAACAATATTTGATGGAAGTAGCCATTGTTCTCTAAAAGATCATTGTGTTTAGGGTATCAGGCTACTGCACTAAAATATGTGCATTTCGTTTGATTTTATGCATTCCTGGCAATCCTAATTCAGGTAGATGTAGTCTCACTTTCTTGAGTTTGTAAATGTAAATGTATCACCAGAGGGATCAGAAGATATTTCAATGAAAGATGTTAATATCATCATCAGCCCAAATTCTAAAACTGAGGCATCCCTGCTTCTAAAATTAAAATCCCAGAAGAGAAATTAGATTTAAAATTTCAAACACTGTCCTTTTCCCCATAAAATTGAAGTAATACGGCTTAGATTAAGCACATAATGTCTAAGTGGGTTTGACTATTATTGTGTGTGTATAAGAGCAATCAATGGTAAAGCATTGGGTAAAGCAGTCTTGACTCAGTTTCCCTTGAAAGCTGTAATACTGAGAAATTACATGTTTCTATGTCTTAGAAATCGAAGCCCCTTCAGGTGGAAAACCTGTAATGTAAATGTAATTTAATAACAGAAGAAATCACACCTTAGACCGTTGTAAAACTGTATTTCTATTTAAAACACCTGGCAAACAGGTAATGCTATTTATTAATGGCCCTCCTCCACTGCTCCTACCATGCTGATTAACCAGTATCACCCCCCATTAAATGAAGTGTTAGAAACTGAAACTGAAATTTCTCTTTTGTCTAATGGACAGTTAATGGCTGCATATGTGGATGGATAGGAATGGGATGAAAATGACATGGCAGTGATATAGGCCCCTAATCCTCTGTCAGAAGATCGTTCCAGAGGGTTGGCAGTGACAGAGAGGAAGGCCCTCTCTGCCATGTTTGCCACACCAATCATGCCAATATTTCTAGGCGAAAAGTTTATCTGCCTTATCTATCAGTGTTTTACCACTTTATTTTCTTAATGTGGTGGCTGGGATGCAATAATTAACCCCATGTCAGGTTATTAAAACCCTATTTTTACTTGACAGACAGAAATAGACATACAGAAATAGGAAGATGGAAGTTAATGTTCGTGGGTTTAGAAGATGGAGTCATTTCTTCAAGAGGGACTTAAAATGATCATAAAATCGTCCATTTACTCTGTGTTATTATAATATATTGAACAAAACATGAAGAAAATATATACTTTAGATATCGAGAACTTAGTAAAAGTGATAATTGTATATAATCAGTTAAAAATACTGCAGCTTCTGAAACCCAGTGTCATTTAAATAAACTTGATGGGAATCAGCTCCGAGGTGATGGTGAATTTGTTTGTCAAATGATTGTCTATGGCTCAGTGCGTCGTATACACAACTCAGTCTTGAAGTTTTCTCCTTTTTTCAGTGCCATTCCAGATCTGTTTCATAAATAAACCCAAACAAAAAATGTAAACGTTTGCTTTATGACATGAGGCTGTGTACTGTGATTTTTACTGAACACTCTAATGCCGCTCTGCTAAGAGATTGTGGGGATGAGTGGAAGTAGCCTGACTTTTCCCATTCATATAGATATAATTATACCTCCAGTCCAGAGTGCAAGAGCACTTTAGAAAAGGTGGGAACTCTGAAATTATGATGTGCCAGGCCATTTATTGGGCACATCTGTCATTTGAATCATTGGGAGAATATTTGCAGGGTACTGCTTTCTGACTTTGTCTCACTTGACTTTGATTGACCAGTCTGTGCTGTGGGGTGGCAGTTTGTTCAAAAGTGCCCTCCTTTAAAACTTACACAGAGGTAAATGACAGTCCTTGCCATTAATTGATAGAGTGAATACTCATTATCATGTCAATTTGCATTTAGAGGGAATGTGTGCTTGGGAGGCTCATTAATCGCGGGTTGGATCAGAAGCTCTGTTGTGGGCTTCTCTCTTACCTGGCTAGATGCCACTGGATCTTCTCAAAGAGCCACTTCATCTCTGTCAGGGCCAGGTGGAAATTTGCTGCACAGTTCTAATTGGACAAAGTGCCTTTCAAACTCACAGCCATCACTCAAAGATCAGATTAACAGGGCCAGTGAGGTGTCAACACTGGCATCTCTCTCTCTCTCTCTCTCTCTCTCTCTCTCTCTCTCTCTCTCTCTATCACACA
>JBBIGC010000125.1:9465346-9483940 GCA_037576955.1 Lepidarchus adonis | reverse complement strand
ATTCACTTACTCACTCACTCACTCACTCACTCACTCACTCACTCACTCACTCACTCACTCACTCACTCACTCACTCATGAGGGTTTTGTAAGAGTAGTACTCTCCCTTTCTAGTGCTGCTACTGTTTACAGATTTTTTCATAGCCTACATTTTTAGTTTCAACAAACTTAAGGAAAAAATATTAGTAATCTGTAATGTATTGTTATACTCTTACTGTACATTGAATTTTCATGACTATATGAAGGTCCATGGTGTTTATGGAGTGTAACGGATTTGTACTGTGGAAGCATCTCTCCTGCAGCCTGTACAGTAGAGTTGCGGAGCTGCTTGTCGTGTGCGGGGCAGATGGTGGAAGGCTGCTGGATAATAGATCTCAATATTAACTCTGCTGCATGCTGGGCCTGATGGTGGATGGTGCTTGGTGGAGTAAGAGAGAAGCGTTGACCTTCTGTCCTGTCATTTAGCCCCTCATGCCCCCCTGTGCTCAGCTCAAATTACTTTGTTTTACCCAATTAAAGGAGACGGCTGAGCATGGCGAGAGCGGGCATTTTTCGCCCGGGTGACACACGCCACGCTCTCACCTGGACTTGCGTGACATTAGTGCTCTGTCATGGGGTGAGACTGGGGGAATGGGGGTGGTGAGGGAGAGATGAAGGGGAAATGGCAGCTGGACCCCTCAGTATACTTCCTGAGATTAATACTGCAGAGAAGTGACTGTGCTGTCTGGTGCATTCATCCCTGAGACTGAGAGATGCAGTACATTAAGAAAGGCACACACTGTGGCATGACTGTGACTGTGATATAATGCTGGGCAATATGTTTGAGTCACTTAACATCATTATTCTTTAGTTTTCATGATACTGGTTACAATTAAAGCTTCCTTAACTAGACATGGTTTAAAATACATACAAACTAAATAAACAAAAAGGCCCCAGACAGGAAATGGGGATTCTAGTCTGTTTAACATTTACAGCACTGGGTAATATGATTTCTGGAGTATGTATTCATTTACCTCATTAAGACAAGCTTCAGTGTCTGATATTGTGCCGTGAAACATTCAGCACTACTCTGTGCTTATCACCGAGAAATCATAATATTCCTTAGAATAGGATTACCCAACCTTTTGTGACCTTTGGACCACACAGCAAAGCACACAAAGATTTTACTGAGCACATGCAAACAAATATGAAACAAGTTAAACTCACCTAATGAAAAAACTGACATTGTTTGGCCTCCAAGTACTGGAAATTAGGCTAAATTGAAAAATAGGCCAAAATGGAGAGTTAAAAGGGGAAGTCTAGCTAAACAGGTGTGCTACACATAGGTGTAGTCTATGTTTGGTGCCGGTGTAATTAGTTTGACCAAAGCTCAAAGACTTCTGAATATTCACTACAGAGTGGTTTTTACTTCTTTTTTTTCTTTTTTTTACTTCTCTACTGTTGCACTTTCTTTGCTTTTTGCTTATGTTCGGTATTCTCTATTTTCACAGTCTAAGCACATTAGCTCCTTCATTTATAGGCCAATGATTTGTCCATACTATAAGTTAATTCTGAGTTAAAAAGAAAAGAGAAATGTTTATATTAACCTTTACTGAAAAAAACATAACTTGCTTACATTTTTCCAGATATTGTTGAACTTAAGGTGAAATATGATCCTTTTGTTTATTTAAAACACAAACTTAATTCCATAAAAAGTTTTGATTTTTTTTTTTGCAATGAAAAACAAGAGTGTACAAACTGTTATCTTTTTAACAGTGTGAGATAGAATATAAAAAAGAAAATCCAGAAAATCACATTATATAAAATATATAAATTGATTTGCATTTCACTGAGTGAAATAAGTATTTGATTCCCTACCAATTATTAAGAGTTCTGGCTCCCACCGACCGGTTTGATACTCCTAATTTCAACTCATTACTCACAATAAAGACACCTGTCTCCACTAGTCACCTGTATAAAAGACACCTGTCCACAGACTCAAACAATTAATCAAACTCTGACATCTCCACCATGGGCAAGACCAAAGAGCTGTCTAAGAATGTCAGGGAAAAGATTGTAGCCCTGCACAAGGCTGGAATGGGCTACAAAACCATAAGCAAGAAGCTGGAAGGTAAATGCTGACTATGAACCCAAGAACACTATTCCCACTGTCAGGCATGGAGGTGGAGACATTATGCTCTGGGGGTGTTGCTCTGCTAAGCTCACAGGACAACTTCACCGCATTGACGGGAGGATGAAGGGGACAACGTACCAGAAAATCTTGAGTGACAACCTCCTTCCCTCTGCCAAGACACTGAAAATGGGTAGTGGACCATGACCCAAAGCATAAAGCCAAGGCAACAAATGAGTGTCTCAAGAAGTGCATTAAGGTCATGGAGTTGCTTAGCCAGTATCCGGACCTTAATCCCATAGAAAACCTGTGGAGGGAGCGGAAGCTTTGAGTTGCCAAGCAATAGCCTCGAAACCTTAACGATTTAGAGCTGATCTGCAAAGAGGAGTGGGCCAAAATTCCTCCTTCTAGGTGGTCTGCAACCTGGTCATCAACCTCAAGAAACGCCTGACCTCTGTGCTTGCCAACAAGGGGTTGCCACCAAGTACTAAGCCTTGTTTTGCTAGGGGATCAAATACTTTTTTCACTCAATTAAATGCAAATCAATGTATATGTTTTATGTAATGTGATTTTCTGGATTTTCTTTTTGATATTTTATCTTTCACTGTTAAAATAAACCAATACAACTTACAAAATCAGAGAGGGATCAAATAATTATTTCCTCCACTGTATTTTCCAATGGGCATTTTTTTTTACTAAAAAACTTAAATACATTTGTAAATATTAACACATTTAGAATTTGACATCTGCAACACTGTTGCTGGCTGTTGTCCGTCTCTCCTCTTCATGAAGCTCCATACATTTTCATTAGAAGTCAGATCTAGACTGCTGGCAGACTAGTCCAGCACATGGTCTCTGTGTCTACACAGCCATGCTGTTGTAGTGCATGCAGAAAAGGCATGGCATTGTATTGCACAAACTTCCCAGAAAAAGATGCCAATTTGAGTGACAATATATAGTATTGAACATGTCACCTATTTTCTAAGTAAATATATTTCTAAAGGTGCCATAGATGTCCATATATTAAGTTATGTTATAATAAAATTACACAGGAAAAAAGGAACTAAAGAAAGGAAGGTGCAAAAAGGCATGGAAAGTCAAGACACTAGCTGAAATTAGTTATTAGAAAGAAATCCTGCCATTTAGTGCAAATTAATGTAATCTGGTTCAGTCCAAGACTTAATTGCTGAGGAAAAGCATGATGAAGTGTGTTTAAAGTTTGCTGACCAACATTTAGACAAGCCTGTGAAATACTGGGAGAATATAGTCTAGTCAGATGAGACCAAATTTTAACTCTTTGGATGCCATATTGCACACCCATGTTTGTATAAAATACCAAAATATACCTTCACATCAATGAGACCTTTATTTTCATTTAATGGGCACCGGTGCCCAGATACCAGGATAGATGTTGTACCTTTTGCTGATAACCAGGTGGGTGGCCCATTTCATTTTTGGCACTGAGAGCTCAAAGTCTATTTTTCCCAACAAACAAGCTGGAAGGTGTATTCTGATCACAGTACATGTTTTTACTATCTTTTGGTCCATCTCTGATGAGCTTAGGTCCAGAGGACCCATCAGATCTGAATTCTAGAATTGAAGCTTGGGTTTCTCTTTGTTTCATGCTGCAATTCTTGATGCAGTGGCAGACTGTGTTAAGTGACAGCAGTTTCCTCCTGAGGCCATGAGCCCATATATATTACAGTAGTATGACGGTTTCTCATGCAGGGCCTTCTGAGGGCTTGAAAGAGTCCTTTGAGATTCTGACAAAGTGGTGAGCCACGACCCATCTTTGCTCTCAGAGACTGAGCCTTTGGTGAGTAAGACCTTACCTGTTACCAGCTCACATGCTTATTGTGGAATTTCTAAAAACTGTGTAACTTTACACTTATCACTTTAATTTGCTCCATTTCAATTTTTGAATTTGAATTCAAAGTGTGCTGCAGGCATCAAATTCTAAATTTGTTTAAATTTACAAAATACATTAAAGTTTATCAGTGAAAACACTGAAAAACTAAAAACAACTTTTAGCAGTTAAATTAAAGCTTAAAAATTTTACAAATGTTTTTATGGCTGTTTATGAAAGGAAAAACAATTCTGGAAATTGGGTTTGTAAAAACAGCTCCCTATCATCCCCCAACAACCGCCATGTTGTGGAACCCAGTCTGCTTCTGCTATAGAAATTATTACTAGTACTGCATGACTTGTAATCTTTACCCATTTGCTATTATTGGTGATAGACACAGATTAACTGGCCTTTATATGTTATCTGGGTATTTCTGATTATGCTCTATTTCATAAAATGAACATGGACCTATTTCTGTGGTGAAAAAAGTTCCCTTTATTTTATATATATATATATATATATATATATATATATATAAAACAGAACAAGGAAGTCCAGTTAAGACAAGGTATATCTGGTTTGTAACCATCCTTTTAACCAATGCACATAAAACATATTGATACCGTGATATAGACAATACAGTTCCATTATAGATTCTTTGTAATGCTGGAAATGTTAAAGCAGTGATCACAAATATTTTTTGATTTCTCAGATACTAGGAAATCATTAATGAGCTAAAATCAGTAATATCTTTGAGATATGATAAGTAAAATTCATGATACAGTGGAATTGTTATATTTGTAAGGTTTTTGGCTTATTTATGTTTATCAGAGTTTTGCTGATTATAAAACATATGGAAGTGGTGATGGTGTTGGGATTCTTCTTGCTGAGGGAACAGATTTAATTTGAATAGGCCTACTTAAAACCATGTTAAAAGATATTTACATAATTACATGGGCAGTAATTACTAGGAATCCTATATGTGAATATATATATACACTCAATGTTATTTATGGAAATGTATGGGTGTTTTATGAAACCAACATAACCGTTCTATTTTTGGGACAGTGTTCCTTCATGCAGTTTGAATTGTAAGAGGAATGTGTACACAACATGGCCTGTTACAGATCAAGGAACAAACATAGAATTTTCTTTTGTCCTCTCATATCTGGTGACAGGACGGCGGCACACAAGAACAATACACTGCTTATGTGTATGTGTTTTGTTTCTAATGTAGAGTGCATGAGTGTGTCTGTGTGTGTGTGTATGGGAGAGATGGAGATGGTGCTTAACAGTCAGGCGAGCACAGATTATGTGCTTGAAGGGCTGGAGGCCTGTGCCAGCAGTGACAGTTGGGCTGGGAATTGGTGGGGGCCTCAGCCGTGTGGGCCGGATCCGGCTAGAAGGGCCCACCGGGGCTGGGGCCCCTCTTTCTCTTACTCTCTCTGTCCACCACGACAGCACACTGCGGACCCTTCCAGAAAGGCGTGCTGGCTGCCGGCTCCCGGTGGTCTTCTGGGGCGAAAGCGGCCCCTGGTGTGAGGCTTGATGAAGAGTCAGTGATGGCAGGGGCCTTTTGAAAGGCATTGCATTTCAATCCGTTTGAGGAGGAGGAGTCTTTTACCTCCCTCCAGCCCCGGGTTTGGCCAGGCTTTCGTCGAGCCGGCCGTCTTTGCAGCGATGCCCACACACTCTGCCCTGCCAAGGGGCTCCAACGTCTGTCATTTGTTTCACTTTCAACTAAAAGTTGATGGTTTACCAATAAAGGCCTTGGGTAGCTGTTTGATGGGGCCTGTGAGGCATATGGAGAAAGCACTGTAACAACCACACTCTATTCCTCCTGCTGCTAAATCAAGATGGCAGTGAGAGAGGAGACAGTTGTAGCAAATTAAATGCCATACGTCAGGCTGATTGAACCATTTGTTGGACGGGGTGTCGGGACCCCTATCATGTGTGTGTCACTGGTCATTTTGGCACCAGGGGCATTATGACAGTGTGCCTACTCCCCACCCACCTGCAAAGAAATGTCAAAATTTCCCAGCGCTGCACGTCTGGCATGCTGTTAGGATGAAATAGATCTGCATTTAATCTTTCAGGACAAATCTTGGCATCTCTCGCACACAACATATGCAGGTTGACTGATGTTTACTGATGCACAGTTTCGAGCAGAGCATGATGAAATGCATGTCCTCTTGTGCAGAAAATTGTTTGTGTATGATGAAGTGGATGTCTTTGTCTTTCACTCTGTATTCTGTCGTTATATTTGGCAAGGGCTAAAGGATAGAATGAGATAGCCATAAGGGAATGACATTTTACAGGTCTTCCTCTTTTTGAATATTATTGACATTTTCAGGATGGTGTAATCTAGTGAAAGTGCAATTGTCTGTTGGATGCAATTGGAAAACATGGTTTGTTTTTAAGATAGAATTAAGATGTTTTGAATTTTAGGCTTTTACCCTAAATACTTTTATCTCAAGCCAAAGAGGCATTTTGCCTGTTAGTGTGTGTGTATGCTGAGGGTTGTATAAAGGTGGTGCTGTAATGGAGAAAATAAGCAGGGGGTGGGCAATATGACACTGTATTATTGTTTTGGTGATTAATTGCATTTTGTTTTTGTGCTTTTTGGAGATGGAAGTTTTTCTGAAAAAGTGAACCAATGAAGCAATCATAAAGACAGATTTACTTCTACTTAAACCCCAGCTAGAGTGCAGTAAGAACATACAATAAGAGAGAAACATGGATGGTAACCCCTAATGCTGTTCTCTTGTTTTATTAATTTATTTTTGACCATTGCTTCTCTTTTTTCTTAATAAAAGTTTATTTTTTGCCCATCTTAAATTCAAACCTTATCATTGCCAGTTTGCTACTGCTTCTTTCGTGAAAAAAGTGATTTTTTTCATATTGTCCACCCATAATTTGGAGCATGTGTATGATACATAGCATCATAGTCGGAGCTAAACTTTGTTTCTCCCAATTTGACTTTTTTTAATGAATTTGAGCTTTACCAGAAATTCCTGATGAATGGACCAATAGAAAAGTGGCATAATGACAAAATAAAATCTTGTGACATCAATTCACAAGATTTTTTGTCTTTCCTGTAAATGTATTTTTTGAGATTTGTTTGGACAGTGATAATATAAGACAGTACTGTAGCCAAACCCATCACAGTGCTGCCGTCATACTAGCGGTTGCAACTTACAGACTTCTGCAAGCTTGAGTTAAAAAATGCTTTGTACTACACACAAATGACATAAGACTCTGTAGAAAGACTACATCAAAAGTTTTTTAATGATCACAAAAGCTTAGACCAGCCATCAGTATCTATGGCTATACACCTGGGAGCTGAGAAAGACTTCCATTTATATGCCTACAGCAATTATATCCTCTTAGTGGTGACGGCAAACGTATTTAAACCCTAAACAGGCAAATCTACTCTCGCTGAAATGAAGTCCCTCTCCCATTTGCTGCCTTTGATGCGGATCGTCCACTTACCTGTTCAGTGAGCTACATCTAGAGGTGTTCTTGACCTCTGACCTTCTTCTTCCTTCACACGTGTCAGACGGGGCCTCTGTGGCTGCTTGCGAATCCTGATTGCCCCCCCTCATCTCGTTACCCACCAACATCTCTGTTTCTGGAGACTCCATTAGGAAGTCCAGTGCACGTCCTTGGAAGTCTCCTCTCTCGCTGTCTAACTTCTCCCCCCATCTTATGAGCGTCTCCCACGCTCCCCTTCTCATTTTTTCCCTCCACAAAAAGTAGGGCGGAGGTTATTAAGGTGAATTTGATCTAAAACAGCCCATCTGATGCAGCGGAGCACCTTGTCAGACACAAACAATAGATAAAGCTGGAAATATAATGCGAGCTAAGGAACGTTCCGGTATTCCCAGGGAACGCTCCCTTAAGAGAGCAGAACATTTGTCTGCATATATTTGCGAGGGATTCTTCAAGCTGGGGAAAGAATGGAGGTCACAACGAAATAAATCTATTTCCATACAGGAAGAAGTTAACTTTAACTCCTCTTTCAGGTAGTACAGAGGGCTCACCTATTGTTCTTGTAGGACGTAGATCGCGTTTGATGAGTGGCTTTAGCTCCTCACTGGTTCCTCAGAGACCAGCACTTGTCCTAAGTCCCAATGTTTAGTGTAGATGCTGATTTAGGGTCCACCGCCCATGGGTCATTGCATAACATCGCAGCTTCAAGGCCAAACATGAAGACTGTAAAGAAGTAACAGATGTTGATGGTTGCATAATAGCAGAAGAAGGCAGCGAGCACTCTCATGTTGGACAGTGCGGTGATCAAAAGGTTTTAATTTAGGTTGACCCTCCTTGAATCTAGCAGGGAATTTGTGTGTATGTGTGTGGCATGGTTGCGGAGAGGTGGTGTTGGGGGTACTGATAGGATACAGCCAAAGACTGGTTCACAGGGCTACAGAGATATGCAGAGTGAAGCTGACCCTGCAGCTAAAATATGTTAATAAGTAGATGTAATCGACATCATTCCAGATTTTGGGGGTGCTTGTGAAAAATGAGAGCCAAATGTCTGCTCAAACTCAGGCAAGTTGTAATAACATTAATAATCCTCTCTGTCCCTCTTCAAAACCCATTTAAAAACACATCTTTTCAATCTGTGCTATTCCACCACTCACTCTTAATTTCCTTTTCTGCTGTTTGTTTGTCTCTGTTTTGTGTCTTAACTGTTTCTATTTTATTTTGGTTTTGATTTATTTTTTATTTTTGAAATGTAAAGCGACCTTGAGTTTGTGAAAGGCGCTATATAAATTCAAATTATTATTATTATTATTATTAACATTTAACTTTGCATGAATAAAACAGTTAAGGAAGATTTTTTTCTCTCAAGGGAAAATGTTCTTAATTCTTCATGTTCAGAACTCTAAGGACTGCATCCCCAACCCAATGTTCAGTTTCTTGGACAGGGGTTAGGCCTAGAAAAACATGAAGAACAGAAGAACATGTGTAGGTTTATTGGGGGTTTGAATCGCAAAAACAAACAAAAAAAAAAACACTGTAAAGAAATCTTAGTGGGATTCTGTTTTAAAAAATGTTATAAAATAAAACGTTACAAATCACTTTGTTCATATTGCAACCACTTAAATTGTAATAAGGGGACACCTTGTAAACTTGCACATTAGGCTACTATTACCAGGGGTGTGACAAAATGTTGATATGGCTTTCTTGCTCATGCTAAAGAATAGAGCATGTATAATCAATACACTGATGGCAATATCGATATTAAAATGAATAAAAATGTATCGCCATTTTGACTCACCGGCATCTACTTTTTCTCTCCTCTGGGAGAGAACATGTGCTTTTAGAACATTAAAGGAACAGAGCAGGGATACTTTTTGACAGCCGTATCTCTGCGAGTCTATTTCCTGCACTTGTTTAATAGCAATGGATGAAACTACAAGGGAACTCTGTCAATGTGAGTAAACACACATCACTAGAGAGCTTTTTTGAAAAAGGGGGAAAGACCCAGTAATCCAAATGTGCAGAATTAGGCATCCCCAACAATATCTAAAGTTTGCTGAACTGTCCTCAACAATAATTTAGATCAGACAGAAACGTAACACTCCATAATTTGTCCTGTATAGACAAGGTTAAAACTAGCTGGCTGTGGCGGAAGGCATGTCTCATGGGGAGCAATGCATTGTGGACTATGTAGTGTCTGGAAAATAGGTAGAAAGTTGATTTCTGGGAATTGTAGTTCAGTGAATAGTACAATGCTAGCGCAAGTTGCAAACAGAAGTGAAGCCTTGAAGCTGAAGTAGCAGTTATCCTGCACTTCCGACCGCTATCGCAAAGCAAATGCAGTTAAGATAACAATAGCATTGCTGTTACTTATGAAAATTGATAACGCATTCCCATGTTTTTGTGACGTATCGATGTCATTGTCATGCGATATATTTATTATCGTAGAATTGCTATATAGGCCACATATCACATATTGTATTGTATCATGAGATACACTGCGATTCCCACCCATAATTACCACACATCACTGTCCAGCTAGTAAACATTCACCAATGACAAAAATAGTTATTAGACAATAATAATTAGTCAACACTGTAACCAAATGTTTATCTCCATAACAACTACCAATTTCTTTGTCTCCAGCCTCTCCGGTGTTGACTCCATGGCTAAAGTCTTTTAATTACTATCTACTACTTACTATTACTGTTATTTCTGTCTAGTACTGTATTATATTGTGGTTATTATCTGATGTCATTGTCAAATCAAAATATTAAAAGTTGTTCCATTTAAATTTGACCCCATTTAAAATGGCGACATTATGTGCACATATAATGACGAGTAGACCAATAAAATGTGCACAGGTAGGTACTAATAAAATCTTGCTACATAGAGTTTTTCTAACAGAAATGAGTATGCTATTTATAAATATTATGGTACTGTTATATATCAGACTGCCATTGGACCACAAAAGAAAACAGTAATGTAGTACAGTTTCTTATGCATGTCTCTATTAAAATACACATGGTCAGACTTCAGCCACCTTGCCTGAGCCATTCACATCCCAAATGAAATTGGTGTGAAATATGACATTTTAATTGGAACACCATTCCCATTAATGGGACAAATGAGTGTGTGTCTGTGGGGAAAGGTAGGCAGGGAGGGGAGGTGATTCAGAATTGACTATTCTGAATTAAGATTCTCCTCTCCTGCTTTCATTTGAGTGTGTGCTGGCTGCCGGGCCATTCGGGGAGTCGTGTTAGTGCACAGCGGTCTCCCTGGAGCTCCGCGCTCACACTGGCTTCATTAAAAGCGATTAAGGAATAGGTCAGTTTTGTCTTCCTGGCTGGTCTGTTCGCAGTGTGCTGGATCCCAGGCAACATCTTCATCTGTGTATGGTCTGAGTGTGTGGCTGTGCTTAGGCAGTCAGGCAGGAAACAAAAGCTGTCAGCTATTTTTTTTTCTTTTTTATGCATGTATGCATGTCTGATTATATGTCGCAATGATTCAAATCCATGCATTTTCTGCTCTTTTGGTTTTGTGTGCATGTGTATGTGTGTGTATGTGTGTGTATGTGTGTGTGTGTGTGTGTGTGTGTGTGTGTGTGGTGAGTGTGTGCATGTTCGTTCAGGCGTTATATGTTCTGCCCCTGGGTAATACACTTGTGTTTTAGATTATATACTACATACATTTTTCAGATGCAGCGAACTGTAAATATTCTGCAACCCACTCAGTCCTGATCTGTTTTTTTTCTTTTTTCTTCTTTTATTTCTTCAATAAACAGTTTTACAATCTATCAGTCTTATTGATTATCGTCTTGCTTAATTGCTGATGAATTGGTGTACACATGGCTCCATATGGGATACGGGCTCATTGTATGCAGTGTCCAGAGGGGGAGCTGACGAACACTAACTGTAAACATGAAATTAATTTTTCAGGGCAGGTTGGCCACCTGTCTGTCGAGATAGAGAACAGGGCTGGCCATTTGGTAAGGGCAGAGCGAGAGAGTGCCAATGGAGACCAGGTGGGCAGAAATGTTGCCCCATATGTCACTTGATTTGGTCATCAGTTACGTGCTTTCCATGCACTAGAAGGACAAACCTATCAATGCTATTTTTATGTGCAGTTTATCACCTGCATGTGTGTGTCAATTACTGCTGGACAGTATACTTTTTATACCAGTGTCCTGGAAGTTGTGTCACACTGTGATATTGATTGTAACTGGGGAAAAATGAAACTTCAAGTGGTTCAAGTAAAGTTCACTGCAATATGTGCAAATCATAGGTTTTTTTTTCAGAATGAAAAACAACTTTTCAGAATTGTTGCCAATTTATCCATATGCTCTGCATTAACAAATGTTTTTGCATTATCAGCTGTGGTGACATGTTGTCAGCCAAACCAACCAGTTGCTCACTCATAAATTGTTTGTTTCTGGAGAATTAATATTTTATGTTGTGAGCTGTTATTGTAATGGACGTCTCTGTTGCTTGAGAAGTAACCAGTTCTACACAAAAGTAAGCTCGGCACACTCTCTGTCATGACAATGGTTTAGCATATTGTGGAAGTGCAGGTTCATTAACCTTGGATATCATTGAATACAGTGATTCTGTGATGCTGTTAGTAAAAAATATTTCAGTATTGAATAAAAAGAGATAATAAATACAGGATAAATACAACCCACGTGCGAGTGCAGTACACTTTGTGCGGCCGTAGAACCCGTGAGTTCCAAAAAGCATTTGGTTCCACTTCTAGCAGTTCTGAGTAAATTAACAGACGGCATGAACACCTGGGCGAGAGAGAGAGAGAGACAGAGAGATTGCGAGGAAAGAGGTGGGGGTGCACACACTGAAGCGGTCTTGGAGAGAACGCTTTCACTCAACCGTCTCTTTGAATCAAGGCGAGAGAGAACAGCTCTTTGCAGTCATTTGTCTTCCTTAATCATACAGCGGCTGCGTGTTTTCCGCCGATGGCCCATGATGTGCAGTTACACGCACATCTGTGCGGCAGGAGCTGAATGAAACGTGTCCATCCCTCACCATTAGGAGCAATGAACCAGAGGTGTTCCATCTGAGCGCACCTGTACCGGCCCAATCAGAAAGCTGCTTATGAGCGAAGAGGGTGGTTTCAGGACTCATTGCTGAAGAGAGAATCTTCTGGAAGAGAAGGGGAAAGGAAAGGGGGGGGGGGGCTTAGCACAGACGGACATGGGGAAAAAGTTGCCCCATGCTTGTCAGAGTTTCAGTAAGTTGAAAATTGATGGGGCCCACAGGCAGTATGGCTAATTTTAGTTGAAATCACCTAAGTGGTTTGGTTAATTTATCCCTCCTCCTCGCCCTTACCCCCTGGACACCCCCACTCCCTCCCTTCCTTTACCACTCCTCTCTTCTGTGGACTCTTCACAACTCTCTCGGATCAGTCCACATGGTGTGAGTAGAGCAGGAGGTAGCAGGAGGAACAGAAGGGTATTATGTGCACAGCTGACTCTGAGAACTCTAGGTATTTATAACCCTCCTCTAACATCTAAAGGCTTTTTTGACCCAACCGGCGTTACATAGTGCACATCAGGCTGCAGCTACGTTCCTTATCACTCCATAATTAAATAATAATAATAATAATAGTAATAGCAAGAATTATAGTAATAATAACCACAACAACAACAATGATAATATTAATAAAACATACAAAACAAACTGAAACTTGAAAACAAATCAATTAAATACAGTATTCGTCTTATTTGTGTTTTGTGTAAAAAGGACAGACGGCAGAGATAAATATCATTGTGAAGAATTCACAGGTCAGGTGATGGGAGAAAAAGGCACCTGTGTAAGCTAAATGAGCCTCCCTCACACACTCCTCCTCCACAGCAGTTATCCTCTAGCTCTGCTGGATACTTCTCCTAATACTTCTGTTTCCTCCCTTCACTGATGAGCCCCTCAACGCCAGCCTAATGCAGGCTTAAGAAACAGAAAATTCACATTACCATGAGAGTGAGAGGTCAGTGCAGATTAGTGGAATATTTTTTCTAATCTGTAATTAAAATCCCATTACTCCCTGTGTTGTTGCTTGTAGGTGTCTTCAGAAAGGAAAAGGCCTTCAGAATTCAAATGGAGAGATAAGAGAGAAAGGCCAGGCAATCCTCACGAGGTTAGGCAGGGTTACTTTCCGGCTAATTAGTGTGATTTTTTTCTTCTTCTTCCATGTCTTTTGACAACATCAAGAACATGTAATGCTGCCCTATGACTGGGCTTGAATAGAAAACTGCCCCTATTGGGGGGAAGAGGTTAGTGCTGCAACCTTGAAGAATGTTCCTATTGTTCTTCAGATTTTATGAAGGTTGAAACATTGATTCTACTATTTAGAGCCCTCTCCCTTTGCTTTGCCTCTTCTGCATTTGTCCTTCCTATTATTCTGCAGAGCTGGATGTGATGATTTAATCATTTCCACTTGTTTATTCACAATTCGCGCAATAATGCAAGATCGAGATTGTGCGCAAACGGGTCAGCTTGTCAGCATATTTAAATTCAGCACTTGTAGTGCTAATAAGATCTCAGAGCTTGGGAGCATACGAGCATGGCTGACTTCTAAAGCAGACTGCTTGTGTTTTTTTTGTGTGGTTTTTTTTTGGGTAGGATTTGTTTTATTATCTTTAGTGCCACCTAATTAAATTTCAAGCTCTTATCTGGTTTGCTGAGTTTGCCGTACTAAAGGAACGTCCAAACAAAAGAATGCTATTGTATCCTCAGGACTGATTTCTGCACCACAGGTGAGTGGAGCTATGCAACTAAATTTACTCCCTGATGGAAAGAGAGCTTTTGCTAAATATCAGTATTAATATCTGGCTGAACGTTCCCATTGGTTCTCTGCAAGGGAGAGCCGAGGGGAGGTGACGGTGAGGTCGTTCTGCACTAGATGAATCCTGTGAACTCTTCCTTTTGAAATGAGCTCGAGACAGAGGACAGAGTGTCTCCAAGTCCCCTCTCAACATTTGTATCACATTGATAAAAATCATTATGACAGTCTCTGGTTCCCCGTGCCCGTCTGTTAAGTGCCTCCGCCGCTTCCCCATGCTCAACCTCAGCTCACAGAGCCGAGGAAAATGATATCTTTGCAGTGTTGCGCTGAAGCCAACTGCTCTTGGCAGAGTGGAGTGCATGGCTCTGTGTGCCAAGCACCTGGTCAAACTGAAGACAATGAGCAGCTTATGGATGCTGTCCATCCCCAGATATCATTTTTAGCCATGATATTGAGTAAAATGGTCGAGTTCTGAGGGAATCCTTATGGGGAAGACTTGAAAGACAAAATAAAAGTCAACATTTTTTTTCCTGCAGATCTTTAAGTATTGCTAAGCCTTCCCTGCTTCCCTTCCCCAGACACTGAAAAGGATTTGAATACTAAGTAATCTTCCTCAGCCATTTTTGTCTTTCATAATTAACTCGTCATTGTTTTCGGCTTGTGTGCCTTTTTATGCCTCTCAGACCCAAAAAAGTGTTAAATTTCTGCCATGGACATTTACTCAATAATGGAGCCTTGGTTCTGGTCGATTAAACAATGGTCTCTGTATTCTCAGGGTGTAGGACTCTGACCAGAGACTGCTTCAAGTAGAAACAAGCTGATTTGCTCCTGTAGTTACTCGAGTGCTTAAATGAGCAGTGGGTTAGACTGCAATATGTGATTTTACCACTTCACCACTTTTACAAAATGACACAAAATCTCCTGGATTATGGGCTAATTGCTTTTTTATGGAGGTGGCACAAACATGATAAAATTCATCGGTTATTCATGACAGTAAACAGTCCTTCTATGTAGCTTGTCAACAATTTTATATGTTGCTAAGCAACAGAATCCTCAAAAATGTTACTTTATTAATTGGTTCTTTGTCATTTTGTCAATTGTTGTTTGATCTGTTTTAGTTCGCACAGTTGTTTGCAAAATTGGTAAATATTGGTAAATATAAAATGGTATATTGAATATTAAGTATGGTCCATCTCTCTCCATTTTTATTGAGATCATTACTGTTCATTTTTCTTTTCTTCCTTTTTTTTTAGATCACCACTGTAAAGTATCTTCATGCTACATGAACTGAACTTGAAGCACATCTTCCTGCTTTTAGGCATGAAGCACTTGATGTACTTGATAAAGGGCTACTGTATGTATGTTGTGCAGAATGACCGTTTGTTCAACAACTACTTTTGCTTTGCAAATTATGTTTTTCTGCTTTCTGTTTCATATTTTTTGTTTTTTTCTCACTTTATATTTGAGGCCCCAGCGGACGTGTACCTTGCAGTTTTCAAAATCTGATCTGTGTTTTCATTCTGACACGTTGGAATCAGAACAGAAATCATTTGATGACTTCTTCTCTTTTATGCAGCTGGTGTGATTTCTTAAACACAAAGAGGGTTGAGTGAGAGGGACTGGGGACCCACCCCAGTGATGATCTAATAATGCCTTGTGCAGATGGGGTTTGCTGGAATGGAGCTGTCTGCTGACTGCAGCGCACATGTGTGTAGGCATGCACCAGAGGAGTGTGCAGAGTGTCAAAGCGGCTCCTGTGCCGAACGCACTAGCAGGGAATGTGTACCGTCTGGCAGGCGGGTTGGCAGTCTGCGTTCTTTCCGAGTCTACCTGGGCTGGAGTTAGTCCAGGGTTAATTATAGTTGAGCACCCGAGTCTAGTGTCACTCGTGCCAAGCAGGGAGTCTGTCATACTGCCATGTCCTGTAACGGCAAAGACGAGGAAAGACAAGCTCCTCTTTGGCCTAAGTTTGAGTTTGCCCTCTGCCTAACAAACTCAACATCTCTGCTTAAATATATCCCAATGACAGGGATTATGTATATTTTTAACATATTTATTTATTTATTTTTGTGCTGTACTTTAGCATCGGAGCACTAGGGCACAGAGGAAATTTTGCAGCTGCCTTAAAAAAACGTGACTTTTTCAAAGTTACCTCTTCAGGAAAACAGTTAAAAATATATTTTTGTAACAAGTTTTTTATCTCTCAGGTTCAGGTATTCATTATTCTATCACGTATAATCAGTTGCTTTTCTTATACACAGTGGGGCTTGTGCTGTCTACTCAGGCCGGCGTTCTTTGTCCTAGAAAAAAAGAACACTTTGCGTTTCTAAAAAGTTTTGTTCTCACCGTCCAGTTATTTTTACGATGGCCCATTTCCGCCATTGTTGTGGCATTATTTTGACCTTACGCCGAGCAATTTCCACCAAGTCAAATTAGCTTTCGCCGTTTGCAGAAACACAGTAATGTAATGGCTTGACGGTTTTTGCTTCAGAAACATGGAAGAAATGGAAGGCTGTGCCATTGGGGTTAATAATATTCCTCCTCTTCAACAAGTACCGAGGGATACGGGGTGTCCTTGAAAACGACAGCACCTCACTTTTAGCCCTCCACCTCCGAGCGCTGGCTGCACAGGCTCCTGGGTAAAGGCAGTGCACTCTTTCACTCTGCTCTTTCTCTCTTTCTCACTTTCTCTCCCTTCTTTCACTCTGTCTCGTCCCACTGTCCCTCTTTCCTCACCTCATATCTCTGTTCACCGCATCGGCCAATCGATGGGACCAAAAATGCCTGCCAGTATATGGATCATCTCTATCGAACATTTTATCTACAGTGTATTATTTGTATATTGGAAATAGAATTTTCTCTTAGGCTCTAATGAGATATATAATTATCGTCAGGAGCGAGGAGCATCATGGGCATATTAAGTAGCGTGGATCGATACGTGCTCATCAGATTTTCTTCTTTTTTTCAGCAGAATGCATGCAGAAGCGTGAGAACTTAGCTCAGACTTCATGCAAGTCAATGAACACCTGGAGCTGATCTCCCAGAGGTGGCTAAACATGGCAAGAGGGAACCAGAGAGAGCGAGAGAGATGTACAGTGAAAGGAGGGTTAGCTGCAGCCCCTGTGCTATTGTTTGATAGGATATAGACTGAGGTAGTCTCAGAGTGGAGCGCTGCCAGAGGCCCACTGAGGTTTGCGCCACCTGTTTGTTTTCCTCTTCAGCCGTGCATGCGGTTCTTTAAATGCCTGGCTGTGCCTGGCCCCGTGGGACCTGCGGGTGCGAGATCCGACACAAAAAAGGTGACGGAGGAGTCCTGGGTTGTCGTAGTAACTTGGGGATTATGATTTATTAATCTGCACTCCTTTAAATTCGAAACCAAACCATTGCGAGGTTACCCGGCTCGGCCCCCTGGGGGTAATCTTGCCTAGGAGAACAATTGAGAAGCGCTGCGTTTTTTGTCTTCTTTAACTGCTGGAAAGTGCTCACTCCATTACTCCTCTGAGTGCAGCTGGGGGACAGGCGCAGGAGAGGAGAAGCAGAGTGGGGGTGGGTGTTGGTAGCAGTGAGAGAGTAGGAGAGGGAGGCAAGGGGAGAGCAGAAAGAGGAGAGGGTCACCCGAGACACAGCTACAAGAAAGTTTGTTATTCCACTGAGGACTTTATTTTTGTACTCAACTACACACTGATGCCTCACTTTTCCTCATATTGTTCAAAGAAAGAAACATCTACTGGACATAAAGGAATGTGTGGAGAAGCTATGTTTATGAACATTCCTCCACCCATTCCTCCACCACTATTCTTGTACAGAATATTCGACTGTGACAGAACATGCATCCTGGTTTATGTAACTGCCCCATTCCCTAACATATTTTTTTTACTCATGAGTAAAGGCACAATATGCAATTGTATGATATACTCACATATTAATTAATTACATATTTAAATCATTAATTACATGTACATTTTATTTATTTATTGAATTTACAAGATATATTCTGTATTTGCATAAGACTGCATGTGTATAGTGTTAGGAGTATTTTATAGGTGCTCAGTCAAATGTTTTATAAGGAAAGAAATTGACTTTCTGATTAGATCTTTATTGTTAGTGATGGCCACTTTTCTTTCATTTCCATTCACATAACTATGTTAAATATCTTTATGCTACACGGGTTGAACCTTGAAATTCATCTGCATAGGCCTAGGAGTAGAGCACTTGATGTACTTGATAAAGTACACACCCTCCTACCCCACAGGAAGAAATACACAGCTAACAATACATCACACAGTGTCACTGTGTGATATTTCAGGCTAAAATTGTTATGGAATTGGATTGAATTTACTGTCTTCTTCCTCCAATAT
>JBBIGC010000125.1:9454242-9465246 GCA_037576955.1 Lepidarchus adonis | reverse complement strand
TTTTTTTTACTCATGAGTAAAGGCACAATATGCAATTGTATGATATACTCACATATTAATTAATTACATATTTAAATAATTAATTACAGTGTCACTGTGTGATATTTCAGGCTAAAATTGTTATGGAATTGGATTGAATTTACTGTCTTCTTCCTCCAATATCCTTTTTAGTGTTTTGCTGATTTTGGCTTCATACCAATACCTGGTATCAGATCATTGCCAGCTCTACTATATATGTTAGAAATCCACCCACTAGCTTACTGCGCTTGGAGAAGAACATCGACTGCCAATTCTTTTACGTCAGCTAACAGACGTTCGCTCTGGATAGCATCGTGTTTTGAGTGATGGGGAAAGGGAGGGTCATGCTACTCAGACAAAGAGAATGAGGCCAGTCGTGTCTTCTTGGACTCCTGGCCCAGACTCCTGTCTGCACCACAACCGGGGATGGAACTCACAATTTGTTGTGTCACTTGAGAGACAGCCACCCTTTCAACATAATTTCTCTTCTTTTTGTTCATATTAGGCTTGTGTAAAATAGTGTAAAATAGCACAAAATTCCACCATATGTATGTTATTTCAGTAATACTGCAAATTGTAAGAGTTAAAACATTAAATACTCCTAATTTTTCTATTTCTATGTTTGTCACATCAGAAAAAAGACAAGCTTGATTGATGCCAACCCTGTTGAATATAAACATCCCTAAAACCTTTCCAGTAAAGTGATGTATTCTAAAAGTTTTTAAAAACGCAACACTGATTCTTTTTCTAAAGTGGCCAACTACCCAAAATGCCATGACTCATCTAAAGAGCCACTGAAATACCCATACAATTATTACAAAGGAACAAAGGAACTACAGGTCATGATTTCCCCATTAGAAAGTCTCTTGGCAAACGCAGTATTCATGGGTGAGTTGCATGTGAAAACCACTACTAACCAAGAGGACCATAAAGACTTTGATGGTGCTCCTGCCTTTCAGATTATGATGTGTGGACTAATTAGTCAAAGTCTTTTGGAATACAATAAGACCATCATACCAGCAGTCAAACTTGGTGGTGGTGGTGCTGGTGTGATTATGTATGGCTGCATTGTGGCTTCAGGTCTTGGAAAACTTACCCTGAGTGATGGAAACATGAATTCTACTCTCTACCACAAATTGCAGCAGAAGTCTAAGATCTGAAGCTCAAATAAACTAGGGCTATTCAGAAAGACAACAAACTAAAGTATCTAAAGCCACATCTTAATTTTGCTAAAGAAAAATGAAGATTTAGCATTGGTCAGAGCCTGACTGGAATCCCTCTGAGATGCTGTGGTAGGACCTTAAATGGGGAGTTTGTGCTGAAATAAAGCAATTCTGATAAGAAGAGCAGGCCTAAAATCCACAATAATGTGAAAGTGTGATCTCCATTCACTAAGAAGCATTTGGTTGCCATTGTTGCTGCTTAAGGTTTAAATGACTTGCAGATTTTAGTTTGAGTTTTCAATAGTTCTCTTGCTTATAATACATTTTATTTGAGTATCTGAAACCTTTTCGGGTGACAAATATGCAAAAATATAGGAAATCAGGAGGTGAATACTTTTTCACATCATCATACTTGCTGTATGTAAAGTTTCTACACTGACACCGCTTAGCATTGTGGCTACTTATAGTCAAAGTCATAGTCACCTGGATGGCTGAGATTGGGCTAAAGTCAAAGTGAAGAGCTCGGGTACAATAATGGCCTGAGGTCCCTACTCCTCCACAGCAGAGACGGATTCAGCAGGAGAGGAGCGAGGCTTGTGCCAGACAGATCTTTGGCAGGCCTCTCCTGCTTTACTTGGCTGGGTGGCCGCTCGCACCATCACAGCCAACAAGATGGTTAAAAAAGCAACAACATGGAAGTGCGGGCAGAAGAAGCTGTCAGCATGCCGTAACAACTTTTACCTCCCGTCGTCATGGAAAGTGTTTGAGTAATGCTTCGGCACCAGGGTGGATACGGCACCATTATTTTCATCTGTCATTGCTTTCTTTATTTGTCCAAGTATATCACAGTGCACCATATAAATTCTGCATTTGTTACAGTACGTAATAGTGCAATGTTTTTCTGACGATGTCATTCATTTTGTGGAACTTTTTCTTTCTTTTTTGACCCAGTAAATCAGAGAAAGAGGCCTAAACCACATATAGAAAGCCATAGTCTTTCCTGCCCTGCAGATGCAGAGGATATGCTTAGACGCTTCCTTAGGGCTGTCATCTGTAGGCCAGATCTGACGGAGATGTATGTAGTTGATTATGGTGTACCATTTTCCCTTGATAATATGTATGTGTCATTTTAGAAGCTTCTTTGTGTGTTGCATAGACAGATTTGCCATGAGCATCATTCATCATTGTGACGTGTTGTGGTTTCCCTTTGCCTGTCAAGCCGCCTATAAAAATTTAAGTTATTTCTGCACCCAAACCACATGATATACAGTATATGTCTATATGGAGTTATATGCAAAAATATTTTGAATATATTGGCAATTTAAAACATTTAAGGAAAGGAGCAATGGAAAATACATATTACTAAACTTCATTTTGCTATATTGAGTTCAAATGTTTTCACTATTTAATATAAAATACAGCTACAATACGTACCTGATACATTTTCACTGTTTTTTATTGCTCAGGAAGCTGTTTTGCGTTCTTTCCCTTAACAGGCCAATTTATGCTTCTGCGTGGCAACTTTCTGTCGCCACTTGTATTACATGCTGTGATTGATATTCTCCCTCAGCTTTACTGTGGCCTCAAACAAGTTAGTCATGATGGAGATATTGCAGTTTGCCAGACTGTTTGGGCCATTAAGGTTATTACATAATTGATATATTTCACCCGCCGGCACAATCTAATGTGATGTGTGTGACTGAGTGTTGCACTTTTTACAAGCTGCCAGAGATTTACATGAATTTACAGATCGAGAAAACGTTCCAGAGCACACGTCTGTCCATGTTCATCACGTCAGTAACGTATGTGGGAGGAAGGACAAAGAGACAAGCCCTGAGACAAACAGATGAATATATGTATGGTGTATGGCAGTATCTGAGTTTGCACATGCTGTCAAGCCAGGGAAGAGAACTAAAAATCCGTACGAAAGTGAAAGTACTACTACAGCAGTGGACACATGAGTAGAGGAATTAAAGGGACCATATAATGGGAAAATCAATCTGTTTTTCTCATTTTTTACATTTTCTTTTCAAAGAAAAAGAGCTTCATGTGGCATTTAATGCTGTTAAAATGTTAAAAAGTCCATATATGGAAACTAAGCTACAAACACAGCCTTGTTTGAATATAATGTCACCATCATCAAAACATTTCCATATGTTCAGCTGTTTGGCCTATACTATTATGCCCTGCACACCCAAAATGCTTTTTGAATGAAGCTCAAATTACACAATATACAGTATACTAGAGCCAGAATTTAGGTCATTTACCGTATATACAGTGGGAAGAAAAAATTATGTGAACCTTTTGGAATTTCATGATTTCCTGCATTAATTTTGTCATAAAATATCAGGAGTATTGACAAATATAATGTGCCTAAAATAATAACTCTAAAGAATTCTGATCTTTGTATGTCTTTTGCGAGAACAACCATGAACTACTCATATTGCTAGTGGAAAAAGTATGTGAACGCTTGGAATTAATATCTGGTCACTTGGGGTTGTTCCTTTACCTCAGTGATGAGAATGTGTTGTGCTCTTGGGTTATTTTGACTGAGGGCCCACTTCTCAGAGTAGCCACAGTCCTGAAGTGCCTCCACTTGAAGATTGTTCAAATTTAATGTAGATTGCTGAATTTCTAAAGTGTTTGAAATAATTTTGTAACCCTTTAGCTTTATGTAAATCAATAATTATTGATAGTGGATCTTCTGAAAGCTCCTTTTGTCAAGGCATGGCTCACATATTGTCCTTCTATAAAGAAAGCTCAAAAAGTTTAAATGTTGTTGTTTTTATAAATCAAAGTAGCACTGGTCCACATCTCTAAAATAATTTCGTATAACAAGCCTCTAGGTATGCTAACACCTCACACCAATTAGCTTTTCTGAGCTCATAAACTCAGGGGGGTTGACATACTTTTTCCACTAGCAATATAAGATGTTTATGGTTGTTCTCAAGAAAGACTTTTTTAGGCACATTATGCTTGTCAATACCCTTGACTGATGAACAATTCACACTGTAAAACAAATGAATGCAAAAAAACATGAAATTCCAAAAACAGTCAGTTCAATACCTAAACGACAAATAGAGGTTTTGAAAGTATATTTTTTGGTATAAATATTCATACAAATGCTATGTGTGGGGGTGTTTGAGTAAGTAGACTTTGAGTAGGCACTTAAACAAACTTTAATATCTTTCTTGCAAAAAATACTGTACAAATATTTAAGGCTTCACTAGGTTTATTGGTTATGTAATTAACCTTTAAGAATTAACATGCCTAAGTTCTTACTATCCCACACACTGACACTCTTATTAGAACATGTAACAAAGAACATTTGGTTTAATAAGGCTTTGTTTATTAAACCTTAGGTTTTATAAGGCCTTAGGTTTAATTAGGATCATCTAGTTAAGCATAACTAGGCAGCTAGTTAAAAACTTCCTCAGTGGAGATTTTTATTCGCACTGTAAAGGTTATCTAAATTAAAGTAATTATATTGAGAGCTATTATTAGAAAGAAGCATGTTACTATAATTAAGCACTATTATGAGGAAGTATACTTAAGCAGAGTAATGAATTATAATACATCCTACTGATGCAGTAACATTTGTGAGGACCCGCAAACACATATATACACAAAAGGACATAAGACCTAGACCTTCAGTTGGAGTGGCAGATGGACATGAAGAATGAATTGATACCAGGGTGTGATAAGACAGCTACTTCACTGCACTCAGAACAGCCTCGCCAAGGTGACTTTGGGCCAGAGCACCCTCTGGAGAGAATCTGGTACATTACATTGATCAAAGAACAGTGATTTGTACAAATGCTCCTTGCAGTGCCCACAAAGTCTGGTGCGTTTGTGTGTATGAATTTTCTGGTGCATGTGTGTGTATTTGTATGGGCTGTAATATGATGAATGAGATACAGCGCAAAGTTTGGCCACACTGGGAAATGATCACTCTGTTTGTTGCGGGTACCGTCTGCACTTTTCTGGCACATCTGTGTAGAACTTGTGCATCTCAGTGAGGCAATATCCGGATTCCAAAGCTAAAGCTACTATTTGAAGCTTATTAATGAGTTTGACAAAGTTAGAAAATATTTGTCTGTCCTACCTGTAAAGTTTCCCTGGGAACCGGAGGCTTTCTCGCTCTGTGCATGGGCTGTGCAGAACGGTGTGATTTGCTAGTTAATAAATCATGCTGGATGAGTTTATCATGGAGATACAGAAGCCCCCTCTGGGCTCCACTGGGTAACACCGCGTTTCTGGGAGCTGCTACAACACATGATGAAATGCTGCTGTCAAATACATCACTTTTATAGCTGCAAACTTTTCAGCTTTATTCCCGTCAATAGTCGGGGTAGAAGACTTGTTTATGGAGTTTATGTATTTGGCGTCTAGCAAACTAAGTAGGAGGCAAACAAGGAGATGTTACTGAAAGTGCAGGTAATGCCATGAACTGTGTTCAGAGGCAGAATTTGCTTTGTACCTCTGTGTTTTGTTGAGTTTGATTGTCGTCTGGCGTCGCATGCTGTTCAGTTGGGTTTTGCCGAGTGTGAGCTACTTAATTAAAGCTAAAGATTATGGTCGGTTTTTGGCAGCCCCTTGAAAATACAAATGTCTATATTGTAGCAGATATGAGTGTGCACTCAGATACTGATTTACAAACTCTGTCAGATAGACACTTGTTATTTTTACTCGTCATATCCATTACAAACATGTGTATAATGGAAAAATATCATTAACCACTCGATTCATTAACTCGCTATTAGTAACTACAATATTTTTCCAGTTAGTTTTGCACCTTTCCTGGCTATACATGGTCTGAGTCTCAGTATTCAGTCCAGAGAGTAATTGCTCCTTGAAAGGCACCATTTCGGTCAAGGCTTCAAACTCTTGAGAGTGACTTTGAAGGGAGGAACACCCAATGCACCAGTGCTCCGGCAGCGCTGGCGTGTGTTGGGGAATAGGGAAGGCGGTAATGGGGATCTCAGCTAATGACTTGGGAGAACAAACCTTGGTCTCTTAACATTGGAAGCCTTATTATTTTTAGCTCGAGCCAATGTTGAGCTTATTCCTGTTACAGGGACCATTCTTTGTGCTATCAGATGTGGAAATTAAAGCTAAATGACTTAAGGGGATGACTGCCCATACCACAAGTAGGCTAGTCTGCCCTTCAACAGAGCTCAACTTGACATCTCTGTCCATTATAGTCTTCCTTGTTTCTTTAAGTTGTTCTAAGATTGATGAAAGAGCATGATTCTTTGGATTGTGTGGCTGGAGGTCAATGAAAGATTATAGTGTAGTAAATATTAGATTTTGACTTAGTATAAGCAGCTACAAGTTGCTTATACATTCTTAAAAAGTTCCCAGAAAGATTTCTTTAGAGTTATTCCATTCATAGGGTGACCTTTCAGTTCAGGCAGAAAAATATTTGATCGTTGATTATTCATGTCAGTTAATTGACAACTAGTTGTTTGACCTAAATGCAGCCTATAAATGTTAATTTCATAAATTAAATGTATAATAACAACTTTATTAACATTTTGCTACTATAAGTTTTCAGGGAAATTCTACATATTAAAAAGTTAAAAAGGCAATGTTCTGATAATCTCAGGTACTGGCAACCACATGAAGTGTGTTAGCTTCTCTAAGTCATTTAACAACAGCAAATATAAATGATGTAATAGTCAATGATGCACATGTAATGTTATAGCATTTTCTAACTGGTGTAACATTTGAATGAGTTGGTTTTATGGTATTTTTACTTTTCTAGATGAACTTTGTGAGAACAGCTTTGCATGATGATCTGATGATTTTGAGGGTCGGCGATCGTATTTCAGCTGCAACCTAATTTGACCCCTGAGTACACTGTGTAATGTAATATGTTTTTTTCCCGACTGAATTATCTGTTCAATCGTGGCACAGCTATTTGTGTGTTGAGCGAATCTCATTGCTCTTAGCAAGTCAGAGCCAAGCCTTCCTGGCTGTGTAGATGTTTATCTGTGTTGAGGACTTTACAATGCTCTTTAGTCATGTTATACTTCAGCCGACCTTCTTCAATGGCCAACGTATTTGTAAGACTACAGTGGATGGAGCATTGTTTATTTATTAGGATTTTACTTCAAAGGGGCAGACAGGAGCAGGGGGTGTCAGCTTGACCACTTGCTGAGTGGACTTGTGAGCGGTGGGTAAGTGATAGAGAGAGGTGCTGATTAATGGCTGTCAGTGCTGGTGGAGGCTAGCTTCTCTCCGACAGGTCACTCTATGACACAGGAAAGCTTTCTCTCCAGAATCCCTCCTCGTCTAGACAAACGGACGGGAGCTGACAGCACACAGCTCAACTCCTTCGAGGATACGCTGGACACAGACAGCCTGACTTATTTATCCACACCATGTGCTGGCTCTGTACACTCCACGCTCACATGCACTTCTCCTAGGACACAGTGAACTTTCTTCCCGCACCGTTCAACAGTGCTATTTCAGTCCCAGACTTACCTTAAAACAATGGACCATTTGTTAACCATGATGAAATAAAATTTCCAGTTGATTACAATATTGCATGGAATCCATTCGTGAACATTTTCAAGGAGCTGAATGGGTTGATTGTGATGATTAGGTTCGCTCAAGGCATGATTCGCCGTCCTGTCCCGAAGTTCAGCTTTGCCGTTTCCCACTCTTTCTAGTAATGAGGCGAGCATAAGGGGGGTAGAAGATAAGCAGAGGAAATCTCAAGATGCTTGCCAGCGGGCTTTGGAATATATTTAGCAAAATGTTTATGATGCCAAAGAGCAGGGCCGGCTTCTCATTAGCTGATAAACCAGTGGCAAGAGTTTGGGGCTGCGTTAGTCTTTTGGGTTCCTCTTCAAACGTTTCCCATATTTATACTGCACCCATCAAGTGGCCGTTGACTGTTCCAGATGCCCCTCATGTGCATTCACGAGAGAGAAAAAAAATAAAGAAATAAAATGAAGCTTGCTTCGTTCAACGCCACCAAATGAATGAGGGTAAAAAAAGTGTGTGGTAAACTTGAGAAGATCAAACATGCGGGAGGATGTTGAGGCGCTGGCCAGTGCTCTGAACTCTGCATAATTCATGCTCTCCGACTTGGGTCCTCCCTAATGAGAGTCTCGTGGCGGCTGTTTTTGGATGTTCGATAGAAGCCCTGGCGGAAAAGCTCACCATGACCTGGAGTCGCAGAAGCCAGCCCTCTTTTGCACCAACACCATCTCATTGACGTGGGGATGACGAGCCACTAGCTGTAGCTATAGGGAGCACTTAAGAACAGATTTGGAGAGTGCACCTTAAACCGTAATCACTGGATTACTTAGCGGCATGTAATCACGGCCAAATTGCTGGGTTTGTTCCAACCTATTGCAGCTAATTACACCATATCCTAGTGACTAGTCAATTAGCATCGGGTTTTCATTCGGTGTTGGGTCTGTTGGAGCTTTTTAATGCACCGTTAAGCTTGAGGCAAAAGCTTTTTATTTATTTATTTATTTTTTGCTTTGAGACTCACAAAAATGCAACGTGCATGTAAAGTCCATGACCTTTCAATTGTGTTTGGAAACCTGAACACTGCCGGTGTAACTAATACACTGGCAGAAACGTCAGAGCATAATTCTCGCTCTTGATACTTTACTGCTGTGTCGTCTATTCTCTTGCATCAGGCGAAGGCTTGTCTCAGTGCAACACTGCTGGCTTTGTAATCATCCACTGCAACAAAATACGGATTATCACACCAGGAGGGGCTGTTTGAGAACGAGAGCCTCCCAACCAAAGCCTGCGCAACCGCAGCAGCTATTAATACCAGAAATCCCCTCTACAGTGTGCAGCAGTCTGTTGCTTAGCCATGTAGCCTCTTCATTTTTCTATCACAGCCGCGTAATAAAACACATTCAGCAAAGGGCTTCAGCAAACCACTGCAAAAACTCTGTAATCGAGCCTTCGGAAGCAAAACTTTTTGAAGAAGTACTGGTCAGCTGTTGCAGCTCCATGCAACACACAAGCACTCATGTACATGGAACATAGTTGCAATATTGTCACAGTCTTATATATGTGAAAAAGTGTTTGTCCCTTCTTGATTTCTTTGTTTGTTAAACTTAAATGTTTCAGATCATCAAACAAATTTAAATATTAGTCAAAGTAAACACAAAATTCATTTTTTTAAGTGAAGGATTTTATTATGAAAGGAGAAAAAAAATCCAAATCTACATGCCCCTGAGTGATAAAGTCATTGCCCCCTAAACCTAATAATTGGTTGGGCCCTTAGAAGCAACAACTGAGTCTTTAACAGCTGTGGAGGATTTTTGACCCACTCAACTTTGCAGAATTGTTGTGGTTCAGCCACATTGGAGCGTTTCTGAGCATGAACCACCTTTTTAAGGTCATGCCACAGCATCTCAATAGTATTCAGGTCAGGACTTTGACTAGGCCACTCCAAAGTCTTCATTTTGTTTTTCCTCAGCCAATCAGAGGTGAACTTGCTGGTGTGTTTTGGATCATTGTCCTGCTGCAGAACCTAAATTTGTTTCAGCTTGAGGTCACGAACAGATGCTTGGACATTCTCCTTAATGAGTTTTTGGTAGACAGCAAAAATCATGGTTCCATTTATCACAGCAAGTCTTCCAGGTCCTGAAGCAGCAAAACAGCACCAGACCATCACACTACCACCACCATGTTTTACTGTTGGTATGATGTTCTTTTGTTGAAAGGTGGTGTTACTTCTACACCAGATGGAATGGGACACACCTTACACAAAGATAAACTTTTGTCTTTTCCCAAAAGGGCTAATCACTTTATCACACAGGATTTTTCTTCTCCCTTAATAATAAAACCCTCACTTAAAAATGCATTTTGTGTTTACGTGTTTTGTCTTTGACTAATATTTAAATGGTTTGATGATCTGAAATAATTCAGTGTGACAAAAATTATTTATAACATTTGTAAATACCATCGGCTTTCAGTGTGTGAACTGACCAATAGGAGGTCTTGTTTCATTAGTTTTTTATTAAGGTTACTCAATATCAGTTACTGTTTTGGAGATACTGGGTTTTGTTGCAACAGTAATGGAATTAAAACATCCACAATAAAAAATGATGAAGGATCTTGAGTGTTGTTTATTAGTAAATCTCAGCAAAAGCCTTGGCTTCCATGTATTAAACTGTGTTAAGGTTTACTGAAGTAGAATACAACCCCTTTCCTTTCCATTGCCTCTTCTTTAACTGTGTATCTGGGGAGCAGTCCTAAGCTGTCCTGTGCCCCTCCATTCAATAAGAGATCAAATAGAGGTGTAGTGCTGCTGACTTCATAAGCTCTCCCTCAGCGCTGTATAGAACAGAAAAGGCTGAGCTTAAACATTTGTTTAGCGTGAGGACAGAACCACCGCTGTTGCGTCATGCAGGTGATGGTGATACTCCACACTCTGAAGTGTTTTACTTCAAAGGAGCTGTGTGTGTGTGTGTGTGTGTGTGTGTGTGGGTGTGGGTGTGGGTGATCGGTGCGTATGTGTGTGTGTATATACATACATGTATTAAACTCTTTGTGAACACAAAATGTCCCTATGAAGATAGGAAAACATTTCTGATGACACAAGACAGAGGTGGGCAATATGACTGCATACTCATTCATTCATTTTACATACTGCTTGTCCATTTTGGGTTTGCGGGGAAGCTGTATTCAATCCCAGCTGACTAAGGATGAAGACCGGGTGCAGGAGGCCAACCTATTACAGGTCAACACAGATACAGACAGCCATTCACACACACACACACACACACACACACACACACACACACACACACACACACACACACACACACACACACAC
>JBBIGC010000125.1:9409970-9421056 GCA_037576955.1 Lepidarchus adonis | reverse complement strand
GAGAGAGAGAGAGAGAGAGAGAGAGAGAGAGAGAGAGAGAGAGAGAGAGAGAGAGAGAGAGAGAGAGAGAAATGCTCACCTCACGCAGAGTCCAAATGACAGCCAAAAGCCACAACTCAGCCGTTTTCCCCCCACTGACTTCCAGCTGCTGCTATTCTTTAACAAAACCCCAGTTTCTGCAGGGTTCTACCTAATTTATTCATTAATTCAATCAAAATTTTAAAGCCACTGTATACACTTGACAAGTAGGGTTGGTTTTAATAGCTTGCATAATATTACAAGATGTGAGTTCTTGAGAGACGTCTTTTTTCCTTTTTCATTACATATTTAACTAAGCATGTTCGAGCACACGTTCTACTTGTTTTAGTTCTGCTAACGCATAGGCCTGTATTAACCAGCACGTCATCCAGTTATAGAGAAAAAGAAAGAAAGAAAACATCTTATTCATTTGTATTGTGTTGCACATGCATATGACATGTAATGAGAGTTACGTAGCATACAAATAATCAATGTTGAGCCAAGGAAAACTATTCTAATAGCTTTTCCCCTGAAATAAATTGATTTGGTTCATTTCCTTTCAATTCATTTACCTCTGTTGGAGAAACTGATGTGTTCTTCTGCATTCTTTATTCATAGAGCATGAGAGTCTCAGGCTTCACCTTGTATTCCAGTAAGGAAATACAATTACTTACATGAGAGAGCTCGGCTCTAAATGGGCTTTGCATTTAGCAAACCAAACAAGGGCCGGGCAGGTGCCGCAGCATGCCATGGTTTATGTGTTCTGCCAAGCTGTGCAAATCAATAGTCATAATTTAATGAGAAAAATGGCTTTAATAGAGAAAATGAATTGCCCCTCTCCAGTATCAAAGAAGCCATTTAGACTGGTGTCATTACGAGCTTTTATTTATAGTAATGTGTCAGGATGTTTGTTGAGTTACATGCAGCCCAGTAACTGCAGACTGTATTTTATTCTGAGGAAAATTTTTATGTTATGTTAAATGGACCATTTATAATGTATTAAACAATGATGGCTATAAGTAGTTCAATGATGTGCAATATTGTTATAAATCTGCATAATATAAAATATTGCATATAGTTAAAGATGTGACAAGTATAAACTCTGAAAAAAAGTGCTGTCACAGGGGTTGTACCCTTATGTCATTGAGAACCCCAATCATTACCTTACTTAGAGAACTTAATCTGTGCTGACTCCATACACTCCACCTTGACTCCATATTGTTTTAAAAATGGTTGTGGATAATAAAGAAAGTTCCTTTCCCCTGGAGAGCCTTATTTAAAATATATATTTAGGCTTTCATGATTATTGTTGGCCTTTGTGGGTACATTTAAATTATATTATGGAAAATAATAATGTACTGTATCTATACTTATTTATTTATTTACTGTTGCAGACCATCATGAAGGCATTTACTATTTATTAAAGGCAGATTATTTATTTGATTATGTACAATGAAAAGTTTGGCAGTTGAAAGTACTTCCACTATATAGTATATGAAAATAAAATGAAATGTATTTATTTATTTATTTAATAAATTCATAATTTTATATAAATTATGTATATAAATTATAATAATAAATTTAATGTATTGAAGTTTAACAATGCAGATTTGCTGTGAAATAGATGCACTTTTCTCACTATGCATTTTAATGTATTTGTTTATTTATGTTGTATATTAAAATGCAGGACGAGCACACAACATCCAAATACACAAATGTGCACCCCCCCTTACACACACACAGGCGCAGTGGATAGGGCTGCAGTCAGCCGGAGGAGATCAGAGGGATGCAGGGCTTTGCCTTTGGTTGAAGGAAAAAAAAGCTCTGCTCTCTGTCTCATCCCCACATTCTCCTCGGTCTGGCTGCCATGCCTGTGGCACTCCATGGGTGTTAAAGACCCCTCTTGCTGTGGACAAATATTCCTGTAGAACATATTGAATCAAGTGTACTTCAATATTGCATCCAGGGGTTTGGGAAGTACACCCAGACCAATACTAAATGGCTTAGGGGAGGCCCAATAAACAATCAGACAAACAAAGAGCAGCCAGAGCCCACTCTGTGGGCGGATGTTTGGAGAGTAGAAGGCAGGAGTAGGGGAGAGGGGGTGCAGTATACACTGGAGATAGAGAGCATGAAGGCCACGTCTGATGAGACTGTGTGTTTGTGTGCACGCGCATGTGTGTGGAGGTACTCATCCCTACAGCAGAGAGTGTGTCCACAAGATAACACTGGTTTGCCTCCCCCCAAGTAACAGCAGTCAAACAGGGGCAGGTGATTTATTGGAAGGGCAACTACATAGAATGTCCTGAACCTGAACTGAGCAGTCCTGTGGCACCTTAACCTGTGTCACACACAAACCTGAATCTCTATAACTTTATTCTTTAAACGAAAGTGACTATTTGTCATTGTAAACACACCCAGTCACACCACAACTAAATGTGACCTCTGGGTTTAACCCAATCCACAGATTGTGCAGCAGGCAGGTATCAACACCCTCGGGAGGTAGTGTAGCTGTACGGTACCTTGCTCAAGGGTCCAGCAGTGGTACCAGAGCCAGGACTTGAACCTGTCTGTTCACAAGGGCAACAAGGTTTTACTATATTCACATTAAATTTGTTCATGGTGTTTTTACTCACTTGCTTTTCACTTAGTGAGATAAACAGATTTAATTCATTTTTGGATGATATTTAGAGATATTTACTTAATGAATCATTATGCCAACGAGCCTGAGACCAGTCACAACAAGTGTAATGGTGCCTTTACCAGTCAATGTTCATGTGGTTGCTTTAACAAATGTAATACATATTTTAAAAATAGGTCAAATAATGCTGGTTGGAGCCAATTGAAAATAACTACTAAGGTAGGGTACACCCTGGACAGGAGACCAACCCAGGAACAAGCATTCACAAGCACTTAAACCTATGGACAATTAACCTAAACCACAAGCCTTTGGGAGGATGCCCATTTGAACATGGGGACTCCACACTGGGACTCCTGTGGTAAGTCTGGGGATTGAACCCAGGACCTTCCTGCTGTGAGACGACAGCACTAACCACTGCTTTTTTAATGTTACCATGTTACCACTGTATCCACTAATAAGAGAATTATGTACTGTGCATAGTGCTGATATGCACAGATTTCAGCATCTTTAGCTGAAATGATGTCAAGCTTGCTTGGTATCATGATTCAGCAGTGCATGCCTTTAAAGTGCAGTTGCAGGATTTTAAAATGCTGAATCTGTGAGTGTGTTGAACCCACTGGCTCATTTTTTGAATAGCGTAACTGTATAAAATTCTGCAGTCTTCAAGCTAGAGTTCAAAACGAGTGGGCTCAACCGTGCTCGAGTTTGTTTGGTAAACTGGCACCGACTCAGCCTGTGGTCTCCCAGGCTACTAGAGGCCTGCTTGACTTGGCATAGTCCATGGGTGGACCCGAGAATCACCTCAAAGGAGTTTGTTCTTGGCAACACACACACACACACACACATGCACACACACAATCACGCACACACACACACTTCCACTTTTATAGCAGCATCTGGGGGAGTGTCAGAGTCAAAATGCCAGAGTAAGTGTTTGACTCGGTTCAGACCCTCGTAGACACTGTTAATGGAGTGCACTCTCTACCCTTCACCTACTAACGCTAAAACAACACCAGATGGAGTTGATTCCATGCTGCATTTTTTTTCTCTCCCATCCCCTTTCTCTGTAGCTTATTAGAGAAGCCACATGTAGTGAATGCCTTAAGACCTTTACCCAGTTTAATACCTTTACCCAATAAACCTAAGGCCTAAGCTGCACCCTTGTTACATGAAAATATCAACTCCAAATTCTAGAGTTTATATTATAGTATGTAGTATTATAGTATAACATTACTTCTTGTATTGGTTTCTTCAAATACTGTAATGATCACTACATTTTCTTGTTTAAATTGTTTGAATTAGATGACTGTAGATCTACAGAAAAATGCATAAAATGTTTCATTGTTATGGTGGGGACGCTCTGGAACTTAGTTTACATAGCTGTTGGAGAATCATTAAGTATTATGTTTTCATAATTTTACAACTTATCCACACCATTGGGACACTTAATCTGTATGGAAAAAAAAAGCTTAGGATTTTCCTCTGATGGAGGAAAGCCACTTGGAAAGCCACAGCTGAGACAGTGGCAGGGTTCTGTACAGTAGCCTTGTAGTTTTTTGATGGCCTGTAATAATGCAGCGTTTTAACGAGCATTGGTCAATATCCTTTAAAGATAATTAAGCACTACAAGTTAATATTATTTCATTGTTGGTTAAGCTGTTTAAATTAAACACCATCTATCTATGTTTTTCTAGATTATTATCCACAGTTTAGGATTAACTTGGTGTTGTTTCTTAGTCATTGTCAGTATCTGATATCATCACCCTTTTGCCTAGAGATTGGGCAAACATTTACAGAACATTGGCACAAACCTATTTGACCTATTGAAAATTTTCAGCTTTACAGTCTACATATATTGTTTGGCTTCATCCACATCCACATCCACATTCACAGTCAGTTGACAATGCTGTTCCTTGAGTAACAAGTTTATCTGTCCCACTTTATATTAAGTGTCTCTAATTACTGTGTAGTTACACATTAACTATGCATGTAACTACAGTGTAACTACTAAGGAAGTAGCCATTGTTATACATTAATTACAGTAGTTCGGTTTATGTAATTACACATGTGTATCAAGTTACATTTTGACCTGTGTAATTACACAAGTGTGCTTTGATTTTTGTAATAACACATTTTCCCTACATGTAATTACACAAGTGTACTTTGTTGTAATAACAAATTCACCGTCAAGAGTTACATGCATTGTTAATGTGTAACTACACAGTAATTAGAGACACTTAATATAAAGTAGGACCAGTTTATCTCTACTATTTATAAAAACAGATAGAGAATAAATATAGCAACAGTTTAATTTTACCCATGCAATACTGAAAGAAAAATTGAACAGTCTAGCCACACAAACCCAAGCATGGGATAAGCCGTGAGTGTTGGAAACGGGACAGTGGACACCTAGAAGCTGTTTGTTCACAATGCCGAACAGCACCTGGAGACTGGTGAGCTGAGGGTGCTTAAGCCTGTGGTACTGGGCATCATCTGCATGCTTCACAAGCCAATGCCATGTGGGTCATGATGAGCAACACACACAAAGCCAGAATCAATGCTTTTCAGTCAGCAGGGTGGGTGATGGTTTTTTTAATTATAATTTTTACATTTCATTTACTGATCTTCCTAATGTGGTGGGGATGAAACGACAGAAAGTGATGTGGAAATATCTCCAGGGCCTGTCATTGCACATCTACAAATTGCATATCTTGCATTGCATGTCTGCAAATTGCATATCTTGCAATGTCTACAAATCTGTATTTTTTGTTCTTGTTCATTTTATATGCACATACAAAGTGAAGTTCATTTTAAAGCTTTTAGAAGAAATAGCATTTATAACACAATCAAATTTAGGGGAGATTTGTGAGCAGAGCATGAATGGATCAAATGTGAATTTGAACAGCTCAGATCGAGTATTACAACTTTTGTCTATTGCAAAGGCATGTGAGCCACTAAAATGCCCTGTTATATGCAGGCTTAGAAAAAACTTACTAAAGTGTATGGCTAAAGGGCCAGGTAGCAGTGGAAGCGTGGGGAGGAGGGGGCTGGGGGATTGGCAAAGGGAGGAGGTCAGGAGTGTAAAAATAAGAAGCCCAGCAGGAGCGGAGCGGCAAGGTGACCCCTGCTGCAGTGCTGGGCCGGGCCAGGCGGATCGAAGGCATGGTGAAGGGGCTGCCGGAATCAGGGCCTCGGTCTCTCAGGAATGCTTCAGGAAGATCTGCTGCCATACCTGAGGCAGCCGCTCATTTATCTGGAATGCGGCGCTCCGAACTGCTAACGACCAGCTCAAATTGGACTATTTTTTCCCATTTGTCAGCCAGCCAGCTGCACCGGGTCCGCTGCGCATCTGCGCGGACCGGGGAAGGCATAGGACAAAGAAAGTTTCGCACTCATTTTTCTCACTACGTTCTCTCATTCTTTTTCTCCCACTCAGTCTCTCTAACTTTATCCGACTCTTTCTCTTGCACTGTCTATCTGCTTCTCAGCATATTCTTGTCGTCTATCAGTCTTGAAGCTGTTGCCCAAGCTGCCTCCAGTCTCAGAGGATGCGGGTGCCTTTGGCATCTGGCAAAGTCGTTCTTGTGACATTAGTTTAGGTCTCTGCACAGTGGGGGCTCCATGCTAGGAGTAGTGGTAGTATTTTGTTTAATACGTTTGACTGTATTGAAACCACAGACATGTGGTTTTAATAGCACCGACGCTTATAGCAGTGACACTTGATAAAGTGCAATTTTTCTTTTTTTTTTAAATCTTTTTTGATCAATATCAACAAAAATATGATGGGTTGGATATTAGAAATAAAGTGTATTTCTAAAGCAATGAATCCTGAAAATAAGTTACATTATAATGTCAGTAACTACATGGTAATATCATGTGAGCGTAGTGAAAGTGATGTAATAGTGTTTGAGTGGTTTCAGCAGTGTATAAATATGAAATCCCATTTTCATTAATATTTTCCTTTCATGATATATATTGTTTGGAGTGGATTTTGCACATACCAGTGTCAATCCAGGCTACATTATAATACCACATTTATTAGTGAAATAAAACTGTAAAATGGTTTTAATATTGTATACCAGCTGTTATTCTTTTCAGTGCTGTTTATAGCAGCATTCACAATAATATCTCTCTGTTTAGCTGTTATAGAAAATAGTTAATTTATTCCCTTTTAAAACGGAAAAAAATATATTAATGTTATTGTCTAATTCTCAATTTCAGTATCAGTAATTTGGTATCAGTAATAAAAAAGAAAAATCCATTTGAATTTTCAGTCCATGACTCTTTTTCCCAGCATAAAGAATAGATAGAATAGAATAGGGTAGAAGGGTAAAATCTGGCTTGAAAATGGAATAACAATGTTCTGTGACCACTAGTGGTTTAGTGTATATTTCTGGTTTGGTGGTTTACTTGTGTTTTTCTGGTTTTAAATGAACCTGTGTGAGTGTCTGCCAAATAGTTGAAGACATTCATTTCCTCTTTGCACTTTTTTCCTCCTGGTTTTTCTCTTTCCTTTCTGTGTTATTATTCCAAATAATACACTTAAGGTAAAATGTAGTACTAATATAACAGCTTCATCTAAGTATATAAAGCAGTTTTTTCCTCACTTATGACCTTCATTTGGCCAGTCTCAATGGTATAACTCAGACACCGTTACCCAGCCAGATCCGAACCAGGTCGTATTTCCTCCACCTTTTTTGCAAGGAACAATTTCAGCTGCCCAACTGCTATAAAAGTCGGACCAACTCAAATATTTACAAACCTGTACTTCCTCAAGAAACACATAATTAATTTGAGCACAGGCCTCTAACTCTTAATTAAGTTAACCTTGCTCTTTTCCTTCTCTGTAGGCCTCCTGGCCAGATGCTGTGGTCAGACATGGCGGCTGTTTTTTCAGACACGGCAGCTTCCATCCTTTTACCTGCATAGAAACCTGCTGCCTCACTCCCTTTAGCCATGTGTTGTTGCAAGGAAATGGAAACTTTTGCACAAATTCAACAGCTTTTCATGTGAAAGCCATTTCCTTGTTTCCCAGAATTGTGTAATTGATGGAATTAAGTAGGATTTTCCTTTCATATTATGATTTTGCTCATCGTTTACAGTATTTTGCAGGCTTGTTTGTAGTGCATCTGAAACCTGAGCTTTCTACTGAGACTGCATGACTGTGTGTTTGTGCCTCTGTGTGTGGGTGTGGATGCTCAGAGGATATCCGGTGTGTCCATGAGTGTGTGTACGTGTGGTAGCAGGTCTGCTTGTCTGTAGGATTTGTCAGCTGAATGCACCATTTGTTGCTTGAAGGTTCATCGCGCTCCGTCTATAGTAAAAGGCCTGCTTTGGTCTCTAGTTTTGGACGGCCTTTAAGAGTAGCAGCGGTGCAAGGTATCTGGTGTAATAGTGCTGAAACTGGTGTTTGGTTGTAGAGTAGAGGCATTGTCTTAGCGTATTACTGATGCAGCAGCAAATTGTCAGCGTATATTCAGCTTGTCTCAGTTTGTTTGGATGATGAAACCTTTTTGCAATCGGCCCACGGCTGTGTTCCACTCTTTCATGTGTCCTGTGCCGCTGTACGTTTGGATTTCTTTGAAATCACTGAACAATCTGCGCACTTGAGGTCGACTTTCATTTCCACTTGGTAACACTTTGAAGCCCCGGCTACATCATTGCGGATGTAGTCGCTGTTCGACACAGCTTTCAAGAGCTGTTAATGCGGCGAGGGGCCGCGGCCTTCAACGAGAAAGGACACTCAGCATGGCATTTAGGATATGGCATGAATGAACGTAACGCTCCTCGTGTGCGGGTGCGGGTGTGCTTGTTTAACTTTTTATGGGGCGCAGATGAAGTTGATTAGGCTGCTGTCATCCGGGCTGTGCGCGTAAATCGTTGCGAGAGTCTGCCTTCCCTCAGGAACCTCCCTGTCGACTGTGCTCCTATTATTATTCATCACGCATAATGTGCATCTATTGCCCTGGCAGAAAATGGAGGTGGAAAATACCTTTAGATTACAATAATTCCATACACATTCCACTTTTTTTGAAGGAGGTGATATGCATGCGCAAACAAATTCATGCAAAAAGAAAAAAAAACAACACCCCTCCCGAAAAGAACCTTTTTAAAAATACTTTTGATTTCCTATATGACGATGGTGCCATTTATGCAGAGAGTGGGATGCTGAATAAAATTCACCTCCTCCGCTTCCCTCTCTATCTCCCTTCTTCTCCTTTCCTGTCACTCTTCAGTTAACTCTTGGCAAAACTCCTTAAGAAGACTGTGGCCCCTCTTTACATATTGCCACATTGTATTGATTCGAGGTGACAGTTTTCTTAACAAGCACCCTGTCAGCTGTTCTCTTTTTGCTAAGTGAGCAACTCAAAGCCACCATAGCTCTGTACAGAGGGAGGAAGAAGAAAAAATCTCCCTTCTGTATCTGCTGGTGTAGAGGCTAGTCATACTGACAAGGTGTGAAGAGTCATGATCCTCTATTCTCTGGCTTTCATATCCTGCTTTGAGGGCCTGTAGGAGCCTTTTTACAAACATGGCTCAGAAAGAAAGTGTTCTACATTATAATGTGCGCAGTACACGCCTGACAGACAGCACCATTTAGCTGCTTCAGACATGTTCCTTTCTTTCTATAGTGCAGCTCATAACGTGGTAAGTTCCAGGAAAAGCTCTGATTTCCAAGATAAAACTAATAGCCGTGCTCCTGAATGTCTCAGGTGGTAAAAACAGCTCTTGCAGTACCGAGGTGAAACTTTATACCTGGATTCATGGTTGAACCCCAGCTGTGATATGTGCACTGCCTACCTTGGTATTGAGAAAGGTTATTATGCCCAAGACAGGGAGGGAGGGTGATAGCTAATTATTTGATGGATTCTGTAGGGGAGTGCTAAGCTGAGATGCTTTTGTCTCTGGACCAGTTTGCTGGTTTGGCAAGAATTGTTGCCACAGCACAGACGGGTGGGTATTTAAACTTTTATCAATTAAATATAAAGCTAAATAATATGCAGTTTCCATCAGCAAGCTGTCTCGAAATTAAATAAAATCATCTGTTGGCTATCCAGCTTATTTTCACATGTGTTTTTGTCGTAGCAGAGTCACTGCCTACTCTACATTTCATGCAAATCATTCCAAAATGCATCATATAACTTTTTAAATTTCACAAAACATTGTTTGAAGTTTAAACAAACTAGAAAAAAACACTTTTATATATGAATAGGACATGTTAACTATGCTGTAGCACCTACCGTCTGCTTTAGAATTAATCATTAGCTTTTAACGATAATGTAGAAATGTGTTTCAGAATTACGTATAAGCTCTTAATCATAGAGTAGAAATGTGTTTCTCTTTCACGTAGTAATGTTGTTGCACTTATATGCACTGTTGTAGCACTTACACTGTTTTCTATGACTAAGAAGATTGTATTGAACTCACTGTAACTCGCACATCAGTATTGTCATGTCTGAATTTATGCTCGATTGTTCCTGTACCTGGAAGTTGCTTTGGACAAAAGCGTCAGCCAAATGAATAAATGTAAATGTAAATGTAGAAATATCAGCATTATTGTATGATCAATAGCAGAAAGCAGAAACAGAAAGTGTAAAAAACTGAACAGTGTGTTACATTGAAACATGTGTGACTCTCAGTTTGAGTCTGCATCTTTCCTGCTGTTACTATGGTGCTGTGCAGTGCTCCCTGACTCTGACCTTACGTTCCCTAATTCACAATGAAGTATAAACAAGTTCTGTTTATCTGTCTACCTTGGACATTGATTTGTTGACTCGATATGATCATGCGAATGTAAATGCAGCTGATTTAGCATGCGTGTCCTGCCTCTGTGTGTCTCGCTGTGTCCCACTGTGTGTGTAACTGTGTGTGAGAGTGTGCCTGCCTGCCTGTGTCTCCCAGCCTGTCCTGTGTTTGTTTGTTGTCAGTGAGGTGTGGTGTGACAGGCCGGCCTCAGCTCAACGTGTCACTCGGCAAGCACTGTAACAGGAAGTGACACAGTGTGAGAGACGGTGTGACACGCACAAATCACTGCTGATGTGTGATGACAAGATGAACACACCTGTGTGTATGTGTGTGCGTGTGGTAGCAGGAGCATCGACTTTATGTTTATAACTCATAATGCTGTGCATCTTCTTATGGGTGTGTTTGCATTCGTAACCTTTACTCTAAATGTGTTTTCAGTTTGTCTATTTATTCATTACATCACACTTTGTGTATTTGTTTACTGCGCTGCACAGCAGGTCACATAATTGAAAGGTTGGAAGCGGTTTAGGAGATTACAGAGGCAGGGGGTGAGGTTAGAGGGTCAGCGGTATGGGTCATTAGGTGCGGTCAAGCTTATGTAACTAAACACACAATTAACTGTGGTTTGATCCTGCTTGACTTGTTTGGAAAAAAGGGAAAAAATTGCATATTGAAATATTT
>JBBIGC010000125.1:9322701-9334928 GCA_037576955.1 Lepidarchus adonis | reverse complement strand
CACACACACACACACACACACACACACACACACACACACACACACACACACACACACACACACACAGACACACACATAGCAAACACATACAATTTAGTCTTAAACACCAATAACAATGATAAGACAATGTGTTCACCCACATACACACACTCCTTTCAGCCTAGAGAGAAAGAGACTGTGATGGACTGTGATATGCTCCAGGCCTTGGCAAGCATTAGGTAAAGGCCTACAAGGTTAGGAAACATCAAATCGATGCAGTGTAATGCGAATTGACTGCTGACTTTGATCATCAGCCTTGGGAGTGCTTTAGCATTGAATGCTGTCACACTGACTGAGTTACGCAAATATTCAGCAGGCGGGGGAGAGAGGCAGGGAGAGGAGGTGTGGATCAGGACTGCATATGCTCAGCCCATGGATTTAAACAGACACATTTAGCAAATGAGCAGTTAGTCTGAAATGCATTACTGCCCAGCATGGCAGAACAGGCAATAATTTAACTTCAGTCAATCTCGTCTCTTCATTCTGCACCTTCTCTTTCTATTGTAATGGTTGGGTCACACTGGTTAGGAATGTGTCAAAGAGACTAAAGTTATATAATAATAATATAATATCAATATGATATAATTTGCAAATATCTACATACATTGTGCAAAGACTGAGACTGTTTATTGCATGACACAAATAGCACAAAACCTATGATTGGTCATTTTTTGTTATGGGAGGTCAGTGGTGCTTTAAAGTTTCATATAAATAGTTTGAACATTTTAAAGGGTTTCATTTGGAAGCTGTCTACTCATGACATGATATATATATAAGGGTGGGCAATATAGCAAAAATTTCATATCATGATACTTTGAGAACTTTTCCCAATATGCAAAACATCACAATGGTTTTTTTTTCATCTTTTAAGATAGAACAAATGAAAAAATAAATTAACTTTTTTATTATATTTTAGAATTATAATGAGTATAAATGTATTCTGTGTATCTCACACCACAGTACAATAAGTTCAAGCCTAAAGATGCTCTCTTTGAAAATGTGTTTATATAGTGACGATATTTCAATATGCTCATAAAATTATATCGTGACCACAATTTATTACAATATCAAGAAATATCGTTATTTACCCAGATTTACTATAGGTATTGTCAGAATGTATTTAAATATTGTAAAGACCACCATGTTGCCAGTGTACAGTGAGAGTGAAACTGTCTTACTCAGGACCATCCCCCAGGCAGCCACACACACTTCTCTCAAGAGATGCAGCTCTTACGCAACAACATCCGTGGCAGCTGTTGTTTTGAAGGGATTAAGTGTTCTATGTTCTCACATAATTTTGTTATTCTGTCATTTATTCCATCCAAGTTGTTTCTTCTTTATCAATGGTAATTGATAGTCCACTTACACAAAGACAAACACACACACACACACACACACACACACACACACACACACACAAACACACACACAATAGTGCTTTAAAATCTATGAATACTTCAGAATTTTCTATATTTTTGCAAAAATGGGATCTAAAGCATTTAACTCTAGGATGCTGCTGGGTCTTCTCAAGCGAATTTCTCACTTCAGGCATTTCTCTTGGGTAAAGGTCAAGGCTTTGATTTGGACATTCACAACTTGCGATTCAATTTACTGATAGATGTTCTAAAATTTTCCTTCAGATTTCATTGATATAATTTAGAATTTATCACTCTGTCAATGATGGCAGGCTGTTCTGGCACAGATGCAGCAAAAGAGAACCCAAACCATGATACTTCCACCACCATGTTTCATAAATAGAATAAACTTTGGCTTTCCTTCATTCCTTCAAACCTAGCCTTAAACCTAAACCTAATCTTTACCTCATAAACCAAAAGGAAAACTATTTTTCATCTTTCACAGGTTTCGGAAAGTAGTGTCCTGAAAATATAAAGAAACAAACACATGCACACACACATTGACTCTCTTCATGCATGAGTTAATCAAGCTTCAGGCCTAAGGAAGACACACAGCACAATTCCGAACAGAGCAGTTGTTCTCTTGTCTTCCAAAGGTATGGAGATGGAGAGTGAAAGCACAGAAAGACAGATTAAGCTCTTTAGAGAAAAAAATGCTGCCTGGCATGATGCTAACAAAGGAAGAGAAAAAAAAAAGCGGCGATGTATGGGAGCAGACACAGGGATAAGGAGGTGTTGTGTACAGGTCTCTGGCCTTTTTAGAACCCCAAACCCAAGCGGCCCCCGTCACCAGCTCAGCTGAAAGATCCGTGGGACAAGCCAAAAGGTAGTGCTGCTGCTAGGTGCATCTCCTAACAAGCTGACTGTTCAAAGGCTTTTTGGTGCTCTGGAGAACATGAAAGGCAGTGTTTAAAAATTTAAAAGCCCGATCTGTTCCAGTGCTATAGAGCGGCAGAGGGAAGCAGATTTCCACGTCGCTGTAATTCCCCCGTCGCTTGCTTTGTAAATTAATTAAGATGTTTATGACAGCTGCTTGCACCTAATGGAATGCTTATAGACTTTTGTCATTAATAATTACTGCATTGCAAGACTACTACTCTTATGCATTGCAGTAGTGGGGTGGGAGTGGCCTGTGACCAGGTCCTATGCATAACCCTATGTGCCACAGGTCACCAGGTTTTGGGAAGCGTATGCAAAAGAGACTATTTGCAACACAACATTATGTTCAACGCCCATGTAAATGCTGTGTATGTCAGTGATTAATAAACTACATCTAACAATATTTATGCAAAACAGATTTCCTGTTGGAATGGGAATTGCACAGATTTTTCCATTTTTTGTACAAATAAACGCTAAAGGTATAAACAAGTTTTGGTCAAGTCAGAGTCTGAGGAAACTTACTGAGCCAGAAATTTGCTTTGCACCTGTTTTGCCATTATCAATATATAATAAATAATAAACTCAAAAGACACATGTAAGTTTTTGCAAATAGCTATATTTGGGTTCAAACTCTGATATCTGTCACCTAGAATATCTTGATAAACAAGTGTGTGAGTTTCTTGTCAATAGACCATTCCATTGAATAACAATGTTTGCATCTCAGTAATGATTTTTTCAGCCTATATAAATATAAATCAATGGAATTACATTTAAGGCTTAAATATTCCTCGTTGTATCTAGGTTAGTTTGTGAACATAAAGTTAATTTGGAGTGAAACCAAGTAGCTGTGGAACAGACCCTGTAAGCATTCTTAATAAAGAAAGAAAATAATCATGATAATCATGAAAAGACAATAAAAAGACAGATAAAGGAAATTACATTAATGAGAACTTAAAAAATACTAGGTTCAGGTAAGATAAAAAGCTTGAACTTGGCTACATTTAGGCCATGAATTCCTAACTCCAGTCTTGGGTAATTTCCCTCGTCTAACACACTCATTACACCTGGCAATAAACAGGTGCGCAAGGCGTGATTGATGAGGAAGATCACCAGACTGCAGCCCTCCAGGACTGGAGTTTGAGACCTATGATTTAGGTGTTGAATGATCAATTCTCGAATGCTAACACTTGTTGCATGACTGCATGACTATTATTTCAAAGTTGTTATTGTTGCGTTGACTGCAGCTTACTTGGTAATCAGTTTAAAGGCTCTAATCATGTATAGATAACCCATTTAAAAATAGAAAACACTGGTTTATGATATTTAGATATACATATATTGTATAAATGCAGTTCAGTAACTATTCTTTCTTACTTTTTTCTTTCCTGAATAATACCTGTTATTATAAGGTCTAATCTAGCAACACTAAGGTTATAAGATCACATAAAATAAATAAATCCACAAAAAATATTATCAGTATCTATCTATAAATCACACCAATCTTTCAGGTGCAATTTCCAATGGAAATGACATCTGTGTTTGGGAAAATCCTTTCTCCATAGGTACCGCAAGTTTACCCATGGGTAATGTAAGCCGTAGATTTAAATGTTGCATAGACACCTTTAGATCAAGCCATTCATGAGCTACTGTGTCAATAATGAGAGCTTAACCAAGTGGAGTACTAGGCCTACATTTGATCCCCTGTGTAACAGGGAAGCCTGTTTAGGTTTTTTCTTTTTTCCCCCTTTTTTTCCCTCTCGTTGACAGTCATTTCTGACACACATCTGATGCAGCATGGACAGGCCACTAATATGCTAGCTCATGTTCTCTTTGCCGTCCTTGCCAAGGGCACGTTCTATTTCACAGCCTTCCGGGCTCTTTTTAGTCACAACCCAAAGAGGAAAAGAGAGGAAGTTAGTGAGTGTATATTCGGTCTGTCATTCTCCTTTTTTAAGCAGCACTCCTTCCTGTTTGCATGCTAATCCTTGTTGTTTTCTTCTGTATTATTATTTTTGGGGGTGTAGAGACAGTTGAACTCTGACTGACCCTTGGCTGCCCAGGGCAGTGAGGCAGCTGCTACAGCTTTCATTTTTATCGCTTCACAATAGTTTAGTTTCATTCAGATAACACAGCACAGGCGGCATGAATGAATCGAGTGTTGTATCTGATGATAGACATGGTCTCATATGACTCAGAGATGAGGCGTTCACTCCTGATTTAGGCGTCGTAAAATAGCCTTTCAATTGTTCAGGACTGATGCTTTTGCTAGTAGTGGTTTACCACTGATTTTGTATTTCTGTTCATTTTTTTCATTTCAACTCGTGGAAATACCAACATAAACAACATGATTTGAGTACTTTTGGTGATGGGGCTTATTTTTAGAGCAGGGATTGAATTGCTCTGCTCATCAGCTAGAGTGAGGAGAAGGAACGAGCTAGTCTCAGAGGTAGCTCATTTAGACGGAAAGGCCCAAAGGCTTGAGTTACTTCAGAGTCAATGGGACAGATGAATAAATAAACATCTTCACTCCACTAATTGTGTTACTCATTGTATCATGCTGCTTTGTATGCCTTTCATAATCTATGAGTTTCAGTGTGAGGGTCAGTGTAGCTTTTAACTTAAAAGGCTATTTGATTGCACACAAAACTCTGCACCATAGTAGAGGATAGACTGTATTGTATATGTGCTATTTTCATTTATTAGTGACCTCATTATGAGAGATGATGGCTAGAGATATCACCTACCCAGTTTTATGTAATTAGAAGGAAGCACTTGCTAGCCTCCACTTTCCCGGTTCTGAAGGTGTTGCAACTTGTGCAACAGGCATTCCTATCTGGGATTGGACCAGACAGACTAGCCTTCACTCCCCACATGCATTATCCTTCCATATATTGTTTTTGGTATGTACTAACATTTGCACACCTGGACCACTCCATATAACCTGCTGTTTTGGAGACACTTTGACTCAGTCATCTAGCCATTATAATAAGCCCTTGTCAAAGTGTGGCAAATTCTTGCACTTGCCCATTTTTTTTTTCCTTTTTCCAGTACATTAATTTCAAGAAGTGACTGTTTACTTACCCGGTGCCATTGTAACTAAATAAATAGATGTTGTTATTCACTGTACCTCTCAGGGGTCATAAAGTTTTAGCTTTCTTAAGATTTCAAATATTACTAGAAAATAATTATTAAAATGTCGTAACATCCATTTATTTTAAGTCGATAAATCACATTTAATTGATTAACCACGACAGCCCTAGATACAAGTTTGATCAATTCAGCTCCACCTATCTTCCTGATCTTTTCCTCACATGAGAATAACTGCAGGATGTTTTTACTTGAAGTGTGTAAGCTGAGAAAGAAAGAGTAGCTCCACAGATGAACCTCACTCTCTAATAGGGGTACCTTTGATCTTGACTGAGCACAGCGAGAGTACGCCCAGCCTTCAGGTTTTAATTATGGAAAACATGAAAAATAGATGGTGTGCTAAGTGCCAGGCATGACTGCATGCCTACAGTTGTGTTGCAGGTAGTTGTTCCCTTCTGCTTCTGCCATTGCTGTACTGGCAGTCGTACTACACTCTTCCAAATAAAGGTGCTAAAATGCCATGAAAGAATAATTTTTGGTTCCTAATGGACCCTTCAGTGGATGGCTCTATTACACTACATTGACTGGAAAGCAACAAAAAATCTCGTAAGGAGCCCTCCCCCCTATTGCCCGCCCACAAGCCGTGCAGAAACGCAATGGTCCATTACCGCTGCTTTGTTATGCATATTCTTTGAGAAATATGTGAACATAGAGAAACTCTTTAACATTTAAAGTCCTTCACAAAATGTAAAAGCGCAAATAATGTTTAAGAAGTTAAGAACCATTTAAAAGTTATCCAGTAGGTGCATAGTTTTATTAAATGAATTAAATTATTGACTGAAATTTCACTTGTGAAGCATTTATTACTGGGGAATGTCACTGGGACGCTTAACTTTATTGGCTGGTGCTTCGTGTTCACCAGGTTGCACCATTACCTTGAAGTCCATCTCCCAGTATCACCATTACACTAAAAGTCATCCACAGCAGCACCTGTGCCTTCAGTCTAGGCAGCTGTCCCCCCTGGGCAGTGCTAGCTCTTTTCCTAGGCATACACACTTTACTTTACCCACATATCTGCACTCGCTACCCCAGACAGAGTGTCCGACAGGGATTATGAAGGATGTTTAATTCATCTGTGCTCAACCTGCTTGCTTAACATTCTGTCTGCTCTGCCACACCGAGGTGTCTGAGGAGGGAGAGAGAGAAAGAGAGAGAATGAGAGAGAGAGAGGGAAGGAGGGGGTGAAAGTGAAAGAGAATTTGATGCTAACAGTTCAAATGAGGTGCTGGTATGAGGGCGAGCTGGAGATGGTGATAGACTTGCGTTTAAAGATGTGGTCTGCTTTTGGAAAGCACCACGGCCCACTCCTGCTCTCTGGATGCTGTTAGATGTTATAGGTTTCATGCAGACAGCAGAGGGGAGATAAAAGAGTAGATGTCTTGTGGCTTCGCAGCAGTGCGTGAGGCTGCGTTTAGATTTCGTAGCAAAGACAGGCACAGGGTTTCCTCTGCCGTGTTTGCAACTGTGACATTTTGAAATGAATAGAAAAGTGCGTTAGAGCCAGGAGGGGGAAAATCATGGGTGGAATTTATCACTGTCTTCGTTATGAGTCATTGAGGCCACTCTGAGAATTTACGTCCAGTGTTCGGCAAGCACCTGATACTCATGCAGTGATGCCGTACATGTTCTGAGGAAGCTACTAAGACCACGTGGCGCATTATTGTGGTTTTCTGCAGTACAGTTTTGCTGACAAACATCGCTGGCACTCTCGACCACAAATGAGTGAAATCGAGAGGGGGCTACATGCCTTCCAACTGCTGTAGGCAAGCTTTCTGTGGCTATGGCTGAAATTTCCACATACTAATATATAGTGAAGCCAATGACATTTACATGAATCTTTACCAAACAAGAAAACAAAACATCATTACAAAAATCAAAAGCAGAAAGCATCAGGGTGTGAAAAGAAATGATGTGGATGATGAAGTTTTTCTTTAGATTGCTTTTCAGAGGGGATTTTTCAGGATGTTTGCAAGGAACTGTAGCAGGATGCTTTCTTTATATACTGTCTACCACAACACCCCACTTGATCTTTTGTTTCTCTGGTGCTCTTTAGAGAAGGCTCAGTGCTCCGGAGGAGAGAAAAGAGCAGCTCATGCTTGTGTATGATCAACCAGATCAGCCTCTGCCTTAAAACCATTCTCCTCCCCAAAGAATAGATTGCATACAGTTGAGTGTAAAAGTTTGCATACCTCTGGCCAAATGATGTTTTTTTGTTTGATTTTTAAGTTAAATTACATACACTTCCTCTCACTATTTCATCCATGGGTAGACCCATGAAGTCTAGAGCATAAGTAGCATGAAAGTTTAATGGAAAAAAATCCTCAGTTGTAGCTTACATTAGTTTAATCTGTCTAAAACACACACATGCACACAGAAACACACACATAGACACACATTTTCCCTCCTGGAACTGCTGAAAGAGCACACATCCTTCTTCTAATACTAAGCCAAGCTGAGTGTGATTTGCCCAAAGGAAAGTGACTTTAGTTTACAGAATAAACAGATAAATAACTTCATTACATTTATTAGAATTTCTCCCCCATCCCCACTCTCTTCTACTTCTCCCAACCCCATGGAAGCACATTTATTTTCCTAACAAGGAATGAACATTCCTGAGTGTTACGCAAGCATTTCCAGAAGGTAATTACTGAAATTTGAGAGATAGAAAATGAAAACGGTACGAACCTCAATTTTTGGCTAAATTATTATCCATACATAATGAACGTATAACGGCATAAGTTGTATGCAAGTGAGGGGTGGTCAAGTTTAGTTGAGGGTGGTCTCAGACAGGCAGTGAACTTTATTTGTAGTGGGGCCAGGCTGGGTTCAGGTTTCATGTGGAGCTCAACATGGATCAGGAGCAGATTAGTGCAGGATGGGAACACGCGAGCATTCTGGCCTGAGAGAGAGAACACTGGTCAGTAACTGTGTTGTGAGGTTAAACCTATTAAAGTTCAATAAACTCAGGCAACTTGGACATCATTTTTACAGATTCTATACAACAAAGCCATGTTAACTATATGGATTATATTTTCTTGGATTAATAATTTGATTCTGAATGGTAAACTTGGTAAAGCTACAGTATAAAACCTTCCATTTCATCCAAAATGGAAACTTTGAATCCACTGCTTTTGTGATGTCACAACCACTTACTTCAGCAGTTAGGCCCAACCCATTATTGCTGGAGTTTTAGGGAATGTTTAACTGGTCGTGGAAACGTGATTTCCTGATTTTTTTGGTACATAAAAGCACAAAGTGAGTAACAGATCTTTTGAAAATGGTTCATAAAGAATGTGGGAAAAAAATAAGAAAAAATTAGAAAATAACACTTACATTTGCATAAATGACCACTGTGTAGGATTTATACCTTTTTTAAAGATTTGAACATCCATGCCAAGAACCATTTAGGAATCTTTGTTTGCAGTCAGCTGGTTGACTGAAGAATGGCTCCAAAAAATGCAGTTTCCAATATTTCTGCATACTTTTTACACAATACTCCCTAAAATATATAAGCATGAGAATGAGACACACATTGCGTGTTGTACAAGTGTAATGTGCATAGTCCATAAATAACATTTATGCTTGTAGGTTAATTTCAAATAAACTGAGCAAATGCATCCCATTCGTTCCTGCAACTGGTGCCAGAGTTTTATAGAGAAGGCCCCTTGACAACTATGCAATATAAGCAGCTATACTGGTTATATACAGTATCCATTTTTTGCAACAATTTCATAATAACCTTGTGTGGTAATAAATATGAATTATCCATATTTTTTACTATCAGCAGCCGACCCCATTCTCACATGGCTGCCTCTAACGACTCCCGAGTCAGGGAGTGCACGCTTGCTGGTGCATTGAGGGACCGTTTCTCTGTAATCATCGTTTGTTTAAGCACTCGGCTGAATGGGTTTGTGTTGTGCAGCATCTTAGCCATAACAATAGTGCTTATCGGGCGGCGCTCCCTGCGGTACAATTAAAATTCCATCAGAGTCTCCAATCTGCCTGGCAGCCATGCCTGCTGTTTGTGTGCCCTTCCTGGGCCCACGTCAATCCCCGCAGCTGCCATGTATTATTCAGGAGCTGCCAGGCAGCGTTGGGGACTCACCTGAAGCCTCCTAGGCCCAATAGAGTGATGCAGTACTTAGGAGGATGCCACATAAAGGTGGCTTTCTGATTTAGCTTCAACCTAAAGAACCTATAGAAGCAGAGTCCCAATCAAATGCTGACCTCTACCAAGCTCCATGTCATCTTCCACCAGGGACCATGTCTCGCCTAATGTTTTCTTTCTCTTTTGTGCCACTTGTGCCACAAACTGAGCGTGGATTTTGTCTTGTTCTCCTTTTTTGGTCCATCTTGACACTAAGGCAGTGTAATTTTCATGTCCTCTAAAACTAATTTGGATGCAAATTTGCTATTTGCAGTGAACTCTGTGGCTATGTGGTTGGGGGGAACCTGTAGATCCAGCAGAGTTGAGTTGCTTTTAGTTAAAACCAATTAGAAATGACCAGAAATAACAGCGCCTGGAGATGAAGAAGTCATTTTTCTCTTTAACCTCCCTGGAGAGAGAGGGGCCTCTCCATGGAGTTACTTAAGTGTTTTAGAATATTAGTGGGGGCAGATGATGAGAATCGTTGTGCTTTTTTAATCATTGCATTTTTGCATTTGGAAGTTTATGAAAGTATTATGAGGCTAAGTGTGTCAGAGTAGAATGTTGGAATGACTTTGACAGAACAAAACTTGGGAAAAGATTTGTCCTTTGCTCTGATTTTCTGTTAATACAATTCATAGCTTCCATCTTTCATTTTCAATTTTAAAATGGCAACCTTTAAACAAATATGCATCGTAATATCAAATACTATTTCTTTAAAGTGCTGTGTGGTTGATTGGACTGGTCTGTGTTTGATCAAGTCTGTGTATGATGAGGTTAAACTGTGTTGCACTCTGAACAAGAGTGGAGTCTGGTAGTTGCCTTATATACCAGTACATTACACCATGATCCTCACTCTGTAATCACCCTGACCTCAGAGTCTCACACACTCCATAAAACACTAATGATGGGTGTAACACCGCTGCATCATGTTCATTGCTCACCAGCAGCCTATAACCGCCCATACATTATATTCATGAGTCCATGTAAATGTAACATTTTATTTGACTGATATTGATTAGCTATGTGTATAGATGATATACTGAGCAGGGCTGCTTCCACAAATAATTTAATTAATTGGGCAGCCGTGGCCTAATGGTTAGAGAAGTGACTGAAGGGTCATGGTTTCGATTGGGACTTTGGCTGAAGTGCCCTTGATCAAGCTACCTAAACCTAAACTGTTCGCCTTGTACGTCCTGCTGGATAAGAGCATCTGGACATTGTTGTAAATGGAAATTGTAATTGCACTTACTAAATTTAGACAAATATATTTTTAAAAAGTGCCATTCAGTGTAATTCCTGTAGCAATTCCTGTGTTAATTGTTTCTCAGGTCTGTTTTCTTATGTAAACCAACATATGACCTATGTTCATAACCCCACAGAGAGTTATTTGACATATGTGATATATTTATGTCATCTTTTTAACCTAGATTATGTTTGATTCAAAGCACAAGAAATGCCATTGGGCTTCTAGCATCTGTGCAGAAAACATGCATTGTTTCTGACCTGTAAAGCACTGTTGTGCCTAAGAAACCAAAATGTATTGTATAATTTAGAACCAGTTTTAAATGATTTATAGAAAGCTATTTCAAAAGGTAGGTACAACAAAGCTGTACATTTTTTTTGCTTTTTTTAAATACACAAACTGCTGCAGTGTACATATCTAAAAGTGGCTTCCATAGCTCATGTTTTATAGATTGGTACCTGTATTTTAGTGTGTGTTCATACCTGACCCTGTAGGCACCTCAGTGTTGAGCTATGCTGAGAAGGTGGGACCGATAATCGTGCTCTAAGAAATTATTTTTTTTCTAGTTTGGAAAACTGTACACAAACGACAACTATAGGTTGTGTACATTTGAGTGATCAGCAGCAGCTGGTACATTTGTCTTGTGAACAGTATGTTTATGAACTGGGGCTGAAAACTACCTACTGTGTTCATCTAGTATCAGAGAACGTACAGACCAGAGGTGGACAGTAACAAAGTACATTTACCTGAGAACTGTACTTAAGTACAGTTTTTGAGTATCTGTACTTTACTTGAGTAGTTATTTTGGGAAAATTTTCACTTCACTTCATTTGAAAGACAAAACCATACTTTTTAGTAATTACATTTCTGTAAAGGTTCTCCTTACTCATTACTCAGAATTGCGAGCCACAGAAGACACTACAGTACAGGAATTGTGGCATAGATCGCATATCATTAAAAAAACATATCATTGTTAGCCAATCATCCCTCCCCACTATGGCGTTTGGCAGTTGATTGACGTGAGTATGAGCAATGCATGTTTGTTTAATGTTTTATGTGTTAAAGTCATTATGTTGGCCCTGAAGTGCAAACCACAAAAAACAAATTGAGAAATGCAAACACAAAAGCAGAATCACAACAACAAGTTGAGAAACACAAACACAAAAGCAGAAACACAATTACATTAAAGAAACTGGAAAGGGGAGGTACCAGACAGCAACAGGAGACATTTCTCATTGGACGTCTTTGAAACCGGAAGTTTTTCTGCCTGTAGAGCTTTTTTCAAACATGAACATTAGCAGTGAAAACGTAGCTGTCGCTATTGGAGAATATTTTGATTCAGGACAAACATACG
>JBBIGC010000125.1:9294079-9309645 GCA_037576955.1 Lepidarchus adonis | reverse complement strand
GCGGGGTGGATTATAGGGGACTAAAAGTTCACTCAGATACTGTGGTGCAAGACCAGTTAGTGCTTTATAGGTTAATAAGTGTGTAAAGTGTAAAGTGTGTAAAGCATTTATGCAAACAGTGAGAAAAACAGGGAAGCTAATGGCTGAAGAATGAATATGGTTCTCTGTTCTGTAAAATCAGCAAATGAACATTAATGCAGCCATAATAAACAGTGTACGAGTGTCACATGTGTAAAATGTGAGTGTACTCCAGCAGGGTCTGATCAGTCACTTGGCTCTCAGGAATTTATAAATAGTATGTTCTGTTAATCAGAAACAGCAGTGCAGATTATTACACATTTTTGTTTTAAAGTGTTAAAGTGTAGAAATGACAAGATAATAATATTACAATTCTGAGCTTGAGATTGTGGTTGTAAAGCATATGGGGAAACACCTTTGCTCTTTCTTCAGCCAATTGAGGTTTGATTTCCTGCCCAGGTGAGCACAACAATATGCTATAAGATTATGTGTCTCAGGACAAAACTCTGTAGCATGGCTACAGGGGAATTGTTGTCTACTGGTTAGGACCTTGTCTTGGCAAATGGGAGGTTCAAGTCTCAGCCCAGTTGCTACTGATGTACCCTTGAGCAAGGTACCATCCTGAGCAAGGTACCATCCTGAGCAAGGTACCATCCTGAGCAAGGTACCACCCTGCTACACTATGGAACGGAGTTTGACTGCCCTCTTCTAAATGTGTGATGGGTTAAAAGCAGAGGTCACGTTTCATTGTGGTGCATTTTGTGTGATGGTCTGTTTACAATGACAAATAGTCACTTTCATTTTACGCAAGTTAACCTTAGTAAACTTAACTACAGTAGCAGTGGGAAAACTCTGAACAGTGTTTGAACATTTCTGTTGGCCTGTTCATAAAGTTCAAACAATGTAAATGACAGGTAACATATTCAAAATGTACAAAAACAATGCTAGTGGTTAAAGGATTTCTATTTAATGCTCACTTTGTGTAGTTTTTACTTTATTATACTTGTTTAGCACATATATACACACAGAATTTCTGCAAATAAGCTTTTGTCTCTCTTGCACTTCCTTAAACACAAGGTAGACTGACAATGAATGACAAGCATGCAACATTTTAGTGCATCGAAATCAGCTTATTATGATGCCCCAAATTTGTCAGAGGCTTCAGGTTCAGTGTCCTGAAGATGAATTGTCCCAGCCTTGTGTGTTTTGTTATTCTGGAGAGAATCGCTCTTCCTATCACATTGTTCTCCTTCTGATGTATAGTTAGTCATGGATGACAAGTATTGAGCAAATGAAGTATTTGCTTGTTTGTGCTGGAAAGGCTTGCCAGAGTGACAGCTGTAGCCGTGTTACAGGAGCTCGTCTGAATCCCACTCGGGATAGTCATGACCACGGAGAAGGAGAGTCATCGATCTGGGGGTGGGCGTATCCAGTGTGAGAGAATGAGAGAGAGTGAGAGAGAAGCACAGAGAGGCTTTATCTGTCTCCATAGAGGAGACAGGAAGGCTCTGGCCTTATTGAGAAGCATGGCCTAACCCTCTGCTCACTCATTTGTTTACATCTCCACCGAGTGCCGCGAGACTTACACTGAGGACGCCTCGCTAATCTCCGTCAAACGATTAAGACAGCCAACCTTGCTGAAATATTAACAATCTGAAAGCGCTCAATAGCCCTAGGGCTATCATTAAACTAGTCTGCACTGAATAGAAGAATTACTGTACCATTCTGTTCCTTCTCAGATAAAGCAGCTGTTTTATAGAAAACTACCCACTTTTCCAAACCTACGTCAAAAGGGAATAGACACATAAACACTCTGCTCTCCATGTGTGATGCACCGATAAAACACGCAGTGCAAATTGCTCCTTGTCTGCTGCTTTTTATGATATGTCATAACTTGTTTTCAAACTGATCACCTTACTGAGGCCATTCTGTAGAGCTTAGAGCAGGGCGAGGTGTATGGCTGCATGTATAACTCTGCCCAGCAGTATTTAACCAGTAAAGGCCACAGCAGTGGCATTTAGTCGCATTTAGTGATGCAACCCTGGAAGGGTCATTTTCATCATTGTTTGGGAACATTAGTAATGATTGTATTCAGTTGCAGTTGTTGGCAAAAGTTTAGGCACCCATGATCAAATGGCATGTTGATTATCTGAGTGAAAATTAGAGAACACACATCTGCACATTTTAATGATCAGTTGTGTTTATGTGACAGCTTTAATACACCGAGGGTGATGAGCAGATAAACTCTGCAAATAAATAGAAATTGTGCATTTAAATGTTCAAAAGAATACCATATTTCATTTTCCTTTCTGTAAAGAATACACTGTCATCTATGGTGGAGACTGTATATTGGCCAAGAATCATTTTCATATTCCAGATATTCAAGATACCTGTATGTTTTGGAGCCTGACAAACACTATCATGATTAACATGTGTTAACATACCAAAATGCTAAAACAAATCGAGATAAATAATGAAAAAATAAGCTTTTGTTAGACCATAAGTTGGTGTCCACCATTTATTTGTGTTATTTGAAAAGTGAAAGTCATGTTAGCATAGTGCTTTTAACAAAAAAAAAACTTTTTAAAATATAAACATAAATTATATCAGATGAAATGAACAGTTACCTGGATTGTATCATTATCAACCACCATCAAACGTTGGGCCTAAAGTGGTAGAGTTCAGTGCATGGATGTGGTGACGAAGAGCAGTGATCATTCTTTGAGTTCGTGATGTCTTGAAAAATGGTTTTGACTGTGGAGGGAGGTAATATTGTGTGGTTTGGAAGAAATTATGTAGCTGAACCAACAGAGAGAAAGTGGAGCTGTATGAAATGAAGCAGAAAGGTCAATTACAGAATGAAATACTGTCATTTTACAGTGAGCATCATGTTACCTCACCATAACTCACTATATCATTTGCTCTTTCATCAGGACATACATCGTGCAACCGCACAAACTGTTCTTTTGCCCCTTTCAGCAGCATTGTTCTATTCATCAGTGTACATTAAATGAAGTGTAAATGGTTGAGATTGTGCATAAAAAGAGATGCTTTAAAGGAACAGAAAATCCCCAAAGTGTGGACACTGCTGAAGTGATTTCACACACAGCATGCTGCAGAAACTTGAGGTTTTCTATCTCGAATAACAAGAGACACTCAGGGGAGAGAAAAAAGCACTCCACTCAATTTGACACTCTCCAATTTTAACAATAAATAATGTTTCATTTTTGTTGGTTTGTTTGTTCCATGGAAAGGATATTTTGCTTTTGGACGCTTTGCTTTAATCCATAATAGGCAGCCATTTTTTATCTGAAATAGGTCAGTATAATCACAGCGGAGAAGGATGAGCCGCTGCGGTAAAAAGGAAATCAATAGAGATATCTATTTGTCGTAAAGCAGGACAGCGTGATTTTTATCCCTTTCTTTTCTTTCCTCCTCCTCTTTTTCTTTTATCCGTGCACTATGGCAGGTCCTCATTTTTCAGGGGCTTTATTTATTTATTTCATTATTATATATATATTTTTGCCTGCCATTTTGGCAAAATTGCAAAGAGGTCTTTGTGCATGCACTTTCTTTGCATAAGTCATTTTAAAAGCAAGACAGTCTCTTTGCAGCCTCTGCTCACAGTGAGAAAGATTGAAAGGAGCAGCCTGGGCATGACGGAGGGCCCTTCAGTGGTCTTTGTTGTTGTTCAGACCAGGCTGGAGGCCAGACGTTGTTTCTGATATGCAGCGGGGTCTCCTGAAGCAGCCATGCCGGTGCCTCCTCGCTTCTTTGTGACTGCTTAATCTGCTTCGCCCCTCGATGGCCTGCATGCTTTTGTGTGAGACTTCAGCCTCGTCAGCTCTTCTCCTGTCTGTCTGTCCCTTTGTGTCTCTGCTCAACCCTAAAGGACTTGTTGTGAAGCGCTGTCGGAGCGCTGTAGGGACGGGCAGAGATGCATGCATCACATATATACACAGCTGCTGAAATAAGGTGCCCAATCTGCTGGGATGGTTCTCTCCCTTGCTGGTTGTCTCAGGTGACAGTGGAGATATGTGTGGTGGGTGGGGCAGTTGAGGAGGTAGCCACAATGGTAAAGTTTATGGAATTATTTTTTTTTTTTTACATTTATGAACAAGCAGATTTTATCCTGTTTTAAACATTTCCTACAGATAAAGGTGCTCATACTTCAAATGACACATCAAGCTGACATTTTTAAATCTTTTTCATCATTTAAAGGAAGAAAAAGCAGATTAGTCTCACTGAAAAGTGTGCACACATACATGTATTACACCTTCTAGTCTGGAAATCTTAAGAAATTGATCAAAAATTGATTCAGGTTTTTTTCGGATTAGGTACCATTGATTGATAAAATGAATAGAACCATATTTATAGTTTGAATAAGACTACTGTAGTACCTGACATCCAGGGCCTGGTTCTTTCTTTGCTATGAAAAGGTGTGGTGACATCATGGCAAGATTGGAAAAATTCTCTAAGCCCTCGGATAAAGGTTGTAGATGCATTTGAATCTGAAAAGGGATTTTTTTAAATTCTAAATTACTCTTAACTCATTTAAAAATATTTTTTTCCAAGACTAAATTCAACTCGAGAGTAGACATTCTCCAGTCCACTCTTGCAACTGCCCATGTGAAAGTCTACAATCAGAAAGTGGACAAAGTTGACCTGCCTGGAAGATGGGTCAGGAAATATATTTGCAGAAAATTGTCGATGGAGACCAGACCTTTTGTAATAATGCAGATGCAACAGTGATAGTACATGTATTGTAGAGCAAAGACAACTTTTCTGAAGAAAAATCACATAATGACTGTGTAGAATGTTGTGGAAATGGTCTGGTTTGGAGGTACTTAACTGTCTCAGGGACTGATCAGCTTACAGTGGTCAAAATATTTTAGAAAGGTGAATAATTATTCAGAAATAATGATTTCTTCTGAAGGGGGGCACTATTTGAGTCCAATGCTATACTTGCTTCTCCACAGAAGTATATTATATCTATATATATCTTTTAAACTGCTGCAACACTGAATGTGACCAAGTGGGACACTGTGTTAATGGTTAGCTGTGAAGCAAGTTACTAGCAACAGGTGCACAGCAGAATGATACAGTTATTGTGGAAAATAAAACACGTAACAATAAGGGTTGTGCCAAACTAACTATTATATAAAATGTAATATTAAATATAATACTATGAAATTATAATGTTATAAAGGTATTTGAAATGGGAAAAAAAATTGTAAAAAGAAAAAAAGAAAAGAAAAGAAAAAAATTGAGTATTATTTGAAAAACCTGTCGATAAAGTTAAAGTTACTATTGATAATAGTAAAGTTTATTGATAAGACTCTATAAATCTAGTGTTAGAAAGGTTACTTTATCAGTGGGAACTCTGTTAATGTTGATAAATGTGTGAACCCTTTATACTGGCTGATTTTACTGGCCAGATGATACATCAGTCTGGCCTTACTCTGCTGTGGCATTGGAGAGTGGCTGTGTTTCATGTTTGGCCAGGCTGAGGAGCGCTGTGGCCTTGGAGAAGCTGGTGCAGGTTATCAGTCACTCTCTGCTTTCTCTGTGTCTCATCACTTTCCCGTCCCGCCTGGCCATCCGGCGGCCCAGGAGAGCCGTGTGTCAGCATGAGTGGGGAGGGCTTTGATTCATGGTGCAGGACAGAGGCGGAGGTCATGAGGCTCCAGCGGATATGAGCGCCACTGACGGCTGCTGACTGCTGACGTTTAAGACGCCGCTGAAGGAATGTCCTTGTGCCATCATTAGAGTGCCTCCGGTGTGCATTCTCCACAGCGCCTGCAGACCTAAACTCTCACACACACATACTCACACTCAAACTCTTTCTAGTGCTGTGCTCATCAGGCTTTGCCTTTTGTAGCGCATTTGTGTGACAAAATATTTCTGCACCTACAACTAAAAACCATTCTTCAACTTTCAAAATGATTGTTATGATTGTTTTTGTCATAGTGAGGACATAAAAGCAAAGAGTAGACACGCCCACCAAGTTCAATTATTTCTAATGCTATCTTTGATATTTTTCTTGCATCTATACCTAAACATATCCAGCTCAGCTTTTCAAATAAGTTCAAAAAAGTTTTTGGCAGTTGTAATTAGGACAACAAAGCAAAACAGCCATGCATAAACACATATGCACACAAATCCTTAGTTCATACAGTTGATTTTATCTCAAATATGAATTCAGAGTTACCAATGAAAAAATGCATATTCTGGCCGTCTGCGATGCTCCATTATTATTCCTCATCAAAAAATTATCTCAATGTGGCATATAAAACAGCAGTAACTATAAAAGTGCAGACACAATTATGGGCTGCCTAAATAATGAAGCCAATAATTATCAAGCAAAAAGTTCTAAATTATTCAGATGTAATACTGCTGAATAAACTATGCGGACGTCTAATTTCCATAGTGATCATTTTCCCTCGATCTGATTGTTGCTTTTGGAAAAAGCCTCCAACAGACAGAGGAACATGCTGTTTGCGTGCGGGTGTAGGAGCGTGTTGGTTGGTGTACACACCTGCATGGGTGAGAGTGAAGTTAACCCATTATACTGTGCAGCAGCATCATTAAGAGCAGATAACAAACCTGCAGATTTTCATACCTCAGCATAATGCACTTCCAACATCGAAAACACGTTGAACATGCGGAGGCCAGAGAGGAAGAGGAAGAGTGAGATAGAAAGAGAGCGATAAAGAATGAGTCAGTGGCCAAAAATGCTCCCTCCATATATTTTCTTTTTGTGTTTCTGTCAGTCGCACTCACAATCGGTTTTACATTGTTTGTAGTTTAGAACTGTTTCTAAAGCAGTGAAACGAATATGTAATCCTGATAATGTTAAAATTTGTTTATTATTCATATTTCTGCACATACACACACACACACACACACCTTGTTTTGTATCTCTCTTTCATGCTCTCTCTCTCTTACACTATTTCTTTCTCTCTGTCTCTCCCACCCCACCCCTTCATTATTGCATTAATGTATTGGCTGTTGTCTTGGCCGACTCCACCTGCGTAGTTAGCACCATGGTAAGCCGGCCATGTTTCTGATTAAGTGGCAGCCTCCCTAATGATGTGGTGAGCTTGCTGCAAAGATCAAGATCATTCCTCACAACATGGTCATTAAAGAGCTCACCTCTATAATTTCTGCTTGCATAATTCACACAACTTTCACAGGATGGTGGGCTGGCTCTGAAGCCAATTCTGTGTAATTAAAGATGTGCTGCATGTCAGAAGTAAGTTAAAATATTCTATTGCACAAAGGTCAGGTGGATTTATTCCCACGAAATAATGGAATGCTTTGGGTGTTGCTTTTTTGTCTTATTGCAAGGTGGAAGTGAAATGCCGGTGACAGACTTTCTGTACATAACCTCTTGTGTTTCCGAGTCAGAGCTAGTGCTCATTCTTTCATTCCCGTAGCCGTGGTGATGATTTAATGTGTTTTATTGTTGATGAAGAATTGTCCGTTTGGTTGTGTGCTGTTTCACAGTTTTGTACTGGATTACCAAATGAAGGTCAACACACCCACAACACATCCAGCTACTTTATCCCTTAATCCTTTGTTTAGGTTCCAAATAACCTTTTTTACCTAATCTACCAAAATAAAGTGACAGATGTAGAAACAGGTGGGCACATTTGCTTTAGTTGTTGTATTCTTTTTTTCTACATAGCACTACAGAATCAAATGACATCTTGACATTCATAATTTTCTACTGTCGTTTTTTTTTTCGTTGCCTTTATTCATTATTCAGACTAATTTCAATTCTATGCAAAAAAAAATGCTATCGGCTTCTTTATACTTGCTGCCGATTAGATTCTGTTCATTACTTTCAAAACATCAGTATAAAACCTAATTTGTTTATTCATCATCAGGGAGTTACGAACAAATCAAGACGTCAGTGCTTTTATGATTTAGGTCTGAACTGAAGCACACATCAAGATTTAACATAATTTCACAACAGCAAACCATCACAATGTTGTTAAAACTCGTTATTTAGTAACTACTACTATATAGGAGTGTATATGTACTTCTATGTACATTATGTAATTGTGTGAGTGAGGATTTGAAATGTAAACCTTCATTTAAGCCCCAGCTTCATCTTTTGCATTGAGCTCATGATGTACATTTTAAACTGCATACAGTAAGTGTCAGTAACGCCACAGGGCGATGGCCTTCCCTGACCTTGCTTTGGACGTCCCAGTCATGGCAGGTCCCGGCAAACTTAAAGGTGCTGTGAAAGACTAAAAGTGGGCCATGTGTGGAGGCCTCTGCACGACCTACCTGGCTCAGAGTTTTTTTATGGGGTGGTGGAGGGGGAGAAAAATAGAGAGAGAAAGAGAGAGAGAGAGAGTTGTGACAGGCCTTTCTCCTCGGTGGAGAACATTACTAATGTGTGAGGGGTGCGGGGGGAAGCGGGCCCGTGATGAATCGCTCCCACACACCCCTGGCATCCTCATAAGTCAACAGTAAAAGAGAGAGGCAGGTACCAGGTACCTCCGACCGGCAACTCCGGGAGAAGGAAAATAAAGTGGGGGGTGGCCACGGTAACCCGGGGCCCAACAAAAGGGCCGAATCGGAGTGTGGAATAGCCTGAAGATCTCCCTCAATCTTCAGAGGAAAGGCAGTCCCTCCGGTGGGCTCTTGTTTTAATAGACAGGGAGTTTTAAAAAGAAAGTTATTTTCACTCCAAGACAATGGTGATTTTAATAAATGAGTGTAATATGGGCTAGGGGAGGTGGGAGGCCTCTGTGGTCCATTCCATTAAAAAAAAGAGGGAAAAAAAACAGACCTGTGATTTAAAATAAATTAGCATTAGCAGAGAAAGGCAAGTTGTGACAAGTTGTAGATTAGCATATTTTAAAACACTTGTCACTTGATAGTCAAGCAAATCAAGTCCTTTGGTTGTTTTTTTTTTTCAAAATTATGAATTTAAATGATATGTTGTTGTCATGATTGCATATGTTCAGGCTTTTAAATGGCAGCGGTTGTATAGTGAAATTGACTATTTGTCATTGTGAACACACCATCAAGTGTCTCACAACGAAATACAAGTATATGTTGTTTGCTTATTTTCTAATCAAGAGCATTAGTTATGTTTTATATGAATATTGCTATATTTCTATTGTAATGTAAGGACATTTGTAGAATGTAAATAATGCAACTGTAATCAACTCATGGACCTTAGATGAACGAGCAGTAAATTGTTCATCTGTGAGCATACGAGTAACACACTTTATTTTCTCATTTTCTTCACCTTGTTATTCTCTTCTCGCCCGTGAGCAGGTAACTATTTTACTTTACCTGCTTCCCTCCCTCCGTTATTGTTGTTTGGAGCCCAGGGTGGGCACATGTGTACGTAGGCCGTGAGTGTGTTTCTCAGACGTGGGGTCATCCATCACGTGCTCCAGGGGGTCTCACTGGTATGCTCCTCAATAATGAACTTCATTCGTTAAGTTCTCCTCCTCAAAGGCCACGCTCCCCTGCTGCCCTTTTCAGCCGCCGAACCCGCTCTTACAGCGAGCCACAGCGGCGCAGCAGAAAAACCCATAATCATGCTTTTCCCTGCCACAGTCGCGAGTGTGTGCCGCATGAAGGATAAGCACCACCATTACCAATCTCTCATGCCTAGTTATGGCCATAATTATCACACCCAAAATCACCTGCCCTACTTCATATGAGAGAGCAAGGCACCAGGCAGCTTCCTAATAACCCCATCCCTGCCCCTCCCTTACCTCTGTTCTGGGGTACAGAGAGAGAGAGAGAGGGAGAGAGAGAGGGAGATGGGACTTGGGAGAAGAACTGCAAGTGAGGGATCATTAGAATGGAGGGAGATTCTGTGCTTCCTCAGCCTTTCACACATGCTACTGTGTCTGCCACCTTTTCTGTCTCCTCTCTAAACCGTCACTCAGCAGCAAACTCGTGCTGGTGTCCTCAGCTGCTCCAAGACGGTGTTGCACTGTATTAATTGAATCAGTGATGTTTTAGTTTTACAACAGAACAGTCAGACAAGTACTCAACATTTCATTCGGAAAAAGTGCCTTAAATCTGCGTAATTCAACACAACACTTTTGGCCATACTTACTGTTACTGTTGGCAATAGCTGCAGTGATGCAAAATATATGTATAAATATATACACTAGACAACATAAAACTTATTTATTTATTCATGTATCCATTTATTTATTTAATTATTCATTCATTCGTTCTTTCATTCATTCATTCATTCATTCATTCATTTATTTATTTATTTATTTATTGGGCTACTGGAGCCTGGGGTAGGAGCCATTTTTAAAGTTTTGACCAACATCTGTGAGTAAATTTTTTTTTACATTTTTTTAAATACACTGAATACACAATAGCATATGCAAATACACGGAATTCAAAGCCATTTTTACTGAATAAATGAACTTTATATGAAGTGGTTGTTCATGCAATGAAGACAGTTTATGCTGCTCACCTGGACGGTGAAGGCAACCAAATCAAGCAAATGTCTCTCTTTTTCTCTCTCTCCTTCTGTCCCTCCCTTAATCTCATAAACTTATTTGTTTGTCTCTTTCCCCCATATCAGTAAAAATGTGAAACTGCCCAAAGACAAAGGAATTGGTTTGACATCGTCTACTCTATTAAAACTAACGGAGCGATGACAACTGCAGCAACAACAGCTCCCAAATAGCAGCTTGAGGCCATGTTGTGTTTTCAATTAGAGCGAACACAAGAGGACTTTAATGCTTATCAAATTGTTTACTGCCAAATGTCTCCATATTATTAATACCTGGAAGGGTCCAAATTTAATTTGGAGTAATCATGCTCTCATGCAGGAGAGGATCTGAGATTGTTTAAGCAACACGTCAAATGGAGAACTCTGTCTCGGACGCCTTTTCTCTTTGTTTTCCTCAGGTTTGGGTTTGTTTCCCATGTGTAATGCCTATCCACCAGACCAGCCATTACATGATTTAGGAGATTGGCATTTGTTTGAACCCTTAAAACCTTCCTGCTTCTCAATGAATGTGTTTTATTTGCAACTGTATATTAAATTATCATATGTAAGTGGCATTATGCTGACCAGCCTTTTGTTTAGATGCTATGTGAATCTTTTTTTGGTGTTAACACTCTATAAATATTTTTCACACCTCTACTGATGAAAGCCACTGTTGAGTCATTGGTGTAGGAGGCCAGTCATCTACAACTCTGTAGGCATCTAATGATGTAAGTGATGGTGTTAGTTTCACCTTAACTGAAAACTGCACTAGACAGTCTTCTCAAGCCAAAGCTAGTTATTTGGATTTAGAAGATGGGCCTACTGCAGTAAGAAATTGCAAAGAAGCTTCCGGTCCGTATATTATGTCTTTGGAATTTAGACCCACAGCAGCCTGTCACATTCCAGCCAAGCTCTCTTCGCCATATCTAAATCTTCTCCTGCATCCTCCGTTTGAACTGCTGTTGTAATGGTTTTGCCCAATAGCTTTGTCTATTTATCCTGGAAATAGATATTCCCCTTGTTGTCGGAGTGATTTATTGAAGTCCTCCTCACAGGTGGAAGCTACAGGAAATTACCTGGAATGGCTTTAAATTGGTTTATGATTGTCTCGTATGGGTTTGTGCTTTTTGGTTTGATATTGTGCATTTGCTCTCTTTGGCATTTATATTAAAATGATCTGTACCTTTTTCACTGGGTATATTCATGACGGTTTTAATTTTGAAACCATATAAAGATGTTGCAGTGTCTACCTGACTGCAATGTGGCCATATGCTGATATATTCAATAAAAAAAAATGTGCTTGATCAGTGATAAGATTTTTAAGTGGTCCTGCGTTTAAGAGCATTTTTAATGATCCATACCTCCCTCTCTCTCTGCAGTTTTATTAGTCTCCATCCAGAGGAACATGCTGTAGAGTTTAGGAAGAGATGAGGAGTGAGTGATTGATATGGTGTGTAAACACGTTTGTTCTTTCTCTGGTTGTGTAGCCTGTCTCTGCCGAGAGCACTGCAAGTACGTCTCACTCTGAGCAAGGTGCAAAGGGAATATTGCACTGATGCGGTCCATTAAGACATAAGGCAGAGCGTACTTGAGAGTGCATTAAATGCATAAAGTCTCTCTCTGTCTCCCTCTCTCTCTCTTTCTCCCTTAGTCTGTCTGCAACTCTGTCTTTCTTGCTGTCTGTCTCTCTGTACATCTACCCATTACTCTCTGTCTTTATATATCTGTTCTCTCTCTCTCTCTCTCTCTCTCTCTCTCTCTCTTTGGGGCTGTGTTACAGTGGAGGATCAGCTGTGTGTGTGTGTTCAGGCCGCGCGTGGGATGGCTACTGACAGACTGCTAATGAGACCATTATCGGCTGCGGTCCTCTGCTCTCTCCTCCGGGGCTCCGGTGGATGCTCCGCGTCTCCTCTCAATTGAATTCCATCCCACAGGGCTTGTTTACAATAAATACATTGGCTCAAATTAATCAGAACAGGAGCGGCAGACACTTTACTGGGGCCGGCATTTATCCACAGATGCAGAGAAGTCAGTCCACCTCAAACGCACCTCTGAACTGCAGAACACAGGGTCAGAGGTAGTGGACTAACATTAACTGTCCTCTTCCTTATTGTAGGAAATGGACAAATACAGACGTGTTCATGTTATTAATATTATATTACTTTGACTGACCTTGATTTTATCACATTTTTATTACATTACATATAAACATATGTAATAAAATGACATAGAACTGAATTACTAAGTGTAAAGCAGTTACAAATAGTCCCTTCATAGACGTTCAGCAGTCACACAGTATATCAAATGTGCACTTTTCTCCATTTTATACTGTATGTTGGTAATCATCAAAGCCATGGACAAAAGTTTATTAAAAAAATTATTCGGACGCCCCGGTGAGGCAGGCATTTATTGGAGACGGGCTATTATTTGCCTCAGAGACGAAATGGTGACTGTATTTACAGGCACAAAATGTTGTGCAGCTTCTTCGCTTGAATGTTCTTTTGCGTATGTTACTGCACAGAGTTTAAACGCTAAATCAAATGATCGTTCCCATTGCTCAAACTGCTTCACCCTGTGGATTATGATTGATGTTGATCCAGGATGAGGTGTGTTTCTGATGGAGAGCGGAAAATGGGTGGGCAGCTCGGGCGGAAGAGGGGTGGAGTTAGAGTTTGTTTTGGGTGGAAGTTAAGAGAGTGAGTTAGCATGAACTCTTTTACTACAAACCGCCTACTATTGGAGACTATTTTAGATCTATTTCTATCTATCTTTCAAACCCGGCATTTAATGGAAACGGGCATCAAAAAGAGACAGACTATTATTGGAAGACATACATTATTATAAGTTTTAATGTTGTGTTTATCCTCTGTGTAGAAAAGAGCCAGTCATTGTACCATGGGCACATGCCAGGCAAGCCTGCCATTACATAACGAAGGCTTAATGAGAAACCTTGTTTGCTTTGTAAGTAGCTCTTGTTTACCCCTTCACCTCTAAGATCACGTCCACTAGTGTAGGTGAGGCTTGCAACAAACCTTCAAGTAACATTCTTTACTTTGGATGTTACAGTTTGAACTTATCGCCATCAATCTTCAGTAAAGATTTAAACCATTCATTCATTCATTAATTTTTAATAAGTCTTCGGTAAAACAGAGACAATCCACTTGTTAATAATAACAAAATGTTGTCATTATAAATACCTGTACAGGGGATCCTCGAGTTATATCAGGGTTTGGTTTCTCAAATTTTGACGTAAATCAGAACTCATGCATGTAATGATGCTGCAGAGGTTTTATTGAACAGCACTGTGTTTTATTAACAGCCGGCAACATGTATGAACTCTCTTATTACAGTAAAGCATTTAGGAAATGTTGCTCCAGACATAAATGCTCTTCAACATACACCACAGCAGTAAACACTTGGAGAAATTACTTGTGCCAAGACCACACTGATGGTGCCTTAGCACAGTGCACTATTAACCCCCCATCTCACCCACCATGAATCTTTTTCAACACTAACGCTGAATAAAACATAAACATCTCAGCAAAAAAAGCACATGGTGAATTAGAAGAGCAGAGAATAGACTCTCTTTTTCCCTGCACACACACTGCACTATTAACCCCAACATGTCACCCACCAATCCAGCATAAACAATAAATTTTAAAACACTTTTTTTGGCCAGTAATGCAACCATGAATTGCACGACATATGTCAATGGCCTCTGGTATTTTTTTTATGTTAATGTGAGTCTGGTCTTGTAAGGCTGGAATTAACTAGCAGGACACTGCTAAGTTTGCAATTCATTGGGTAGACTTTTCTATATGAGTTTTGTTTAAACTAAAAGCCGTTTCAGCATAGTATTGGAGCAAAACAGCAGAGTGAATGAGTTAGTTTGTGGCTGTTGTTTACTGTTGCCATTAGCAACAAATATACATGTGAATGGCAGCTCTAATAGTGAAAATATGAAGGCTGACTAAGTGGGTGTGTTTGGTGTTTGTCATAAAGCGTCCATCAGCAAACTCAGCATGTTGAACAACATGCTTTCTGTTAAGGGGAATGTACTAACATTATAGAGGCATTACATTTCATGATTTCTCAAACAGTGGATATTGTGACAAGTAATATACATGTGAACTGGCAAGGAAAATGCATTTTTGTTTATGTCACCTTTAAAAACAGCACATTTGTACAGGCAGGCAGGAGTGGATGAAGCTAGGCTGGCAGCAGCTGTACTCATTAACACTAGCTCTTCTTGGACTGATTGTGGCAGCCCTCTTCACTGTTCCACAGGGAGTGAAAGTGTGAAAGAGAGAGCTCTCCACTAACAAAAGGAGAAATGCATTTATTTATTTATTTTTTTCCATGTTTGCATGTTTTAGTCTGGTAAACATGTACACCCTATAGGAAATTTTGTAAATAAATAAAATAAAAAATAAACAAAACATCTATATGTATGTGTGTGTGTATATATATATATATAGTTGTTGTTGTTTTTGTGTTGTATTTTGTTCCTCTGGCTCCATTGTTTTGTGGGTTTATGTATTAAAATCAGTCATTGCATCTGATTGTTCTTCACACATTAAAAATGTACACAGCTTCCAACTGTGAAATACAGTTTCATTTTGAAACTAGCAGTGTTTACAATCTGCATGAAAATTTTGTCTTTAAACTGACATATTTGTAAAATATATTTTCCATGGTATGGCCTCATCAGTGTATGTGATAATACTGTGGCAATGCATGTCCTGTTTAAAACAATACTAAGAAATTTGTGGTTTGGTTCTAAAGCATGTGCATGCACGCACGCACGCACGCACGCGCACGCGCGCACACACACACACACACACACACACACACACACACACAGAGAGAGAGAGATGCATGTAAACCTTTTTAATTTGGCGTTACAGATAACCAGCATTTAGTCTACGCTTAGGTTATCTTACTGTGATCTGTAGACTATAGGGAGACAAGGTTTCTGTGTGTGTGTGTTTGTGTGTGTGTGTGTGTGTGTGTGTGTGTGTGTGTGTGTGTGTGTGTGTGTGTGTGTGTG
>JBBIGC010000125.1:9219617-9236638 GCA_037576955.1 Lepidarchus adonis | reverse complement strand
GAGAGGGAGAGAGAGAGAGAGAGAGAGAGAGAGAGAGAGAGAGAGAGAGAGAGAGAGAGAGAGAGAGAGAGAGAGATGAACATGTTTTGTATGAAGATCAAAGAAATGCTTACATAGGGGTCAACAAAATAGTCCTCTTTTTTGTAAAAAGGAGAAAAGATGTGTGTGTGTGTGTGTGTATATCCTATATATAGCTTGTCCCTGACAGGAAAAATCAATGTATGAAAAAAAAATTGTGTATGATAATAAAGGGCTTTCCTCAGAATAGCGTCTGTGTGTCTGTGTGTCTGTGTGTCTGTGTGTCTGTGTTTCCCCTGGGGACGCCGTGAGGCTATGACATTATCCAGATGATACAACAGGAGCTCACAGGCAGCTGATAAAAATGGGGAGCAGAGGCAAATTTGATGTGAGCAAATGAATTCCGAGCGATTAGGTTTATAAGGTTCACTGAAGTCTTATAAAGCTACTGTCTTTGTCTGGAGACAGGCGGGTGGCTGCAGGGAGCTTTGGCTCAGGATCTGAAGCAACTGTGGCAGGAGTGGTTTCTGTCAAGTAGAAGTAAAATGCTTAGGCTACATTAAGCAGCACCTATTGTGCTCTGTTAAAACTGAACTCACTGTATGCATGACCAGGTGTATTCTGTTAGGTTCAAGTGTTTTGTTTGTTGGGTTGTCGTTATGCACATTAAAACAGAAATGGCTGATTCTAGCTGCCAAACGCTAAAATACTGCATATTGGGCTCACAACTTGCAATAGCATTCTTCACATTCTTCATCAGATGTTCTTGTGACTGGAGAACATCATGAGATGTTTGTTGTCTGAAGCTAGCTTTACAAATGTTATCAACATGCTCTTCCACTCCATTTTTATGACTGACCACTCTGTTGGGCCCAGTACTATGTTCTGGGATGTTAAATAGCAATATCTTACTCATAAGTACTTGTCCATGTTATTGTGTGTATAAATGCACAACGCATATACTGTGAGTTTGCAGTCTCTGATAGAATCAGCATCTCCCATTGTTCACCTGTGTCCCGTATGACAGTGAGGCATTTCTTTCTCAGCAGTTGTATGAGATTTTCATGGGCTTTTCATGTCTTTGAAGGAGACACACAGTCCATATTAATTTCAAGCTGTAGTTCATGTAGTAAGCAGGTGCTCCTTGTCAAACAGTGGTCTATTATTGCCCCCCTAAAGGGTCTGGGAGCATTTATGATTTGGGTATTTTTTTGTGTGTTTCCTCTTGTTTAGAATGTTAACTGACACTGTTGTTTCCATGGTTTGCAGGGGGCTGTGTTCAGAGTTAAGATGGCCTCCTCTGTAAGCCGTGTAGTTTCAGCTTTCAGCACATGGCAGGGAAGAGATGTGTTTGAAGCTCCACACTGTTTCATGTAGCGACACACAGCCGTGGCGGAGGTGTTGTGCTGTGACTGGTGACAGCGAAAGAAAATCCTGACTGTTTCTTCTCTCTTTCTCTTTCTTCTCCACAGCTCAAATTGAAATTATTCCCTGCAAGATCTGTGGAGACAAATCATCAGGCATCCATTACGGCGTGATAACATGTGAGGGCTGTAAGGTAAGCAAGCAAACAAATATCCGTATTTGTGGATGTGTGTGTGTGTGTGTGTGTGTGTGTGTGTGTGTGTGTGTGTGTGTGTGTGTGTGTGTGTGTGTGTCTGTCTCTTTCTTCATTTCCTACAAATAAGTGGTATAGCAGTATATAAGGCTGGTTGATATGACCTATAAATAATATCACAATATGTTTGGCTGCATTGTAATAGACATTCTGTTTCTCAATATTTTGCTGTTTGATCTAGAGCACTTCATAAATCCTCAATATAACTCTGAATGACTACTGCCTGCTGTCATGAGGTGTTAATGTTAAAATACCACATCTTAACACCACTGCTCATAGTTATTCAACTATCGTACTTGCACCAGTCTTCGTTTACATACTTACCTCTGTAAATAAGGTCTGTAGTTCATATTTCTACTGTTATACTTCTTGACCACACCCCCCCCCCCCCTATATTCTATGTATATCTGGTATTGTATATTGCAATGTGTGTTTTATAATTTATTTTACACTGTTATATTTGAACATTACAGTTTTGTATAGTTTTACATTATAATTATATTTTATAATTAAATATAAATGTCTTATTATTTAAGAAATTGTCTGAAGGCATCTATGGGTTGCTCCAAACAATATCTCATTGTATTTGTACAGTAAAAATAAAGCCATCTTATCTAATGCATACAGTCATACCAGTGTAATGACTCTAGTAGTTTCTGAAACATCTGTCTGCATTAAAATGTTTTAGTTTATGTTTTATACGTGGTTTTATTCACTTGATTGGAAATCACTGTTTATTCAGATCAGGCAATTTCACACATAGGTTTTTAACAACTGTTAAATGATCAGAGAGACGCAAGTGCAAGAGAAGTGAAAACTGAAAACTGAAACTGTATTTCACATTACATTGTACTGTATGGTATGATTGCACCTTGACCAGGATATTAACTTGTAGCTAGACTGTTAGATCAGCATCCCACACAGTACAAATTTTGCTTCAGATCAAGTGCAGTCCTGTATTCTCTAATAAAAAGAAAATGAAAATATCAACATATTAAATGTGTTGAATTGAGACACCACTGTACCGTGTCTTATTGTGTAATGAACTGTGAATTGTTTTATCCATAATTTATCTTGTGTTGTGGCTGGAACAGAGCCTCTTATCTCCAAACAAGTAAAAACATTCCTACTTTTAAATAGTTTTGCACTATTTTTATTAGTTTGCTGATCATGATATTTTGACACACTTTTAAAGACAGCTGACAAAAATTGAGACAAGGCTTTTGTTGAATGGTTTGATATTTTCATTATTTGATTGATGCACTATGATACACTGACGTGTGTGTGCGTGAGTGCATGAGTGCGTGTGCGCGTGCGCGTGCATGCGCACACATGCTATGCAACGCTAATGACCTAATGAATGCATCAAAGGTGTAAACATCAGTAGGTTGATCATCATTACTAAGGCACACACTAAGTCCTAAAGAGTTTTTTCCTGCTGTCTGTGATTATTAGGACAAAGTGACTTTTACAACTTGTTTTCCTTCTGCACACTTTGTTTCTGACTTTAGCTGCGTAGTTACTGTCTCCTCCGCAAATAAAACCATCAAAAGTGCAGTGCTTTGAATTATAGTGCATCGTTAGCTGTTTTGCTATTCTGTTGAGTTTTTTCCTTTCCTTTTTTGTGTTTGTTTCAAACATGCCATCCACTCAGCAGAGGGAATTATATGCTTATTGTGTATTCTTGTTTGCCACTTGTCACTGGGGCTGGTTGTTAGTATTCTACAGGCGGGCGTTGCAGAGCATAGCAGAAATGAACAAACGCTGGGGTTCGACTATTTTTGAATGAAAGACAGACTCCCTGTTCAGCATCTCGCTCAGTCAAACGGCCCAGCAAAAAAAAAAAAAGTACAAGCCTGAAGAATAAACTGCTGAAATGTATCTTTAATGATTGCTAATTACTTCAGGCAGAGAGGCATTTAATGATATGTGCGAGCACACCGCTCTGGCCCATAAATCATAGCATTATTAAGGAGTGCCGCTTGTCACCGGCAGTCCTACCCCACTTTCATAATGGCTGCCATTAGAAAGCAACTTGGCAGCTGTCAGCTGTTTTCTTGTAATTAAACAGCCAATGAGCAACTAATTAAGACATATGTGTATCGAGCAGTGGAGTGGGGTATGTTAATGGTGTGCTGGAATCAATTCATTAAGTAAAAGGGATGAGGTATCAGCTCAGTGTGGCTTTGCACACTCACTGTCTCACTCTGTCTATGTCTCTCTCTCTTTCTCTATCTCTCTCTCTCACTCTCTCTCTCTCTCAACACCCACTGGTTTTGGACTCTGTTATTCGATTCTAATAGCCATGCCCAAACTGTCCATTATTTACAATCACAGGCATGCAAATAGTGGCACAGAGTACAGCGCATTAGCTAAGCGGCTTTTATTACAGTCATTCTGCAGTAGTAGTGTATTATATAAAGCAGATTTGTTAAGTAGGCATCCCCAGATGAAACAAAGATTTTATGTATGTGACTCAGGCTTTACAGCAGTGATCTCACCCCAAGTCCTATGTGACTTCATCCCTGGTTACTGTAAGCTCTTAAAACTAAAGGTTCCTGCACTGAACAATGTTGAATAGGACAGAAGTTGAGGTCTGAGATTTAAATTGATGTAAAATATTTATATTGGTCCTGTAACCTATTTATTTGGCAGGCAGCTTGGCTGAACTCGAGGACCATTCTTTTAAAGTATTTGAATCTTGGCATGTAGCAATAATTATGAGAAATAAATTTAGTGTTCAGCTCCAGTTTCCAGCTCTGTTTGGTGATTTCTCTAAACAGACCCACCTAACATACACTGTAAAATGTAATAGTTTTATTCACAGTAAAACCCTGGTTAATAATACTGTTAGACGTTTACTGAATTTAAAAATATTTAGTCAAGCCAGACCAGTTACCATAAGGTGTGTGTTGAGCAGGGAAGTTACCAAAAGTTGTGCTGGACATTGATCTTCCACCACCTGAAAATTCTCACTGGGACAGACATGATCTTATAATGCAAATGTTTGAGAACACCTTTAGGTTTTTTTTCCTCCCATTTTCAGCCCAGTATATTCATCTATAATTTGTTTGGATACAAATCCACCCATTACATGATAGCGCTAACACTGGGAGGGTAAAGACTAGCACATGCTAGACATGGAGCGAGCCATCACTTCATTCAAACTGCCACTAACAAAATGTAGTTGGACGATGTTATGTGCTTTGGGGGCTGGGGGGTATTTTCCCCACCAAGAATGAAAAGTCAATTGTGCTGTTTATGACTCCCAACCATGGACGTCCTCAGTACCACCGGGGACTGAACTCACAATCTCTCAATGATGGGGCCAGCATTTAAACAGTTGTACCCCCTGGGAAGCGCAGAAAGGTAGACGTATTAGGGTGGGAACAAACTGAGTGGGAAATGTGTAAACCAATCAAATGCCTCATGAAGGTGTATCTCATAGGGGAAATGATGTACCAGATAACATTTATTGGCAGATGTGCCCATGGGCATGATTGAATCATGATTAGTATGTTTGAAAAAAACTCCCTAAAATGACTCCAATTAAGCATGTACTGGTAGACGTGTGCTGCATGTGTAGAGAACACATTAGCCTATACATTTGCTTGTGTTTTTGATTGTGCCCAGACTAGGCAAATTGGCAGGCAGAATTTAAAGGGTACATAGCCTTGTTAGTATAGCCATACTAAAGCATCAAAATTTAACAACTTGTCCCCAATCCTGTATTCTTGAGATCAAGTTTGGCCCTGCAAGACTAGGACTGGTTTAAAATTTATAAGGTTCCTCACACTTGCACAACTCATTTACAGAAATTGTTTTTTAAGGGTACTTTTGGGCATTACTCCAAAAAACTATTATTGGCAACTGCACTTTTAAACGTATATATGTATTTAAATATGTTTATTTCGGCTGAGCATGTTATATGAGTGCATGATCTGTATGGAAGAGCACGTAGTCTGCACTATGGACTTTGCTTGATAGCCTCTCTCTCTCTCTCTCGCTCGCAAACACACACTCGCAAACGCGCTCTCTCTCAAACACACAATCTCTCTCTCTCTCTCTCTCTCTCTCTCTCTCTCTCTCTCTCTCGCTTTCTGTCTGTCTTCTGCAGGGTTTCTTCAGGAGGAGTCAGCAGAGCAATGCTGCATACTCATGCCCGCGTCAGAAGAACTGCCTGATTGACCGTACCAGCCGAAACCGCTGCCAGCACTGCAGGCTGCAGAAGTGTCTGGCTGTGGGCATGTCACGGGACGGTGAGTTGAGGTCTGAGGCTGGCAGTGGGTATGGACTCACTCTGTAAAAGAGAGGTATAAGACCATCGCAACAAAATATTTGTGGAGGAACATGTGAGCGAGGCAGCCTGAACTAACCAGAGGCTAAAATGCTGTAGTTATCGCAGACGGACCTTATGTTTTGTTATGTGCAATGAATAATTAGCCGTCAATAATAACAATTTTGTTGTCAATTTGCAGTTCTGTATCAATCAATCAATTTCATGTTTATGTTCACACTTAAAAAATGCAGAATCAACTTGTTGATATGTAACGACACAATTACCATATTTAAATAGAATACAACCCTATATTAATTCTAGGCTAGTCAGAGTTAAAGGCTCAAACCAAGGCTGTTTGGAATACAATGGTTGGCTTTCAGTTCAGTTCTCCATGAAGCCTTTATCCAGATTGTACACCAGCGTTAAATGCTCTTAATGCTGAGGCAAAAGGGACTTTTAATCTCCTCTTTTCATTTAGTGATATAATTCACTGCTGTTGTTACATTTATTTTTTATATAAGAACATGATCTAGCCAAGCTGAAAAAGATTTTGATTATTTGATTTGTCATGAACTGGCATTTTAAGTAAGTAGATACATGACCAGGAGTACTTCAGTCACCTTTTTTGTTACTCTGATGAAATAAATCAATAATAAGCTCTTTGCTTCCTGAAATGTGTTGTGAACATGTGCTAGAACATTTAGCATGAAAATATGTCTACAGAGGATAAAACATAGGTATGTTTTAGATATATGGTTAAACATAAAAGATGGAGGGCCTTAGACATTGAATTTCACTTTGATCTGTGATCAGTTCCCTATACATACAGTATAGGACAAAACAGAGAGAAGAGCATATTTTTCCAGACTGTGCAATACACACTGCCATATACACAGATTTTTTTTCATGCTGTCTACATTTAGAAAGCAAACACTACTTTGCTCCAAGCTGATGACAAGATCAATGACCAGGTACTCAGTTTCCTGAGTTAGGTCTTGTGTTGGACTTCAGGGCATGACCGGCTCTGGGCGGAGAGAGTGTGACAGCAAGTAGCTTTTATTAAATGACTGTCATTAGGAAGGCTCATTAAAGCTAACGCAGGTGAGCAGCATTAACGGGAGCACAGGTGAGAATGTGTGTGTATATGCAAGTGTGTATGTGGAGGCCCCCTGCCGAGCCTCTGGCTGGGCTGTGTGACTGTGGCCCGTAACAGGAGGCAGTAATCAGGCCAGGCCATCAGAGTCTGCTGGGTTGCTCTCTCAAACACAACCAGGACAGGCAAGGTGACTTCTGACTTCACTCAGACGGGAGCTCACCGGCCCTTGTCTGCCTTCTTCTGTCTCTCGAACATGCATAAAGACACACACACGCACACGCACATGCACATGCACATGCACATGCACATACAGAAATCTTATTAATTTATGATTTGATTTCACAATTGAATTGAATACATCATTAAAAAAAGACCTACACATTTTACAGTCATGCATAAACCAATAGCTGTGTTTAGAATGCACCACTCCTCAACTCATTCACTATTCACTATGAGCTAAACAACAATGGTGCAACAAAGAGAACTTCATAGATAAACAAGGCATTGTTTTCTCCAAATGTTCTGGTCTTCTGTTATTGAAAATATCGAAAGTTAATAGCAAGATGATATGGTTTTATTGTTGCAGAAGCATTTGTTGGCTTTAAATGAACAGGTAATTATAGTCAGTCTCTCCATTTGCACCTTTATGACTTTGGCCAAGAATGTAACCAGTTCAGGATTGTTATCTCTTGCCAATCTAAAAAAAACCCTAATATTTCCCATTTGTTTTAATCAAAAAGTAAAAATGTTATGTTGAAGTCATGTTAATGCAAAGAATTTTCCACATAATTTCAAATAATTTTTATTGGCTCATGCATCGAGCGTTCATGCAGCATTCAAAGTAACTGACAAACGGTGTAAATCCCTGAATTTAGGGGTGGGCATTATGGCAAAAAAAAAATTAATATTGCGATACTTTGAGAATTTTTTCATTGCACAGTATGCCACATTATGTATTTTTACATCATCTTTTAAGTTGGAACAAAAAAAATAACTAGCAGGGCCATTTAAATGTTTTAGTATAATGAGTATAAATTATTTTTATTGTGTTTGTCAGACCCCGTACAATAAGTTCAGTTAAGCAAAACTAATTATGCTCTTTATGAAATTAAACAGTATTTAATTACTGATATAATGAAATGCTTAGAAAATCATATTGTGGCCAATTTCAAATGTCGTCATATTGCCCAGCACATTGTGTTTTAATATTATATAAGTTATATTAAAATGCCTCAGTGAATCAGCAATGTGACATATTTAATTATGTACTTTATTTTAATGCAAGGCATTTTTGTAAATTACATGTACGTGTTGAATCAGCAGAGCAACTAATCTTGGACTGTAATTGATTAGTTTGCTTTCAGTACACAGTAAAAACAAGTGGTTGGTAAAAAAAAGGGCTCATCTTTCTGTGATATCAGTTCTACAAAACAGTATGATGATGACTAAGAAATTTTAGTCTGAATCAAGCCCTGCGCTCACACACACTGAACTAACAAAGTGTACATCATCCAGGTTTTAAAAATCCAGCAGTGGTAGCTGTTCTGCATTCACTATCTCTCTGCTGGGCTTATACATGTTTGCCGTGTCTTGTCTCGTTCATTCTGACTCATCCTGGCCGAGCCTGCCGGCCCCGTCTTAATCTGACAGGTAAGAAGCAGAGTAAAGTTAATGCTGTTAGAATGTCAAAGTGAGGAGATATTTTACACCCATTACTCTCTTAATGCGCAGGGAGAGAACTCATTCCCGTTGGGCTGACCACGCAGCTGCATTAAGCTCCCTGTCTTAGGAATACGTCCCAGAGGCAAAAGATGTTTACGTGTTACTACTCTGAATTTAGCAGTGAAGGAGCACTGTCGTTTGGTTGCTTGTTCTTGGAGGAACATAGGGACGTAGCATCTTTTGGCCAAAATGGCGTATGCTCTGCCGTGCACTTTTATTTCACCTCCAGGATAGCTGATCAGTTTGAAACATATGTAATGTATAATATGCATGTTTTTGTAGTTTTGTCAGGCCACAAACATAGCTAATATAACACTAATATTTAAAAATACAATATATGAAACAGGATTACAGTTTCCCAGTCATGTCATTGATTTAAACCATAATGCAAATTTTAAATGTGGCTAGGGTGGCTTTATTTATAAAACTTACTGCATAAAACAAACATTAATGATCTTAAGAGTAAAACAAAATGTCTTTGACACAGTTTCTTAAGTGTAACTTTCCTTTGGGCAAGAGTGTGATCACTCATGTTTTCTGCCTTCTCCAGCGGTGAAGTTCGGCCGCATGTCCAAGAAGCAGCGGGACAGCCTGTACGCGGAAGTGCAGAAACACCGGCTCCAGCAGCAGCAGAGGGACCACCAGCAGCAGCCCGGCGAGGCTGAGCCACTCACCCCCACCTACGGGCTTTCAGCCAACGGTCTGACCGAGCTGCATGACGAGCTGAGCGGCTACATGGATGGACACACACCAGACGGCAGCAAGCCCGACTCAGGCGTCAGCAGCTTCTACCTGGACATCCAGCCATCACCCGACCAATCCGGCCTGGACATCAATGGCATCAAGCCTGAGCCCATCTGTGACTTCACGCCAGGCTCAGGTTTCTTCCCCTACTGCTCCTTCACCAACGGAGAGACTTCCCCCACCGTCTCCATGGCTGAGCTAGGTAAGCACAGCTGGGACAATACAGGCAGGATGCAGGATGTGCATGTGGAATACGCAGTTGGGCTGCAGAGATTACTCAGTAAAGTCAATTAGCTGTTAGCTGTGCTGACCAAGTGTGATAAAAATGCATTGATGCATCTAGAGGTAGAAAAAGTGGCAATATTTTATCACTGTGTTTATCATTTGTGACTGTGATACACAATATGCCTTTCTGTACTTCTTGAGGACCGATCTGCTCCATGTTTCATTGCAAACAGAGGATCATTAGTGCTGAAGAAATTGCATATAGTACAGAACAGGCATATAACAAGCTGAATAAATTTACCCAAAGTTTTGGCAACAGATTTCAAATGTGGCACTACTAGTAGGCTTTGTCTGTGTCAGAAAAAAGCAGTATCATGGGCTATGAAAATGTCTTATTGTAATTTATAATATTTTTTCCCATATTGTCCACTCTAAATGCATCAGTGGTGATTGACCTGCATAGACTTTAGAATAATGTCAATTCTAATACAGTGCATTCAGTAAAGTGCTCAAATTTTAATACAGTATACTTTTAAAAAGTGCTCACATTTCAATACAGTGTATTAATTAAGTACTCAAATTTTAATACAGTGTACTTAATTAAGTACTCAAATTTAAATACAGTGTATTTATTAAAGTACTCAAATTTTAATACAGTATATTTAATAAAGTGCTCAAATTAAATGTTTTTGGTAATTGTTCCTATTCTAGTACTGTGGACTATAGTTAGAAATACACTAAATTGTGTATTCAGTGACTTTAAAAGTCATTATTGTTGTTGTTGTTGTTGTTGTTTGTCATACCAAAATAATGTTAAATTGTAGCTTCCATTGTTTCTCCCTACCATGAGAGAAGACATCTTGAGCAAAGTGAAAGGAAACTGCAGAAATCATGTTTTGATTAGGTGATTAATCGAACAAAAAAAAGCATATATTCGTTGATTATAGACTTAATGATTAGTCGCAGCCCTAATGTGCAATAGGGACTATGTGATTGCTGCTGGGAGGATGCTCTGTTGGGGGGACGCTGTACTGGGGGCAGGGCGGGGGGTGCAAGATGGGGAAGAACTCAACCGTGGGGCAAATGACACAAAGGTGGCTTAAAATAGCATGAGGTTGGAGACTCATCTCCGAGACTCATTAAAAGTGCCTCTTTTTTGTAATTAGTTTCCATTAATTAGGGCCAATCAGGATCCAGCAGGGCACGCATCAAGGGAAATCATTTTTTTAGGTTCCCCTTGTGCTCTGGGACTCCTTATAACAGATGTGTTTTCAACATGATTGGATTTTTATACTTTGCTCTTTTTTTGTTGAACGCAAATGTGACCTTTGTTTCCAAGGCTGATCTATTCTTTTCACACACACACACATACATACAGGAAAACACTTCCTTAAAATGATTCCACTACTCCACCATGGGCTTCATCCTGGAGGTAGCAGAGGAAAATGTCAACAAGCTTCTAAATCAAATTTAAAGGCAAAACAGCAATAACACACATCCATACTTAAAAGGCAGTCAGTTGTTATATAATCTGTCTGTTAAAGAGAAAACCTCTCCCTCAGTGTCTCTACAAGCTAAAAGCAGTGTCTGTTTATTGGCAAATTAGAAAAAAACAGTATGCCTAGGATATATAATGTTGAACATCTGAGTATACACACAACACACGTCTGGGCGCGTATGTGGGTGTGAGTTCATGAGTGTTCGTGCGTGTCTGAGTGTTTGACACTGCAATACTTGCCCGTTGCAGAGCATCTGGCCCAGAACATCTCTAAGTCCCACATGGAGACGTGTCAGTATCTGAGAGAGGAGCTACAGCAGATGACCTGGCAGGCCTTCCTTCAGGAGGAGATGGAGAACTACCAGAACAAGGTAACACTCCCCTCAACACACAAACAAACACGCCATAACTACAGTCCCCCACCCATCTCATTATCAGTTGTGCCAGGCTTCATGGGGTTAATAGAATGCCTAATATCACAAAAAAGTGCAGGGGTCACATTTAGTCAAGGTCCTCTTCATTATAATAAGGTTAGAGAAATCTTAATCTTAAATCACAATTGCATGAACTGAATTATTGCTATATTATATTCTATGTTTTAGAAGTTCCATGCAGGATTTAAAGCAAGAGTTTCATTAAAATCAAACTTACACAGTTTTCCCTTACCAAACAATTAGTCAGAGTAGACATGTTTAGTTTACAAAGTATCAATTTGTTTCCTCTCTGATTTTGCACATATAAAGGGTATTGAAAATAATCAACAAAAAATGAAGCACATGTTTATTTTCAAGGCTTAATTTAATTTCATTGCTGCAGGAATGCTATAATTTAACCAAATTCTTTATGCTTGTAAAAATGTGTGAAAACAGGTCTGTAAGGTGGTGAAGTGTGAACTCTCACTAGATACTTCTGATGGGGAAAAATGATCAAATTAGTTAATAGAGACAGAGAAACCTCTTGCTAAATAGATTATAGAGGGAAATATGTCAGCATGCCAAACACAAAAATATCAATAAAGCAAAACAAAGCAGTTTTTGCCTGAAATGATACAATTATGTGAATTATTTAGGTGAAATTGGCAAAAAAAGTTGTGGAAACAATTTTGACATTAGTAGTAATTGTGAATATGTGCAAAACGCTCATAATTTACAAATACTAACCTAAAACTAAACATTTTTCATTTTATACAGGCCTTCTAATATCTGACCAAATTATTGTTATTTTGTTCCAGGCTGAACTTAAATCTTTTTCTGGCTTCAGTGTAGAAACGCATGATTCAAATGGAAACACACACACACATTCATTTTTATTTTTTTAGAGGAAATGAAAGGGAATTTTTTAAAAAAATGATTATATTTCTAACAAAGCTAATCAGATATGCTCTGCTTGCATAGAGCTTGTCTGATTATATAAACTAATATTTCTATCTGGAAAAACAGTTCATGCACCAAAAAAAAATCCAAGCTACTCTAAAAGTAGATTATACCAGAATTGGCTGCTGGTAATTTGCTTAAATGTTGATGTGGAGAGTTTTGCATGTAGCACCTTTTAGCAGACATATCAGAATAACCAGATTCTTCTCTTCTTTCTTCTCTTCTGTTCTGCTCCTCCAGCCAAGAGAAGTCATGTGGCAGTTGTGCGCCATTAAAATCACAGAGGCCATCCAGTATGTGGTGGAGTTTGCCAAGCGCATTGATGGCTTCATGGAGCTCTGTCAGAACGATCAGATCGTGCTGCTCAAAGCAGGTACTGAGTCAGTGTGTGGATGCATTACATCACTTCTAGCTTAGCTTTGCTTAGTCTACAAATCATATACAAGGAAACTGTAATCTTTTTAAGCTAAATTATTATGTAATTTAGGCCATTGCTGGCATGTCACTGAACATCTAATGTAACCAGAAGATCTTTCCACAATATATCACTGCAGTGACACTTCACATTCTTTTTGATAGCAGTCAATTATATACTGACTGCTTAATGCTTCACTGATTGTCCTTAATTCAGCTTAGTAAAGCCTTCACAAGGTGGATCTGACAGCTCTGCTGCTGGAGTTGATAAAAATATCCAGCCAGGCTTGGTGACCAGGACCTGGTGAACGTCTACAGGATGACTAACACAAACTGGTTAGCATCCATTGGACTGTCATCAGTAACTATACATCTGCAAGAAGGACCAAATGTTTTTTAAAGGGTGGACATTAATTGGACACAGTATTTAAAAAATCCACCAGCACTGATTTCTATCCACTCTGCACAAACACACTAACAAACACACCAACAAGCCGCTTCCATGTCAATGTAACTGCTATGTATAGTGCTGAGTTTCGATACAAGCTAATTGCCTAATGTTGTTCACTGATTTATATATGGACAGATAGATAGATAGATACTCTAAAGGAAACACGGTCCAGCTTTAAACATTTTTTTAAATTGCATATTTCAGTTCAGAGTTCTGTGTACTTATTTTTCTTTACAAAATAAAACAAATCAACTTAACCAAGTTTATACAAACCTTTACACTCAACTGAAAGCTCCAGAATTCTACAATATGTATAACATTTTATTTTTATACACTGTATAGCATTATCAGGCTTTTCTGTGTCCTTGGCTGTAATGCATGTTGAGTCTAACCTGTGAGTAAAAAATACTGGAAGTAAGATAAGATCAGATTTTGTTAGGTACAGCTCTAGCAAAAAGATTGGATGAATAATGAGAAAGTTACAAAATGATAAATCTGCATATTTACAAAAAAAATATTTGCACATAGCATGTATTGCACTTAACTGTGTTAACTGTATATTGCAGGTAAGAAACTTTAATGCTCGTTGCACATTAGCTGCTTTAAGTCAACACTGCAGTAATTATGACATTATGAAATATATTTGAAATGATATTTCCCAGTTTGAGCTCTCTTCACTCAAAAGATGGGGCAAATTGCTCTCCAGTGCACAAATCCTGAAGCTTTGCAGTCCTTCAGTGTATGCCTGCTTTTTATTTGTGCTAGCTCTGCCAATATTAATAATGACATACAGACAAGGATCCCTTGCCTGATCTGACATTCTAAAGCAGTGGCATCTCCCTAAAGCTCAGTAATGGCTTCCATTATGGCATGTTTATCCTCTAATCCAGTTCTCAGCAAGCACTCTTCAGCGGAATTACATCTCCCACTCACAACAACAATACAACAGCCCACCTGAGTCACACATGCGGGAATGCAGACATAAAGTACACATGCACAAAGGGAGATCGCAGTCCGCTTGGAGGCATTTCTGTTATTATGCATCAATGGATTACATATTTTGTATTTCAGTGATAGTAATGTGGTTTTTAATTTGCTTAGAAAAACAACCAAAATGACAAATTTAGTGTTGCTCATAAACAGAGGAAGGAGTTTGTGGGTTATCGAAGAGCCTTGGCAATGACTTCCAAAATCAAAGTGGAGCATGAGTCAGATTTTCATGGCACAAACGCTACCTGTTTCAAGTCAGAATCATCATGTTGGTGTTTTTTTTTCTGTCCCCTAGGCTCTTTGGAGGTGGTGTTTGTCAGAATGTGCCGTGCCTTTGACCCTCAGAACAACACAGTCTATTTCGATGGAAAATATGCTGGACCTGATGTGTTTAAGTCATTAGGTAAGTGGAAGCATATCATATGTTCTTTGTCACCTATTGTCACTTTTGTCTCCTAGTGAAAAATGGTTAATCTGCTAAAAATTAATGAGTAAGTTTTTAAAAAAAACAAGCACAAAACTTTCATTAAGCAAATTTGAACAATATATGAACTTATCTTAAATGTATTAAATAATATGAATAAATACCAAACAAACATCAGATATACATACAAATTCTCAAAATAAACCCTAACCCAAGTAAAATAATCTATATTCCGTTAATTTATAGTGTTAAATATTTTACAAATCATTTGTTGATTTAGGACACTAGGTACAGTTGTAACACTATGTTTTTGCCCTTGTTGCTTTTGTTTTAACATTACCTGCAATATATACTTCATATCTCTGCATGTACTTCAGTTATTCATGCACATTTGCTATGTTTTCTTATTTTTTTACTTTGAAGTGTATCCTCTTAGTCACCAGATGCTTCGTTTAAACTTGACATAGCTCTGTTAAATGCAATTGTTGTTAAAAACTTTCCCAGGGTTGGAATACTTTTGTGTAAACAACAGCTCCTCTTTAGACCATTTAGCTTTAAGCATTTTAACCATAACTAACTGTATTCATGTGCTGCTATTATAGCAAGTGTAATGTTTACTAGTAATAATACATGATGTGCAGTGATGCTTCCACTGGCTAAAGGGTCTGTTTTAGAGCAGCAGAGTGGCAAATATTTACATCAACAGCTGGGAACAAATATATCTTTTTCCCTCAATATGTTAAATGCAACCAATATAGAGTAAATGTACAAAAAAATGGGTTTGTGATGACTCTGGTGTGTTTCATTGCTTAGTTATTACAGGGATAAGATACCTAGGCGTGTATTATTTGGAGTCTGTTGTTGCCATTATTCAAACCTTAGGCTTATCAAAATCAACTGTCTGCAATGTGCACTTCAATCACATCTGAATTGTTTAAATGAAAAGAAACATTGGGTAAATCTAGAACGAAAAAAAAATTGTCCCAAATATTATGGAGGGCACTGTATGCATATATTAGTTTATTTCCTTTAGAGGATCTATACTTATTTTTAACTAAAATCAACAAAATGTGAAATTTGATTGGGGGTTTCAAACCTTTGCTGAGGTGTAGAGTATGCCAGCTAGAATGTAGAGTAGGCCAGCGTCTTCTAGGTCATAGACGAGCATATTTCCTGTGTCTGGAAAAACCATAAGCAAGATTGAGTGTCTACTGGGGGAGTTTTATCAAGCCTGCAATCCATACAGTCATAATCCAGGCATTGAATTTCTCTTGTGTAAGCAAATAACATTTATGTTTGAATGCCATGACATTAGTAAAATCCCTGCACTGTAGTTCCATATGCGCATCCAAAATCTTTTGAGGCAGAAAGCTGTCCAAATGCCAGAATGAATACAAATGTGAAGGGAGACGGAGGGACGGAGAGAGAAGTGCATGTGTGTGTGTTTATATTAAGGAATCTCGACGTGAGCACTTGTGTGGGCGTCCTCAGTGATGTAGCAACAATAGTGTCTTATTCAGGGTAATGTGTGTGGCCTCTTCAACAAGCCAGCCTCTGTCCTCCATGCTCTAGAGAGAACAGCAGACTCCAGGCTTTTGCTTTGACTGTGTGTGCGTGTGAACCCCCTCCAGTCATTGATTTTGCTAAAAGTCTCGTTAGTGACCCCAGCCATGGTTGCATAACCACACTCATCTGCCAAAACATGATTAGTGTGTGACAGTGAGAATGAGTTATAAAGGCCTTCAGTAATGTGGATGCTGACATTGCCCGCTGTGTTGCCATCGACAGTGTGTGTATGTGTGTTTGTGTGTGAGAAAGTGTATGTTTATGCCTATCCTGTGCTAAAGATCAAGAGTGTGCTTGACACCTTTGTCTGCACCCCACACCCCCTCCCCCACCATCTTGGCAGGCTGTGACGACTTGATCAGCTCCATCTTCGAGTTTGGAAAAAACTTGTGTTCTATGCACCTGTCTGAGGACGAGCTCGCCCTGTTCTCGGCATTCGTGTTGATGTCTGCAGGTAGGAGCACAGCTAACAGCAGCTACAGAGTTCTAAAGCAGTCAGATTGAACCATTTTCCCCTCTACCACTGCACACACACACACACACACACACACAAACACACACACAAACACACACACACACACACACACACACACACACACACAC
>JBBIGC010000125.1:9207668-9219517 GCA_037576955.1 Lepidarchus adonis | reverse complement strand
CACACACACACACACACACACACACACACACACACACACACACACACACACACACACACATATATATATATATATGTTTTACATTCAGTCTAATCAAGTCCCAGTTGTATCTGCATGTGAATGCTGTCATATCTTATTCCCAGCCTTCCTGCGAGGCCAGTGTGTCAGAAAGAACATGTATTTAGTGCTGGTTTATTGCCTTAGTTTTACACATGGCAGCTTGTCAACTGTTCCTCTATATGTACGTGTGTGTCAGACCGCTCTTGGCTCCAGGAGAAGGTGAAGGTGGAGAAACTGCAGCAGAAGATCCAGCTGGCCCTACAGCACGTCCTGCAGAAGAACCACAGAGAGGACGGCATACTCACAAAGGTACAGGTTTCATCTCGACATTAGGAAGAAAATGCCTGAAAGAAGTATATACACATTTTAATATTCTGTAAAGGTGTGTGACATTGTGATATATTTGCGAATTAGATCCTAATTAAGTATAGATGGGTTTTTTTGTGTTTACGTCTTAAAGAAGGAGTTGACACTTTTTTGTTCAGTTCAATATAATTAGATGGTTTCTCAATGCAATATATTTTCCAATATAGCAAGGCTGTACAAAAACGGCCTTACATTACAAGTAAAAGCTGTGAATCAAATGTTTTTTTTACTGTCAAAAAAGGGTACTGTTTTAGTCCCCAAGGTACAAACACCATTCATGTACCTGCAGTGACAAAGTGTTGTGTCTCTGAGAGTACATGAATGGTGTTTGTACCTTGGGGACTAAAATGCACAAAGACAGTACCCTTTTCCTGTGCTAAAATTAATTTGTGTCTAATTGTGTACCATTAATGAGCGTCCATCCCCTTGTCCAGGAGTGTAAAATGTAAACATTTTAAAATAGATAAATGAAAAAAATAATAAAAGAAAAAAATTAAAAAATATTTATATGTATATACTTATTATTATTTATTATTACTATATATTATTATGTATTTTATATGTGTGTATATATATATATATATATATATATATATAATAGGCAAGACAGGATGTTATGGAATCAGTGCTTAAATTATAAATTGGTGTTTGGAAGTTTCTGAACATTTTACACAAATATGACCTAAAACCATTGGATTTTCAAGTCCTAAACACAAATGAGATCTTTGCCTTAAGTATATTTGCCTTAAGTTTCTTTGCATTTCTTTATATTGGCTGCTTGCTTTCACAACATTGTCATGTAACTTATTGCCACTTACAGATATGTAATATTGTTAAGGGGTTTCATGAAAATCTGATTATAATTTAGGTCAAATTTATGCAGAAATATAGACAATTCTTTTACATTTCACCACTGTAAATGTAAAATAGACTTATGTTACTTTAGCAAGGATACTGAAGACGTCCAATAAGGGTATTTCCCCAGTGCTAGTCACAAGCTAATATATTTATACTGTTACATTCCTATTGCATGTTCTGTAACGTTACTCAAGCACAGTATTCGTAAGCCTACTTGACACTTGAATTAACATTTTGTGAGAGTTGACATAAATCTTTATAGACATAGAACAGACCTACTCCAACAAGCATTGGTCGTCATAAAGGCTGCTTTATACAGTTTCACTTTTATCAGGGTGCCACTGATGCCTGCTGAGATCATTTAGGAATGTCTGTATAGGTTTATGTCACTTGTCATGAAAGACTTCTGTAGGTGTCATGTAGCCTTATATATATTCTGCCCAACAGCAGTGTTACTGTTTACTCTTAAGTTTTTTTTATCTGTGGAAAGCTGTAATGCTATTTTTTCTCTTTCTGGAAAAAAATGAATGAAATTATACTTATAATATACTTATAATCCATTACAACTTCATTTGATTTGACAGCTTGATGATTAGCTAATGTGCATAAAAAGGGCCCATCTGTGCTGTGTAAATGCTTATGAAGAGTTTGAGGATGCCATGAGTGTGTAACACTGTATGAGGGTTTTGGTATGTGAAAGGGAGGAAGGATCTGGGACAGTTTTCCAAATGCCGTTCCTCCCTTCTCCATCACAGAGTCCTCCTACTGAATCACAGTAACAAACATGACCCTTCCCCCTCTCTTCTTCTCCCTCCCCCTCTATCCCGTGTGTCCCTTTTTTCTTTCTCCTTTTTCCCACCTCTTTCCTCTCTTCTCCTTTCCCCCTTGTTTCCCCCTCCTCGCCCCTTTCTCTGTCTCTCTCTGCAGTTGATATGCAAAGTGTCGACACTGCGAGCTCTGTGCAGCAGGCATACAGAGAAGCTGACTGCTTTCAAAGCAATATACCCAGACATTGTGCGTACCCACTTCCCACCATTATACAAGGAGCTGTTTGGATCGGACTTTGAGCAGTCCATGCCCGTGGATGGCTAGCGGCCCCTTCATCAAGCCCTCCAGGGGCAAAAACACCGTGGGGAATGTCGAGCATGAATCTGAGACACTTTACCAGTGCCCTGCACACATACACACATGCACACACACATATAACACATTACACATGCACGCACATACACACACAACATACATACAGATGCACACACATACCAGGACAGCTAACCTGCTGCACACACACACACAAGTTTCCCGTTTTTGTTGTTTTTCCTTTGGGAGGGCGTAAGGCAGAAGCGGCTTTGATTCGGAGGGGTAATTTGTGAGGTTTATCCCCCTCCTTTTTTGATACAGGTGGGATTGAGGGGGCCCAGGAGAGAGGACGAGGAGATGAAGACACTCGTTTTCTCTCTCTCTTTCTCTCTCTCTCTTCTTGGCTCAAGCTGACGCACTCATGCATACCACATCAGAGCAGTCCCATGACAATTCCTAATGATCGGCAGAAATAGTTTCAACTTGCTTCCAAACGGAGCAGAACAAACAGTGCAGAGGACATCCTACTAAATTAAACCGCACACTTTCAAAGTCCAGCAAAGAATTACTGAGATGTCCAGCACTACCTCTGATTTAAAAACTGAAGTGTTCAGAGACCAACACGAGTTAATGAAACATTTCTTATTAACCCCCTCAGATAAAATGCTGGAGTGGGCAAAACCATCACATTTGTTGGTGCCGGGACTGTGATCCATACAGTATGCATGTGCCAGGCTTAGCCAGCTCTCCTCTTATACTGGGAAGGCCTCTGCAGAATGCAAACCGGCAGTGAAAAGAGGTTGGAAGAGGAAAGGCAGAGGGAGAGAGAGGAAGAGAAACAGGGATTGAGGGAGAGAGAATGAGAGTGAGAAGAGAGAGAGGGAGGGAGGGAGAGAGAGTGTGCTCAAGGAATGTGGAAAAGAGCTGTCAGCATGGGGTGAGGTGAAGCGGCACCTTTCTAAGGACAATCGTCGAAAAAAAGAAGAAGAAGAAGAAGAAAAAAAACATAAGTAGAATTCTGGTAATTCTAGTTTTAAAAAATGCAATTACTTTTAGCTGTCGAAGACTCCATCCACCATGGTTGCTTAGTGATTTCATGTAAGGCCATCTGCTATTAAATCCTTTTCTGGACAGGTGCTTGCAGTTTAACTGAGCACACCGCCACAATGCAAGAGTCCATTCCACCTGTTTTCTAATGTGCTACAGGGTATACGGTCATAAGTACTTACTATACAGAAAAAAGTAATGTTTATAGAATCTATTTTAAATAACATGTATGATATTAGTAGCTAGATTATTCTTAATTGTTATAATTGATAAGGCACTTTTATTTGCACCTTTCTTTAATTTAAGACTTGTATATTTACCTAGTGATGTGTTGCATGTGCAAAAAAAATACAAGTGAAAACCACAGAGTCACAGAGGCTACACGATGAAAGCTCCTACAGCACTGCGTACGAGTGGGTCAGGTTTAAGACGGACTCTGGGTAAAGGCTTCCAGAGAGGCACAGAGAACTGGAATGCTGTTTCTTGGGTCAGTGTGTGTTTCAGCACTTATGAACTAAAGGAATAGTGGATGAGGTGGAATCTGGACCCAGATCAGCATAACCTTATTTGGATACTTTGATATTTTAACCCATGTTCAGCTCTATAATCACTGCCAGTACTCTCCTTCCATTCACAGAACCAAAGCTTGCTCTGACGATACTCTAGAGAGGGCTTCTGTGTTGGAAACAGTAACTTCCACCTGATCTGTAAATTTAAAGTACATACTTACAGCTTTATTTTTTAATGGTTTTGCTGTATTTTTATGGACAAAACTATTTAAAATGAACAAAAAGCTGCGAAAGTCAGAAATTAGAATAGCAGGACTCTTTGGTTACTTATTTGCATCCTATACTAGCCAATGGTTCCATCTAGTGGTAGGGAGCCCCCTGTATTTATCAGTACATAATGATTTTTTTTTATCACAATGCCTATTTCTAACAGAAATTTCTGTCTAATTCTGACTCTGTAATTGGGATAATTGTCAAAGCAAATTTTGAGTTGTGTTTGGAGATTTGTTCCCCCCAAACAGCCTCTCTGGAAAGACCTTTGCCCAGCAGCTGTGACAATTGTTAAAGAGAATTTTAAAAAAGAGAGAGAGAATGAAATATTCAAAGCCTTGTCTGGTAGTAAAAGTTCTATTTTTGTAATATGTACAGTGCATAAGCTGATGAAAGAGGAAGAGGGAGAGAAAGAAAGTGAGATTATAGAGCACTTATCCCTGCAATAATTAGAATTGTGTTTTTGTGTTTTGTTGGGAAACAAGACAATGGTAGTGTTAGTGCTTTTTTTCTGAATTCTTGTCTGTCTGTCTGTCTTGTGTTGAGTGAATCTGAACCCTTTGAACGTGCCATAGAGGTTTCTCTTACAAGTCCACGAAAGATTGTGTAACATTCCAGTTAAACTATGATGTGACTATTATAATATCCACACATGATCTAGAAATACCACTCTTTAAGCATAACAATTACACCATATTGCTGTTCTAACTCGGTGACACCAAATCAATATTTTGGTCTATTGAAGGTTTTTAGACTCATTTCTTCATAATGCAAGTCCAATTTTCCTCAGGGAAGAGTTGTCTCTCTAACTCTGTTTGACACAGCTGTCATTCATCCACATGAGATGGTGAAAGAATGATTTTTAAAAAATTAGATGGAAGCCACTGAGCAGATTTCTTTGGGTTTGATTCTAAATGTTTCAGACCCAGTTTCACTGCTGTTCCTTGACCATTAGTTGTGTCCTTCATTACTTCATGTGCTTACATTTGCGTGTTCTCAATATGTGTTGTAGCCCCAGTTACAGTACCAGGCTCAACATGGCTTGTTAGCATGATATTATACTTTATGGCCTGTAAGTGAATTACCATAATGACATACTTCAATAGCCATGTTTTGTTATTCAGTGCAATGTATTTGATTGGTGTTGCTGGCCAAATGACTAAAGTTCTAACTGCATAAAAACATTTGTCAAACTGTGAATGACAATCCAACAGAACTTTTTCTTCAATATTATGAATTGGCAATGTATAGATTTCAATATGAATGCTCAGGGAGAACGTTTTAGTGAACGTACTGGGGTAGACCATTTCTGTAGCAGAATGTTTGCTCTTTTTTGATGTCTGATTTCAGTTGTTATATAAGCACTACTCTGGTCAATGTTTCTAAGTCTGCTCATCTAACAGATAAAAAAAAGATCAGAGAATTACAGTAAAGATGCAGCAAAGAAAACCAGATTTCCTCAGCCCTACTCATGTGTCAAGCATTTTGTAACCACAAGCTGTAATTTCTACTTCATTTTACTCTGAAAAAAATTCTTTGTGTGATTCTAATGAAAAATATACACACAGCATGTACATGCTTTAAAGTCAGTGTAATTTAGTAACAGGTTGTTCACATAATGCTAATATTGTCAACCCCAGCAGAACAGTATCCAAGATCATATGAAACAAACAAAAAGCAATGAACTATAGTGTCACCCTTTTGGTCCAGTTTACCATTATCTGGATGGGGATTGTTTTAATCGTCACTCATATTGTATAAATCTATGTGCCAAATACCTCTTCTACGATTTGCTCTACTAGCAGATTCTGCCCATGAGCCAGGAATTTGTAGTGCGTTACTAATACGGGTTTCTACAGGGTAGCCACTGCTGTGGAGTTCCCTCTGAACAAGCTTTGATACAGAAGACTGTTGTACTTCTTTTTTAGTCCACTTTATCCATATTGGTGTGTCCTGAAGTCAATTACAATACCCAGCTGCACCACAAGGAGTGTAATGAAGTTGTGTTCTACCACAGCAAAAATCATTTTGTTCCGTCTAGTTTGTATTAGGTATTAAAAGCAATACAGGCTGTAAAGTAGAACTTTGGACAAATTTATTTTTTCAAACAAAGCAAAGGTACTAAATCATCTCTGGATTTGTAGTTTTGACATGCTGATGTACAGATAATTACTCCTGTTTTTAGTGAAACATCCAATGATCCATAAATTGTTTAGTATGTTTCCTCAATCTGTGGTTTCTACCCTTTGTGTTAATTCTTGTAAAAAAGCAATACGATGCATCTGAGCTTGTGTACGTGTGAGCCTGAGTGTATTCAAGTCCCACCCCAGACAAGGCTTTAATAAAGTAGATAAGGAGCAGCAGGGTCAGTGGTGAAGTATATGGTATATGGATATCTTAGTTTTCCCATGTTCTACACAGTTTTAGTAGCACTGAGCTTGAACACATTGATGAGGCTGCACAAGCATGACACAGTGCACCTCACTATTAATTTCATTCATGAATACATTATGCAAATCTGACATCAAAGGGCCTATGCAGTCACAAATAGCACGAAATTGAGTTTACAGAGTACCACCTTGCTAACTCTGTAATCCTCAGCAAAGGCACTTAGACTGCCAAAGCCATTTAACGACATTCAAAATGTTCGGAGAAATGGAATTAATGTATGACGTCATGCTTGTGAGGCCATGTTGATTTGAAGGTGAAAGTGTTACTAAGATGACCTTACTGATCATTTTCATTGCATTTTTGAAATGTGAGTTGTTATTTTTGTTTTTGTTTTTGTTGTTGTTGTTGTTTTCCCCAAAAAGCACAGCTGATACAGTTATAAAAGTGAGATGTTTTAGAATATAGAACAAAAAGACAAAAAAACAAAACAAACACACAAAAAAAACTTTAGCCATAATCGAATGTCAAGCAATAATATATATGGTATGTTATTATTCATCTTTGTGCATAGGCTTTTGACATCTGCATGTAAATACACCTCTTATTTATCACATTTTGTTTTGTTTTGTTTGGTTTTGTTCTGTCTTTCTCTCTCTCTGATTATCATTTTTGTCTTGTATATTTGACTGGTTCTGTTCCCTGGTGGAGAACTAAGAACTTCATATGGCCTGTAAACTGTACAGCTTAATTTCGTAATTTCACTCTCTTTCTCTCTCCCGTCACCTTTCTGCTTTTAATTCACAATATTTAATGTTATTATTGATCACATGTATAAAGGTAACTTTGTAACTTCTGTCTGTATAGGTAAGAAGAAAATACTGCTATTAAGACCTACTCAGTGCAAATATTTATCTGTTTATTGAATACATAATGCTGTACAGTATCTCTGTTTTTAGTATACTTCTCTCTTTTAGACTTAGTTTGATAGAGGTAGGGTGTGCTGACATTAATTTTGTGTTAAACTGATGTGTGGTGCTAGGTAAGTTACTTTTGTGAACAAAAACTCTTGATTAATAGAGTAGGCCACTCAATTAGTCCATTCATTTCACAAGTATTGATGCATTATTGATATTAGAACTCAATAAATTATAAGGATAACGATAAAGATAACGATAGCGGTAAAAATTAATTTAAATACCCAGCAAGTACCTGTATCAGTGTGCTAGTCTTGGGATGCGGCTCTTGTTTCCTTCTCACTTTAAGAATAGAAGTAAAGCAGTATCATCTAATTAAGATGCTAATCCACATCACATTTCTGATTTGTCACAATGAAGACAAGATTGTTCAAGCTAAAGAAAGACAGTATTGTGTTGATCTTTTTGATTGTGAAAACCACTGGCTGGAATTGTACTTTTCAAATTTGCAAATACGATGCCTACTGGTACTTTTCCGAGTATCTTTACGCTGGAAAGGACTTTAGAGTCAGGAATATACTGGATTACATGATTGGACATTAAGCTTTGGTTTGGTTCCCTTCATTTTGATTTAACCCACATGGCAGTATCTGAAGCCAGCTTCACACACATTTTTTTCTGGACTAAATTCTCATCATAAGTACTTAGCACACACCCACACACACACATACACATACATACACACACATTCTCACGCACGCACGCACATACACTGTGGTTAAGTGTTAAATGTACAAGAAACTGAAGTTGCCAGTTGTAGGTTCATTCATTTTCTCTCTGTAGCAAGTATGAAGACTATACTCGCAATAATACATAAACTACGCTGAGTGCCTCTCAGTGGTCCAGGATGCAGAAGCGATTTAGCTGTTGCTATTGTTTTCACCCGCTCAACCGTGTACTCAAATGATAACGTATTTGCACATGTAGGTGACTTCAATCTTGTGTTTCCAACTCTTCTTTTTTTCATGCAGTGTCTTTTTATGTAACTGATATTTTCTTGTTTCTGGCTGTGTAAACATTTTTCTTCCTCTTGTAGTGTCCTGTATGTTTCATTTGACAAACTTTTCTGGCAATGCGCAACCTGCGTTCCTTGCTTTTGTACCCCACCTCCCTTTTCTGTCGAATAGCTAACGTTGTAATAATGATAAGACCTATATTCTGATTTCATCAGTTAAAGCCTGATTGTAATCATGAATGATGACGTGTTGTTTTGCAGACCCAGGTTTGGGTGTTTGTTAAAGGAAAAAAAAGGATGGATAATAGACAATCCCCTCTGTGTTTCCCCTTGTTTCATGATGGTTCCGATTTCTGTTAATTATTACAAACAAATGACTAATGCATTGTATTTGAAGTATTCATATGTGTATGTAAAATATGCATAATACACATTTGGATTTCTTTCCTGTTGTCTGTTAAATGTGAGCTCCAGGGAGGGCACTGGGGTGGGGGTGGGTTTTACTCCACACATTGGCAGCATTAAACTGTGGGGAAAATGCAGAGGCCGGTTTGTGGTTGTCACAAATTTTTACGTCACACGTTTGCTACTGATCTTAAAATGGGGACAGATGATCATGTACCTTTTTATCCAGCTCTTTTGAACTCTCTTTAGGAGGTAGTATCTTCACAATAGTAGTTTTGCTCCTTCTCTTCGTCTGATTCTTAAATATGGAAATAAGTATTTTGATTCATTTTGTAAATACAGCTGTAAAGAAAATAAGAAATTTAATGTTGTCTTTTAAATACTTTTCATTCTAATATGAATGTTGTTATATTGTACTTAGAAACTGTACCTTTAATATTACCTTTATTAAAAGTGCATTGGACACATCGATTTTAGATGTGCTTTATGTGCTGTTATCCCATAATAAAATTTACCGCTTGTAATGGGCTTTTATTTACTGTGTCATACTTCCTTCCAAAATAAAGTAGAAGTAAATGTCTACTTTTTGACATTTACCTAATTGGTTCAGAGATTACAGTGTAAGATTTGAAGTAAAAATGTTTCACCATGTACTGTGCTATGAAATGACAACAAAAGCTCACTTGGCTTGAGATGGTTTTGTAACCTTTTCCAGCTTTATGAGCATCAACAATTATTTTTCGAAGGTCCTCAGACACTTCCTTTATTCAAGGCATGCTACACTTCCACAAATGTGTTGTATATGTGATCAGGCTTTTCTGTATGCCTGTTTCTTGAATTCATCAAGGTCTCCCACCCACAACAATCATCCCATTGACTGAAAAGACCAGAGTCTGATTTCACTTCCAAACTAAATGCTCAATCTCAGGATCGACAGATGATGTTTTAGGTCACATTTAGGTTATACATTTTAATGGGTTCACAAACAACCAAATAACAAGTGTGAAACATTGTGGTGGAAATATTAGGATTTAAGGTTGCTTTCCTGCCTCAGGTATTGTGCAGATTACAATAAAAAATTATTATATCAGAGTGCTTAAATTTAATGCTGAAGCTGAACTAGACGTAGAACATTCATCAGGATAATGATTGCACACTAGCAAACACTAAGGAATGGTTTGAAGAAGAAAGAAGAGTTTTTCAACACCAAATTCTGAAACTCCATTAAATATTCAGTTCTTTATTAAGAAATGTTCACAAATCGATGTCCAACCTTGTTTTTGAAAGTGATTCAATTACAAAAATTAACCTTGATTTATTAATTAAATAAAAGAGATCAACAAAAATGTATATTTTTACTGAAGAAAAAGTTAGGACACCCTACCCCCTAATAGCTGGTGTTACCCCCTTTGGCTGAAATAACCACAGTGTGATGCTTCTTGTAGCATCTGCCAGTTTTTGACATCGGTCTGAGGAAAGTTTGCCCCCCCTCCTCAATGCAGAAGTCTTTAAGCTGTGAGATGTTTAAGGAGTTTCTTGCATGTACAGCCTATTTCAAGTCACCACAAAGCATCTCAATGGAGCATCTTTCAGTCTGCTCTCAGGGTTAACTTGCTTGGACGGCCATACCCGAACAGCAAAACTAGTCTTTCTCATTTGCTGTAGAATGTGGTCCTCTGCTGTTTTTTTTTTGTTTTTTGAGAATTAAGTTGATGTTTGTCACCCAAACAGGCTTCAGGTCTTGGGAAATGGGAATTTCCAGAAACTTAAATAGGAGTAGGACAAGAATATCATTGTCCCTGACCAGCAAGATGTTGCAACATACTGTACCACGCTGACTGTGTCATCCACTTAACCCTGGTAAGCAAACTGCAGGTGGATGTCCTTCTTCAGGCCCAACACCAGTCATTAATTCATGAGCATAAATGTCAGAGCAACAGGTCTGATATATGCAGAATTTAATAATTGTGTTAAATTATATGTACTGCTACTTCCCAGAAACAAATTTATGTAGAGTATGATGTCCCTTGCAGCACAAGAGCCATGATAGCTAAAGCAGGGAAGGAGACCCATCACTGTGTTTAAACATGACTTGCGTCACATCAGCCTGACGTGATGAGCACATCAACACTGAAATATGACTAGGCTACTACGTGTCAGACAACACTGGTTTGTTTGTGCACCAAAGGATTTGACGTTTGACGTCTGTCACAAAGGTGAGTGAAATATCCATCTTGTACCACCTGAGCACGAACAATTTATTGTGTTGTAAAACTAACAACCATCACACAAAGTAAAAGAAAAGCATAAAGCAGCCATAAATGTAAACAAGATGAATTCAACTGGAAAAGATACTTTCTGTTTTAAACTATACCCCACACACTATGCAACAGCCAAGCAAGCAAATCTGGAAATGATGTATTTATGCATGTTATACATGATATAATAGCTGAGCAAGTTGAATACATAGAAAAATGTATCTGTTAATCATTAGTGGTTAGGACATTACCCCTGGGATCAAAAGGTTGCAGGTTCAAGTCCCAGCCTGGGCACCACAGAAGAACCCTTGAGCAAGGTACCGTCCCCACTTCACTGATGCCTCTGTTGAGCCCACTGCTCCACGTGTGCACATGTGATGGAATGCAGAGAATAAATTTCCCACTTGTGGGACTATAAGGGAAAAAAGTCTGCTGTGCAATACCTACAGTTATAATGTGTTTTTAAGTCAGTTTCTATGGTTTCAGGTAGCTCTTTTGTGGTAAAACTCCATCTACCATCTTTTTGTAATCTACTGTCATTTTTTTGTCGTGCCCTTATAATGTATATAAGATAAGATAATCCTTTATTGTCCCACAAGTTTCACATGTTACAGCAGCAAAAATCACACACAATAAATAAATAAAGCAAATGTTAAAAAAAGAGAAACACACAATA
>JBBIGC010000125.1:9174278-9207568 GCA_037576955.1 Lepidarchus adonis | reverse complement strand
CTGGCAGAAAGTTGAGGTCTTTGTGGCCAGAGATGGTTCTGAGGCCTCTCCAGACTCCACTGACGTTGTTCTGCTGGTGCTGGCTCTCCATTTTCTGCCTGTAGTTCTCCTTCCCCTCCCTGATAAGTCTTCTCCTCCCTGATAAGTATATCTGTATACATTGTCATTTTCAGCCAACTTTTGTGCTTTTTCTATTTTTAAATTCTTTAAAATTATTCAATTTTAAAGCTGGCTCTAATACAATATATTTTACATTTACATGCTTTTGGCAGGTTTAGGAAAACAAGCCTTTTCAAGATTGAAGGTTTCGAATTTTGCTGTCCTATATAACATGTTGGCTCCAACATGGTATGTTACTTGTTATAAATATATTTCCATTGAATCTGCTAATTGGATAAATCCGTTTTTAAAACTGCTTTAGGCAAAGAAACACAGACATAGACCAGTTTCACTGACAGTTTACTGAAAATGCAGCAAAAATATCAAGTGGATTTTGGCCTAATGTTTAACACATGGCAGCTATTAGGCCAAGGGTCTACTGCTTGGACCCAAAAGCACAGGCTTCTCTAGAACAGCAGTGGTAGAACATTATTACATGAACATTACTTAAAATAACTCCAACAACACCAACAATCACAAATGTGTAAAATAAGTATACACTAGAAACTAGATACATAGTAGATCATCTTAACACCCTGTGCTGAATCTGTATGGTAACAACAATCTATGCCATTGCTCTGGAAACACCTTGGCAAGGGTCATCATTTTCCCCCACACAGAGAACCTCCTGCAGTAGGCCACATATTGGCCAACAGCTTCCTTGTATGGAAGAAAGGCAACAATGCCCCTCAGAATTAATTGCTCATTGCAAAAGGTAATGTTCACAGGATGCTCTTCCAGTGTGTAGCACCTGTTCTCAGCTAGTTCAATGATCAATGCTCCAGTGGTATAACTATGGCTAACCAATCCAGATCTGTGGAGGTATAGAAGGATCCAAGATTGCCGATGTTTCTTGTGTCATCAGATGTCATACACATTGATGTTTGCAGCTGCACTCCTTCATCCTTTGACCCCCCGTTTTTGTAGGATGCTGACATCAACCGGTACAAGAAGAACGTGTACCGTGTAGAGTTTACCAAACTCTGACTGCAGCATGGATTAGAGCACTGTGTCACAGTCACCAGACTAGGAACATGCCTCATACGCAATGACACATGTATACAATGTTACATGCTGTATCGATGTGTTTTGTTCCTGATTTCAGCTGGGCTGTGGTGAAAATGTTCAGCAGAGGTTTTGCCCACTGTCTATAGGCACCATAGTGAATTCCCTTTCTCACAATGGCAGTAACCAATTGGAAAATGTCTGTATTTTTTGGTGGCTGTTGACATAATTACTGAATGCTTCAATGTGGCAGAATGCACAGCAGAGGCACTGACAGAATGAGTCAAATGCACATGTGTTAGTAACACTTACAAGTGCCTTGTTCATCTTTACAGGTTTTGCCAAATTACCATTTTGTAGAAGGTCTATTTGTGTTCTGCATATTTTAGGAGCCATATCAATGTGAAGCCATTCTGTTCTTGGGCCTAGATAAGATTTTCTCTTTTTTAGAGTTACAGTAAGGCCTCTCTTCCTGTTCTGTGCCATTTGGTTCTGTTCTTTTTCTGTTTACAGAAACAGCTGCAGAGGAAAGTCTCATCTATCCTTCAATCAGTCCAGACGAATGGGCAAGTTGTCATGTTTGAAAAGCCACATTTCACTATTTTTAATTCTGCCTCCACATGAGCAGAACTAGCAGTAAGTGTGCTGCTTATAAAATGTTGCACCATAACACCAGGGCACAATGGCAGGTATGAGCATATCCTGATTAGATGAGGTAGAAGCTCTGGAAGGAAATGTAGATTATCCCGGTCACCACTATGTGGGGCAAGTGTTTTGCTTTCAGCACAGACTTCAGTAACCCAAAGTTTTGTTTCTACATTGCAATCAGTCATAGAGTAGCTAGATATATCCATCAGTCTTTCATTTGAACATACAGTATGCTTGGGTGACTGTTGCCCTCTGCAATTTTTTTCAGACTGGCTTTGCAGACCTCTTAGTTGACAGGTGTGCCACTCTCGTCATTCCCTTCAGATTCACTCAGGGCCACAACTGTAATGGACTGAATTAAGTGTCTTGCATCATCAGCACACTGCACCAGCTGTGGCAAGGCCCTGATGTAGAAGTCCTTCACCCCACTTCCCTTGTTTCTTAGGCATTCTCAGTGGGAGATCATTTTAATGCCACGTGCAACATCCACATGGATGAAACAGAGAGGTAATGTTGATGAGTGATTGCCCAGTAATGTCTCAAAACATGCAGTCACACAGACCTTTAAGTCTGGATGAGGAGTGAAGGCCTTGACAAGAGCACCTAGAATCAGAAGTGAGAAATTACATACAGCCCCTTTAGGAACAGGTGCACCTCTTCTGTGCCACTCGTTGAGCCAGTTTGCTATGGCATTTATGTGATGCCTCTCAGACAGCGTCCAGACCACAGGTATGTGAACATCAGCTGACAAAACACCTTAGTACAAGAAGATAAAGCCCTGATTTCTCTGTTGGTCTGCTTTTTAAATTTTTTTTACCACAGTACCAGTAGCATCGAAATTGACACATGTTCCACAGACCTTTGATAGGGACTTTAACATCTCTAACTGAGAGGGTGTCCAGTAATAGCAGAAAAACTTGTCCAGGCCAATGTAAAAAAAAAAATGCTCCCACAATGCACTGTGTTTCATCAGCTGCAGTGACAGGACAGGATCAATGTAACCCAGTTCTTTGTTTCCTCTCTTCTGTTTTGCCTTTCAGTGTGCATAGGTTGGGAAGGTGGCTTGGCTCGGGGTCACCCATTTCCATGATCTTTTTTGCTTTAGCAGCTCATCCCAAATTGGGTGAAAGGGCTGTGCAATAGTCTGCCATTGCAAAATGTCACCATTGGTTGCCGAAGTGTCATTTGAGACCTCATCCTTGTGGAGACCTTGGCATCTAATAAAAAAAAGTACTAAATGAATGGAAAATGTAATTTAGTCTGATTATCCACAGCATGTGTTTTTATGCATTGTTTTATGTTGGCTATGAGTATTTTATTGTTCATTTATTTGAATTTTATTAATTAAATCTATATATTAATGTTGTTTGTATGTAGGCCTACACTGTTTGCACATTGTTGTTGTTGTGTTATAAGTTTGAGTTGTGTAAAATAAAATTGAAAACCACTGTGTTTACTTAAACCTGTGTCTTTGAAATTTTACAAAACACAAGGTCTTCAGAAATGTTAAATGAAGTGAATTTGACAAATCTGAGGTTTTACAATAGTTCATGTTTTACAATGTTTAACTAAATGTTCCATTTAAATCAGATACTGACATGATCAACGAGTGTATTGATTGATTGTCCATAATTAAACAGCTGACTTCGCATCCAGTTCCAATTTTGTGTTTTTAATACTGTATGTCCAATACATGAGAATTTTGACTTGATATTTGGTTATAAGTTTCACTTAGAGGCTCAGTCTACAACCTCACTACAGTGACTATGCTCATACCTCACACTTAGCACTCAAACTCAGATTTTTTGTTTGCCCATGTTTAGCTGATATTTTGTCTATCACTAGTTTAGCAGCTTGCTTATTTTATCACATGTATATAATCTTTTACCTGAAACAAATAGTGTGTATAACAACATTTTGACCTATTGTGATTCCTTCATGTTCTGTGTGTATGGTTATGTAATACGTATGTAATATTGTGATTTTAAACGTTGCAGATCCCGTTTAAACATTTTGGTCAAATCCCTTGAATTTCCCAAAGAAGTAACATGTGACATGTGGTGTAATGCTGGATGTAATGCTGGTCTTACCCTTGAGAGTTGTCCTTTGGAATTTGTTAATGAAATTTTAGTAGACAAATCCAAGTTGCAGACGTGATTCTTTGGTATTTTCTTGTATGCATCACTTCATATATCGTCCCCAAAGAAACAAGGACTCAAAGATTCCACCCAGTCAATCATTTGCAGTCATTCATTTGGTATTTATTTTGGTATTCAATATATTCCTAACCAAATCAATGTCTTAATGGTAATTATTAGAAGTGTTCTTACTAATTGAGAGTAACCACTTCCGGGGTTAACACCACCTGTGACGAATTCTACAGTAAACTGTAGCGACTGTATGTCGCAATTACACAGTATGAGAAATTGTAAAGCTTAAAAACGTAAAGCCATTACAAGCACAAAATAAAAAATTGTATCACAAACGACTGAGACTATTTTTACGAAATTTTGATGCTGACGGTGGCTGCATGACGTCACGTATGTGATAAATAAGGCTTGATAAATAAGAAAGTATAGCAACAAAAACACATTTTTTTCTACGACACAAACCAGCACAAACATGGCATAAAAGATTGGGACTACTTCACAGAAGTTAAGACATGATACGACACGAGCTTGTGGAACTTTGGCTACATTTGTTGTTTCTACCCGGCATCATTTTACCACAACACGCTCGTGTTCGCTTCGTTCGGACTGTGTTGGTGGCTAACGGTTTCTTGTGTTTACTGTCTGAATAAAATGTGCACACATGGAGCTGAAGTGGTAAGCAATATGCATATTTAAATTTTATTTATCACACTCAGATGTGTCAGTGATAATGGCTGTTTAATCAGGTTAGAATGAGACATTTGCTCATTGCTGTGTTCTGGTTTTAAAGTTGTTGTTTCCGGAGGTTTGTCGTAAATTGTTCAGCTCTCGGTTTGGAGTTGTAGTATTTTATTTTAGAACAAAAGGATCACATAAAGACAAGTAAAATTTCTGTGTTGATGCTAGATTCTTTTTCTTTTTTTACTTTTGAGTTGTTTTAAACTTAGACGGTAAAATAACTCCGAGAACCATGTTGGTGTCTATTCTACCACTTTCAGGGATGAAGCTCCAGCAAGCGGTCCGGTCCCGTTTTCCAAAGACATCTTTGATAAATTCACTCTAGCGCCCACCGTAAAAGAGCTGTGGGCCATTTTACACAGGTACATTAATTTTTTAATGTACTTCTTTGCCATTTATTGTAATGTTTTTTTTTTATTTCATCATGCACTAAACATCAGGCCTTTCTTTATTTTTGAAGTCCTGATGTAAAAGAGGAAGTGAAAGATGAAAGTAAAGTGAAACCAACTGGTCCTTTATCAAACCCAAAGCCATCTGGCAGCAGTATAAACACAGCACAAGCCAACAGCAGAAACAGCCATGGCTCTGCTGGCTCTGCTTTGGATTGCAGTGACCCACTATCTGACTGCAAAAAGAACCTGACTGAGAGTAAGGACACGGGACGATTCCCTGACCCGGAAGTTCCCTATCCTTGCTATTCATCACTCACCTACAAAGAACACCTGACATATTTACAATCACTTAAGACAAAAAAATATCGTACAGCTCCCCAGGTAAGTTGATACTACTTCTTTACTAGCCAAATAAATGAATGTAAAAATAAATACATGTTAATGTTCTTTGACTACTATTTGAGTACTTTGAGTACTCAAGCATTTATCATATAAAAGTTTTTTTTATCTCTTTCATTATTACACAGAATTTAATGAACAAGGTGAAGAATGAGGTTGCAGAGTTTATGAAGTATCTCCAGGATGTCTCCAAAGTACGGGCTGAGGACTACAAATACATTCCACCAGAAGCTTTTCAGTATTTGGAGGTAGACAGTCATGCAATTTGAAAGTAAGTATGCTATGATCATTTAAGCATTATTATTTTAATTGCATATCTCTACTTCTGATTAACAGGAATATTTTAAAGCGTCCTTGGACTATTTGAAGAACTATCCACAGGTTTACAGTATCCAAGGAATCACCAGCCTGGCTGGGGGGAAGTTTGTGTCCGACATTTGCCTCGACTTTGAGAAACAGCTACTTGCAATGGTAAAACGCTTTAGGAAGAAATATAAACCATTTAATGACTTTGGATTGACTCCTTTTTTATTTTTATTCTTTCTGTTTAGGGCAGTGTTAATATTGTAGAAAAAAAGATGCTGCCAGAAAAAATACAGCTTTCCGTGGATTATGACTCTGTGTCAGCTGGGATTCCTCCGTTTAAAAAGGCCAGTCATTTTCACACTGTAAGTGTTCCTCTCCATCGTGTTACTTTGATTATAGCATGTAGTTATAATCTGACTCTTTAACTCCTCCCGTTGTAAATCATCCACACAATAACTCTTGAATAACACAGAACACTGAGCATTACAATATTTCAATATTCAATATCACAATATTACATGCTGCACATCACCAATCTCACCAACCTCACGGTGCTATATACAGTGTAACTGCAATCACTGCTGTTACCATAATTTAATTTTACTATAATTTATCTTCTTTTTTTTTTTTTCTTTTTTTTTTTTTACTGCTTTTTCATTAAAAATTATAGATTTTTACCTTGTAGTTTTTGTTACCTTTGTATTTATAGGACCTTTTTCTACCTTGTATTGTTAGTACTGTGTATTCTCTTTACCTTGTATTTTTATTACCTTTTATATTTTTATTAGTATAAGAGACCTGTTATTTTGTCATTGTCTCTATGTCGCAGTCGCTACATAAGCAATTTCCTTAGGGACAATAAAGTTTTTCTGATTCTGGTTCTGATTCTGTTACTAGGTGCTGATGAACCTAAATAAAGTTTGGTTTTACAGCCACTAGATGGTGTTGTTGTCAATGTTTTGAAATAAACTGACTAACATGCAACTGTTTCTAACATGCAGGCTATCAGCAGTGACACGAATGCAGAAAAGCTTAGTGCTACTTATGAGCCTCATGTTTGTCTAGCAAAGGAAGCATTCTTCCAGCTCCTTAACAACAGTGCTGAGTATATGGAGGCATGGGAGCTACCAGTGTGGGTGAAAGAAAACTCTGGTCAAGGTGAGCTTTGCCATTCTTCCCCATTGAGCTGCTCAAACAATGTCTATAAGAGAAAACACAGATGTCCCCTCAAACTTTTCTATGGTTAGGTAGAAACCTGTTTTTATTTTTTATGCACAGGAAGCAGTAAGACGGTTTACATCGACCCTCCTCTGCTGCAGACACAGATGACCTATAGGGAGAGAAACCATCTCATTCATCAGGAGAGTGTTAAACTTGCATACAAAAAGACTGGCCAAGATTCTGTGTTTTTTCTAACAACAGAGGACTTTACCAAAAAAGCAGACTTTGTTACAGAGGTAAGTCTTCATGCTTCTGCTGCCTGGTAGATGTTTGGGGAATATGTATGGAAAATCTATAGGTCAGAAATGGGTGCTGAGCTGAACTGTTGCAGCTAAGCATGATTTTTTTTTCTTCTCTTATATGTTCTGTATTGACTTTTAGGAAAAGAGTTCTCGGGCAGTTGTTTCATTTGATGATACGGGCATAGATTTTGAAGTGGACGTAACCGAACTGGAATCATTTGGGGAGTCTTGCCATCTTAGTAAAAAAGTAAAGGATAATTCTGAACCTAAAGCATCCTCTAAAAGTCACATATTAGAATTATCGAAACCTAAATTAGGCTCAGATCACCAAGGATTGACTGAAGTAGCTTCCACATATAAAGACATTCCTTCACCACCCCTTGAACTGGCAGAGCAAGAATTGCAAGATAAGAGTGATGCAGAGGACAGCTCAATGGCCAGAAGCACTGAGGATACTCTGACCTCTGTTTCTGAAGACCCATTCAGTAATATGCCTGGTTCCACTGTAGAAGAGTGCTCCAGTACTGAATGCCCTCCAACCAAGCGGACAAGATACAATTCAGATCACAGTGTGGATTCTGAAGAAGAGCGCCTCATTATTGATCACCCAAGCTCCCTGGTAAATTGCACAACCGAAGAGACCCAGTTAGCTGTATCTGCTCAGGAGAACCTCACTGATAATGTTAAATTCTCTTTCAATAAAGAGTCCATAGCGCCAGCAATGAGTCCACCCAGCGCTGCCAAAGGAACTAAGAAAGGAACCAAAAGGTCCAGAATCTCAGGGGACTGTGATCAACTAGGGCAGATCTTGCGGATGCAGAAAACAATGCTGAAATCTGCCTTGGTCAATGGCCAAGAGCCTCCAAAGGCACAAACTTCAGACTGTACACCAGAGCCCACACTAAAAAACAACCCATACTCTTTGGTCAAGCCCTGTGTGTCATCTTACTTGCACTCCAGGGAAGGCTTGGATGAAGAGGTTCCAGCTCTTCCTACCTGTCAGCCCAAAGGACAAAGGAAAAGTTAGTACTCACATCAATGTTTTCTTTGTTCCTTTGTTTCTTTCTTTCCATCTTTCCATCTGTCTGTCTGTCTGTCTTTAAAGGAAAAGTCAGAGCTAAGCACTACTCCAGCCTCAACATTATGTCAGATCTCTGAGATCTGATATATATGCTGCAGGCATATAAAATGGTCATGAGAAAAGACTTCAGCTCAAGTCAATCTTTATATCTATACATGAGTTGTGTATTACTTACATTGAAAAACATTCTTTGTTTGTTCACAAAATTATTTATTTGTTTATCACAAGTGCTTTCACATGGAAAACTCCACATGACAATTAAAAAAAACAAAACCTGCACTTCAAGCAGGATTTCTTTGTATTACATGTTACATTTTTTTTAAAAAAGAAAAAAAGAAAAAAAAAAGGCCTAGTGTTTTAATGAATTGTGTTTATGGCCATGACAGGGCTACTGAGGGAGGAGCTACTGGCAAGTGCGGAGGATGAGTTGGACTTTAAGCCTCCACAGGAGAACAGTGTCCTCTATAAGCTTTACAGCTTGCAGGATGTGCTACTGATGGTGCGCAGCACTGTGGAATTTGCTCAGCACATAAAAAACAAAAATGGCATGAAAAGGGTAAGTGGGACCAGGGGCTGCTGCAGTACAGATTTTTATTTAAGCAATGGTTCAGCACAAATTTACATTGAGGAACATAAGTATTTGAACACCCTGTGATTTTGCAACTTCTCCCACTTAGAAATCATGGAGAGGACTGAAATTCCCATTGTAGATGCATTCCCATTGTGAGAGACAACATTTTTTTAAAATCAGGAAATCACAATGTGTAATTTGTAAATAATTTATTTGTATTGCACTGCTGCACATAAGCATTTGAACTCCTGGCAGTCAGCAAGAATTCTGGCTATCAAAGATCTGTTACTCTTTAAAAAGTCCACTCATTAATTTAAATTAGTAGCACCTGTCTAAGTTCTTTAAAGACACCTGACAACCCCACAGTGAGTCAGACTCCCAACTACTACCATGGGCAAGACCAAAGAGCTGTCAAAAGAGACTAGTGACAAAATTGTGGTCCTCCACAAGGCTGGAAAGGACTATGAGGCAATTGCCATGCAGCTTGGTAAAATAGATCAACTGTTGGAGCAATTGTTAGAAAATGGAAGAGACTTAAAACAACTGTCAGTCTCCCTCGGACTGGGGCTCTATGCAAGATCTCACCTCGTGGGGAATCGCTGATGATCAGAAAGGTGAGAGCTCAGCCCAGGGTTACACAGGAGGAGCTAGTCAATGACATGAAGAGAGCTGGGACCATAGTTTCAAAGGACACTGTTGGTACTGTAGAACACTACGCCATCATGGTTTCATATCATGCATTGCGTGGAAGGTTCCCCTGCTTTAGTCATCATATGTCCAGGCCTTTAGTCATGTGGTCAAATGAGACCAAAGTAGAACTTTTTGGTCTAAACTTCACTCGCCATGTTTGGAGGAAAAAGAAGGATGAGTAGCACCATTCATGTGAAGCACAGGGGTGGTACCATCATGCTTTGGGGCTGCTTTTCTGCGAAGGGGACAGGACGACTGCACTGTATTATGGGATGATGAATGGGGCCATGTATTGTGAGATTTTGAGTCCTTGGCTTGGTCTTCCAACATGACAATGGTCCAAAGCACACAACCAGAAGAAACAAGGAGTAGCTTCGTAAGAAGCATATCAAGGTTTTGGAGTGACCTAGCCGGTCTCCAGACCTAAATCTAATAGAGAATCTTTAGAGGGAGCTGAAACTCTGTGTTTCTCAGCAACCGTCCCAAAACCTGCACCTACAATGGGAATTTCAGACCCTTCCATGATTTCTAAGTGAGAGAACTTGCAAAATTACTGGGTGTTTAAATACTTATGTTTCTCGCTGTACACTGTACAATCAAAATTGGCTGAAATTATTGTGTATTTTTTCCATGTTCTAGAGAGACAATTACAAAATCACCCAAATCTGTTATTTATCAAGGATCTTACATATTTATTATTTATTATTTATCAAGGGTCTGTACATATATACATAGTCTTTTGCATAAGACTGTATGTATATATGTACAGTAGTAGTGTAAATCAGTGTAGTTTATTCTAATGTTCTAGCTCTTTAATTACTCTGTTGCAGGGTTCTTGTTCATACTCTTTCTGATAAGTATGCTGTGGAAATACTAAGTGCAGGTTGTGGCATAATAGTATGGAATAACAATGAAATCTGTGTTTGTTCAGGCCGTCCCAGTGAACGTGCTGTCCAAGTTGGAGTACCAGCTTTGTTATGGAGCTGAGAGCCTGACCCACACTGAGGCATGCCAACTCTGGGCCGAGCAACTTCTCCACTCTAGCACCGTCTCTTTCATAGGTATGGCATCTTACAAAAGTACAGTTGGGCTGAAGAGTAACAGGCAGACACTAAGCTATGTGTTATGATCTATGGGCAGAACTTATTCATAGTCTGGAACTGGGTTTAGCAAGATAAACATTGTGACACCATTTTAAACACACAATGCATCATCTCAGAGTCTGTTGTTTTCCATGTGAACTCAATAATCTGTTAATTCCAATTAGTTTTAGGACTAAATAAGAATTTACTTCAAGTTTAGGTAAGGTTTGCATAGATCAGCTCTAGTCAGTCTCAAGTTAGAACAGGGCAGATGTGGGGAAGCTTTGTAGAGGAAGCAACTCCTCCCACAGCTCCTAACGCTCCAACAAGCCTCTTGCATGACTCACATTGCCTCTGTGTGTGTTTGGAGTCTGTGTTACCATAGCTACTCTCAGTTTAACTTTAGTGGCAAATGAGAGGGGGTAAAAAAGCCCACTCTACTCTGTCAGCACAATCTGATGCAGTAACTGGCTTGGTTTTCAAGCAGCATAATAGTGTTTATGTATAGTTTTGTAGTTTTTCTAGTTTTGTTTATTGTAATATGATGGTACTCTGGCACTCAAAAAGGATTGTTCCCATTTTTTAATGATCAGTGATTTCACCACAAATTAATGCAGTAATACAAAATAACAATGTTTTTTTCACTCTTTTTAATGATCTAAAGGGATTTTCACTCTGCTTTTTTAATTATCTGAAATGAACTGCATTTCATTTCTAAAATGCTCCACCTTTTTGGAATGTTTGATATAATTAACAGATCTACTCTCTGTCCGTTTATTCGAATATTTCTTTAGAAGCTCTGTAGAATAGAATAGAATAGAAAAACTTTATTGTCTGACACCAGAGTGGTTGCAGAAATTTGCCTTTCAATATGGCTCCACATCATTCACACTCACATGAAAACACATAAGACCATAAAACATAAGAACAATGAGGATAATAGACCAACAAAAAGTATTAAGTATTACAGTAATAACTGTATTGTAAAGGACCAAATGTTCAGCATCACACATTGTTTCTAATCACATGTATCAAATATATAGAAGTAGTGTGTTCCCCACACCCATTACCCTTTTACAAAAAGGAGCGATTGCTTTTAAATGCATCAGCAACAGTTGCTTAACATCAACTTGTGACACACATCTGAGCAACACTTTTTTTTTCTTTTCTTTTTTCTTTTCTTTTCTTTTCTTTTTCCTTCTCCCCATTGCTTCCACTTAAATGCATGAAGTGACTTCCAATGAATATGTTTGAACTATCTCCGAGTCTAAAAAGCTGCGCAATCCTGAAAGAATGCAAGGGAAATGTGTTATCATCCCTTTTGAATTCCTTCAGCTTATTTCTTCATAGTTTCTTCGGGTTAAGGGAAGGAATGTTTTTGTTTTTCATTCTTTATTTTTTCGTTTTTTAATACAAAGCTTGAATGTTGTTTTTAATTCACTGTATAGGCATTAGGTTTTAGCCCAAATCACGCCCTAGAGCTTCCCTGCATGGCCTTGTTTTCAATTCACACTGACCTGTTGGCATAGACATTAAGTATACTCCTTGTCATGTACTTATAACTAGTAGATGAGCTTCTAGCTTAGCAATGTGTTAATCCTGTCAGGTTTTGTCACTAGTAATATATTTTGTATTTTACTGAATCTCTTGTGTTTTGTTTTTGTTTTATCGCTCACAGACTGAACAGTGAGACAGAGATTCATTTTTGTTCGGTATTGTCTCACTCCAAATGGTGCATGTCATTCTCTACTGACAGCCCACTAAAGTTGAGTAGTTGTGAGACATTATTGGAAAGCTGTGATTACCTCTGACTGTAAAAATTACTATTTTTGTTTTTTTTGTTCTCAGATAATCGTTGCTTTCTCATAATCCCTGGTCTAGAAAGGTGCATATTAATCTGAACTTTGAAAGCACTCTGGGATGATTCATTCATTCGTTTATTCATTCATTGGCTGTTGCATCATGAGCTCATGTAGAGACAAGTCTGTTCTTTGCGTCTTGCTTTCAATCAGTTCGTTTGTTTATTCTAGTGAAGTAGCATGATTTATTACAGAGCTGCACTGTAGCAGAATGCCACTAGGTGACTAAACCTTCTCATTGTTTAAAAGAAGTTCATAATGGTTTTCTACACTTCATTACTTTCCAATAATTTACTATTTGCTACTGTTAATAAACTACCTAAAGTTATATAAATATAAATCAATTTTTAATAAAAACAAGAAAAGAAATGGGCTCAACATGGGGGGAAAAATAGCAATCACATGACCATTTCTTGAAAGGGAATGTAGTTGTATGATTACTTATTAGTTTTCGGTTTGTGTGGGTATAGGTCGGATCAATGCACACACTTCAGAGGTAGTGCAGCTGCAAGAGCTCCCAGCTGACTGGATCCAAAACACCTCCTGTGATTTCAAGTATGCACCGCCTTCACTCACACAACCCTTTTAACAATTTAGCCATTTAGTCATGAATGCTTTTTGCACAAATTAAGAAGTGCTCACTGCTTTCTTAGTTATTAAATGATTTGACTATTTGGACTGTTTGTCTTCACATATAATGTTCAGGTTTTAGAAATGTATTATTTAATGTATTTATTTGTGTTTACATTTACTCTTTTTGCAGGCCAGCTAGGTGCTTAAATTCTCTCCACCACATGCTGAAAAAATTAATGGGGTGAGTTTTTCTTTCCCCCAAGACAGACATAAATGTTATCTTGATACTGATGCAATTACAGATTCTACTCATTTGTTTGACTTTATTAACTCCTGATCATTATTTGTGTTGGGGAAAAGGGTTTAGACTGGATTTCAAGTTCACCACAGGTATTTTATTATCTGTGAATACAGTGTAGAAGAAGGGTTAGAGGTTAGGTCAACTCCAGTTCTAAATGGCTGCTGTTGAGTACAATTTGAATGTTCCCCTGCGTCAAACACACTCAATAAACCTGGCACTTACCAGGTGAATACATCAGGTGTGCTAGAACAAGGAAATCTACAAAACTGCAGAAATTCGCTTTCATCTTCAGTGGAATAGAGCTGAGCCATGTTGCTTCCCCTGATCCAAATACTGTTTAGAGTTGCTGAATGAATTTATTTAGTGGTGTTCAAGAAATGCAGTGGCATTGGTTGTTTTCAGCTGTAACCTGTGAAGTTGAAATGCCTTGAAATTGGACAATAATGACTTTGTGATAAAATGTCAAAGTGCTATGTATGAATAATCTCAACTGTGTTTATTTTAAGGTACGCCATTCTTTATTTTTGCAAATGACTAGATGTTTAACTAGAACTGTTTGGCATTCACACACTTATATGAAAAGAATATTTTCTAAGCATGGAAGGAATGCACAGGTATGTTGTAATCTCTGTTCCTGGAAAATACAACAAAACTGCATTTGTGCTGAAGTGTCTGTTTCACAATCAGAATGTGAAGTGAGGAGTTGTGTATGTCTCAGAACTAAATAGCATATCTTTTTCACCTCCTGGTAAGTAAAATAATTTATCTACATCAATCCTATTTGCGTCTTTCTCTCCTTCAGCTTACAGGAGGGGAGGTACTTGTTGGGCCACAAACCCGGTGAAGCATTTGTGACCGTTTTTAAAGCTAGTGATGGAAAGAAACCTACTCGCAGCCTCTATGACCTCCAGGAAGCGCACTGTGGTCCCCCTGTGGTCCCTCTCCATGCCAAGGTGCCCTGGATTCCCCTGGATCCCCACCACCTAATGCCTTTTCACCTGAAACACAACAGACCACCTTGTACTTTCCCCCCAAACTCGCGTCCACAGCACAAGGTACGATGTGTAACATTTATTGTCTATTCAGAATATAGAAATATACAGGAAGCCTAAAGGTATAAAACGTAATTTCATTATAGTTTTTTGGTAAAATTGGGGACATTTAGGGGCATTTTTAAATGCCAAGAACCTAATGGAGTTCACTGGTAATTCACTCATTCATTTAAACTTGCATGTAAAAATCACTCTGCCATGAACATGCAAACCCCTATTAAACTGTACATTCTAATACCTTTTACTCAATCCTGTACACAGCCAAGGTAAACGGTCTTTAATGGTTGACTGCTATTTTCACAGGATACTTTGTTCTGCCAAGCCCTGATAAGACCAGATAAGAATGCCAGACCACTCATTCTATTCTGTTGCTGCAAAAATAACATGTTGATAAAATTTTTCTTCTTATTTCCACAAAACTCAACCTATTAGTCTCCCAATGAGGTTAATATTTAGTCAGTCCTTTATAAACCTTACAAGGTTAAAAAGGCTTATTAACCAACAATACTGGCTGGTGCTGTGGGGTGGCTGAAGCCCTATTACAATAAGAGTGCAGAATTCAGAGCATTCCTTTGCTTCTACAAACCTCTTCCAGTGTTGGTATTTGCTGGAACAGGCCCTGGGAATAGCAGTCAATCCCCACCTCACCCCACCCCACCTCACCCCACCCCATCTCACCCCACCCCATCTCACCCCACCCCATGTGTTTGCACAGCAGACAACGTAGTTAATGCTTCTCATCACCACTTAAAAAACTACATCAGATCACCATCTACCCTCTGGTAATATTCTATATAGAGCGGATTATGTAGGTGATTTCTGTGGCTACAAATGGACATAATTATGTTATTATCATAAATTCTCACATGAACTAAAATGTTTTGAGTCCCATGGCAGGATTACATCTACCTTTCATTTAAACCAAAGTACTGTTTTCACACTCGTATGATCACTTTTCTCTCTTCTCTAACTCTCTCTATCTCTTTCACACATGCATAGCAACAGACAGGAGGGGGCCAAAGAGCAAAGCAAGGTAGAACTATGACCAGACCAACACAAGGGAGCCAGAACTCTGCAGCAGTCCCTTGTCAAAAGAAAAAGAAGAAGAAGAGGAAGAAAAAGACAAATGCACACAAAAAAACAGTGATGAGCCAACAGTTGCAGGACATGCAAACGTATTGAGTGAGTGACAGGATCTACTATTGGCTAAATGTGGTTGTAGGACCTAGTCAAGGAGGGCAAGTTAGAGTGGGACTAATAAGGGAAAACCAGCTCACATTAGAGTATGAGAAGCTGTCATCAGCTGGATTTGAGTTAGAGTAATTTCTTAAAATAAACTGCATGGAATTAAGTTTTGCTAGGAGGATGATGTTTGATTCTCCTGCATTTTCTTGAATGTTCTACTTTTTCAGTGAGTGTAAGTATCAGTATGTTTATGAAAGAGAGAAATGTCCAAGTTATTTTACCTTTTAGGGAAGCAACACTGATGGTAATGATTTGTTCATTTTATATGTAAAGTAAGAAATAATAAACAAATTCTTAATATAACCTAATGTGGTTCTACAATTTTGGTTTATCTGCACAACATATTTGCATTGTGTATATGCTGAACCTGTTTAAGGAAAAAAAATGCTCTTTATTGTGGAGGGTTGCTGAATTCATTTTGTACTATCCCTCTTTAGCTCTGATGTTATGGCAATTGCTTTGAAGGCTATTTCTTTCCTGATGTTCTACCTTTCTAATTCTAATTGCTATTAGAAAGGGAGAACATCAGGACAGAAATAGCCTTTATTAAAGAGATGTTTTTGAACTTTGCTGTTTTGCTGAGTCTATGGTCATTTTTAAACAAACTTTAAGAGTGTGTAATGTATTAGACTCATTCTGATGGTTTTCTGTGCTTCTTTCATTCCAGTGTATTTGTTGGTATGGTGTATATGATTGCATTGCATGGCATAGACCAGGGGTGTCTAAAGTCGGTCCTGGAGGGCTGGTGTCCTGCACAGTTTGGTAGTTCCCTTCCAGAAGCACACTCCCTGAACCTGGCAATTAACAGGTGAGTTGTACCTGGTGTGCTTGATTAGGGAAATCACCAAACTGCTGGAACCGGCCCTCCAGGACCGGAGCTGGACACTCCTGGCATAGACCCTGAGCTGAAGTTTCCAACGTTTCTCCTCTGGAAAAAGATCATTAGTTAGAATATTACAGTTTATGTCATAACTGTGGTGGCCCAATGATCTTTCATCAAAAAAGGGAGTGAAAGGCGTGGCAACCGGGTGCTTGGTGCAGTAGTGTGGAAGAGGCAGGACTACAGCTTAAATGGGAGGGAATACAGCTGGCAATGGCCCTGGTATTTAACCACCACACCCATCTCACTCCTCGTAGCTGGGACTCTGCTGTGCATCACTGTTAAACTGCTCTCTTAGGTAAGTCTATTACCAGAACTGTAGGTAAAACTAAAAAATCCACACAGTAGATAAAGAAGGTATGTAGTATAGTCAGAAAAGTTGCTTTTTCAAATGATGCCATTCTTGCACTTGATATATGCTTCTGAAAGTACAGTAACAGTACAGTTATTTGCAGAGATAGCATTTAGTACCATTTATTAAATGTTGTTAAATTTTCAGACTGCTTATGTTCAGTGGTTGTATTGGCCAGGAGAAGTAGTTATGGCAAGGGTTGTTCCTCACATGCTTTGTAGAAATTTCTCAAGCATGTGCCCCCTCACATGGGTGTGTCCCGCAGTTCTGTTAATGATGGTTTTTGTTTGCTAAAGATATGAATGCATGTCTGTTTGCTAGAAGACAGCAGTGAAACAGCATTTCTGAAATTCCTTGTAAGAAAGACCACTTGTTATTTTAATACTTTGGTTATGTTTGGTTAGTTACTAAGGCTGTTGTAGTGACTGGCTGAGGTTTTGGTATGGGGAACAATAACCAGGAAGTCTCTAATCTGTCAGGATTCTGCTGAGGTTTACTCATGTCTAGATAAATCACAGCTGCAACTTACTTCTCAAAGTTAACAGATGACCATGAACACCAAGGTTTTTCTGTTGTATTTGAGTGACTGAGATGCTGTCGAATGACTCAAAGCGGTCATGAGTGAGTCAGCATCACCCTCTTTATGAAGCTTTTGGATACTGAGGTTTGTGGGAAAAGAACAGCAGAGTCCAGGGCATTTGTCTCCATGAGCTAACATAACCTTTGCTTTTTTTCAACGTGATTACGTAACACTCACTCTGACTCAGGCAACATGTGGTTCTTAAAGGCCCCGAGCCTGATTTCTCTGAGCTTTATATATAGAAGGGAATTACAAACCTTAAACAGAGCCACATATACAACATTTATCACTGCTTAACACATGCATTTTCACTGCAAATGTCCCTTACAGGAGGTCAAAGATGGCACTGGTGGCTGAATTCCTAGGTCAAATCACATTTAATTTGGGGGTAAGTTTGCTCAAGATGAAACATTCATATTGTACTGTAATTATGCAAAAGTCTGTGCACCCATGGCCCAATGATGAGTACAAATAAATACAAATGTATACAATTTACAATTTTTATTTTTATTTTTTTTCTGTACAGCCAACCTGAAAAATCTTCTGTAGAGAACGTGTTCTTGTTTACACATAGAAAACAGACAAAACATTTGACTGGCAGTTTCCATACCTTTGACATACAATTGTTAATTATTGTAAAAAATAATTTTGTCATATTTCAATCATATATAGACCAGTGAGCCCACCTACCCCACTGTGGTTCCAGCACCTGATTTCGATCCTGATAAAGATGCTGCCAGAATAGAGACCGCTATCAAAACTAAAGGTACGAGAAAGTTAAGTTGCTTTGAATGGGGAAAAAAAAAGACTTGCAATGTTGGTTAGCTTAGGTAAAGACTTTCACTAAAGACCAAACATGTACTCCTAAATTCTGACCAAATGTTGGCCAGAATCAACACTGCCAGTGAGTCATCATCCTGTCTGGAAGCTCTTACAGTGTGTATGGAAACTTTTGGGTGAGGCCTTTGTAGCTGCAGTTTGTAGTTCTTCCACTCTACCATCCTACTGCCATTTACACATTTTTTCTTCAAAAATATCTATTTTAGCACTTACATAACCAAATTGTGGTCTTGGAATGTTTTGGAAGTTTTTAATGATATGTGTAGAAAAAAATATGAAGTAAAATGACATATATAAATATTTTAGGTGTGGATGAACAAACCATCATTCAGATCCTCACCAAACGAACTTATGCCCAAAGACGAGAAATTGCTTTCGCATATGAGAGGAGAGCAAAGAAGGTTGGAAATCATTTTTATTGTTTTTATACTTTTTCTACTACTATTACTTCAGCAGTTCTATTGTTATCTTGTATTCTTTTAAATGCTTCTCTTATTACTTGGTTCAACAACTGTTTCTGGGGTTTTTTAGCATAAATTTGGCACAAGAATTTCCCCTAAAGTTCTTATCTTAACTAAAACACTTTATCAAACTTTAACTATCATTTTTCTTGTAACAGTACACTATATCATTCTTCTACAGGATATGATTTCCGCCCTGAAGAGTGCACTGTCTGGCTCACTAGAGACGGTCATTCTGGGATTGATGAAGAGCACTGCTCAGTACGATGCCTCTGAAATTAAAGCTTCTATAAAGGTCAGATTGTCTTAAGAACATAACAGCATAGTCATATTTAACTTAACATGGCCAAACTGAAGTGAACACATCAAATCCCCTAATATGTGTGTCTGCAGGGTTTGGGAACAGATGAGGAGAGCCTGATCGAGATCCTCTGCTCTCGAAGCACAGCAGAGTTGGTAGAGATTAAGAAAGTCTACAAAGAATGTAAGTTGGACAATATTGAATGTGGGTGTCCTGCAAATGAAACTCGATTGATCAGCAATGCATGTAAATGCTTATCTTGCAGTGTTCAAGAAGGAGCTGGAAAAGGATGTGGCTGGAGACACATCAGGAAACTTCGCTAAACTGCTGCTGGCCCTAGTGGAGGTTTTAGCTTGCACTTGTTTATTATTAAAATAAATGTATATTTACATAAATTTATATATTCCAATTTTGAACTGCAGTTGTAATGGTCTGATTCAATTATGACTACAAATGTCTCTTCAGGTCAAGAGAGATGAACCGAGTTCTGTTGTTGACTATGAGAAAATCGATGAAGATGCCAGAGTAAGTAATCGAATGTTGCTTTTTAAAAAAATCATAAACAGTTTCTAATAATAAATTATGTCACAGTATGTAATGCAATGGCTCATTATATAATTAGCCCTGTTTAATTTGATGTAGTAGAGCAGTGCGTGAAAAGCTGAATAAAATGTATTTGTGTAGTTATTGCTCATCAGACTTTAGAAATGGCTCAAATGTGCATGTCGTACATTTCTTAAAGTATTGTGATATTATATTTTTGTCATGTGGGAGAGCACTACTAATCTGTACTTCCCTCTTCTCAGGCTCTGTATGAAGCTGGAGTGAAACGGAAAGGCACTGATGTCAAAACCTGGATCACCATCATGTCTGAGAGAAGTGTCCCTCATCTGCAAAAAGGTTTTTCAATTATCTAACCAAACGCAAAATTACTCGTTTGATGCTTTTTGTCTATTAACAAAGCTCATTTCTCTCTAGTATTTGATAGATACAAGAGCTACAGCCCATATGACATGCAGGAGAGCATCAGGAAGGAGGTGAAAGGAGACCTGGAGACGTCCTTCCTCACTTTGGGTTAGGCTCTTTCAGTAACAACTGTACATTTATAGCTGTAAATCTAAAGGTGGCAAATTAGTTGCATTGGAGGTTGGAAAAGTTGTCCCACTTAAAAAGATTAGAGAGGTCTGAGAGACAGAGGTCAACTGTGAGAGACAGAATGAAAAAAAAAACCCTCTAGGAAATAACATTGTATGATTTTTAAATATGTATAAATATATTTCTATAATTGTGCAGAAAAAAAGCATTTGGTCGATAACAAAAGTTCACCTCAATACTTTGTAATGTAACCTTGGTTGGTCAAATGTTTCATGTAGGTCTTAACCAGGTTTGTACACACTGTAGCTGGTATTTTTGCCCATTCTTCTATGTAGTTCTCAGAAGCTGTGATGTTCTGGGCAACACGGGCTTTTAACTCCCTCCACAGATTCTCTTTTGGATTGAGGTCTGGAGACTGGCTAGGCCACTCCAGAACCTTAAAATGCTTTTTACATAACCACTCCTTCATTGCCCATGTGGTGTGTTTGGGATCATTCATACTGGAAGAAGAATATTTCATCTTCAATGCTTTCACTGATGGAAGGAGGTTTTTGCCCAAAATCTCATGATACATGGCCCCATTCACCCTTTCCTTAATATAGATCAGTCACCCTGATCCCTTTGCAGATCAAGCAACCCCAAAGCATAATGTTTCCACCCCCATGCTTCACAGTGGGTATGGTGTTCTTGGGATGCAACTCAACATTCTTCTCCATCCAAACACGATGAGTGGCGTTTATACCAAAGAGTTCCATTTTGGTCTCGTCTGAACACATGACATTCTCCCAATCTTCTTCTGGATCATCCAGCTGGCTTGAGCAGGATTTTAATCCATGACAATGTGTTACTATAGTAACCTTTTATTACTCTGGTTCCAGCTGTCTTCAGGTCATTGACCAGTTCCTCCAGTGTAGTTCTGGGCTGTTTCCTCACCATTCTTAAGCTTCTTTGTATCCTACAAGATGAGATCTTGCATGGAGCCCCATGTTGAGGGAGATTGTCAGTGATCTTGTATTTATTCTATTTTCTAATAATTGCTCCAACAGTTGACTTCTGCCTATTGTAGATTGGATCATCCCAGTCTTGTGCAGGTGTACAATCTTGTGCCTGGTGTCTTTACACAGCTCTCTGGCCTTGACCATGGTGGAGGTTTGAGTCTGACTGTTTGAAGGTGTAGACAGGTGTCTTTTATACAGATAACGAGTTCAAACTAACAGGTCTGTAAGGCCAGAATTCTTGCTTGTTTGTAGATTCTAAAAACGTATTTTCTGCACCATTATACAAATACATTCTTTTAAAAATCATACAATGTGATTTTCTGGATTGTAGTTGAAGTGCATCTAAGATAAACATTACAGACCTCTCTCATCATTTTAAGTGGGACAACTTGCAGAATCGGTGGCTGCACCGTCTGTATTCTATTACTCTGTAAACAGGTTCACCAGTCACATTATAATCCTCAGTGCATTAGTTATGAAATGCCACAAAGTAATCAAACTGAACCACTTCATGGTCACATATGATTTGATGTTGAATTAAACTTAAATTAATTTAACTTAAGTTTGTGTCCAAATGCTTTCCTTGCAGTCCAGTGCTTTGAAAACAAACAGCTGTACTTTGCCAACAGACTCAATGACGCCATGAAGGTAATTGCATTGCGTTCTTCTCATTTTTCCTACTCTTTGAAAAACTTCTCATTTTCTCATGAGTTTGAAAGAAATTGTTTAAAAGTTCACCCCTCTATGATCTAGCTGCTGACGTGGCAGAAGACTTTCTGTGAGGTTGCGTCAGGCAGCACAAGAGTCTTTAATGTGCCTCTGTGTGTGTGTGTGTGTGTGTGTGTGTGCGCCTGTGTGCATATGTATATGTTTCAGAGTAAAGGAGCGAAGGAGAAAGTGGTGACCAGGATCATGGTATCCCGTTGTGAGGTGGACCTTAAGAAGATCAGGTCAGAATTCAAGGCCCAGTTTGGAAAGTCTCTGTACCAGACCATCTCTGTAAGTTTCACTAAAATACATACACACACACACACACACACACACACACATGCATGCACACAGAGCTCGATTTGTTTGAGCAAAACGGGTAAGTCTGTTTGATGATTGCTTGTGTTCCGTCTCTGCAGGAACACACCAAAGGAGACTACCAGACAGCCATGCTCAGTCTGTGTGCAGGAGATGACTAGAGAAGCCATGAGCCTCAGGTGTGAAACACAGGCTTCCAAACTGTATCTTAAACTGGACAAGAAGGATCACACAGTATTCTGGCAAGAAATAGACAAGAATTCCACCATTCCATGGTGTGCTTTTGTAGTAAAAACATTTGAATGGTCAGGTAAGCAATAAGCTGATCTGAATTAGCAATGTGCACACAGAGGACCATAAATAAAAGAACAACACTATATTAACTGGAGTCAAAATATGTCTCATTTCATTTTCAGCAACATTTTTTTAAGGTTTCTTTTTTCCTGCATTGTTTCCTTTTTTTAATCTACTGCAGCATAATCTAGTACAGCATGAGCTATGGCAAATGTAGAAGGAGTGCAGTTCCTGTACTTGTCCAGTAGAGAGCAGTAGAGTATCACATGTCTTTGCTCCGAAGACTCACGAATCACCCTGCTTCCTGCTGAGGCTTCGCTTTGATGTGGAGTTTCTTTTTATTTTTTAATAAATAGTCCAAAAATATTTGATCTCAAACATGATTTACATATTTTATCCCTCTTTTCTAAAAGAGTAAAAGCAAAAACATAAAGTTAACTCCGATAAAGTTTTTGTGCTGTCTGGGTTTTGCTCTCATGATGAAATATAAATATGAGCAGCTTACACGTAGAGCCAAAAAAAAAAACGGCTTTGATTAGAGACACTTGCCTTTCTTGATTTGTCACTTAAGGAAACTAGGCATCATATTCATTGCAGAAGCATTTACATAATAATCACATAACGCTCCAACTATGCCATCCATCTCCCCGCATTATCTGCCAGTGAGGGAAAGTCTATCTGGATGTGAATATCTTTCCCAGACATGTTTTATGGGAGCAATAAAAAGTGTTTTCATGCTGCCTTCCTTTTCAAGCGACACAGCTTTGTTTAGATGTTTTAATCATTAGTGGGTTTTGCTGTGTTTGTTTGGTGCTAATTTTTTAATTAAAAATGTTAATTTAACCTCCAGCTAAGATGATTAGCATAGCAGAAAGAGGCTCCTATACTGGAGCTTTGTGCTGTTTAGTTTGTGGTCTCTGAGGGTGAGAGCCGCCAAAGCGTTGACAATGCATTTCTGATAGAGGAGAAACACAAGCAGCCCCAGCAGGGCCCATGCTCTCCGTGGTGTGTGTGTGTGTGTGTGTGTGTGTGTGTGTAAAGAACTGCAGAGAAAGTAGCCAAGACAGTATTTTACTAAATAGGCCATGTTAGGTCATTGACCTTTAAGCACATTGAGGAAACTGCAGCTCTTCTGTTGTAGTGACAAATTCTTAAAGTCAGGATACAATCATAATTTTGCAAATCCAGGCAATAAATAATACATTTTAATAGAATTTAATTCCTTTGTTTGATTCTCACTATTGTAAAGAAAATGCTGTTCAAGCAGTTCCGTGTAAGAGCTGCTGTTTGACAGCAAATGGATTTTCATATGCACTGAACTTATTCCGTGTGGCTGGAAGTAGGAATTCCTTCAAAAGTTTATAAGCCTGCAAATTTATTGTCATTTTGTAATAATATTGATGAGAACATTACCCCTTTGTGCTGTTTTATGTTTATTGCCAATAAAAGATAAAATATAGTGTAACGGAGAGTAAAACAGTATTTTGCAAAAGCAGAGAGTAGATTTATGCTGAGCCACGCTGACAGATTAATCTCTGCATCATAAAGATGAGAGTACCTCCCATATTTTTCCCTTTTTATGTGGATGTACAACATGCTGTTGAGCTCTAGGCCGGCCCACAGGGACCACCACCAAACCTGACGGGAACTCTCTCCCGGATTGGAACGATGCAATTTGTCATTGCAAACGCTGACACTCAATCATTCAGATAGGACCTCAAGCCCATGAATGTCAAATGCAGAGCAAGCTCCGGCACTGGGAGGATACAAGAGCACACGAATAGGAGAGGAGTGAGTGGCATTTTCAAATGGCAAATGGTCAAGAATGTTATCACTGGTAATTCTTCTCTTTATAATTTATACTTCGGTTTATAATTTATAGGCTTTTTTTTATTTGGACAAACATGACAATTTACAGTAACACAAAAATAATGTGTAGTAATAAAAATACACAATACATTATGTACTGTCAACTACCACTATTTTATTGCAGTTTATTTTTTCATTTATTTATTTATTTTAACTTTTTTTTGTAATATAATTGTAGAATCATTGTGTGTATTTAAAGCATCTCTATGGATTTTCTTCTGTGTTTAGAGAAGTTATTTATAAAAAATGTTGTTGGTTATCTCCCAGTTCAGTGAAATTTAACCTGCATCACCTACACTCTCAATACTGTTCAACGGCTCATTGCAGAGGCTGTTAAATTGTACTACAGAAAAGACTGACAGAGTCTTTCTCGTTTTCCATCGATGCCTTTGGCAACCCAGAATCTACGTGCTGTATAGTACGGTGTGTTTAATTATAGAATAGGTTTCAGTGATGGCATCACGCGTGTGTTTGTTCCAGCCTGCGGCCGTGTGCATGTGCTTTGGGAATGAGTGGGCCTATAGGCTTGGCTTGAGGAAGTAACTAGGCTAACTCCTGCAGAATGCTGAGGCTCAGAGGATGCCAGTTTGATTAATATTTTCGTAATTATGATTATTTCATATTTTTTTCACTGAGGCCTCTGTGCCTCGCTGCTCAGCACTGCTGAGTATTAGGTCGTGTATAACAGCAAATATGCCCCTCTTCCCTCTAGGCTCTCAGATGGGCTCTGGTGAAGGACAGCTCTTCTGAGAGCATCTCTCTCCCCCTTTTCTCTCACTGGCTAGGCAGAAGGAGCTGTAGCCTTTGGTGTTGTCAGGACCGCTTCCTTTTATGAGGCTCAAACTGAGACAACAGAGGCAGCTCTCATCAGGCTTCCACTCTGTTGCCTTTGTAGGGGCATGATGGGAACAGCATGAAAAACATGAGAGAAAGCCCCCGTCTTCTGAGTCTCACACCCTCCTACTCTCTGAGATTACTCGTTTTCTAGAGGTGTGCATGGCAAATGTTACTGTATGGCTAACTTTTCTTGCAAGTCTAAAAAAAATTCAGTGTATAATGACTAATGATATTAATGTCAGTATTCATATGTAACTTATTCTACAGGTACAATGTTCTCCATTCCTGATTTCCCAGCTATGAGGCAGATCAGCAGTGCTTGTTGCTTTAGGCTCTGAGGGGACAGGTGCAGTCTACAGCACAACCCATTTCCATCCTCCAACTCTTGGCCTGAGGTCACGCCTGCTCACCTCCATTCTTTAGCGCTTGATAAATAAGGGCTATGATAGTTTCCTCTATATAAAACTATAGCTTGTCTTCAATTTTCTTTCATTAAATTCACTCACTATCAATATCCTATCAAGTTAAATACAAACTAATCATCAATTCATTCAAGGCCCTCCATGGCTTTGCTCCTCCCTGTGTTTCTGAATTACTTCACTCATATACTCCTGCTCACTCTCCACACTCCTCTCACTCTGGCCTTTTTCCAAGATCCCAAATTTCACCTCCTCTAAACTTTGAAATTCTCTCCCCCTAAACATTTGCAACATCATCTCACTTTTATTCAAAGTTCAACTAAAGATCTTCCTTTCCTCCCTCTATTACACCTCCACCTGCAACACCTGACTTTTATTTAGACTATTCGAGTTCTCTGTCATTATTGTTTGTGCTCTTTGCTATTTCTGTTTGTATTCTGTTATTACTTATCACCTGCTGCCTCTCTAAAATCGACTTTGGGTTTGAGAAAGGTGCTATACAAATAAAAATATTATTATTATTATTATTATTATTGGAAACATGAAAAAACAGGCGAGCTCTGAGTGACTCTGACAAAGGCCAAACTATGATGGCAACTAAATGGTTTAGAGCATCTTCAAAACAACAGGTCTTGTGCGAGGTTTCCAATATGCCATGGTTAGTGTCTAGCAAAAATGGTACAAGGAGAGGCAACTGGAGAACCTGACAAGGTCATTTGGGCCCAAGGCTCATTGATGCGCATGGTGAGGTCTGGGCTGATCCCACAGAAGGGGAACTGTAGTGAAAATAGTTGTGGGTATTATAGAAAGGTGTCAGAACATACAGGGCACCACAGTCAGAGCTGTTCTGGCAAAAATGGTACCATTAGCAATGACACAAAGTGAAAAAAAATCTACCGGTAGTTATTTCATTACAATTTTACCTGTAATGGGAGTGGGAAACATTAAGCAGCAAGTGAACAGTCAGTTTTTGAAGCTGGAATCAGGAAAAAAGTGAAAGGCTCTGAGCCACTCTGACGAGGGCTGAGCTCATATTGCGATGGCTAGATGACGGAGTCAGAGCATCGCTGAAACAGCAGGTCTGAGGGAGTGTTCCAGGTCTGCAGCAGTTAGTACCTACCAGAAGTGTTCCAAGGAAGAACAACTAATGGCAGCCTGAGCATAAGCACCGAAGGCTCACTGATGCATGTGGGGAGTAAAGGCTAGTCTGTCTGGTCCAGTCCCAAAGAGAAGCTCCTGTTGATTCTGACTATGACAGAAAAGGAGTTCAAAACATGCAGTGCACCACAGTCAGAGCTGTTTTAGCTGCTTGAGGGAAACCTACTCAGTATTTAGGCAGGTGGTGTTAATGTAATGGTTTACTACAGTATTTACAGTTTTTATATGTATTGAATGATCAACCATAACCATCATCATTTAACATTTTGTGCAACAGGAGTTCAATCCTTTACTCCCGAAGTACATTTATGAGTCTGGGCTGACATGACCATGTCTCCAGTTATCCTTCCTTGGATCAATTTTCGTAGGTCTTAACCACAGCATACGCTCAATAAAACTCCAAAAGATCTGCGGTTTTAGAGATGCTTTGACTCCTAACACTTCTAACACATCAACTTCCAGAACTGAACGGTGAGCTAACAGGATCAATATCATTCACTCCAGCTGTCTGTGGTTTTAACGTTCTGGCTGAGTGCTATATTTAGGTTTTTCTGGGCAAATGGGTTTTCTGAACATACAACAGTTTCAATTCTGTTTTGCCTTTATTTACTGCTTCTATAACACAATATGAACATTATTGCTTTTCATGTTTATGCTGCTGACACTTATATCGACATCAATATTTAAATTTGCCGCCAAGTTGACTTACCGGTGTCACCACAACTTCTCTCCACTGGGTGGTGCTGCTCGACGAGGTGCAGGAGATTTGGATAAACAGTGAAGAAGTTATTTGAACAGCATGTGTTATGCTCTAAACTTTCTTGAGTGAAAGTTTAAGGTGAACTTTGCAATAGATGCAAAAAAGCTTGACTGAGATGCCTCAGACACTTTTAAATCTAAAGTCTGATTTTGGCTTTTAGAACATTGGAAAAGAGCGTTGAATATTTTGAGACAACTGTATCTCTCCTGCACTAAAGTAAAGCTATTGAATGACACTACCAGCACCGTCAATGCCTTCAACGTGAGTAAACAACCCCCACCCCCCGTTTCACGGGCACGCGTGTATCTCCGAGCTCTCACTTTTTTTTTTTTTACCTCTAAAAGGTATGAAATGGCTTAAAACAAACTCCTGATTTCTGAAGAAGTTATATATGTTATATGAGTGTAACGCAATTACTCATAATTACATGTAATTATGCATTTCTGTCATGATATCAGAGGGTTCTTGAGGGATATTAAGCTTCTCTTAGATGTGCAGTATAATGTGTGAATTATACATATTAAAAAAATACATTTATGCAATATAGAGAATATCTGCACATGCTGAGAGAATGTATTACATTGTATGTAGCACGGTATAGACACGGTTAAAACTAGTAAAACTAGCGCACTGTAGTGGGAGGCATGTTTCATGGGGAGCAATGCACCATGTAGTGTTTGTTTGAATTTGTTGTTAGCACGATGCTAGCGCAATGTGCCAAGTGACAAAGGGGAACAGAAATAAAGCCCTGAAGCTGAAGTAGCGGTTTCTCTGTGCTTCCGACTGTGGTCGCAAAGCAAATATGGGAAAGGTAACAGCAGCATCGCTGTTACTTATGTAAGTTATAACGCACGGCGTGTTTCTGTGCAGTATCGTAATATTATGGTTATCCTTGGCCACATATCGTGTATCGTATCATGAGATACTCTGCGATTCCCACACCTAATATATATATACACACACACAGCATAATTCAGTGACAACTTCACATAAGGGAAATGTTAAAGTCAGAATATCATGAACATACTGAACATTTTGTTTATGCTACCAAAATCTATAGGCCTTAATGAGACCCTGAATGCAGTATTATCATGTATGTAATATATCTAAAACTGCATTTCAAAAATTAGTTTATTCCTTATTATAATTTTTGTTATTGTTTACTTTTATTGAAGTCACAGTACACTTTTTTAAGCATAAAAAGGAAAATGGTTATGGCTAAAACAGTTTCAGGGAAATAAACCCACTAAACCATCTTTAAAAACCTAAGGAAGAAACACAAAACAAAACCCACCAACCAAATAAATAAATAAATTAATACATTTATTAATTAAAAGGAAATGTTGGATAGGGCCTCTTTAAATCATTTCAAAACATCTTTAACTATAAAAAACATGACATTTTATGGAAGTGCACTGGACTAGAATCTGCCCTGAATCATTGCCCAGATGACTCTCATTAAACATAAAAATAATGTAATGAATTGTTCAGTTAATTGGAGGATGGGTTAAGGGAGGTGCGCATGATTTCTAGTTGCTGGCAGTAGAGAGACATGCCACAGACGATTGTTAAGTTTTCATGCCTCAATCCTTTAAACTGTTGCCATAAATGAATTGCTGGCACCTCCTCTCTTCCGTCTCCTGCCGGCGTGTTTCCCGGCCTGTGGACTGCGGCAGGGCAGTGGCATCCATAAGGAAGTAGGGAGAGTCATGGCGCAAAGCCAATGGTGCTAATCATGATTGCCTGTGAAGTGGCTCTAATCATCTGTTCCAGGCTGCCGCCACTCTCAGCTTGTTTGTTCAAGCTGCTGGCTCCACGCATGGTGTGTACATACAAGTTATTTGTAATCGTAATATTCTGAGAACTGGTTAAGACAAACATTATAGGAGGTTGCATATTAATATGGGCATCTCCATGATAAAACACAGGCCTGTTCTCTGTGCCTGTGATTTACCACTGGGTTAATGAGAGATGCGTAGCCACTGTTGCAGGAGTCATTCGGTGTTCAGAACAACACACTAAAATAAAAATATTGCCACCACATGCTCATTTGTTTTGCACTTCATTGCGTTAATGTGGCCAATGGCAATGAAATATAATTTTTCATATAAATAATATTATGAGCTGTTCATTGCACTTTTGTAGATAGCCTGTACACTGTCTTTATCTTAATGGGCAATAAAGGCTGTATTGTAACATGTTTTTTTTTTTTAATATATAGAATCTACTGTAACACTTTTTAAATATTACTTTTTTGTGGAATGTCACCCATAATAATAAAAAAAATGTTCAGAATAACAACAGTGCAGGCCATAAAGCAGGCAATACAATAAGATGCATAACCAATTAGATCGCCCTCTCTCAGTGTATAAATTGTGAGGGAGCCATGGTGGCCTGCAGTCACCTCATGCGTATGCATGTGTGAGTTTTAGCATTTGCCATTGAACCACTAACCTGTGAGTACGGTGGGATTGGCTGAAAGTGTCTTTAATCCACGATTGTCACGCTACCTTAATCCCATCTCCTGAAGGCAGCCCTATCTCCAGGTGTCCTTGTGAGGCGGTGCACTGGACTGCTTCATCCATCTACACACACACACACACACACACACAACCTCACCTTCATGCAAGAGATGGAAATCGGCCTGCCAGCCACTCAAGCATGAACCAAATGTCAACGGCGAGCCAGGCAGAGGGATAGAGGACCTTGTATTAATTAGTACACTGCCAAACCATTCCATTTGTGTCTGTAAGACAAGCAATTCACTATATCTCCTTATCACAGGTGATCCTCCACACTTCTTAATGGGATATTATGAATGATAAAGAGCTTACCGCACTCATGTAGTCTTTCCTGATTGAGAGCGATTCTCTTACAAAAAAATGTTCCCTGGTGAGCAGATGGAAAATGAGTAGTAAAAGTACTACATCACCTGTGATATGACTAGATGACAAACTGTTTTTTTCTGATATTTTGTAACCAGAAATTCATTCAGTTACTATATGTGCTGATGGACCAAAATGGTCACTTTCAAAGGACAGGAAGTTAATGCAGTGGATCACTCTGGATTGTTGGTCTATTCATCACATACTGTTTCTACAATGTAAAGGACAGCAGGTGTTTTCAACTTTCCTAATATTAAAAAAAACAACAACTGACAAACATTTTTGGGATGCCACAGAACCTTTCCATTTTTTACGCTTCTCTTTATTTATTTATTTATTTATTTATTTATTTGTTTGTTTGTTTGTTCATTTATTTGTTTGTTTGTTTGTTTGTTTTTTTAATACATTTTTCTAAACAAGATGAAGAACTTGTATAGTTTATAGAACCTCCACATTATGTATCTTCCCATTACATGTAGGTTCATTATAGCTTTAAAAAATTCTTCATATCTCTCATTTACAACATGGCATCTCTCTGAGAACCTTTTGTGGCACTTTTTGAGAGTATAGTTAAATAGATATATTTCAAATATTTTAAACTACTAAAATGATATTATTGTATACACTTCACTTAACCAGGCATCTAATCATGTTCTTCACTCTGTATCTGTAGATCGGCAAAGGTTCCCAGAATGAAACCTCATATTAAAGCCCTGCACAACAAACTTCCTGTCTGAAACTGCTCCCCTTCCTCACGTCTGCATGTCAGGAAGTCAAATGTAAAGGTTTGAGTCCCAAACTACACAGCTCTTCAGCTCTGACAGTGAGAATGCAAACTTTTGAAAGGTATCTGTAAATGCACTTCTTTTTTTTTGGCACTGCTGGGTTCTTTTGGAAGACTTTGAAAGAGGAATGGAGTGGGGAGGGATCCACTGCTGACAACACGTTCCCCATGTGACACTTAACCTGTAGAGATTTCCTATTCTCTCTGATCACTCCCTGTTTGGTTCATGTTAATTAACCCTAGGGCGCAGTAGAGCTCTGTGCTTTGAAGAAGGAAATATCAGAGATGGAAAGAGGTAAGAAGAAAGAGAACAAGAAAAACGCAGTGGTTTTTTTTTTTTTACACTGTCTCTTACTCTTAGCTGACATGCAGCATCTAGAAGATCTGATTTTTCAGGGAAATATTTTGTCACAGTGAATTGTAAGGTAATGAGGTATTTTTAAAGGGTCTGCCGTCCTGGGTCACTCTGCGTTGGGGAAAGCACGGCCAAAACTAGCTTGATCTACTCTTGCTTTTGGCTATGGAAATGAGTGCAAAAATAGCAGAAGATTCGCAGCCTAGCCTACAGCTCTCATGGAAAAAGGGTAGAGATTTGTCTATTTCTTCTTATTTTCTACCGCCGGCAGATACAGTCCTCTTTTTCTTTTCTTTTCTTTTCTTTTCTTTCCCTTTTTTTTGCTTGCCTGACAAACACAAAGTAAATTTCTTCAGTTCAAAATTGCCACCGGTGGCAAGATAAGCTACACTGCTTGGGTGTGTAGCGTGAACAGCACCAGTGCAATTATTTTGTTAACCAATTCGCTGCTCTTCCTGTCTGCTTCTGTACTGCTGGCTGCATCACAAAGCAGATTACAAATGTCCTCTCATTAGCCATAGAGGCACCTGTACACACACCGGGCATATCTGCAAGAAAATCCACTCTTCCACATATTTTATTACTATATTTATTTTAGTACCAACAACCATTCACTACAGGCAGCAGCTCACGCAGTAGCACATAATGACTTTTTCTCACTTCTGGGCTACATGTTTGAGAGCATCGCCACAATATCTGCAGCTTTAGTATAACATTTAGGAGCAGAAAGTGCTCCCTGGCTGCCTGGGATGGGCCTGTAGCTCATAACGAGGGAGAAGCCAAAGCTAATGGGCGAAGAGAGCTTCACCTCTAGGTGAAGTCTAGAGGTAAAGCTGATCAAAGCAGCACCCTGGGACACATCCACACATCCTGAACCAGCACTTTCTCCAAATGGCTACTGGCTGTACGTTCTGGGGTACCCAGAGAGGATGGATAAAACACATGTTTTCCTTCAGCGCTTCTCAACTGGATGCTGCCAGAGATTTAATGTACAAAGCATCTACTGCTTAGGGTCTACAGTGAGGTCAAACTGTATGAGGCCCATACCATTAGTAAAAATAATTAATTTCTGCAAATGAGTGACTTTCAAAAGAACTCAACAATGGTCTCAAACCTGATGTACGTGAAGCAGTAAAATGTCAATCTGATCGTTTCTATAAGTCCATAGTGAAATGTTCACACAATGTCAAAGACAGCAGCTGTTTTTCTATAACAAAATGTAGTGCTATCAGAAGTAACAGATCACATACAGACCATATCAACCAGAGAACTGCTTTCAAAATATTTTACTATCATGGTATTAAATTTGCTAATCCAAAAAGGGAGCTCTATTTTATAATTACCAAAAGCATTTAGGCACTTCCTTCCACAACCACTCTTTGTTATCCATATTGGTTCATAATTAATCAACAGAATAAGCACAAAGGATGAAATCCATTTTAGAAGAGAGCCAGGGTAAAAGAGAAAAAAGTAGGCGCATCACCAGTTTGGTTTCCCTTTCCTGAAGCAGTATACACAGCTAAACTACTTTATCTGTCAGCACTGCAAATAAAAAAAACTACAACAGGGATTTAAAAACATGATAATTAATACTCTTTGTAAATAATAACATGCACCATACGATACCCCTTAACTCCCACTCAAAGCACATCACACACACACACACACACACACACACACAC